>CM065740.1:16306078-16336078 GCA_033310375.1 Conus canariensis | reverse complement strand
ACGCAAATTCCCGGTTTCAAATGGTCGAAAGTAGGTATTAAAGCCATCACTGTGTGAATTTAGTATTTGTTGTTTAAAAAAATGGTGATTTCTTGATGTTCCATCGACAGGTCTTGCAATTAAGTGGCATTTTATCAATATTGTGGACGTTAGTCTATCAGTGAAAGCAGCATTTTGACGTCATGTAGAAAGAGGACTCTTGATCTTTGACGTCAATTATCCCTCGTGTCTTCCCAGCAGATCTTAGTAGCATGCTCAAATTAGAATGTCTGTATGAACAAAACGCTACGATTCTACCTCAACGGAAGAGGCTATTTTTTCACAGGCGTCCATACTTGTTTGTTTGTTTGGACAGTTAGCAAATTAAAGCAACGTCTACAGAACCAGTGTTGAGAAATTTGATGGAAATAAGGACGAACCCGTTCAGTAAATGCAAATGGGTGGTCCTAATCGAAGTTTTGAAAAACGCAAACAAACGAAACAAGCAAGCAAACGCCCTCAAAAAAACAAACAAACAAATGGGCTGGTAAACGATAAGGAGGATGGTTTGGTTGCCTTTAGAATTTGTTTACTGAGGTGTCATAAAAACTACTGTACTGATCTACGAAACTTAATGGACAGAGAATATAGCTCGAAGTTTGAGGCACATTGTCAGACGACACAGAATAACATCAAGGCCTTCGCGTCCTCTGCACTCATCAAATGCTTTGTTTAGCTGTTGTTGCTGTTGTTGTTGTTGTTGTTCGTTTTGTTTCGTTTTCTTTCTTTGTTTTGTTTTGTTTTTAATTACTTTTTGAACTGTTAAAATCACCAGAATACGTATTTTGTGTATAACATGACAGAACAGCCAGCCATCAGTTTGAGCTTGTAATGATCACTTTTTGATCAGTCGGAAATGTATCGCTAGCAAGGAGTACAGGAGTCGTAACACAGCTCTTTGCCAATACACCAACCTATCTTTAATGCTGCAGTGTTTTCACATCACGTAGTCAACAGATCTAATAACCCTCCATTATTTCAATGAAGTCAAAAGGTTGAGAAAACTCTGATTTATTGAAAAGTTAATTGAGTAGCGCTTTCGCTGCTAAAGCAGTTCTCTATTTGTACGCTGAGATATTGTACAGAAAACAAATGATAGATGCAGGCAAAACAATTGCAATGTCTTCTCGTATGAAAATAGACACTATTTAATAATGGAAAAGACGGCCTAAGCCGTATCATTTTTTTTTTTTAATGCTGTATTACTTGTAAACTTGTTCCTCTTTCAATAGATACAATTCTAAGCTATTATTTTGAATAAAGTTCTGTTTATTACAAATTCTTTATTGGGACGAATAGTTCTCTATTGTCTCTTAATGATATATAGGACAGCTCGCAGTTTCCTGAGAGAGAGAGAGAGAGAGAGAGAGAGAGAGAGAGAGAGAGAGAGAGAGAGAGAGAGACAGACAGACAGACAGACAGACAGACAGACAGACAGACAGATTGCATCTGGCTTCTTTCTGATTTGTCTCATGCAGACGCCTGATTGTAGACATACGTCTGTCAAGCATAGTGCCTAATCATTTTTCAGACCTCAATCACTAGCTTTCACTGTGAATTAAAGAACAGATCCACTGACTAATCGTAGCATCGCTCACATGGAAGATGGGAAAGCGTTTCCTGGAGGAAGCAAACTTGCTTTAGGTATTATTATGTCTCTTTCCTTTGTCTTCAAGCCTGTCTTAATGGCGATTATGACTCTGCTGTATCATCACACTCATTTGTTTACGGCGAGCTATCAATGAACGGTTGCAGATGATCGGGAGAGTAAAGGAGGTAAACAGTGCACGTGACGACAGAATCATCAAGATGGTGCTGTTCATCTGTATCGTTTACATCATTCTTGTCTTTGCTGGTGTCTGCTATGACCTATTTGTAGTTTTTCCTCAATACTACGTTTATAGAAAGTACTACAACACCTTTCTTGTGTTGAAATGATCCAAGTGAATCGCTTCCTGTTTGAACTCGTCAGTTAACGTTTTTGTTTATCTTGTGCTTAGTTCTGTGATCCGAAAAAAAAACCTCTAAAAGAGAGGTGTGTTTCCTCTGGAAAACAAGAACAACACCAACAAGAACAACACCGGCATTAAAGCAGTTGACATACTCTCTAAGTGTAAAGTCGACCAACGAAGTTGCACTGGTTCCAAGAAGTGAATCATTGATACCTCATGCAATCTTTTTTTTATTTGTCTGTCACACTTGTAGCGCCATTAACTAAAGTGTCACCAATGCCATCTTATGAAGGCTTTTCCTTTCTGTATTTGCAAGGTCTGCACACTAAAATATTCAGAGTAAGTTTGTACACGCCCATACAGCTTCTACAAGGGCTAATCAACTCATTATGCCTGTCTGTCTGTCTGTCTGTCTGTCTGTCTGTCTGTCTGTCTGTCTGTCTCTCTCTCTCTCTCTCTCTCTCTCTCTCTCTCTCTCTCTCTCTCTCTCTCTCTCTCTCTCTTCTTCGTTTCACTTGTCTTTTCTCCCATGACTGCACGGGGTCATTTCAAGATGGCGGCAAGAAAACATTGTCTTTCATCTTCGATCGCTAAATCTACTGTCAGTGAGTGCAATTGCTAATTCCAGGATTGTTGAAGATTCAATTAGAACAAATGTAAACATTTAGTTTTACCGAGACAGTTCATCAGTGCATGAAAGTTAATTAATCACAGGGGAATCGATGATGTTTTTGTTTGCTTGTTTTTGTGGGTCAATGGCAGCAGGGGAATTTGCTTTGCAGTGACTCCTTCGGCAAATTGTTTCATTCATACCGGTGAAGGTTTTACGTGTCTGATAAATCTATCGCCTCTAACAGCACATGTGAGAACTTCAGCCATAACCACACCGTAGGTTTAACAAGCATCATCCAATGTTTTGCAAGTTCAAAAACCCTCAGATTGTTTTGTCATTTCCCCTCGTGGCTTGAATTGATAGTCAATTAACAGTTTCAATTCAATGCTGCGGCAGGAGCCGTCAGGGGAAAAATGTTCAAATGCTCTGAAATTTTCACTCAGTACTACTGCTTGGATTCAGTCAAAGACTCCACAAATCACTTCACCTGTACATCCCATGCACACTATCATTCAGGAAGTCCCTTGGATAGTACGAGTCAATAACGCAACTACGGTTACCTGTCATGGCGATATCAACGTGGCAAGTATTGCAGCCCGGGTGAGTGTGTGGTGAATACGGTTCCCCAGTGTGTCATTTTCTTCAAAATATACAAATTACACAGACGAATACTCAGATTTAAATGGTACCACAAATCGTTGTCGAGACCATTAACAGGACGGATACAACTTTCAATGATTTGTGTTTGTTTTCTTGTATCTTTTAGAGCATGAGCGTTCTCTGGGTGGATCAAAAGTGAATGATCATGTGGTAGTGATCTCCCATGACTTAGAATCTGTTACCTTTTTGACAAAATTTGCTTTTCTGCGTTATGGCTCTTCATCAGATCAAACTTATGTTAAAAGTCCTGCAACCGTTACATAAGAAAAATTCATTCCCGATCCTCACCCCACTCAATGAACACCTATAAACTATGATGACAACTTAACTTTTGACATGTACTTTGTATTTTCTTTCTCTATCCCAAGTTCTGGAATACACATCGTGTGACGGAAGTTCGAAATTTGTTGTTGGTTCTTGTCTTCCCCAACCCGTAGGTTGAAGTTATTTCTTTTCTGGAACTGGTCTTCTGCATCGGTTGAATATTGAACATTCTTAAGTTGAATTCAGTATCTTTCAAACGTCTTCAATGTGCTATTTTTATTTCAAAGATTTTAAACTAAAAAGACACCCCTACAGTCCAACAGAAAAATTAGACGGTCCCACGATAAAGTAGTATAATCACGTAGTTAGGGTTTTTATACAAATTTCGCTCGTTACCTGGCTCGGCTCATATCTCCTGTTTGTAGCATCTTATTCATTGTATAAGTATTTTCCTGTTGTTTGGAAACACTCCAAAGATTACCATGGCAACAATCTGCTTTACTCATTGTGACGCCATGATACATTCTGGTGCATGGTCCTGAGGAATTGTGAACTGAAGAGACACTGTGGACTTCATCCACAGGTCTTCAGTGCTCGGCATGCTGTTATATGGCCCAGCAGTTGAATGGTATTGAATTGTGACCTGGGCAAACCAGATTACTACACACCGACTTATGCCTTGCTACATCGTGCACTGAAAAAACCTAAATCACCTTCTGGATGGGACGTCACGTCTGGTCAGTTTTAGTAGTAGGTTTGGTGAATGTGGTCAGTCCGACAACACACTCAGTAATCATTCCTGTGAGCACAACTGTTCGTTAAGTGCCAACTGTGTAGAGAAAACCGGGTGACATCGAGTTCTATCTTCTGAACAACTCGTAAATATTCAGACAGTGAACATTTCGTCTCAGCGGTTGCCATAAACTAAGTTTTGTAACAATCCTAAAAAACAATGTTAGCATTATTTCAGCAAGAGAAAAACACGTGTACGGTCTAGTTTTGTGGAAAACATGAAGTCCATAAACACAAAACTCATTCGACGAAAGGCACAGAAACATTTCTCTGCAATGTGTGAACAAGTTGGTCAGCACCTGCAGCAGGTGTGGGCAGCGCGGTCATCGGGTCATTGAAATACTTATGGTCATCCGGTGTTTTCCGAGTTAGAAAGAAGGGTCAGGGTTTACGAGGATGTGCTTACTTCCATCAGGTGGATGGAAGTGCTGTAATTAATGTCTAGTTCCTTCACAGAATAGACAAAAATACTGGACACACTTTTTCGTGCAAAGTACTTCATGTTCTTGGACCTTATGAGCGGTAATCACCGTAAGAAGAATGTAGATAAATTTAAGGAAAGAAACGCTTTCATGGCGGCTTACTTAGCTTTCTTTGACTAAAACAAAATGTGTTAAAAATCTGGTAACAAAATGTAGTACTGAATCCGCATGATCTAGCAGTTCATCTATGCAGAGACAGTATGTGTGTGTGTGTGTGTGTGTGTGTGTGTGTGTGTGTGTGTGTGTGTGTGTGTGTTTGTGTGTGTGTGTGTGTGTGTGTGTGTGTGTGTGTGTGTGTGTGTGTGTGTGTGTGTGTGTTAGAAATCCCCGTGCTGAATACATGAGAAAATTCGTGGCAATGACCCTGCGCATCTCCTACGTATTGTCACCTCTGTGCCCTTCAAAATGATATTTGTAGACTCTCTGACTTTGGAAGCATCTTTAAAAAAAAAAAAAAATATATATATATATATATATATATATCAGCCCATTGTATTGATCACGTGCCATTTCACCAGATCAACACAAGCACTGCCAGAACAACATCTGACTCTTAGCACACCATCAATATTGTGCGTTGTGGATTGCCAAGTGTCCTGCAGTTCAATCAGAACGCAGAATTTGTGACTAAGTAAATCAGGAAACTGTACCGGGTCACGGAATGCAGAAAGTCTTGTATCGCACCTTATCAACCAATACGTATTGGGATGTGTGACAGTTTCAGTCCCACATACCCGGGTGCGCTATGTACACTCGGCTCAAAGCAGAACGTGGACTGGAAGAGTCATATCAGCAGCTCTGTTCGCACAAACGACGGCACTTGACACGACTCAGCGCGATTCTCGTCTCTCTCTTGACATTTAACTGTAAACCTTACATCTGTTGACATCAAGGCTGGTCTTGATATGTGCAGTCAGCTATAAGAGTCTCTGACCAAGTGAATTGACCCGCTGAAAACTAAGCTGAACGATTTTTTTTAATTTTTTTATGTCTGATATCTGAAGGAGCAGATAACTCAAAATAGCGACAGAAAAAAAAGCTTCTGACACCATAGTAAAATAAGCAACAATACAGGCAGAAGACAGGGTGCTGGTAAAGATCGTTACTCTTGCTGGGAAACACAAGCTGGCAGACAAATAGGAGCCAGGGGCAAACACAATTCTCCAACAGTCCATCGAAGGTGTTCATGTAGATGTTCAGAGGGAGCGTCGAACGAGTTCAACACGAGCGCCTCGTTGCAAGCTGCTCCTACTGCTGCCTAATTTGAGGAGATAACTTCGCGCTTCGCTTTCATTGTCTTCAGAGTTGTTTGCCTTGCCTGAAAAAGACCAAAGAGGTCGAAACGCGTCTTCGTCTTGCGCTTTGTTGGATTGTCTGGGGGTTTTTTTGTTTGTTTTTGTTTTTGTTTTGTTTTTTTTCGTTTGGCGGAATAACTTTTTTTTTTCTTTTAGATTTATTTCAATTTTTTGGCCAACAGTCACCTCACTTCGATTCAACCATTTCCACATCCTCTTCTTAACACGGTAAGTAACTGAAACGGAAACGCAGCCCACAGAGTTTGTGCGAGGTCTTACCCTACTTAAGATCAGGTTTTCAGCAACAGTTTTCTATGTATGAAGGATTCGACCTTATACACAGTGTTTTTGAAATATTCTATGCAAACCACACATGCACGGCAAACGGTTTAATATAGTGTAAGAGAATTCGTCCATACCAACAGAAATGGGGAGTTTGTGTTATACTCCCTGTTTGGCTAGTATACTTACCATGTCAGACCATAGCATTCAACGGCAGTTAGCCAGCTCTGTCAGGCCGAATTTTTTCCGTGGCCAATGCAGTCATAAGACAGTCACGTGATGTCACCCCACTTCCGGCCCCGGAAGAAGCCAGTGTCAACTTCCTATACGTCATTCAGCGAGGCCTGGTGTATGGTAACCCCGAGAACCTTGGCGCCAGAGGGGAAGGTAGGGAGGGAATTAGAGTCTGACATGGTAAGTATACTAGCCAAACAGGGAGTATAACACAAACTCCCCATTTTGGCGTCATATACTTTACCATGTCAGACCATAGCAGAATTTAAAGGAATCGGAGGAGGGCGAGCGCCCTAGTGGTTCTTGGGGTTGACCGATATGGCTGCATTGGCCGCCACAAAGGAAATCCCCTTAGACCCATCAGCTCTGGTCATGCGGATATCCCTCAGGTAAAAATTAATGAAGGGATTTTCCGAACGCCAGTAGGCTGCCTCCAGCAGGTGGCGCACGGGGACAGAGTACTGGAACGCTGTGGAAGTGGCCAGTGCTCTGACCTCGTGGGCCCTGGGTGATAGGACAGGGAGATCCTTGTACGCCTGAGCGTAGGTAGATCTCACCGTCTTGGAGAGCCACCTGGAGATAGTTCCCGCCGAGATATCTCTAGTATTGTTGGGGTTGAGGGAGATAAGGAGTCGTCTCTGGGAGGAGCGCCTGGGGCGTGTGCGTTCCCAGTAGTACCTGAGACACCTGGAGGGGCAAAGGTCCATGTCTCCATCTTTTTCTCCCTTTCCCAAGATGTCCGTCAGGGAACGGATGACGAGGAAGGGAGAGGGGGTGCCCGGTTCTTGATTCTTTGCCAAGAACTCCGGAAGGAACTTGAGAGAGACTGAGCCGTCCCTGTGGAAGGCGATATCTCTGGGGTCACCGCTGAGGGCGTGAATCTCACTTCGTCTTCTGGCCGAGGCCAGGGCGAGGAGAAAGGTGGTCTTAAGGGAGAGGAGGTCAAAAGGAATAGAAGCAATGGGTTCAAAAGGGGGTTTTCTGAGGGCATCGAGGACCGTAAAAAGGTCCCAGAGGGGGATGCGCCTAGGGGACTGGGCTTCCCGTAGAGCAACTCCTCTAGACACCTCTCTGAGCAGAAAGTCATTGTCAAAAGAAGGGCCCCCGAGTTGACGAATGGTGGTGCAGATAGCTGATCTGTAGCCCCGAATGGAGCTAGCCGACAGCTTAAGGGAAGAGGATAGGTGGGAGAGGAAATTTCCTATTTGGATGTTGGAGGGGCAGTCATGGGGAACAGAGTTATCTGAGCACCAGGCTATCCATCTCTCCCAACGGTAGTTGTAGAGGGACTCGGTGCTGGCTCTGCGAGATGCCGAGGTTAAGTCCCGTAATCCCTGAGAGGCCCCTGCCCCGGCTAGTGTGTCTAGGACGGACTGGGGTCTGTCCGAGTGGGGGGTAGCTGCAGATGTTCGCAGTTGGGCTGGCATAGAAGCCACGCGTGTAGGCGAAGCATGTTGGGATTGGAGTGAGGAAGACCTGACCGGGGTTGTCTCAGCATGTCCCAGCGAGGGCTGAGCCGGAGGGGGGGAACGTGGGTGAGGGACTTGAGGTCCGGGAACCAAGACTGGGTCGGCCACCATGGCGTTACGAGGATCAGCCTGGGTCTTACCCTACTTAAGATCAGGTTTTCAGCAACAGTTTTCTATGTATGAAGGATTCGACCTTATACACAGTGTTTTTGAAATATTCTATGCAAACCACACATGCACGGCAAACGGTTTAATATAGTGTAAGAGAATTCGTCCATACCAACAGAATACTTTCTCACTAGAAATGAATAGTGTAATTAAGCTCCTGTAGAGAAATTGGTGAAATAATAATACCATTATTTGTTGGGATAGGTTCTTCTTTCCCTGTGAATGACAGTTGTTCATTTGACAAACTGTCTACACTGATTTTTTAAAAGAAAATACAGAGAGAGAAAAAATTCCCACCATTCTCATAGGGAATCAACGTTCCCTTACCGTTTATTTGATGAGTCACCCACAACTCTATTTTTCCCGATTCTTCCCCAGTAGGAGACTAGAAGAACACCTGTTAGGATTACATGGACAGAACGCAGCACACGTGTGTCGGTTTGTTCAAAGTTGATTTGTCAATTCTTACGGCGTGGCCGAGTTCTGAGTTCATCTACGTCATTTTTACTAAACCTTCACCAGCTCTATACTTTCTGGTCACGAGACGTACAAGCGCAGTAGGGATCATTCTTGCCCAGTCTTCATTTGTGACTCTCCTCCTCTACTGAGATCAAAACAACTGTCAGTGACCTAATTGCTGGGGCAGTTTGATAGGAGTTTGCGTCTGCTGGCAAGTATTTCAAATGTTCAGCTTCAATAAAATGCATGACGCGTTGCTTTGACGCTACATTTTTAAGCTGTACACTTTTAATGTATTTGTTGGATTTTCCCATAACCAGCAACTTGATATTTGTGCAACAATGTAAAACGTATGGGTACATTTTCAGCACTTTTATATAGATATTATAAATCAAGATGCTTATTTAATTAGCTGTTTCTGTACAGTTTCGCTTTTTGATTCATAGTGAATGATGAACTGGGATAGTTGTATCTGGCAAACTATATCAATATTTCAGATATACCTGGACAACATGAATCAACATTTGTACCACTTATTGGCAGATATTGTGCTGAAAGTTCGCATCTTGTAAGAATGCAATGTAAACATGATGGCCATGTTTAGTGGAGCAAAGGATATAAAAACACTGGAAACGACGGAGCTTGTGAAGCGTTATTTCTCAGTCAAAGCGGCACTTGACAAACAAACATATTAAATTTGAAATTATGTTGCATCAAGTGGATGATGCGGTTCTTTTGTGCCATATTTAAGAATAACAGGACGAGTGGATAGGTGTGTTACCACACATACCAATACTGCGAAATATGCATTATTTTCAAATCGTTGTGTTAATTCTAACAAACCAAGCAACAAGATAATGAAGTGCACTATTTTAAAAAGAAAGAAACATTAAACTATCCGTTCCTTGTAAAATGAACACATAAACAACTGTTTCCAATTCTCCCGTATCGGTGTTCCTCTGAATCATTTACAAAGCGAACAGAATCATGTGAAGCTAAAAGCCGACATCATGTCAGGGTGATTTGTGATAAAGCATGTTGCCAGCTCACAGTTCAACACACAGGAGATTCCTCTCCACAGTTGCTAGGAACGGAAGTATTGCACTCTGTCCTCACATTTCTGTCATGTGCGTTTGATTTTTCTCAGCACAAAGACTGCACTGCAAGTCTGAAACTGAAGGAACAACCAGGAGATCCATACAGTCGAAACGCGCTGCATCTGGTATTTGTCGATGGCCATAGTAAAACACCAGCCTGGCCGAAGAACATCAGATCAGGATCGGACTCGGACACGGAGGAAATCCACCTTGGCCACTAAACGTCAAACAAAAAGCCAGATGGCAGAGATTGCCTTTTCCAAAACCTCGGTCTACCTGTACAAGTCTTGTCTCAGTACAGCCGTTAAAACGCCTACTTTAGTTGATGACCACTGACAGTCCGCCCTCCCCCCCCCCCCCCCCCCCCCCACGGCCCCGCCTCATCATCACCACAGAACACCGAAAATTGCCTCATCCTCCAGTATGCTAACAACATCTCGAACATGGAAACTTTTGAAACAAAGTAGCTGACAACGGGTGAATAGCTTTGAAGTATTGACACTGGACTAGATGGGTAGCGGTGGTGGTGGTGGTGGGGGGGGGGGGGGGTCAGTTGAAGTATGCACGTATGAAAGAGAAAATCTGGTTACACCTGACGAAGATTTGCCATAATCTTATGTGACATGTGAGAATTGTTTTTTTTTTTTTTTTTTTCATTTCATATATGGGATGCATCTTAGCAAATGCATGCCATGGAAAGCACACATTTCCAAATATTTTTGCACACCATGAAAAAAAATGCAGCAGAAAATATTTGGCCTCACCTTTGCAAATTGAAATCCGACGAAAATAAACTGTTTTCCAATGTCATTATCAGCTTCCAATAGCTCTCCCTGCTCCACTAAGTCTGGTGCAAAATGGCCATGTTAATACATGGCTTATACGCATTAAGTGCTAATGTGTACCTGTTTCTTCATTGAATCTGTTTGGGTTCGAGAGCATTCATTCTAAAGAGCCATTTTCTGAAGCCAAACCTGGAGATCGGACCACAGAGGGAGAAACGTTTTCTCTGCAGACACAAGTAATGCCATGAGAATACTTAGTGTTCCATGTATTCAGCCTTAATTTATTAATTAATCTAACAGTGTGCCTTGGGCACGATGGTAAAGTAACCATTTTTTTTTTACTAAAATTCTGCTGTGCATCATCTCTTGTTTGAATGCTCAGTGTCGACCTCGCTCTATCAGAAGAAAGATATTGAGATGAATAACTTTGATCATGTTTATACTGTCTCGTATGGTCCAAATGTTGCTGAAATTGTCATGGTTATTTCGCAATCACAGGTTGCACAATTTATATAACGATCAACAATTTTGTGTACCATTAGGATATTTAAGTTATGCATAAATCAAAAGCGGGTTTGAAAGTACTTACATGGATGATACGTTGAGTGTGGAGCGGTTTTTTAAGTGTCTAATATCATCTGACGATGAAAAGACATGAAATAAACCACTGAAGTGAACCACAGAGGGACATGGCGATATCGGAACATAACGTTCCAATCCCTGTGGCTAAACGATGTCAGTTGTAAGGTGAGTGGCAGCAGGCGGAAAGTGACACAAATGTTGATAGGTATTTGAAAGAATTCCGCCAATTACCAGGGACAAACAAATTACAAGACAAAACACGACACGTTTCGACCTCTTAGGTCTTCTTCAGGCAAAATAAACAACGCTAAGGACAACGAAAATGAAGAACGAGCAACCACCTATCTTCTCATATTCGGCACGAGATGGGCGTTGACATCGAGTGATTGATCGTCCTTCAGTTTCATTGTCCTGTGTGTTGTTTATCTTGCCTGATATATGATGATAAATAAAATATAAATATATACTCTAAACACAGTGGCCTGTTCAGTATAATGCACAAGTGTCGTATCTTTAAGCTCAAAGCAGCACACTACAAATGTATCCACGATGCTCGGCAGAAGCCACAGAACTCAAAAGATATCAATTGCATTCGACAAGCTTCCAGAGTTGAAATTCCAGTTTCAGATCCACCAAGGAGATGTCACTGCATCTGGATCAGTCAATATACGCTACACCAAACTCTGCGAGGCCACGAGACCACATTGCACAGGATTTACAGGTGATGGGTAAATAAAGATTTAAGATCAATGGTGAGGGTCTCTCGGACATGACTTAGCAGTTGCCTTACCACCCCATTAGCCCAACGCGCTGGTCACACCCTGCCTACCCACCTATATCTGCTTAGTTATATGTGTCTGTGGCTGTGTGTACATGCTCGCGTTCATGTGTGTCTTGTCTGTCTGTCTGTCTGTCTGTCTGTCTGTGTCTCTTTCCGCTTGTGTGTGTTGTGTGTGTGTGTGTGTGTGTGTGTGTGTTGTGTGTGTGTGTGTGTGTGTGTGTGTGTGTGTGTGTGGCTATGCAAGCGTGGGTGAATGTGTGTGCGCAGTTATGTGTGTGTGTGTGTGTGTGTGTGTGTGTGTGTGTGTGTGTGTGTGTGTGTATGTTGATGTGTGTGTGTGTGTGTGTGTGTGTGTGTGTGTGTGTGTGTGTGTGTGTGTGTACCATTATTTGTGAAAAAGTCTGTTCAAAACATGTCATAAAAATTATTGATTAATAGTAATTACTATCATCATAGTCGCAATAACAATAACACCAATAACAGCAACAAGAACAACGATGATGATAATGTAGTGAAAACAAAACCAACGTCAACTAAACCAAAATGGGGTACTGAATCTGCATGATTTTGCAGCCCATCGAGTTAGAAACAGTGCTCTTCATCTCATTCAAACACGTGTGTGTGTGTGTGTGTGTGTGTGTGTGTGTGTGTGTGTGTGTGTGTGGTGTGTGTGTGTGTCTGTCTGTCTGTCTGTCTGTCTGTCTGTCTGTCTGTGTCTGTAGGAGTGTGTGTGTGTGTGTGTGTGGGTGTGGTGTGTGTGTGAGTGGAGTGTGCGTGTGTGTATGTGTGTGTGTGTGTGTGTGTGTGTGTGTGTGTGTGTGTGTGTGCGCCAATGCGTGCGTGTGTATGTGTGCATTCGTCCGTGTGTGTGTGTGTGTGTGTGTGTGTGTGTGTGTGTGTGTGTGTGGGTGTGTGTGTGGCCTGCGCGTGCGTCTGCACGTGGATGTTTGTGTGTATGAGTGCATGAATGCATGGGTTTGTACGCGAGCGCACGTGTGTGTGTGTGTGTGCTTGTCTGTATGTACAGTGTTTATGTATGTGTCAGTGAGTGTGTATGTGTGTTTGTTTGTTTGTGCGTGCACGCGCGTGTATGTGTGTGTAAGAGAAGAGAGAGAGAAGAGAGAGAGTATGTATATGTGTGTGTGCTTGTGTATGTGTGCTGGTGTGTGTGTGTGTGTGTGTGTGTGTGTGTGTGTGTGTGTGTGTGTGTGTGTGTGTGTGTGTGTGTTTTCAGGCTATCTGTACATCCTTCTGAAAGTCACGAGTAATGTTTTACTGGAATCTGCTAATTTGGTTTTATGAAGTAATCTCTCTCTCTCTCTCTCTCTCTCTCTCTCTCTCTCTCTCTCTCTCTCTCTCTCCTCTCTCACACACACACACACACACACACACACACACACACACACACACACACACCACATACCCACGCAGGCGCACACACACGTGCGCGCACGCATGGGCGCGCGCCACACACACACACACACACACACCACACACACACACACACGCACGCCCCACCACACACACGCACGCACACGCAACACACAGCACACACACACACACACACACACACACACACACAGTGCGCAAGACAGAGGGGTCGGGGAGGGAATGGGTGTTGATAGAAATTATAACGTTGAGGCACTACATAGAAGTAAGCAGGCAAACTAAAGTCCTGCTGAAATAATGAGTGGCATCGCTAATGGCACGGCACGTGAAAATCTGCCATGGGGTAACTCGGATCCATTTGTCAGTACCTCTGTCGCCATTGTTTTGAGGGCAGTGACAAAATGCTATATCCGACAGATCCTTATGTTTGGAGGCACAGCGGGAAACCTTATAACTTGCATTGTTTTCAAGAAGGTTCTGCTTATGTATCTATATATCTACATGTATTTATGTTATTAGAATCCGTTCATCTATTCCTGTCTTCATTTCAAATGTAATTAGTTATGATATACTATGATCCATGAGATCAAACTGAAAAAAAAAAAAAATATATATATATATATATAACAGAGAGAGAGAGAGAGAGAGAGAGAGAGAGATGTATTAAATCATCTTTTTTAGCTTCAGAATATATTCCAAATCTTCGGAGGTGTACACAAACTGATCTGAGATGAATGAATAAGTCATCAAATCCTCATGACATGAAATCATATCGCTCTGACACTTCAAGACAGCGATGACAAACTACAGTCATGAATATGTCCATGTCATTGTTTAACATCGGTACGATATGAACACACTGAGCAGTCCTTACTTCATTCTTATTATCATCTTCACACTTCAAATCACCTTAAGCTACTTCAAATACGTGTGTACGTGTTTCAGTTTCTTGACGACCAAAAAAGATCCCCATGAAAATAGTGCACGACAACATTTCAGGAATTAATTAAAATAATTTCAAACAAGGCAAGGAATAGTAAACAGTAAATAAGGAAGAAGTAGGGTAACTCTTGCTCTCCGATGAAAGAATCACATTCGCTACCTAAAACTCCTAAGCACCATTCGTTTGTGGAGTAGGGCGTGTAAATATTTCATGATAGGAGCAAGAGTTATCATACTGGTTCATTATTTCAGGGATTATGATTTTTACAAGTTCTACAATGAATGAGCATATGAAACAATGCAAGCACTTAATTACAAAATAGTTTCAAGTTCAATCGAGTAAAAATGAATGCACCGGCAGTCGCTGTCTTGGTCTGTCTCTTTGACAACAAAATTATTGTTGTGATTAGAGATTTTAATTCATGTAGCACTGTGTCTGATGGATCGAAACAAGCGCCTTTGAATATTTCCCAAATTGCCCAACTAAAGTACACTTTCTCCAATGATGAGTTGCTAGTAATGCAATGTGTCAATGGTCGTTCGCAAGTTAGGTCTGAGTGGTCTCTGAGCTCTGCATTATAAAGTTTGTTTGTATGGACCTGGAGTACGTGGTGTTGTGTTTTTCTGCATGTCATTACTTTGCTTAGTATGTGGGATATTACTCCCCTCTGCCCCAGCGATTGCTAGTACTGTGCATGTTTCTGTGTGTTCTGACTCAGAGTCTAATGAAATTTACCTGAGGGAAAGTTTCGGCCAGCTACTGCTGGTCTTCATGGTGTTGTGCTTTACTTTCTTTGACATTACATGTTTGAGCTGTGAGTCCCCGCCACTTAGTTTACCTGCTGCATGTCGTTTTCCCGTTAACAGCTGTACAGCCTGCCACCTGATCAGTCATTTTCGTCAATGAAGCGATCTGGCCTTCACTCCTTACCATGAACTTTTTCTTCTTGTTTTGAACCAGCCTCTGAGAAATAAATCAGTCATCTCTATTTGCATTCACCCCTCAAAAGCTGTATTTTCAATTCTATTCTGACTTCATTCACTTTTGATATTCAAGAACTTGTATCAACGATTAATGTATTGTCAATCCATTGTCCCTTCAATCAAACAAGTTTTTAACACACCACTGTTGAAAAAAAGCGTGGCCTTGACTGCAGTGTGCTAAAAAAAAAGAAGACCTATGTCAAGCTAACCACTTATTTCTAAAGTGCTTGAGAAAGCCGTGTTGAAACAGCTCTAGAGATACTTGTCAGATAGCCGCCATTTTAAATTACTAGTCTGCACATAGGAAGGATCATAAAATAGCGAATGTTGCGCTGAGTATCTTGCAATCTCTACTGTCGAATGCAGATGAGAATTTTCTCTCCTTGACCTAAATGCTGCATTCCAGACCATTTGAATAGGCTGAAAGTCAGTTTTTTTTCTTTCAGGGAAAAGTTCTGAATAGGTTTTTGTCATACATCACTGGTCGTTGTCAGTCAGTTGTAATCGATGGTTTCATGTCTGGCCAAAGCTCCTTGTGCGTGGAGTTCCCCGGGGCTCTGTTCCGGACCTATGTTGTTCACTCTTTATTGTGAACGTTTATCCGGTTTTTGTTTCGTTTTCTTTTCTTCTTCTTTTTCTTTGGTTTGGCTTGGTTTGGTTGGGTTTGATTTTTAATGGGTTTTTTTTTTGTTTGTTTATTTTTTTGTTTTAGAAATGGGTTTGACTGTCATAGTAATATACATTATCTATGTAGATCATATGCAATTGTCAAAATGTCCATTACCCAATCGATTTTATTATCTTCGATTTAGTGCTGAGTGATACCTTGATGATGCTCTCTCTAGAATAAACAGCAGAAAGAAGAAGATTCCCATCTGCATGAAACCAGTAAATGATATTTTGCAATAATTCTTAGCAGATGTACTACATGAACGGACACTGATAACTATAATACACACACACACACACACACACACACACACACACACACACACACACACACACACACACACACACACAAAATCATCCACACACAAACAAAATCACATTTCCTGCGTGCAAAGTTACGACAAAAACGTTGACATGCCCAGGAATCAGATCAATGTCAAAACACTTCTTGAGCATGCAAGACCGACGCAGAAGTCGACTGTTCTGTGCCTTTGACGTCTGCAAAAAAAAAGGGGGAGTGGGCGACGACCAGCTTGCAAGACAAAGGTCCACCCAGCCAGGACACAATGGCGAGGCACTCAGGTGCGATGGTGCGATGTCGCTGCTGCAAAGGCGATAGTTTTGCACCAGCGAACGTCACACAAGTGTGAATGGCCATCCGTTCGCGGAAGAAAAACTGTATAAAGTCCAGTAGCGCTGGTGTCAATACGAATAACAAATTCTTGCTGCTAGTCAGGAAGCAGGAGGATGGGATGAGATGTAAGGATCTGCTGGATTTGCTGCTGACCTTGTTGACTCTGGCTAGTCACAGGGACGGATCTTCGTTTGCTAAGAGGTCTAATGAGAGGGGCAGCAAAATCAGGCCTCATTTACTAATTACTGAAATGATACTTTTTTTTTTCAAATAAGACCACACAAAAAATTCAACACGTTTTCACCAGACAATTAGATTCTATCTTTGACCATGTTGACAGAATAGTGTTTGTCTCAGAGTGTAGATAATCCCACTTGTTCTTTCGCAAAAGAGCATGGATTTATATTTCTCTGACTGGGATACGAAGGAGAAACAATGAAACTGACAATGTCAGTGATTTCTCTTCCAAAGGGATCGTTAATTACAAGCATTTTCTCCATAGGCACACGAGGTTTTCTGCCCACTGGAAGCGTCTTTTCACATTTGTTACAAAAGCGACAGAACTTGGAAACGTCTTGTCTAAAAATCCGGCTAATGAAAATTAGATGGTGCTCGTAATAGAATCCTTCAAACAGCAAAATATCCTGCTATAATAGGATTTTGTGACACACATTCAATATGGATTGTCTTTGGAAGCTGGGAACAATAAGATACTGTATAACAGCATTTTCATTTTTCATTTCCATCCATATCTTCTGCTTTTTTTTTCCTCTTACAAAGAAGGACACTTTTTCCATAATGAAAGATACAATAGAAAAAAAAGTCACCGAATCGCAGTGCGAAAATACAAATTTCCTCAGTTGATCAATGTGAAGAAATGGAACTCCGTAAACATCTACAAGAATATCACCATTCTACAGCAGCGGCAACACGGACACACACACACACACACGCACGCACACACACACACACACACACACACACACACACACACACACACACACACACACACACGCACGCACGCACGCACACGCACACACACACACACACACACACACACACACACACACACACACACACACACACACGGTATATCTGCATACAAGTCAGCAAATACACAAACGTACATACTTAAATCTAAATATTGTCCGTTTCATGTCATTGCACATTATGTCGGATGACTACAAGTCAGTGTGCATCTTACAAGAGATATTGCAAGATGAATGATAGCAGTTGTGTCGTGAACCACATCGTAGTGACAGGCGATCCTCAGAAAGTTCTGACTCTTTCCCAGTGTCGCCAACTTGTACTCTACATGTTTCTTCCACAACATTTCTAGATAAGATAATTCCCAAGAATTTCACATCCGACTGATAGTCTAAAACTTTGCCCTAAATTTCAAACTGTGCGAGAAATTTAGGTCGAGCACAGTTACTGAAAAGGATTTTTTTTTTCCCCGCTGAAATTTCAATACGGTATTATTTCATGTAATGGTTTACTCTGTCGATTTCTGGTTGAAAATTCTTTAATGCGTTTTGGTGTTGTTATCTTCATTGCACAATATTGCAGTTACATCACCTCACTTCGTGTGTGTGTGTGTGTGTGTGTGTGTGTGTGTGTGTGTGTGTGTGTGTGTGTGCGTGCGTGCGTGCGTGCGTGTGGTATGTGTGTACGTGTGTGTGTGTGTGTGTGTGTGTGTGTGTGTGTGTGTGTGTGTGTGTGTGTGTGTTTGGCATTTTAGCAAGGTTTGTCGGAGAGAATCAACCTTCTCCTGTTTTCATTGGCGGTCGCTGATCAGTTGAATCTGATGTCCCACTTTCTCATGATTCCTGACTGTTACCTCACCGATGATATTCAGGCAAGCAATTGGTTCATTATTGCTGCTGCTCATATTGGCGGCGTCTCAATGTGCGCCTACTTAACAGCAGGAATCCATATCGTCATAGTGAATATGGACAGGTGTCTGTCTGTTGCCATGCCATTGAAGGCAAAGAGTCTGCTCACTAACAGGTATAACTAAGTACAAAGCTGATCGCTTTACACTGCCTTCTTGTCTCTTTGTCCCTTGCTCTGTGTATCTCCCTGTTCATCCCTTGACCTTTTTACATCATGTCAATTAAATTGAGAGAAAGAGAGAGAGAGAGAGAGAGAGAGAGAGAGAGATAAACAGACAGACAGATAAATAGATAAATAGATAGATAATTAGATAGATTGATGGATGGATGGATAGATGGATGGGCTGATTTATTGACTGACTCACAGACAGTCACATACTTAGACAGACAGACAGACAGGCAGAGAGAGGAGAAGAGAGAGAGAGAGAGAGGAGAGACGGAGAGAGAGAGAGAGAGAGAGAGAGAGAGTTTAAAATTCGCCTATGCTGAACTGTTTGCTTTTGCAACAGCAAACATGACAGATTATATTCAGTGTAAGTGGTGTGTGTGCGTGTATGTGTGTGTGTGTGTGTGTGTGTGTGTGTGTGTGTGTGTGTGTGTGTGTGTGTGTGTGTGTGTCGTGCGTGCATCTGTGCATGCGTGCGTGCATGCTTGCCTGCGTGCGTACGTTCGTGTGTGTGTGTGTGTGTGTGTGTGTGTGTGTGTGTGTGTGTGTGTGTGTGTGTTGTGTGCGTGCGTGCGTGCGTGCATGCACGCAAGGATGTGTGTGTGTGTGTTGGAGGGGTAGGGTGGAAAGGTGAGGGGGGGAGGTGTGTGTGTGTTTCGAGGTTGGGAAAGAAGTAAAGGGAATAATTGTTTACATGCCAGTCTGACTTACAGCCTCCGTTTGGCACTCTCGCCAAGTACGTGTTCGTTTCAGCGTTTCCCATCTGATTGTTTCTTTCTGAATTTTCTCATGCAGACGCCTAATTGTAGCCATACTTCTGTCATACATCATACCCATATCATTTTAAATTTGTTTCTTTCTGAATTTTCTCATGCAGACGCCTAATTGTAGCCATACTTCTGTCATACATCATACCCATATCATTTTACATTTGTTTCTTTCTGAATTTTCTCATGCAGACGCCTAATTGTAGCCATACTTCTGTCATACATCATACCCGTATCATTTTACATACCTTATTCACTGGCCTTCACCGTGAAGTGGAGAACAGACCCACTGACCAATCGTAGCATCGCTTACATGGAGGATGCGAACGTGTTTCCTGGAGGGAGCAAGCTTGCTTTAGGTATGACTGTATCTCTTTACTCTGTGTTCAAGCCTGTCTTGTTGGTGATCATGATTACTTGCTGTATCGTTACAATCGTTAGTTTACGGCGAGCTACCAGCAAACGATTGAAGATGGTCGGGAAAGTGACGGAGGGAAATGATGCACGTGACAACAGGATCGTCAAGACAGTGCTGTTTATCTGCATAATTTATCTCATTCTTATCTTTCCTGATGTGTGTAATGACATGGCTGTTGCAATTTTTCCTGAATATTACATGTATAGAAAGTACCACAACACTTTTGTTGTGGTGAAAAGATTCATCTGGGTCGCTTCCTGTATGAACTCTGCAGTTAACGTTTTTGTTTACCTTGTGCTTAGTTCTGCATTCCGGGAAACTCTGAAAGAGCTGTGTGTTTGCACTGGTTCCAAGAAATGAATTATCGATGCCTCGTGCATTCCATGTATTTGTCTGTCACACTGGTACACCCATTAAGAATAGTGTCACCGATGTCATCCTACTAAGCTGTTACTGTTTAATTTTATAAGGCCTACACAACATATTTAAAGTTTTTCCATGCTTTTACACGGGCTGATTAATTTTGTATGTCTGTCTGTCTATCTGTCCATCTGTCTGTCTGTCCATCTGTCTGTCTGTCTGACAGAACTCTGAGGATCTTGGTGGACTGATTTTTTCAATGTGGTGTTCCAATGATATCCTATGGTTTAAAGAAGAAGAGAGAAAGGAGAGGAGAGTTTAAAACACAAATCAGTGTGTGCGGACGAGTCCCAGCAAGGAGACACAAGTACACTTCAGACAGGCAATGCAAATAGTTCTGTTTTCAAATGAGACTTCGAGGATCCCCACACGCTGCAAGAGAAGGGTTTCATATCTACATGCCAGTACTCTGTTTTCCGTTTCCATCTTCTTTCTTTCTCCTCCAACTTTTCTTTTTCTACAGAACAAATCTTTGCTAAGTTGTTGCTTTAGTCACGCATGAATTGTTGGACTATAATTTTGTTTCCAACCAGTATTTATTTGTTCAGCATAGATAGATAGATACACTTTTCTTTATTTTTTCCCTTACCTTCTGCCCATCACTGACAGCGAAAACTGTTAAGTGGCGGAGCCCATCACTGACAGCGAAAACTGTTAAGTGGCGGAGCCCATTACTGACAGCGAAAACTATTAAGTGGCGGAGCCCATTACTGACAGCGAAAACTATTAAGTGGCGGAGCCCATTACTGGCAGCGAAAACTATTAAGTGGCGGAGCCCATTACTGACAGCGAAAACTGTTAAGTGGCGGAGCCCATTGCTGGCAGCGAAAACTAGTAAGTGGCTGAGCGTTCTCTTGGAGAATAATATTACATTCGACCATTGGGTGTTCCCATATCGATACGTAATGTACATACTGATACCAAAGACTGACACAAATTTATTAAAGGCGTGGATATGTAGAGGAAAAAAAATTCTGATCACAGGACAGGACATGAATGGCCACATGCATACAACTCATGGTGACTTGCATGTAACTCTTTGTATGATGATCGTTGAGGACAAAGATGATCGAGAGAAGATGCCAGAGATCCCAAAGATGATCGAGAAGATGCCAGAGAGGTCCATTCTGCTCTGAGACAACGTGACAGGAATATATATTCCTGTCTGTATATATTCCTGAGTCAGCCAGCCACAGAGACAGCATTGATGGAAGGAAAGACTGCAACCCGGCATCCTCTTCAGAGAAACCTTGCGGCGAAAGCTTGGCAGTGTCTGGAGTTGTACTGGTTTTACCTGTCAGTGGAACAGCAGCGAGTGGAGCTGTGGGATCCGTGCAGGTCGTTTTCGTGGAGGTTCTGTTGTGTCGGGACCAGTGGCCTTCACGCAATGACACTCACCAGGGAGAAGTTATGTCCTTTGATTTTAATGTAACGCCCTGTGCATGCCTACACCCTTTGTTAACACAACGGTGTTAACACACAAAAAATACACACCCATAAAAACACACACAGACATGCACATCGGGAGCACACACACATGTGTACGTACACTTACACAGGAACGCACACACGTGTGTGTGTATGTGTACACATACATGTGCAGATGCTTGCGTACAGGAGCACTGTGGACTTTAAAGTTTATGGATTTGGCGTGGCATATCTGGACTACTCCATGTGGAGTGACACCTCCTTGATGAAACACACACACACACACACACACACACACACACACACACACACACACACACACACACACACACACACACACGCACACACACACACACACACAACGGTGGCTTTCAAGGGTGCTACAAGATTCCTCTCAGCTGGGGATCCAGAAAGATGATAGTTCTTCTCTGGGTCCCATTGGTACCTTCAGATGTAATTATATTTCTTTCAGAACTTCTTTTCATGATATCTCTGCTTCAACCAGCCAAAGATAAAGTGTTGGTTAAAAGACTGCAGCACTGTCAAAGACACACCTATTAGGTGGATGATGCTAACGATGTGGCTCCACTTTTCCCTTCTGAGTCTATAGCAAAGTCAACAACTCTCAGAAGGAGCCAGTACGCCCACACACATATGCCTTCAATGGGACCAGATTCCCCGACGTCCAAGCCCACAGTCTGTAGTGTTATTCATTGCAGTACGGCGGTCGCCTCAGCTTCTATGACAGCGATGAGCTGAGTGGTCCTGTGCGAGGCTGCCCAGTCACTTGGATGGGTGTCAAATTCCGTTTCAGCTTTAATAAACGTTGAAAGAGTAACTCTGTAGACTGATCCATGTCTGTTTAGAGTCATGTCTGGATTTCCAAACCTAAACAGAGGATGACAGCAGTGAGAAGCGTAGTTCAAAGCATTTTCTTTGGTTCAATGCCGTGAGTTTTCTATGTCTGTCTGTCTGTCTGTCTGTCTGTCTGTCCTGTCTGTCTGTCTGGTCTGTCTGTCTGTCTGTCTTCTCTCTCTCTCTCTCCCTCTCTCTCTCTCTCTCTCTCTCTCTCTCTCTCTCTCTCTCTCTCTCTCTCTCCAGGTACTCTGTGAAAACAAACAAATGGAAGATGTATATAATTTTGCAATTTAGAAATTTCTTAATGTACCTCTTCACTCTTCGAATAAAATGTGCTGTGGAGAATCAGGCAGGTCTTTTTTGTTTATTATAAGCTACGTTAAATGTATTAGATACTGGTTAAAACTGATTCGACCATCTGAAAATCGCTTATGTAGACAGGCGTATGAAATGCTGTTCAGACAATATGGAATTGGACATTGCAAGTGGGTGTCTGACATAAGGAACATTCTGATAAAAAAAATGGATTTGGAATAGTCTGGGCTACTTAGATAGTAGGCAATGTAGAAGTGTTTTTGGCGGAATTCCGACAACGGCTTACTGATTGTTTTCAACAAAACTGGCATGCTCATATAACACAGACAGGGAAACATGCGTGGTCCAAGTCTTTTAAATACATAGTCCAACCGGAGAAATACCTCAACGAAGTAATACATAAATAGCACCGGGATAATCTGGCAAGGGTTAGAAGTAGAACCCTGGGATTTTATCCGAACAGAAGATGGTTTAATGCAAATCTTTCTATCATGTGTCCCTTATGTTCACACGGTGTAGAAGACTAAGGCCACTTCTTGTTTGACAACAGGGAATATGAAGGTTTACGTTTGACATCAATCGTTTTACAGCAATATGATATGAAAAGACATAACTTCTTTCGAATGATTTCCTCAGCAAATGGAGATACCATCAAATCGCTTGCAAATTTATCGCCAAAGCATATGAACAAAGTGAGAACATTTTTTCCTCGTGAAGCAGTTTACGGATAACGAACAAGAACCAGTGAACGGTTCTAAGTTTAGAACACAAAATGTTACAAATTGTTACGACTTCAATATATGTAACGATATCGTGATTACTGTCGGATGGTCCTTGATTATCTTTTACTTTGATGTAGTATTGACGTATATTTCGTACGTAATGCAGTGAGCCAGATTATTTTGACTGCAGGTAGAATGCTGTAGTGCAATTTCCTTTGGATCCGTTTCTTTTTGTTGTATGTGTGTATGTGTGTGATGTAATTTTGTGTACCATTTCCAAGAACACTGTTAATTGCCTCCCTTGACATGAAGGCCAGTTTGGCTATTGCCAATGAAAACTGTTAATTGTCAGTTCTTCTCTCTCTCTCTCTCTCTCTCTCTCTCTCTCTCTCTCTCTCTCTCTCTCTCTCTCTCTTCTTGAAAGAAGAAGCAGACCGCTTAGGTTTATCAGTTAACTTGGATAAGACGAATATAGTGGTCTTTAGAATGGGTGGCCACCTATCAGTGTATGAAAAATGGTCGTATGGAAATGCAGATGTTCAAGTAGTTAATTCATTTAAATATCTTGGAATGATATTTTCAACAAAATTAACTTTCCGTTACGCATGGGAAGAATCTCTGAGAAAAGGGAAAAAAGGTACTATTGAAATTCTGAAATCCCTGAGAAAACTGTACTGTACAGACTGTGGTATATTTTGGAAAATGTTTGATACACAGATAAAACCTCTTCTTACTTATGCAGCTGAAATGTGGGGCTTACATGAAAATTCGCAGATGGAAAAAGTACATACGTATGCTATAAAGCGTTTCCTTCAAGTACCTATTCATTCATCCAACACCGTCTTATATGGAGAAATGGGCAGATACCCTTTGTATATAAGTACATTTGTGAAATGTATTAAATACTGGTTGAAGATCTTGAAGCTACCCCAGTCCCGTTTGAGCAGGCAAGCCTATGATATGATGCTTCTAGAAATGGAAAAAGGTAAAGAAAACTGGGCTTATAAAGTAAAGAAAGTCCTTTCAGAACAGGGTTTTGGAATAGTGTGGATGACTCAGGAAGTAGGAAATGAGCAACAGTTCATTGCGGAATTTAAAGACAGGCTTATTTGTTCTTTTAAACAGAATTGGCACTCGGAAATGGAAAGTAAAGAAAAATATCGCTGGTTTTTCTCATTTAAGAATGTGTTTCATTCTGAAAAGTTTCTCAATGTCATAACAGATAAATGGCACAGAATAAATTACGCAAGATTTAGGTTGAGGACTTTAGGTTTTAATGCGAACAAAAGATGGTTTGAATGTGAAACATCCACAGAATCTCCTTGTCCTGCATGTAGACATATTATTGATGACGAAGAACACTTTCTGTTCCACTGCACTGCTTATAATGAAGTGCGGACAAACTGTTCATTTTTCCAGTTAGATATAGCGAAAAGACAAAATGTCGCTGATGTGTTATCATCAGATGATGAAATTGTAATAAAATCAGTTGCGAAATTCATCGCGGAAGCATTGAAAATTAGACGGATGAAGGATAGTGAAATTGAAGATAATACATTATAAGAGATATCTGAATGAATGTTATCATTCATCGCATGTTGAAGAGATCAGTAAGATACAATGTCATCATTTGATTGAGTGGATGGTCGAGTCAGTCTTTTTTTTTTTTTTTCATGTTGAAGACATCAGTAAAATACAATGTCATCATTTGATTCAGCGGATGGTCGAGTCAGTCTTAAGGGTGGGTTTTTTTTGTTTGTTTGTTTTTTTAAACCTTACTGCATTACTCCTGTGCGTGAGGTGAGGACATAACGAAATGTTAAGAATTTATTTGTTTTTGTAAATTTTTGATTTGATACACACTAGGAATGAAAGTGTGCTATTTGTTTGCAGGAAAGGAAGAGGGAAATGTTTTTCTTCTGTTACCTCTCCCCCCTTGTCAAAAGACCTCTTTGGTAATGACAATAAAATATCAAAGTGTCAAAGTGTCAAAGTCTCTCTCTCTCTCTCTCTCTCTCTCTCTCTCTCTCTCTCTCTCTCTCTCTCTCTCAATAGCTACCTCTTGAAGTTCTAAATTAATTGTGTTTAATTTGTTATACAGTCATGTGTATTTGTTTCATATGATGTGTTATGTTCACCCACCCCTTCATAATGGGCCAAGGCCTATATGAATAAAACATCCGAATCTCTCTCTCTCTCTCTCTCTCTCTCTCTCTCTCTCTCTCTCTCTCTCTCTATTTCCCAGGCGAATCCAAACACATAACACGTGTGGGCACTTTCAAAAGTACAGTTCTGTTGTTCACGTCTTGCAACAGATATCATGTGGAAGGGGAAAGGGGTAGCGCAGGGATGCCGTAACAGAAGAGGTGTCTTGGGCACATTGCTCAGATGGGCAACTCGATTTTCTCCCAAGAGTGTGGCTGATTCCGGTGGCAAGAACAGGTAAAAACAATTTTTCAATCTGTCTTAAGATGTAAAAGCAGTTTCTGTATATCTTAGCCAGTAAAAAAAAAATTCAATTCTTTAACAGATAAAATATTTTGAATCTATTTCAACAGGGAAAAAATCAATTTATCTGAACAATGAAACAAAATTTAATTTATTTGAATAGGTAAAAACACTCAGTTAATCTTAACAGGTAAAAAGTTTTTCAATTTATCTTAAGGGTAAACACAGTGTTCTTTATGCCTCTTGGAGCCTTTATTCTCGCACGGTGTTTGCTGACAATCGTCTACGCGAATGTTGAATGTACTGATGTTATGTTCTGTCATGTGTGAAGGCAAAGGTTTTTGATGTAAATAATATATCATCATAGATGGTTAGAGAGAAAAAAGAAAAATTCCAGTTTTGTATTTTAAAAAATTGTAAATGTCACAACCCTAAATTTGGTAAACGTTCATAGTAGGCTGAACAACCCTCAACATTTCAATGACTTCAACAAGCATAAGAGCATGTGAGTGGTTGTGAACTCGACTGTAACGAGACAGACGCTGAAAACCTGACAGTATGCGTGAAACTGCCCAAAGGTGCAGTTGTTGAATGCTGACGACGATCACAACTACAGGTAGTGTTTGCTATGCTGTATTTGCATTGTTTAGTTTTATGTTAGGAAACCTGCTGGGCCTTGCTTGGCTCATTTCCAGATATTTGTTTGAGGCGACAGAAGCTCTCAGGTATATTACTTATCTTTCTCTTAATGTAATATATCTGTATAACATTATTTTCTTCAGGTGTTCTCCCTGAGCAAATGCCTTTGTCCATGACAGAGGTGACTCCGTAGTTTTTATGCCTGAGAGGGGATCAGAACACGCGCCCATATCCTTACTTGAAAAGAACCTAAATTTAGTAAACCCACTTCATGACAGTTCATCTTCACAAACTTGAGTGGACAACCTCTAAGTCGCTGAAGAATTGAGACCCGTCCATTACCTTACCGAGTTGTGTGACGTGTCGAAGCTGTTGCACACGATTTTGTCCACTTTCGTGTGCTAATAGCTACGAGGAGCCACAAGTGTGTATTAAGTAAGGTTGGGGCCATAGAACTGTCTCCAAACAATAACAGCATCACATCATCATGTATTATGGGATCATATTGTGATATGAATGGTCACTAAATTAACGGCGGCGCCTAAGATATCAAAACGGATCTGCAGTTAGTTCTCATCTTAGGGGTGTCATTTCGTAATGCTGTGATGGCTCTGAGAACACACACACACACACACACACACACACACTAATACACACACTCACATACACATACACACACACGTGCGCGCGCGCACACACACACACGCACACACACACGCACGCACGCACGCTTACACACACGCGCGCGCGCACGAACGCACGCACGCACGGACACACACATAAACACATACGTATACACACACACACAAACACACACACACACACACACACACACACACACACACACACAC
Source organism: Conus canariensis (assembly GCA_033310375.1). Classification (NCBI taxonomy): domain Eukaryota; kingdom Metazoa; phylum Mollusca; class Gastropoda; order Neogastropoda; family Conidae; genus Conus; species Conus canariensis. Next base: position 16,308,579 of record CM065740.1, on the reverse strand, counting down.
ACACACACACACACACACACACACACAGAGAGAGAGAGAGAAGTATATAAATGTATCTATGTATGTATGTATTATATATATATATATATATATATATATATATACCTCATACATACAGACATAGAGACATGCATGCATATATGCATGCATACATACGTACATACATACATACATACATACACGCATAAAGCCTGCACACACACACACACACACACACACACACACACACACACACACACACACACCACGCACGCACGCACGCACACACACACACACACACACACACACACACACACACACACACACACACACACACACACACACTCGTATAATATCACTTAATGTGGAAAGGCGTTCAATTGAAGACAACAACAGCAACAACAACAACAACAACACACACATACACACACACACACACACACACACACACACACACACACACACACACACACACACACACACACACTACAGAGAGAGAGAGAGAGAGAGAGAGAGAGAGAGAGAGAGAGAGAGAGAGAGAGAGTTCTTTTTTTCCGTCCTCAAGAAGGTTTATTTTCAGGCTCTTTAATTTTGGTATTTTGGTAGCCGCGAACATGACTCAGACAGTCATGGAACTAATCGGCCCTACTCACGACATACCATCCGTTCACACGAGTATGATATCTCCACACGCATGTTCTTTATGATTGAACTTGTGAAGCACATGGATACCCTTCCTTTTGTTAATTTTCCATTCCATCCACTTCAAACGTTTATGTTGTTTTCTGATGACTGTGTGTTCTGCGCCATGTCTTCTCTTAGCCTCCATTGATGCAAGGCATCGGTAACATATCTCCATAGTGTTTTACTGGCTGTTCATGACTGCCTCGCACAACTTTTTTGTGTTGTTTCTATGTCTTAATCTTTCTTTCTTTCTTTCTGCGTGTGCAGGCTGATACTCCTGCGGACACTGTCTGTATAGACAGGTAGCGGAGTTCTGTGTATATGACCGGTTTTTTTTTTTGTTTTTTTTTTATCCCGCCATTAAGGCAGCCATACTCCATCTTCGGGGAGTATGTCTTAATGAATCCCGTGAAAGAGGATAGATGGACCGTCTCGCATCTGTTTACAGAGCAGCTACTACAAATCCTAATGATTTTCATGGAGTGAGGAGAAATCACCAATGAGGGACGTTTTTAAAGAAGTGTCGTAGTGCGAAACTTGAAATGCCAAATGCACCTTTCAAATTGTCCCTTTCCAAATGTTATAAAACGTATGACTGCCTTTCCAGAGCTTGTGGGAAGGAAGGTGTACTTTTCTTCTTACATCATACCGTAATCGCGCACATGCTCTGGTCTTTCTAGAGACACTGACAGTAGAGCGGAGTCATCCCAACAAATTGATCATATTTGAGTATGCTGAAGGCTTCTTTTTGCAGATGACGATCCACATTCTGCATATCCAGTGAAATGATAAACCCATATGGAGTCTCTATGTCAATGGCAGTGAGGTACTTTACATCAGAGAACCTGTGAAAAAGATAAATGTGTCAGTCCCAAGATGTTAGCTTTGATGTTCTACATATTTGTAAACCTTTTTCATTTCTTTTTCTTTAGAGAGTTTAGATAAGTTTGGGCTCGTCTTGATGCTTTTATTCCTTGTCTTTATTCTCTTCAACATTGTTCTCCCTTTCACGCGTTTGGCCATTGTGGGGAATCATGGACATGATGCATTGAAAAAAAAAAGCTGGGCTTAAACACACTCGTCTCGTATCTGAAGCTTTCCAAATCTAGGATGGAAAGTTTCAAACGATATTCATCAAGTCTTCTTTTGAATTAGGTGGCAGAAAGACTGGCCATCTAATGTTCATTTTCTTCTTCTTTTGCTTCCATTTGATTAAGTTATTCAAAAACGTGGCAAACCCCCTCTTTGAGAAGGACTTACGGAAAAATATGTTTACATAATCCACACTTTCCTGAAAGAACTTTTCCATGGTTTTTTTTTCCAAACACAAAAAGGTTGGCAGGACCATTGAAACACAGATTAATTGACACGAGGTTTTTTGTTTGTTTGTTTGTTTTTGCACAGTCTTGGAGTCCTCCGGGTTTGGCTGATGAACCTCACTGGCACCAAATAAGATTTCAAAGTTCAGTGTGACGATGTCATTCTGCGCCAACATTTGCAAAGGAGATGGTAATGGTCGCTAGACTCGTCCAGGATTGACATGGCTGATGATGTCTCCCCATTTAGTCATTTCACAGCAAGGAAGCTTCCATTCGTGTTCTAAAAAAATTGTCCACATTGTCAATTCTATTCATTCCTGTTCTAAAAAAATTGTCACTTGAATGATTTTATATACCTGTTTAACATATCATTCAAATGAATATGAATATGTAGCAGAATTTTTTTTTCTACACAAGAATATGGCTTAAATATTTATCGAAGCACTGTGCTATTTGTCAATTACTAGTTACTATATAAAATGTTAGATTTTTAGCATATCTTTGTAAAAGAAAACATAG
>CM065740.1:16278578-16301078 GCA_033310375.1 Conus canariensis | reverse complement strand
ATGATCATGACAGATATGTTCTTGGTTGGAGTGATTTCCAGTTGACATACTCTCAGGCACTTACAGTTTTAATCCTCAGAGCAGTTACGAAGTCGAAATCTTGGGCCTTATTCATTTTGCTTAAATGTTCCATTTTGGAGGTGTCTACACTGTACAACTGGTGGCCTAGTATATCTATATATTTCCTATTTTGAAAAAAAATATTGTTATTGTTTAGTTATCGTGCCGCGAATTCAGGCATGGTATCCATTAGTTTCTTTGTGTGCACAAAACACCTCTTGTGTTTTGTATTTCTGGTAACAGTTTGTCATTTCAAACTTTGATATGTTTGATTCGTTCGTATACTTGTCCTTACGTGGTACTTACATACATATATCCCGACTGTTAGATTCATATTGCATTGAAATACGTTTGTTGCTTAACTCCAGTTTCTAATCGAATACTTCTATTAAAATTGACCACCTCGTTACTTTTTTCCCCACATTCACTTCTTTCGTAATTCGTACGTTGACTTAAGATAGATGTGCGTTAGGACATATTCTGTCAGTGGCTGTCACACACAGTTGTTCAATTTCGAAAGAGCAGCCAAAAAGACTGAGAAAGCTGCTATTGTCAGGAAGGCTTATATATAAAACATCCAAGCAGATGTGAGAAAAGCTCTTGAAAAAGACAAATTTAAGACTGAACAGGAACAAGAAACCAAAGAACTATTGGAAAAACAGCGAACTGCGCTTCAAAAAGCAAACGACCGACAAGAGTATGAACAAAGTATGAACTTCAAAATATATCTCTTAGCTGAAACTCTTCCTCCTTCTTCTCCTTTTTCTGCTATGGTCTGTGTGTGTGTCATGGAGACTTCACGAGGAGACGTTGTTATAGTTCTCTTCTTCTCCCTCATCATTTTCTTCCTTGTTAGTTCTTTTGTCTTTTTTTTTTCTTCCATCTCTTCATAGTGTGTGTGTGTGTGTGTGTGTGTGTGTGTGTGTGTGTGTGTGTGTGTGTGTGTGTGTGTGTGTGTCTGTGTGTGTGTGTGTGTGTGTGTGTGTGTGTGTGTGTGTGTGTGTGTGTTTGAATGTGATTATGCGCGCGCATGTGTGTGTGTGTGCGTGCGTGCGTGCGTGCGTGCGTGCGTGCGTGCGTGCGTGCGTGTGTGTGTGTGTGTGTGTGTGTGTGTGTGTGTGATTTCCAGCAAGGTTTGTCAGACAGGGTCAACCTGCTCCTGTTTTCCCTGGCGGTAGCTGACTTCTTGAATTTGTTCTCTCACTTTCTGTTGATGCCTGACTGCTACTTCACGGACAAAATTCAAATCATGAACTGGCTTCTTATTGTGAACGCTCAAATCAGTGGCTTTTCACTGTGTACCAACTACGTCACAGGATTTCACATCGTTATTGTCAACGTGGACAGGTGTTTGTCTGTGGCCATGCCATTGCAAGCAAAGAGTCTACTCACTTATAGGTAAAAGCAGGTACCTCCGTTCCCTATCTATAAATTATTGTTCTTGTCTCTGAACCTGTTTGGTCATGATTCTGATTTCTTTATTATGATGGTTGTATGTTAGGTATTTTGGATATTCAATGATGGGGAGATGCTCATTGCTCATCTGAAAGTGGTTCTCCAGGTCACACACGTTTGCTGGTCCACTGAACTTTACTTCGAAGGAACCACAGAGCACTCACCTAGCAATAATCTTTTCCCTTTTCTGAGGTCTAGTTATAAAATAAAAGATTTTTGGACGCATCATTGACGTGTTCTTCCAAAGTTATTTCTGAAAATTGTATGCATCAACGCACGGATGTATTACTTCTTGAACTTTGACTTTTTCATTTCCTGCAATATCCATAGCTCCCTCTGCTTCGTGCGGCTGCTGCTGCTGCTGCTGCTGAGGAGAAGGAGGAGGAGAAGGATGACGATGATAATGAAGATGATGATAATGATACTTCTACTACTACTACTACTATTACTACTACTAATGATAATAACAGTAATAACGATGTTGATGATGATGATGATGATGATGATGATGATGATGATGATGATGATGATAATGGTAGTAATGATAATAATGATAACTATTACTATTATTATTGTTATAATAACAAAAATAATTATATTAATAATAATGATGATATCGCTGTCATTATCGTGATCATTATATTGTCATCATCGTCACCATCATCATCTTATTATTATTTTTCTTTTTTCTTCCTTCTCCTGCTCCTGCTCCTCCTCCTCTTCCTCCTCCTCCTCCTCCTCCTCCTCCTCCTCCTCCTCCTCCTCCTCCTCCTTCTTCTTCTTCTTTTTGGAAAGAAATGAAATAATGAAGGAACAAATCCTATATCTATCATTGAATCACGTGCATGCCGCAGATGTTACTCTTTCAGGTGAAACGGCACGAGTGACGTAAGAAATGATCATTATTTTGACACTTTCATCTGCAATTGAATTCTTTTTGCTAATCATTGAGCTGTGCATGATTAAACCAAAACTACTTTGTTGACTTGTGATTCCAACGCCATTTCATGGCGATGTTGTTTGCGATTATTTGTTCTTTTATTTGTTCTTTTGTTTCTGATCATCAATACTGTATCTGATCTTTTCACAATATCGCTCAAGCAGCCAGGATGTTTTGTATCATTATGTCCTCCCAGGATTTCTTTTCTGAAATGAAAGTGTCGTATCTTGTCCTGTCCCATCTTGGAGAGTCCAAGAGACAATATTGTAGTTGATATGTATACATCGTTTCAGTGGAGAAATGGGCGACAGTGGCATTAAGACATTACAATTGTATTGATCATATATTGGCGTGTATTTTTTGGAACATTGACGATGCTTGCTACTTACGCCTTTTACTAATGTTTTCCCTTTTGCTTGTCCCTAAACATTATCTTTCTTGATGAGCAATTAGCAAGTCATGTCTGCAGTATTACCAGACACATAAAGTGTGACACCATGCCCCCTGTGACAAGTCAGGAGCAGATTCCGAGGGTCTTCTTCAAAGTTTCACGTCAAAAAGACAGCGGACCACAAATAGAGGGACTTTCCTTATCCAGTCATGTATTTGTTTTTCTACAAAATAAATGGAAAATGTGTCAGGCACGATTTGAAAACAAAACTTACTTATTAATAGAATACAAAAGAATACAGACAGGCTTAAAAGAGGTTTTTTTTTAACCATATCGTACGGTATGTTCGTTCCAAATAAACAAACAAATAAACACACCTTTCTCCTAATCCTGCGGCTACCGACTTGAATTTTTCGCATGAATAGAACTAAACTTGACATCGGGGAAAAAAATATGGTTGGCATTGAGAGGACTACAAGAAGGGAAGTTAGAAATGAAAATACGGGCTCGATTCACTCACGTATGCGCTCGTTTTAAAAGCACAGTTAGTACGGTGACCGATTATACAGACGTAGTTGGAAAAAACGGCCAGACAGAATTTCCTTACAAGCCAGCAATCTGGAGAAACGTGTCAAGAGTTTCCTCTGCCACAACCTGTATCTGCGTCCAGTCACATCGCGGAAGGAGGTTCTGTGTCGGGCTGCTAAACACACTATGCAGACACAACATCAAAGCTAGGAGCAGCTAAAACGGCTCGAGGCAACTGAAACAAGACGCGACAGAAGAGGACCCTTTCATTTCAGGTGTCCACGGTCTCTTCATGTCTTAGTGGAAGCAAAAAAATGTGCGTTCGTCTGCAAATCAGGAAATCTGTTGATCTCGCAATTTTTTAGCTGCGTGGTCTGTCTCTTCAGTTCCCATGGGATGTGAGTAAACTTCTATCATTAAATTACATTCCCTGGTATGTTTCTGATTACTTAAACTTCGGGTTATGATCTTTTGAACGATATTCAACACAGAACATTCGGCCAAGGGATAGCTAGAAGGGAATCTTGTCCCTGTCATTTTCTAACGACGAAGCCAGGCTAATGGGTATAGACACATTCGACTTCTGTGGACTGTTCACACAACTCTTATCCTAGGGTGGAGAACTTGAGGGTAGGGAAGGGTTCAGAAACACCTTTGGGCGTTCAGCCTACCCGACTAGATGGGCTCTGCATGATTTCAGACAGGAGCGCACGCGCACGCGCGCGCGCGCGCACACACACACACACACACACACACACACACACACACACACACACACACACACACACACACACACACTTAACTGGACGGTATGTTGGCTGAGCTGAAGTGGCCAGGTCTCCAGTCAAGAAGGAAAATAGTCAGACTTTCAACCATGTTCAAACTCCACTACAACCTCTCACCACTTGATACATCTCCCACCTCTTCCACCCCAACTGCAGATAGGAAACAAGTGACATTCCCAGGCTAAATGCTACGATGTCCTTTCTTATAGGACCCAATTCACCAGAAAACCTGCCTGCACACCAAAGTCTCAGAGTGATGTGGGTCAGAATAGCTTCGTTGGTAGTGCATGGAACTCTTAATCTTGTGATCCTGGGGTTGTGGGTTTGAATCTCCGCCGGGCCGTTTCGGTACAGGGAATGTTTTGCATGGATTTAACATTGGTTCTGACTCCAGTTACCAAATAGTCCCTCGAATGAGACTATAAACCGAGATTCCGTATGTGAATGGCAAAACTTGTTGCAAACACATAAAATCCCGGTTTGCCGTTGGTATGGATGACACTTTACACATAGCGAGAGCCCTGCATGAGAAATTGAAAGGGTAAAGAAGTAAAGAAATTGAGTGAACGATATTGACTGGAATACGCCGGAAACGACTGAATGAAACGCCAGCAGGCATCTCTTTAGCCTGCACTACCCAGGTAGACAGCCTGTTGCGTACACACGGTTGTAGCTTGTCATCGCCTAGAACCTTTGGCAAGACGCTTTGTAAATGCTCGTTATTGTTATTATTATGTTATTACTCCTGTTGGAGGTAGCTTGCGCTTTTTCTCTGTTGCAATTCATTTTCTCCCATAAACACGCGTTCGCCAACCGCAGTTCTTGCAATATCCTATCGAAGAGAAAAAGTCTCCGTATTCAAAGGCTTTGTACACACACAATGCAGAAAAGTCTTAACAATCTCGACAGAGGAAGACAATAAAAGCAGACTCAACTTAACAGAGGTACTCGTCTATAATATGTGGACTTTCTCTGATGCTTTTGGGAGCTTTTCAGAAAGCAAACTAGAAAATGTATAACGGTTGTCTGCAACTGTTTATAAAAAAAATGACAAAGCAAGCCACAATTCTTACATATTCTACATCTCAAGTAATAAATAGAACTTCGGATTTTCAGCTGGCCGTGATCGCAATTTCGTTGTCATTTGTTTTAAGTGCATATCTATGTCTAAGCGAAAGTAAGTTTTCAGAAAACATCACAAAAATTCCTGTCCAGATCAAGTCTATAACTGCTATGAATATGATCAGACCTTTTTGGCCATCTGCAATCTACCAGTCGTTGGTGAAAAAGACCTTGAGATTCCTTAGTAATCCAACATCCTGTGCCAAGCAAACAAAATACAAATCAATATTCAAACAGAAAATCACAATGGTTATCCAGTTGTTTTTTTATCACTAGCGTGTAAGTAAACAGCACGTCATAATTATGCTTTACAAAGTATTCTGGTAATCTTTTGAGAGAGAGTCAAAGTCAAAGTCAAAGATGTTTTGATGTCAGGCCTCCAGCCCATAATATGGGAGCAAAAGCACAACAAGAATCATTTAGATTGAATAAACTGCATCCGTAAGTTTAACGTTTTGTAAATAAACTTAGATCACCCTAAACAATACCTTCGTTTTCACTTGATATAAGTAGGTAGAATTTAAACATACATGGTTTATGGGAGTACTGCGGCTGAATAAATTCGTTTCTTATTTTATGGTGTGTCAGACACACAAGATCAAAATGTAATTGAGTTTGGGGTGAGTTTCTGCAGAACGGACACAATTTATCATTATCACTGTTCTCTATATACTGTAAGAAATGTGAATACAGAGGAGATATTCCAATTCGAAACCTTGCAAATATTCTTCGAACTTGTATGTTCTTAACAAGATACATATAAGGGCTGAGAATCAATGTGCTCTTGAATTGCGAATAAACACTGTAAAATTCGTGAGATTGCAAAGAAGCATGCCAATTCTGTTTGTAACAATCGATCAATCTCTGTTTGATTTTTTTTTCATAAACAAATTAATGCTACTAACACTCTGTGCCTCCCAAACGACACCAAAACCAAATTCATGTAAAACATTACGAATTTTGCAGGCCCAAGTGGTATAGCTTTGACTCTGCAGGGACAAAAGCATTTTATACGCCTTTTTGGATACCTATCATTCATATATACCACCCTGTCATGTGATGTAGCCTCACATGGCGACATGTGACGTTCCGTCGCGTACGCCCTTATTTGTTATAAAGCATTCCCCTAGGTAGGGAAAAGAAAAGGTAAAAGAAAAGATAATTTGCATGGCCTGACCAGTGTGATCGGTGTCGCTGGTGGCTATGAAAACAGTTCAGTAAAATAGATGTAGGGTGATTATTGATTGAATGGACAGACGTTGTCCATTGGTCAAGTAACCAAGGGCTGGTAATGTGTAGAGTTAGATGAGTAATCAGTGAGTAATCACTCAGGAAGAGCGCAGGAAGGAAAAATAAAGTATAGGAAGGAGATGGCTTGGGGACACTGACCAGACAGGTTGTTTGGAACGAGTTTCACCTGCAATTTACCATTACCAGGTGAGGTATAGACAGATGGGGAGAGAAAAAAAGAGAGAGTTAAGAAAAGGGGAAAAGGGAAAAGAATTTATAATTATTCAGATTTTGAAATAGATTACTTACACGGACTTAATTCGTGTTTCAGCCCTTCCCGGTGCTGTGGCAGCACCAGTAACGAGTTAGGCAACTGAGGCAGCCGCACAAGTATTTGGGCAACAGTGCTGCGGCAGCACCAAATTATCTCCAGAGTTGGAGAATCGAGCTGAAGAAGACAACGACTGCGCCAGTCGTAAGAAAACTTAAAGCGTTTGTCATGTTGACCCACAATGATTTTTAGTTGTCCCCCTGGGTCGGCACTCAGATGATACTACTATATTTTAAGCCATCTTTTGATTCTTTTTTTTGGAAAAGGTATATAATGTTTCTCCAGTGAGGAGGAGAAACCGTTGAAAGAAGTATTTGTAAAATAGTATATAAAATGAGATGAAATTTGGTCCCAGCTAGTGGATCTGTGGAATGTTTGTACCTCCACTGGAGTGGAGGAACAGAAGTTATAAATTGGAAAACAAACATGTTGTCATTATTTGAAAAGCTGATTATCATTTAGTAAATTATTCCCCAGAGAGGAGGAGAAGAAGAGTATTGTCGTGCGCCTTCTGGTTGTTGGGAGAGATTGCGTGTGCACGGAGTGAATGCTGAGCTGAGTGCGGACATGCATTTATGCGCAGTGTGACACACCCGCAGCCAAAATGTAACACACCTAGAATATGTGTTGACAAAAATGGGAAACCTACCAATTTCTCCATACACCAAATGTCTTGGAGACATTGGATGAACCCCCATAAACCTTTTCAATGCAGTCAGATGCACTCTTTCAATGCACTTTTGGTCCTAATCTTTTGAGAGAGAGGGAGGGAGAGGATGCAAATGTTTGTTTTCTGGTTTGACCATTTGTCCTATTCAGACGCCTGCTGGTAGCCATACTTCTTGCCTACATCGTGCCCATAGCGTGTTACCTACCTGAACTACTGGCCTTCACTGTGAAGTGGAGAACGGACCCTGTGACCAATCGAAGCATCGCTTACTCGGAAAGTACGAGTTGGTTCCCTGGAGGCATCAAGCTTGGTGCGGAAATAACAAGATATCTTTGTTTTGTCTTCAAACCCATCTCTCTGATCACCATGATTTCTTGTTGTGCTATCATCATCGTCAGTTTACGACGAGCTACCCGTAAACGATTGCAGATGGTGGTACAAACTAATGTCGGCAATGTTACCCGTGACAACAAAATTACAAAGATGCTGCTTTTCCTCTGCATTGTTTACATCATTCTCGTCTTTCCTGATGCGTGTAACGATATGGCTGTTCTTGCTTTTCCAGAATACCATTTGTACAAGAAGTATCACAACACGTATCTTGTAGTGTACAGGTTCATCTGGATCGCTTCGTGTTTGAACTCTACTGTCAACTTCTTTGCTTATCTTGTGCTCAGTTCTGCATTTCGACGAACTCTGAGAGAGTTGTGTGTTTGCTCTTGGGTGAAGAAGAAGACAAATCAAAATGAATAAGACAGCGTATACGTACAAAATTCACCAAGTAAATTTCCCTTCCAGACAAATGGTCGACGGCTCTTACGTTCAATACACGGGTCTTTCAACTGTGTCTTTGTTATGATTCTTCAGATTAAACACCAGAGAACGAATAGAACCAGAGATGTATCCGACCGTTGTGGTCCTCATCCTCTAAGCACACAAAGTAAAGCCTTAACAGATTTATATGGACTTGTCTACATCAGAAATAGTCGTACCCACTCAGACAGCCCACCCTTCCTCTCTTTTGAAAATACTGATCAGAAATAACAGTGTTACATTTTTATTTCACTGTGGTATCGTTTTCTGCAACTCCAAGAAAGTCAACAAGACGAAATGTTGGTGTGAATAAAGTGATTAGTGTAACCTGTAAAGAATGGTTTTCAACTCGTGTTTTATGTAGTCTAGAGATGCGGGCCCTTTTCACATTAGGTCATGCGTAGTGACACAGCTGTTACGAGAACTGATTTGTGATGTGCTTCTTCGTCATCATCATCTTCTTCCTTTATTTGTTCGTTTGTTTTTCTCTCTCTCTCTCTCTCTCTCTCTCTCTCTCTCTCTCTCTCTCTCTCTCTCTCTCTGTCAAGTGAGTGGAACCTCTCACAAAAGGCATTAATCGCTTAGAGGCAAAGGGACGTTGTACGTAGTATACAAATAGGTAATAGACCCATTAACCAGGGTGCCGTGCCCACCGCACACGGTCGAACTGTGTCAAGGAGGACGAAGTGGTCAGGTGACAAATGGCACCTAAGGTAGTCAGGACCCTCCGGATTCGGACCTTCCCGATAGCGAAAGGGGGGAGGGACGTAACCACTAGGACCTTGGAGCATCAAGTGGGCGCTACATTCACAGTCAGCTGAGGTTGCTTTGTGAACAGTCATTGAAGAGCAGGAGTCTTTGGCTCGTTCAGATGGTATTGCCGTGGGGCACTGTGTTGGTTCTATTGTCAGGCTGGTTGAATGCCCGTGGACGTCGTCGTAGCTCTCTTTAAGATAATTACTGTGTTAAGTGACCCCCGAAGTCGGCGGGAAATTTTCGATGTCCATCTGGTGCCAAGTGGTTGTTTGCTAATCAGTTAGGTAGGGATGTGTGTAAATGCTGATGTGTGGAAGAATGTAGCGAATGGAGAATTCAGGGTACTTGTGAACAGGGGGTTTGAGAAGCAGCATGGACAAAGGCATGGCCCAAAGGGGAATCCTTTGTTTCCCTCCCTATATAAAGTAAGGGAAAACAACGAGAGAGGAGAAGAACATCATGAGAGAGAGAGAGAAGGCAGAGGAGAGAGAGAAGAGAGGAGAGTGAGCAGGACGGATTAGGGTCGAGAGAAACTTGGTCTGGGAGATAGAAGAGACAGCAAAGTCTTAGGGGTGAAGACAAGCTGGAAGAGAAGAAAACTATGTTTGAAGCCCAGAGGTGGGTGAAGACAGACAAACTGAATTTGAACCCAGAGGTGGGTGAAGGAGACGAAGAAGAAGAGTTCTACGTCGAGATCCCAGAGACGACCACGAAGACCCAGTCCTGAAGCCTGGAGCCAACCAAGGGCATCACCATCAAGCAGTGCTGAAGAAGACATGAAGAGACCTTTTCAAGAACTGTGGTGTGGTGTGAAAGCGTGGTTGTGTGTGTGAAAACCTAGCCAGGTAAGAAGCCATTTTATTATAACCCGGGATTAGGAAGTATTGATCTTTTATGTTTTGATCATTTCATTTTGTGTAATTGGATTCTTCATGTTTGATTATAAGTAGCATAGAAATTGTATTTCTTGTGCTCAGTCATGTTAGGAGAGAAACGAATGCGTGACATCCCATTCCCAGAGAGAGGTGAATGTTTGGTGGGCGCATGAGTGTGCATATACTATGCGTGTATGAGTGCAAAGATAACCTTGGTGTGTTAAGTTTGACTAATAATACATCAACTTAGTGCACTTAAGCAATACCATCACGATTTCCCCCGTCCTGGACAAAGTGGCGAACCTGCCAGGATTGCATGGCCCAAATTAGTCTCAGGAGGGAAACAAAGTGAGTACTAGAGTAGTACAAGATGTCATGCGTTCGTTCACACACGGAACTTCAGTTTATAGCCTCATTCGAAGGACTATGTGGGAACTGGAGTCAGAACCTATGTTAAGTGCCCTCTTGGAAGTGGAGTGCTATGGTTATGAGTTTGTCTTGATAACCAAACTTCGTATGATCCTCTGCAGCTCCTCCCGATAGTGTTTTCAGGGCCTTTAGAAGATTCACGTACTTTGTAGAGAGGTTCTTGGTTTCTTGCTGTCACTTCTACTGAAGTTGGCGTGTAGCCAACACCGTAATAAGTGTTCCCTGTTCTTTTCTAAAGTGTTACTGGAGTTTTGGCAGATTGCTGTATTCCATGTGCTAAATTAGGCCGTTGAGGATGACTCTACATATAGAACATAAACGATTATTTCGTGTCATGTTTGTTGCCCTCCTTTGTTTTAAGGTAAACTATGTTCTTTGCTTTGAAGTTGCATCCAGCAGTAGCTTGTACAAATAGTGTAATCTGAAAACGGTTGCCGCGTCATTTTTTTTTCATAATTTCCATGGTAGAAATTAAATGTAGAAAGAATTCCCATAATTGACGGTGACCACCCATTTCTTAACAAGTACAGACTCAATATCAGCAATCATCTTTTCAGCCAAATTAGATGAACACGGAAATATACTTGTATGTTTTTATCCCCTCGTATCCCCCTCCCTCCCCCCTCCCCCCCCCCCCCCCCCCCCAAAAAAAAAAAAAAGAAAAAAAGACGGAAGGAGGGGGGTACTGGAAGATAAGTTCATGCAATGTATGTCCTATCACAAAAAAATGCCATTATTTACGTGATTGAAAAAGCTACGAAGTGGTAGTATCTACGCTTAGTGTAATGCTGATGGATAATGTATGAAATTGCTGCTGGCACAAATTATTGCAGGTATTTCACTAAAGCCCCAAGCAAAAAAGATGGCTTTGTTTTCAGAGATCTGGATACCACTAGTCTTTGAAAAATGGTTTACTAGCGAATGTGAAAACTTTCAAACTCCTGGCTCCACCAGGAACAAAAACTTTAGTGGGTGACAGTTTGTTGAGAAGAAAAAAAAAAAGAAAAAATAAGAGAAAAAAAAAACACCCGAAGGTGCGGTTGGAACCCAGAGAAGAACTGTCCTCAAATGCCGAATAACAAGCTGGGAACAATCCTGCACCACCTTTGGAAGCCTGCGCTGTGTTCACATAGGATGTAGGCACGCACAGAGCATTCCATTAAGACGTCAAGGGACATGACCGCTCCCTGGTAGATGCCATTGTGTAATGGCCACTTAATGTGACACGACAGAACCTCCACGGGAGCGTTCTCACGGGAGCACCAGCTCATATTTCATGGCTGCAGAGTCCACCGGCAAAAACCGCCACCGTCAAGCAACCGCCATGTGCATCCCGCAGCCTCACTTGCTGTTCCGCTGACAGGTGAAAACAGTACAACTCCTGACATGGCCAAGTTTTTGCCATGGGGTTTTACATGCTGTCTCAAGAGATTCCCAGGTCACAGTCTTTCCCGTTGCCAACAGGACTTTCCCTGCGGTCAGTGAGTCTTTCCTCACCGTCACTGGACCTTTCCCCAGAGTTGGCCAAAAAGCTGACAAGAAAAAATTACACCCGGAGGTGCGGGTGAGACTCTGAGAAGTACAGTCCTTAAATGCCGAACAAACCGGCTGGGAGGAATCCTGCACCACTCATGGAAGCCTGCGCTGTGTTCACATAGGGTGCAGGCACGGGCGTACTGTGCAGAAAGTCGTCCCCGAGGAGGATATTACCGAGGGTAATATTTTGCACCTGTAAACACTAGTCATGTCTAATGTGAAACAGATAGTTGCCATTTTGTGAGTGTAGGTTTTGTGGACAGGATGTGCTGTTTATTTGTACAATGTGATGTAAGTGTACAAGGCGAGGTGAGAAAGAAAAGCATGCATTAATGATAAGTACCAGCAGACTTGCATTTAATGTTTCAAAATCAAATAGAGTCAAGCATATCAAAGACCAGACCTACTATTATACACCACCATCACCATTAACACCATCACTATTATTATCAAAACGAGTTATCACCATCGTCAAATTCAGTATCGTCAATGGCAGTAGCATTAAAGTAACACTGGTGATCTCTGTCATCTCCCCACTTCACCGTAGGCACCGAATAACGAGAAAATGACCAGTCAAACCCGGCATAAACCTATGCACCCACCGTCTTCTTCCCCGTGATGCGCTGGTACAAGATGTCACGCGGGTACCAGTGTGGCATTCTGTACCGCAACAACGAGAGTGACATTTTGTATTGTTAATAAGTCCGTAGAACATCACCGTGTAAAATCTTTCACCAGGGTGACAATCTGTAAGGCGACAGGCTCCATTCAAAAGTGCCATGAAACAGATGGATGAACACGACAACAGTCTGTTCTGATCCTGTTGCGGCCGGCACTGTTGCAGCAATGTCGCCGCGCACATCATTGTTGTCTCCGGCAATTACGGCGTGACGACAGCTAAGGAATGACGGAGCTAGAACCAATACGTAAAGAGCGATCTGACATTACGAGTCGATGATTTTTTTTCCCATGGTGGAAAATCGCGTGCCTGTCTTTTGACACATGCAAGAGTGACGTGCGCGTGCATGATCTAACGTTAGTGTAAACGACTAACAGATAGATGAAAGCAGCGAGCAGTACCGTTATTGAAGGAGAAGAGACCGGATAGTACAAAGTGAAAAACACCATCGAACCGATCTTTGACCTGCAAAGTAGACTAGATCTCTGCAAAAAGCATCTCCCACACCAGAGAGAGCTCTCCATCGTCTAAAGAAGGCGTGTGACAGAGTGCGATAGAAGGCGCTTGGGCCACAGTGAAGAAATGTAATGTCAACAGCTTGTCAACATATCCAGCGACCGCACCCTGATGCCACTAATACAGCGCTAACATGCAGAGCTGTTAGAGACTGGTTTTATACTTTATTTCGAGTTCGGCAGGACTGCCTTCTATCTCCCACACTTTTGAATACATTACTGGATTACATTATGATTGATGCATATGGACGTGGTGGTGCCCTCTGATATGAGGGGCAGGGGGGAGAGCTCACTCGAATTGGCTCCGCGACTAAGCAATTATTGTCGTCAGCAGGGGCTTATTAAGTAGTGTCCTGTGTGTGTTGGATCAGAACAGGCACCACTGAACACAGCCAAAGTGACTCGGCAGGAGTGCAGTGCTTCCTCTGGTGGATTGATTCCTGATGACTTGACATTGATTGCTCCCTGTGGATTGCCGGTGCCGGGGTGGCGGCGGGCCAGACCAGATTGTGGTTGTGGACGGGGGTTCGGAATGTGCGGCGTGGGTGCAATGCCACTGGGGTGCCACAGAACATAGAATAGCCAACAACAAAAAAAGAAGAAAGAAAAGAAAGCATGCATATATTTACGCTGGCTCACAATGTGGTGCTGCTTTTTTTTAGGGACTGTGTGTGTGTGTGTGTGTGTGGTGGTGTGTGTGTGTGTGTGTGTGTGTGTGTTGTGTTTACTGAAAGAGAGAGAGTGAGTGTGTGTGTGTAACCAGATGATAGCAGCTAAATGCTTTCTGATTTGTCCCATACAGACGACTGGTTGTTGCCATACTTATTTCATGCATCGTGGCCATATTGGTTGCCTTGCCACAGTCACTGGTTTTCACTGTAAAATAGAGAACAGACCCGTTGACCAATCGCAGCGTCACTTACGTGAAAAGTATGAAGTGGTTTCCGGTGGCCAGCGAGCTTTGTTTAGAGATAACTAAGTCCCTTTCCTTTGTCTTCAAACCAGTCTTGTTGGTGATCATGATTGCTTGTTGTATCATCATCATCGCCAGTTTACGTCGAGCCATCCGGAAACGAATGCAGATGACCGGGAAACCGAAGGAGGGAAATACTCACGTGAAAACAGAATTACCAAGACGGTATCGTTCCTCTGTGTAATCTATTTCATTCTCATCTTTCCTGGTGTGTGTAGTGACATGGCTGTTGTAGTTTTTCCTCAGTACTTCGTTTACAGAAAGCACCACAACACTTTTCTTGTTGTGAAAAGATTCATCTGGGTTCCTTTCTGTATTAACTCGGCAGTTAACGTTTTTGTTTATCTTGTGCTTAGTTCTGCCTTCTTCTGAAAAAATCTAAAGGAGTTGTGTGTTTGCTCTGGTAAACAAGAACAACAATAACAATACAAAACAGGAAATCAGATGACACGCTCAATGGGTGTAAAATTGACCAAGGAAATTACGTTGGTTCAGTGAAATGAATCATCGATATCTCACGCATTCCATGTTCTTGTCTGCCACAGTGATAGAGCCATAGATAAAGTGTCACCGGTGCCATCCTAACCAGACGTTTACTAATTCATTTCATGAAGTCTACACGCCAAACGTTTTTAATGTATGTCTATGCACGCCCGTACGGCTTCTACAAGGACAAATCATCTCTCTCTCTCTCTCTCTCTCTCTCTCTCTCCTCTCTCTCTCTCTCTCTCTCTCTCTCTCTCTCTCTTGTCGTTTTATTTGTCTTTTCTTCATGATTGCAATAGGTCACTGAAGCTTCATACTTTCGGCAAGGAAATGTTTAAGAGCTTCGATCGCTAAATCTACGTGTCAGTTGGTGCAAGCGCAAGTTCCAAGAATGTTGATAATTGAATCATAACAAATGTAGACATCTATTTTAGCCAAGACAGTGCACTGCTAAATGAAAGCTAATTAGTCACAGGGGAATTGACGGATTGTTTTGGGATTTTTTTTCAGTTGCTTTTTTTTTTTTTTTTTTTGCAACAACTCCTTTAGCACATTGTTTCACTCATACCGGTGAAGCTTTTTCTTGTTTGATAAATCTGACAGCTAATAGCAGGAGTAAAAACCTCAGCCATCGCCACACCATTAGTTTTACAAGCATCGTTCAATGTTCTGCAAGTGCAATATTCCTTCAATTGTCTTGCCATTGCCCCTCGTGACTTGAATCAACTTTTTATTAGACAATTTCAATTCAATGCTGTACCAGGTACCATAATGGAAAAAAAACGCTGTTGGTCTGAATTTTTTTTTCCTTTGTACCACCGCTTTGAGTCAACCTGACAGGCTTTATATATCACTTGACCTACACATCCCATACAAAACAGTTTTTTTTCCCCAGGAAGATTCTTAAATAGTCTTGAGTTAATAACGCAACTGCACCCAATGGTAATGGCAATATCAGCGTGGCAAGTATTGCAGCCCCAGTGAGTGTGTGGTTAATAAAGCTTTTCTGTTTGTCGTCTTCCTCTAAGATTTACAAATTATACAGATGACTAATAGAATTTCAGAGGGTACCACAAGTTTTTGTCGAGGCAATTAACAGGAGGGCTACAGGTTTTCAAATGAATAATGTTATTTATCATGTGTATCTGTTTACCTGTTTCATTTAGATTTCTTATCACATCAGATCGGCTAAACTGTGCAATCCAGCTTTTACCGTTGCCTTGTCTGCCAGTGTGTCTGCTCTCTCATTTCCTTAAACCCCTGCATGTCCAGGGCAGTACATCCATATGAGTCTCTCCGATGGAAGGTCGCGCATTATTCCATGCAAGCAGGGCTTCCCATTCCTCTCTCCACTAGTGGTCAGCCTAGTTGACCAATTATTGCCGATTGAGCGGAGGATGGCAACCGGTCCCCATACTGACCTGCAGATGATGAGGGAGGGGGGGGGGTGCAGGGAGCAAGGAAGGGGGAGGGGGCCATAATTGTTGGTTGTCATATTGACCGTCGCATGATCGTTGACGTTCGACAACAGTTGTTTGCTACGTTGACCAGCTGATGACTGTGTACAACTCAGTGGCAGCTGGTCGCCATGTTGACCAGATAAGACCATGCTAACGGGTCAGTGTCAGCTGATCTCTATGTTGCCCAGCTGATGGCCGTTTAAAGGCCGTATGCAGCTAGACACCATATTGATCAGAGGGTGACTGCTCTAGAGATGATGAGATCTTTTCTCCATGTCTGCCAGTTCACCATGACTGGTCACGAATCACCATGTTGACCTGCTGTAGACTGATTGGGGTATGGCTGCTGATCGCAACACTCTCAAGCCAAGACTGGTCAGGAGGCGATGGTGGCTGATTACCTGGTTGACCAGTGATTGTCTGTTCTGGTGACGTATCTGTATGACCACACTGTTGATACTTGAACATGATCGTTTCATTGAAAACTTCAGAGTGCACTGAAAGGCAAAAAGAAATAATAAAAATGTATTTCAAACTGAAGCTTTCAATGCCCCTTGCAGCATCTCAATATGATTGACTTTTATCAGACGTCTCCTGCCTCACCTTGATTTCTGCTGATGACAGAGTCTCTTGAAGTACATTTTAGACCACAGGTCATTTGCTCTATCTGCCGGACATCAACAGAAAGCCGATGAATGATTACCTCTATACATCAAACAAATCCTGTCCTCGGTACGATTCTTTTTGCTCTTGAGAACGAGATGACTGAACATATCTGCTGCAAATATGTACCTTGTTGAGGCAATGTTTCTTGGTATGATGCAGTTGTTGGTAATAAATACGTATCTGACAGGATGACAATACTTAAGATAGCATTGTAAATGCTAACGTAAGATAGCATTGTAAATGCTAACGTTTTGCTCCTGGTGGAGCCAGGAGTTTGAAAGTTTTCACATTCGCTAGTAAACGATTTTTCAAAGACTATTGGTATCCAGATCTCTGAAAACAGTGCCATCTTTTTTCCTTGGAGCTTTTGTGAAATACCTGCAATAATTTGTGCCAGCAACAATTTCATACATTATCCATCAGTATTACACTAAACGTAGATACTACTACTCCTTAGCTTTTTCAAACACAAAAATGAGTGTATTTTTTTGTGACAGGACATACATTGCATGAACTTATCTTCCAGTACCCCCCCCCCCCCCCCCCCCCACCAGCTTCCTTTTTCTCTTTTTTTTTTTTTTTTTTTTTGGGGGGGGGGGGGGAGATAAAAACATGTAAGTATATTTCTGTGTTCATTGAATTTGGCTGAAGAGACAATTGCTGATATGGAGCCGTACTTGTTAGACATGGGTGGTCACCGTCAATTATACTTCTTTCCACATTTACTTTCTACTATGGAAATTATGAACAACATGACGAGGCAACCTTTTCAGGATACGCTATTAGCACACGCTATTGCTGGAATTACTTCAAAGCAAAGAACATAATTTTCCTTAAAAAAAACAAACAAACAAACAAACAAACAAAGGAGGGCAACAAACATGACACGAACTAATCGTTTATGGTCTATATGTAGAGTCATCCTCAACGGCCTAATTTAGCACATGGAATACAGCAGTCTGCCAAAACTCCAGTAACACTTCAGAAAAGAACAGAGAACACTTATTATGGTGTTGGTTATACGCCAGCTTCAGTAGAAGAGACAGCAAGAAACCAAGAACCTCTCCACAAGGTACGTGAATCTAATAAAGACCCTGAAAACACTATCGTGAGAAGCTGCATTAAGATCATACGAAGTTTGGCTGCCAAGACAAGCTCATAAGCATAGCACTCCACTTCCAAGAGGGCACTTTTGCTCAAGGTCTCAATTATGGAGTCTCCTCTGACGCTTTTCCAGCCAACAATAGAGTCAATCAGGACTGTGTCTTGGCATCGACGCTGTTCAGCATGATGTTTTCAACCATGTGAGCGATACTTTCTACAGTAATGAAAATAAATTACGGTCTGGTTCAAAACAGATGGTAACGTCTTTGTACAGTGGAGACTCAAGGCCAAGACATGAATCTCAGTTACAGCATTGAGTAGGCAATTGTCTGTGAAGGAAGAAGTTATGTAGTGACTGCGCTTACACTTTGGTCTTGGCCTTGAGCAGTCACTTGACAAAGACGTTGCCATTTGCCAGCCTGCATCACAGCAACAGTATGTGGAACCAGAAATCAAAGTCAAAGTGGAAACCCTGAAGGCTGTTTACAGCTCCACATGCATTGGCTGCACACTCTCCAGATCTGTGAATATTGATGACGAGGTTGACACACGCATTGCTAAATCATGTAAAGCTTTGAGACGGCTTTATTAACCTGTGTATTTGAGAGGAGGGGTGTCAAACCAGCCACAAACCTGGAGATGTACAAGGTAGCTCAACTGCTCACACTGTTGTATACATGTGAGATATGGACATTCTATGAACTGTCTGAAAAAGCTGCTGAAAATCACAACGAAAGACAAAGTTCAAAACACAGGAATTCTCTCGAGCTCATCCACCAAGCATCATCCACACCTTGTCGAAAAGAGCACAAGTCAGATGGGTGTGCCACATTATATGAATATCTGATACGCGCCTTCCTAAGGGGCAACTCCGCGGTGAACTGACGGAAGGCAAGCGTGGACAGGGTGTCCAGAAACAAGGTTCTCCCAGGACACATTCAAGACTCAACTGAAGACCTTGACAGTGACCCAGGGACTTGGACATCTCTGGCACCAGACTGGCCGGCCTGGCTGAGTTGCGTCAAAAGAGGTGCTGCCTTTTATGGCACTACAGAACAACAGTGGTTCAGAGGAAATGTGGACTATGCAAATCCAGGGCCACCTCCAACTGATCAGCCACAGTCAGACTCACTACATCCACTGCTCTTCGTATGATGTGCATGGCAGTTGTTGACAGCTATAGATGACAAACATCTCTCTCTCTCTCTCTCTCTCTCTCTCTCTCTCTCTCTCTCTCTGAACACACACACACATACACACACACACATCCCTCTCTCTCTTTTTGACAATGAACTCACCTCCATCTGATGATTTACACAGCAATAATGACGATGATGATGATGATGATGATGATGATGGATGATGATGATATGATAATAATAATGATAGTAATAATAATAATAACAATAACAACAACAACGACAACAACAACAATAATAATGATTAAATATTAATAATAATAGTGATAGTAACAATAATGATAATAACGATGACAATAATATGATGACATGGTATGGATGACACGTTACACACAGCATGCACCCTGCGTAAGAAATGGAAAGAATGAAGGAAGTAAAGAAACTGAGTGAACGATATTGAACGATATTGACTGGATGACACGGGAAACGACTGAATGAAGCGCCAGCAGGCAGCTCTTCAGTCGGCACTACCCAGGTAGGCAGCCCGTTGTGTAAACGAGTGTGGATTGTAAAGCGCTTAGAGCTTGGTCTCTAGCCGAGAATAGGCGCTATATAAGTATTCATTATTATTATTATTATTAATACTAATAATGATAATAATAATAATAATAATAATGATCAGTATCTTCAACAGGAAGGGTGAGCTGTATGAATGGGTTCAACTATTTGTGATGTAGACAATTCCATATAAATCTTTTAAGACTTCATTTGTGCGCTTAGAGGATGAGGACCACAACAGTGGGACACATATCTGGTATTGCTCAGTCTCTGGTGTTTAATCTGAAAAGTCATGTTCAAAGACCAGTGTACTGAGCGTAAGAGGCGTCGATGGTTTGTCTGGAAGGGAAGTTTCCTCGGTGAATTTCGTATTTACACATTGTGTTATTCATTTTGATTTGTCTTTTTCTTCACCCAAGAGCAAACACACAACTCTCTCAGAGTTCGTCGAAATGCAGAACTGAGCACAAGATAAGCAAAGAAGTTGACAGTAGAGTTCAAACACGAAGCGATCCAGATGAACCTGTACACTACAAGATACGTGTTGTGATACTTCTTGTACAAATGGTATTCTGGAAAAGCAAGAACAGCCATATCGTTACACGCATCAGGAAAGACGAGAGTGATGTAAACAATGCAGAGGAAAAGCAGCATCTTTGTAATTTTGTTGTCACGTGTAAGATTGCCGACATTAGTTTGTACCGCCATCTGCAATCGTTTACGGGTAGCCCGTCGTAAACTGACGATGATGATAGTACAACAAGAAATCATGGTGATCAGAGAGACGGGTTTGAAGACAAAAGAAAGATACCTTGTTATTTCCGCACCAAGCTTGATGCCTCTCAGGAAACCAACTCGTACTTTCCGAGTAAGCGATGCTTCGATTGGTCACAGGGTGAGTTCTCCACTTCACAGTGAAGGCCAGTAGTTCAGGTAGGTAACACGCTATGGGCACGATGTAGGCAAGAAGTATGGCTACCAGCAGGCGTCTGAATAGGACAAATGGTCAAACCAGAAAACAAACATTTGCACCCTCTCTCTCTCTCTCTCTCTCTCTCTCTCTCTCTCTCTCTCTCTCTCTCTCTTAAAGATTACCAGAATACTTCCTAAAGCATATGACGTGCTGTTTACTAAAATCCTAGCGATAAAAACAACTGGATAACCAGTGTGATTTTCTGTTAGAACATCGATTTGTATTTTGTTTGCTTGGATCAACATGTTGGCTTATTAAGGCATCTTCAGCTCTTTTTCTCCAACGACGGGTAGATTGCAGATGGCCAAAAAGATCTGATCATGTTCATAACAGTTATAGACTTAATTTGGTGTTCAGGTAGGTTTTCTGGTGGATTGGGTCCTATAAGAAAGGACGGCGTAGCATTTAGGCTGGGAATGTCACTTGTTTCCTATCTGCAGTTGGGGTGGAAGAGGTGGGAGATGTATCAAGTGGTGAAAGGTTGTGGCGGAGTTTGTACATGGTGGTTAGTCTGACTGTTGTCCTTTTTGACTGCGGAATTGACCACTTCAGCTCTGCCAACATACTGTCCATTAGTGTTGTGTGTGTGTGTGTGTGTGTGTGTGTTGTGTGTCTGTCTGTCTGTCTGTCTGTCTGTCTGTCTGTGCGCGCGTGCGTGTGTCCGTCCGTCCATGCGTGAGTGCATGCGTGCGTGCGTGTGTGTGTGTGTGTGTGTGTGTGTGTGTGTGTGTGTGTGTGTGTGTGTGTGTGTGTGTGTGTGTGTGTGCGTGCGTCCGTCCGTCCGTGCGTTCTTCACCGTAGAATAGCAGTTGTGTGTGGAACAGCACACGGAAGTCGTTTATATCTGTATCCACTGGACCATCTTTGTCGTTAGAAAATAACAGGGACAAGATTCCCTTCGTGTCATCACCTGGTTAAATGTGGAGTTTGTGGAAAGTTGGATATCGTTCAAAAGATGATAACTCGGAAGTTTAAGTGATCGGGAACATAGCAGGGAATGTAATTTAATGATAACAGTTTACACGCATCCCATGGAAACTGAAGAAACACGCAACGAAGCTAAAAACTTGCGACATCAACAGATCTCCTGATTTGCAGACGAACGCACATTTTTTTGCTTCCACTAAGACATGAAGAGACAGTGGACACTTGTGTACTGAAGGGTACTATTCTGCCGCCTCTGTTTCAGTTGCCTCGAGCCGTTTCAGCCGCTCCCAGCTTTGATGTCCTGTCTGTATGGTGCTTACCAGCCCGACACAGGACCTCCTTCCGTGATGTGACCGGACGCAGACACAGGCTGTGGCAGAGGAAACTCTTGACACGTTTCTCCAGGTTGCTGGCGTATAAGGAATTTCTTCTGGCCGGTTTTCCTCCAACTACGTCTATATACTCGGTCGCCGTACTCAGTGTGCTTTAAAGAGCGTATAAATGAGTGAATCGAGCTCTCATTTTCATTCTACCGTCTTTTCGCATTGCCGGCCATACATATTTTTTTCAACCGATCTTAAGCTTGGTCCTATTCATGGGCAAAATTCAAGTCGTTAACTGCAGAATTAGGAGAAAAGAGTGTTTGTTTGTTTATTTTGAGCGAGTGTTTTCCCTTACATATATTGAAGTAGATGAATCTGTTGGAAAAAGATACCTTCTAATATCTGGTGATTATATGAAATGAAATGAACATTCTTGTCGTGTTACAAGAAAAAGAAATGAACATTTTGCCGTGACATTTATAGTTTGATGAAAAGTAATCATTAATTGTGTGTAATGAATGGTATTCATGGTTTATTGAAGAGGGTCTAGGTGGGAATCCTTTCCCCAATTTTGAAAAATAGATTCTGAAAGATAATATTGAAATCCTTTCCTGTGTAGTGATGTGATTCCGGAAAAGGGAATGTTGTAGTGTTATGATTCCGGAAAAGGGAATGTTGTAGTGTTGAAGAAAGAATATGCTGATGTTTGTCCCAAGTTCTAGTGGAATGTGATGTGGCTAATGAATATGAATGTAGTCGTGATTGCAATGAATAGT
>CM065740.1:16271078-16273578 GCA_033310375.1 Conus canariensis | reverse complement strand
TCTCTCTCATTCTGCTTCCGATCAAAAAGAGATTTCTCTGATAGGATACTGGATGCATTAGACCATAGACAGTTACCAAGTTACCAAACGTATACCAAACAAAATATAAAAAAAAGGATTACAGAAACAGGTCTACTGAAATGATGAAAAAAAAGACAGCCCTAGGCCTAAAAATGGTGTTAACAGCAAGACCCTTATGCACATCTATGAGACTAAAACACATGTGTCATGAGGAAGGTGTAAAAAGTCTCGTGCAAAGACGAGAACATTGTATGCGCCGGTCGTCATGAAGAAAGTGTAAAAGTCCGTACAATGGAGAGAAAATTGTATGCGCCGGTCGTCATGAAGAAAGTGTAAAGGTCCCGTACAATGGAGAGAAAATTGTATGCGCCGGTCGTCAAAATAGGACACCAATTTACTGCAGTGTCTGTATGCAAGTAGAGAACAAGACAATCTGGATGGAAAGAGAGGCCGAAGGGATACCAACAACAAATAACATTCCTCGCACTCAAAGGGAGCTCAACAACTAATGTGATCAAACCATTGTTACAAATTCCAGCTTGAAACAAGATTAAAAAGAGGAATTACTGTGGCGCCGAACGAAAAAATAAACAAATACAAAATAAATGTCATTTGTTTATTCTTTCATTTGTTGGCACAGTGATGGTTCTGCTTAGTTGTGCAGAACCATTGCCTAGCCTTCCTCTGTAGAGGACTGCACTGGTCACTCTATAACGACACTGCTCTTTAACAAAATTGCTCCTTGACCCTGACAAGGTTCCTGCCACTGTTTCTTTTCTTCGTTGTTACCCACAAGGCTGCATGCCAGACATTCTCAAACGCTTTCTCAAAGTCGATAAAACATTGTACAGATGTTGCTGGTGTTGCAGATATTTCTCACAAAGGATTCGGGGGGTTGAAGCTTCGTTCAGTGGTTCTTCTTCCTGCTAGGAAACCTGCTTGTTTCAACGGTAATATCTCCTGCTTGGAGTTTCAGTCTGGCGAGTAAGATCATTAGCTTTACGTCACTGGAATAGCTGATGAGGCTGATTATATGGTAGCTCTGACAGTTGAAAATGACCTTTCTTGGGGAGTGTAATGGCTAAGGACTGGGTCTGTGTGGTATTTTGGTATCGTTCCTATTCAGATGTTCTTCTGTTTGTGTGCACTGCTCATTTATCTGGTCATCCATTGCTTTCTTAATGGTATTCTTTTTTACACCTTATCGTTGAATTTTGTGTATAGCAGCAGCTCTTGGTTTAACTTTTCTTCAGTTGTCTTGTCTTGTTGGTTATCTGCGTCTCTGTGCTAATTACCTGGTTCTTTTTGTTCTCCAGCTCTCTCCTTATACCATGTAGGTCACAAATGTGTACTCACTTTAAACAATCGCACACAGATGGAATTGCACGACATAATTATGACTACAACCATCTTTGGGACCAAAAAAGGGATACACAGAAACCTGCTAACACTCTTAGAATGTCAGTTCTGTGACAAACAAGTAGTCAGCAGCAAAAACTGACTTACTGAGCAAACCGATTTATCAAGTGAGTCGCTGACTGGCTGAGTAGCTAGTCATCCAAAACAAAAAATTCGTTATACCAGCTCCGAAGGAGACATAACTGTCAAAAACTCCTTTGCCGTTTTGTATTGTATTTTCAACCAGCGTTACTTTACACTTCTCTGGCGTGTTCGCCCGTGTTTTGTCTTTTTTTTGCGATGCTTGGATCTGTTTGACTTCCCTTTATTTTATTTCCCGAGCTCTGCAAACAACAGATTAAAATCCCGAAACAAGGAGAGACAAATGTCAATCAGTCATTTCTCTCCTCTTCCCACAAAGATTACATTCCAGACCAAGTGAGGTTCCTGAGGGTCATGCCTCCAACCTGTCATGATTTCTGTCTACAAATATCTAGGAGACTGGAGACTTCTGCCCTGATTGAATGGATGCATTGGTCAACGCGCCTGCAACCCAAAAGTGCAACTTCTCCACAAATCCAACCTCCAGCAGATAAATGGGGTGATAGCCTAAAACCTTTATCCACAGAAAAGGTCCCCTGGGGCAGAAATTATGCCCAGTGTAGCACAGAGCGGCTCCGATGACACACCGACGGATCACACGAGCGGAAATTGTGGCAGTGTGCTATGATGCAGTGGGCAATGACAGACAGAAAGGTAGGGGACTCGACCAGAGGTGGTTCACACACATCTGAGCCAAAGCTAGTTAAATCACGATCAAATGTGTGGCCTCTTAACACTTTTCACACAGTCATTCGAGCATACAGAGTGATAGGCTTCGGTTTAAAACAAACATTGTGAAACAAAAAGTATTAAGAGAGAGAGAGAGAGAGCTGTGGAGAAAACTGAGTTGCCTGAGTTATATATTAAAACTTCTCACCTTGCAGATGATTGATCATAGAATGTTCAGACACACACACACACACATACACGCGCGCAAGTACAAGTATGCATCTAATTGTATTCTGTGACTCGGGCTAAC
>CM065740.1:16258578-16266078 GCA_033310375.1 Conus canariensis | reverse complement strand
ACATGGCGTGGAAGAATCATCAGCACCACACCAGACATACGGCATGGTACTGTTGAGCAACATATCCTCACTGGAAAAAGCGGTGTTAAGAAGTAGAGGTCATTATTGTTGGGTAACTATCTGTATGGAAAGCACGTGTTCAAAAGGTCACGTACCATTGTTGTAGGACATGCCGTTAGTGGAAACAGCATGTTCAGAGGTAAAGGTCACTGATGTTGGGTAGCATGCCCTCAGTGAAAAGTGCGTGTATAGATGTAAAGGTCTCCATCTGTGAATAACGTATCTCGAGTGAAAAATGTTTGTAAAGATGTAAAGGTCACCAACATTGCTGGGTAACATGCGCCTGGGAGAATAGCTTGTTGAAAAGTAAAGGTCAGCATTAAACGAGCTTTGTGTTAGTGGCCTGCCTACTGTACCTATGTCAAAGAACACAGACCCACTCTCTTCAAGGTCCCGTGTTTCATTGCGGACCCATCTCCCATGACAGTGCTGCAGGCTGCTATGACTGTGACTTTGAGGTAACAAGCTGTGCTCCTGGTGGAACGTGCAAGGGGGAGATCAACTAGAATGGTTTCTTCACCATGGTCGCCTCTCTTTCCATTACCGTGCGCCTTCGGCTGACCACACCTTGAAAATAGCGCAGGTCACTCCATCTGCCTTGACACCAGTGCTACGTCACAGTCAGGGGCCGATCAGTCCGCCATGTTGGTGAGCTCTGTCTTCCCGGGGTCTTTTGCCCTGGGAGGAAGTGGGGATGTCTGGGGTTCTGGTTCTTTCTGCGTGCCCCCCCCCCCTCACTCCCCGCACGCACCTCCACCTCCACCCTGACCGTCAGTCTTGTGGACCAGGCGACTTCTTGAGGGGAACCACAGTGGTCTGTGAGCGGAGACCATGGGAACCGGTGGAATTCAGCGACTGCGCCTTTGTTCTATTTGAAACCCTTTCTGATTGTGATCCAGGGGCAGACGTCCAGAGCAGATTCCAGCACTACAGCCGTTGACGACATCACCTACACCAAGGGTGCCTGCGCTTGAACACCGACAGGATGTATAGAGTCAGGTCCTCACGTTGTCTTTTATCTTCACCCGTCTTCAGCCTCAACCAGTGTTCGTCCAACAGTGACGTCGCTTGCTCCTGTTACGGCAGTCCCCACAAAACCAGTGGACCCAAAGCTGTTCTCTTCCTGTGACCTGGAGTCCAACTGTGGCTACAACAATGAAGGATGGACAGTGCGTAAAGGGTCGACCCCCACCGGCCCCACTGGACCCACTGAAGACCACACCCCGGGTACTCATGGTCAAGGACACTTTATCTTCGTGGAAGCGTCCAACCGTAAACACCAGACAGTGACCTTCCAGACAGCAGCGGTGTAGCGTGCTTCACAGTTTTCGAATTCTCGGTTTTGTTTCGTGCTTGTGTCGTATGGATGTTGTGGTAGCAGTCGGTATGGTTGTTGTGATAGATGAGCAGGTGGCAGTTTTTTTGTGTGTTTGTTTTAGTCATTGCAAGTGTGTTGTTTGTAGGGGCAAGCGTTGTATTGGCGGATGTGGCGTGGTTGTGGTGGTGGATGGGAGGTTGGTGGCGGATCTGTTTTGTAACGATGGTGTGGATGCGGTGGTTGTGATTGGCATCGTTGCTGCTGTTGCAGTGATCGTGGGTTCTGTACTGACGGAGTGTGGTTGGTGTAGCTGTGGTGTGGTTGTAACAGCGGATGTGATGTCGAG
This sequence comes from Conus canariensis, assembly GCA_033310375.1. NCBI lineage: Eukaryota > Metazoa > Mollusca > Gastropoda > Neogastropoda > Conidae > Conus > Conus canariensis. The sequence continues at coordinate 16,264,354 of CM065740.1, read as the reverse complement.
AAATGGTGATTGCATTAAACCGGTACTGATTGGAGCAATTGTTCATATGTGGCTGTCATACTGAAAGATGTAGTTGTAGAAGAAAATAATAAAATAAGAATATCTGGGGTCTGTAACCAAGATTTGAGGAAGTACAACTCAGGTTTCGAGATTCAAAGCTGATGATAGTGGCTCTTACGGAAACACAAATATTTGATATTTACACTATTTGGTTTTAACATACTTTCTAAACCAGCGCAACCCTCCGTACATAGTAACTAGGGCAGTCTTGTTGCTCATCCCATGTCTCTGTTATTCATCACTATACAAGTCTTAATATCTCTTTACAAGCTTCAGCCGCTGGAATTAATCCGCCATAAAACAACAGGGGTGGTTGTTTTTATTTAATTTACCACCATCTATATCCGATATTCGGCATTAACTGGTCAGACTGATCGAAGGAACCGTGACTGTTTTCGCTTCTCCAGGCCTTTGGTTGGCCAGTCTTCGCTGTGGAGAAGTAAAGACATCTCTCTCTTCTCCTCTCTCTCTCCTCTCTCTCTCTCTCTCTCTCTCTCTCTCTCTCTCTAAGGTCTCCTAGTGGAAGATGTGTTTACCGAGTTAGACCTGTCGTGATTCTTGTTTCTTTTTTCTTTTTTTTTTTAATTCCTGGACATGATCTACATTTTCAAGAAAAGGATTCTAAAAATTATTTCGAGCCTTTCAGAAATCCTGTTTTAATGAGCTTTTGATTTTTGGAAAACGCCTGTGTAAAAAAAAAAAAAAAAAAAAAAAAAAGATGCAAAGCATATAAACGTACTCCCAGTTTATCTTGAATATGCGTGAGATATTCCATAAAGATGAAAAAACCGTTTTAGGCCGTTATAGCCGTTAGTAACGGCTATTCTGGTAAACATTGGCCATCATCTGTGATCCATCATGAACATACCTACAAATTTTCAGAAAGATCGGCCAAGTACTTTCCGAGATTTTCCATAAAGAAGAAACCTGTTATGGGCCGTTATAGCCGTTAGTAACGGCTATAACAGTAAAAAAAAAAAAAAAAACCATCGAGCATGATCCGTGACCCATAATGAACATACCTACAAACTTTCAGAAAGATCGGCCAAGTACTTTCTAAGATATTCCATAAAGAAGAAAAACCGTTATGGGCCGTTATAGCCATTAGTAACGGCTATAACGGTTACATAACACATCGGGCATCATCCATAGCCCATAATGAACATGCCTACAAATTTTCAGAAAGATTGGCCAAGTACTTTGTGAGATATTCCATAAAGAAGGAAACCCGTTATTGGCCGATATGGCCGTTAGTAACGGCCATAACGGTAAAATAAGACATCGGGCATCATCCGTGACCCATAATGAACATACCTACAAATTTTCAGAAAGATCGGCCCAATAGTTTTTTCTGGAGCGAGTGGAACACATTTTGACCACGGACGGACGGATGTTGCTTATGGCCCTGCTGACGGTAAAAGACAATATCATGTCTCTCATCTCATTGATGTCAACTCTTAACATGTTTTTAACTCACCTACACACCAGCTCATTAAAAAAAAAACAAAAAAAAACATGCACACAACAAAAAACAACCCTGAAAACAGAGCGCAGGCATACAACAAAAATACCAACAACAAAAAAAAGAACAAAGAGAAAAATAATTCCATGGAGATGGTGTAAAACGATGAAAGAGACCAAGTGAATCCTGCTATGGTATTCACTGCCATCCCATGTAAATTTGGCATCATCCATGTTGCTTCCACACTAGCCTGTGTAAAACATGCTTGCGGTCGGTCACACATATGTGCGTGGCCACGTATGCACACAAATGCACATGAACACACACACACACACACACACACACACACACACACACACACACACACACCACACACGAACGCACGCACACACACACGCACACACACACACACACACACACACACACACACACACACACACACGCACGCACGCACGCACGCACGCACGCACGCGCACACACACACACACACACACACACACATACACACACACACACACACACACACACACACACACACACACACACACACACACACACACACGCTGCAGTAGTTGTGGCAAAGATATATGAAAACAATGTAGATGCAGCAACGGTCAATAAACTATAGGTAAGACAAGCTTGATGACAAACGAGGACAGTAACTTCGATTTAATAATAGAGCAATCGATGGTACACATTTCCAAAGCCAGTTTCCCTTACTAACACTAATTAAGACAGTCTGTTCAAGATGGGCGTTACCTTTCGATGTTGAACTTAGAACACACACACACACACACACACACAACACACACACACACACACACACACAACACACACACAAACCAGGTATCATTGGAAAGTCTGATACGAAATGAAAAGTTAAGGCGGAGGACGAACTGCACATCTCCGCCTAGTTCAGATTTCATTTCAAATGCAACCCATTTACAAAAAGAGAGTAAAAGAGACATTTAAATGATGAAATATGACACAGCTTACAAGGACTTGAAAATAAAGGCTATTGGGATTTCAGCTTGAGGATCGTGTGAGTCGCTGGATTGTGAATGCTTGTAGTTTTGTATTGATTCACTTTTAATTGATGTTGCTTATAGCCCAGCCCACCGTACAAGGCAATATCATGTCTTTCGTCTTGTTGACGTCAACTCTCAACATCTGTTTGTAACTGACTTACACATCAGCTCATTAAAATCAGGACCATGCACAAAACAAAAAAGTGGGTATACGCACACAACTCTAAATATCGGCTGCACGCTTACAATAAAAATAGCACACAAAAAAAAGAACAAAGAGAAAAATGATTCTATGGAGATGGTGTGAAACGGTGAAAGAGACCAAGTGAATCCTGATGTAGTAAAATGCGATGGCATGAATGTGTGTTGGAGAGCATGAGGCGCTGGCAAGGGGTTGATTCTTTTTTTCCTAAGTAACTTTTTTTCCCCATGTAAATTTGTCAATATCCATGTTGCTTCTACACTTGTACATGTAAAGCATGCTCGCGGGTCACACGTGTGTGCGTGGCCACGATGCACACATGAACATGCACATGCGTATAGATACATACATACATGCATAGATGCATGCATATATAGGTAGATAGATAGATATATTAAACACACACACACGCACACACGCACGCACGCATGCACGCATGCGTGCACGCACGCACGCACACACACGCGCGCACACACATGCACTTCTTCACACACACGACAAACAGACGACTGCGGTACTTGTAGCCAAGATATATGAAAACAAGGTAGACACAGCGCCGTTCAATAAACTAAAGAAAAGATAACCTTAACAAAAAACGAGGACAGTAACTTTGATTTCGAAATAGAGCAACTGATGGTACACATCTCCAAAGCCAACTTTCCTTACTAGCACTAATCAAGACAGTTTGTTTGTTTGCTAGTTTGTTTGTTTGTTTGTTAAAAACGCAGCAGATTTATTGAAGAAGTAAGAATATTTCTAATATTGGAGACCAACAGATCAGTACCATCTCGTTTATCTGCATTCAGAGCGTCTGCAAGTTTGGTATGATAGACTGAAGTGTTGGTGTTTTTCCATTTAATTTTCTTGATTATTTCCCAGTCTTTTTTCAGTGGGAACAAATCTCTCCAAGATTGATGTTTGCTAAGTTTGAAAGTTTGTCGTGATTTTGATGGCATAAATTGATAGGCTCAAACGCCCAACGCTAATGATCTGTGGAACACTCGACGTTGAGCTCGTTTGTGCTGATTCTTAATGTGTCAGTAATCAGAGTTAAACCCTGCTTGGCGCATTTGCTAATGTGTCAGTAATCAGAGTTAAACCCTGCTTGGCGCATTTGCAATTTGGTGTAAAATGTTTTTTTAAAAAGTGGCTTTGGCACGTTTTAAAAGACTAAAGTCAAAGTTCCTGCAAGGGTTTGTTGTTTGTAGAATTTTCTTTCCTGTTAATTCTTTTTGGTCATGTCCTGTATGTAGAAAGATATCAATTGTCATTTCCCAAATTCAAAGGTTCGGCCTTCTGTGTGTCGTTTTCTTTAAATTTGAAGATGTCCTTTGCCTGCAGATCGGTGTGAGCCGACCCCTCAAAGTCATGCTTTAGCCAGGGGTCACACACCAAAAAATCTATACACAAAAGTGTAGCAATAGAAAAATGGTGGTATGCTGGCGATCCACTGTTCAGAAAACACCAATACAACGTTGAGAAAACATCTTGCAGCAGGAGACCTACACTTCCCCAAAGACCATTGTGGCTATAAAAAAAAATCGTCAAATGGATAAAACATAAGTCACGGAAGTTCCTTAAGGTTGACCAGCTCTTGTCGACTGAACTATACACATGGAGGTAAATACGAAAAACGCAAGTTCACCAGTTTATTTAGAGTGATTCTAGCAGCCAGGGCTCGGAGAAGAGTATTCGAATTGTCAGGGCTAAGCAAAAAATATTCATGTATGAGTAATGAGTCTCCTCCAAATGCAGAGGCTTTGCGCTGCTTTTAAAGAACACCGAAGCCGGAGCTGTTGGTGCTCACAATCTGAATTCTGACTTCGAATTCAATTCAGTTCAGTTCATGTTGTTGACAGCCCAGCCAGCCGCATTGGGCCATGTCAGGGCTGTCAGCTCGGTGAAATCAAGTCCCTACACAGGTGTTTGAAAAAATCAACAGCTCATTCAAACACACGTGATATTTGCCTAAAAAATTGTCCCCCATTAAGAAAAACTTAGATCAGATTAAAAAATCAAAAAATACATCAGATCTCTGCGCAAGGTTTCCGTGGACGCTGCTCCAAATGTCTATGATTAACATTACGTTATTCCCAACGCTCTGTAAAAATGTGTTTTGTGCTGAGTTGTCCATTTCATAAAACGCACCATGAAGCTTCTTTCTCTTTCAAAAGATAAAAGCATCTGTATAGGAGTTGCCAGTGTGTAATCAGCACAAAACTATTTTTTATTTACCCGGATATTTCGGTGAAATGATGAACTACCCACAATGATGGGATACTGGGAGACATACTGGTCCATCTCCACGTCCTCAACTAGTAGCTGTAGTTACAGAGAATGAATTGGAAATTGCTGAGACTCGTTTATGAGCAGGATCCCCAGTCCCACCACCTGACTGTTCAACAGACTGAGACCTCGTGGGAGATGGTGGAAGCTCACAGGACTTCTCTACCGTCTCCAGTGTTCCTCCTCCGCCTCTCCACGCACTAAGGTCAGGGCATTAGGAGAGGGACATGGGTGTCCCTGCATCCAAGCAGCTAAAGTTTTTCAGACAGCTGGGCAGTATGGGAGGTGGTGGGTTTGATGTTTTAGCCAGAGCCTTGTTGGCCTTGCGAGGGGCATGTTTAACGCTCCCGGCTTCGGCGACATCTTTCCTGGCCCTGTTTTCGGTGGTATGTGTGACAAATCAGTCTGATGGCAGACAGACACTACCTTGACCTTCTTCACAGCTGATGAAAAGGACACGTAAAGACAGTTTGCCAGGTACTAATTTCTGAACGGTATCCTCTTGTTTGTTAAGACCTTTCAATAGCATTCTAAAGCTGCTACTTCTGGCAGTTCCGTGAGATGGAGAGGTGGTCGCAACTACTATTCGCTCAAAGGGCTGGTCCCCATCAGTGATCCTGGTTGGCTGCTTTGCAGCACTGGCCACCTTCCTCATCCCTCTGCCCTTTCTCCTCTCACTTCACACTTCCAATCGCCTGATTCTTTCTGGTGGTCCACCTCATTTTCTCCGGTAGAAAT
>CM065740.1:16248578-16253578 GCA_033310375.1 Conus canariensis | reverse complement strand
TGAGTTTTCTCTGTACTATTTCAATTTCTCCAAACATAGCTTCTTTCTGTTGTTGTCTTTCTTTCTTTTCACAGTCAAATTTTAATCCTATACTTCTGAGAAATCTCTTTTGCAGTCTGTACTTTGTCCAGCTTAACCCCAGACTAGTTCTAAGTGCAGACCCTTGCTTTTTGGTCACTCTCACAGGGCCACATCCAGCAGCATCAAGAATCTTTTGTCTGTGGGTGCGAGCAGTTCTTCTGATTTCTGATCCATGTTGTTTGATCACATCCTCTCTACTGCTTCCTGAAATATTCATTCTGATCTTCTGTATCATATGAGATCTTTTCTTTCTCAGAGGAGATGATGCCAAAGCAGAAGATTTACGGGGCTGTCTGATCCTTTTCAACACAATTGGCTGACCCCTTGTCTTGCACCTAACTGTTAAATGGTCACTTGACTGTCGCAGCTTCCTGCGTACCAAACGTGTCAGTAATTTTTCTTCTTCATCAGTGAGTGGTTTATCAATATCCTCATCATCCGAGTCTAAATAGATCACTTTATTTTTCCGATGTCGGAAAGGCGATAGAGCTACATCACTGACTTGCGGCGTTTTCGGTGTGATTGGTGATGTTTGTGTGCAGAGTGTTTTGGGTTTTTTAACTGGGGTTGACGTAGATTGACAAAATGACGTTGACACACTTTCGTCAACTAGCAAGGCGGCGGGATCAAAAGTTTGTTGTGCGGGTCTCTTCACGGCCCCTACTCTCGGTTTTGTGGGACGACCGGCTTTAGTTTTTGATTCAAAGTGACTGCATGCTTTGCACTGACTGACTGACAGCTCTGGATCGAAAGTTGTCCAGATTTCTGACATTTTCTGAATATCAAGTGCAACACGATCGATCGTAGTTTTGAAGTCGGACAGGTTGCTAGCGCGTTTCAGCCCCATGAGTTTTTTGTAACATTTCATACAAATAGCTGTAGACTGCTTGCCCTCTTCATCATTCAAAATGTCTAAATTGTAACAACGTGAGAGTTCTGTGGCATAGTTTTTACATAATTTCACACAAAACTGTCTATCTTTCTCCTTTCTTAACACGCGTTCTCCACAAACTCGACACACAGAATTCAGTCTGGCACAGTGCGCACTATAATCGTGGTACTCACGCTCCACTGATTGCTGAGACGCCATTGTAGGAAAAACTGAGGAGTCACTTACGTCAAACTATACACACAAAACTACACTTTAAACAATCTGAATGCGTTATAAAACACACACAGACACAAGTTGACTTCACATAATCCACAGGCAACCCTAAATTAACCAAAAGATATTGCATTTAGTTGTATCCGAAGGTTGGAAAACAAACAAAATTGGTCACAAGCACAGCTCTCTGCAACACGTCTCACAGAAGAAAAAGTGCCGATCTGACTAAGCGTGGCACCGCTGGCATCCCTGAACTCGGTCAGGGTCAGCGGGTCACGTGAGTTGTACTAAATGGTCTAGTCTGGCAGGAAAGGAACAGCCGTGGACGTGCCTTAAACCTTAACCAGCTGTGTCGTTTCTGGCCGTTGAATGGAACAGCTGCAAATCCCTTAGATTTGTCCTCTTGTGAATTAATCCAAATTATGGAAAGTATATACATAAGCAGAATTTTAGTCAAAAAAGGGCTACTTTGCGATCGTGCCCAAGACGCATTATTAGATTAATTCATAAATTAAGGCTGAATACTTGGAACACTAAATATTCTCATGGTATTACTTGTGTCTGCAGAGAAAACATTTCTGTGCATCATCTTTTGTTTGAATGCCCAGTGTTGACCTCGCTCTATCAGGAGAAAGGTATTGAGATGAATAACTTTGATAATGTCAGTACTGTCTTATATGGTTCATATGTTGCTGAAATTGCCATGGTTATTTCGCAGTCACAGGTTGCAAAATTTGTATATAGATCAATCATTTTATATACCATCAGAGTATTTCACTTATCTAAATATCCATATCAGATTTGAATTTGAAAGTACTAACATGGATAAGTTTAGTGTGGAGGGTACAAATAAGTGTCTAACATCATCTGGCGATGAAAAGACATGAAATAAACCACTGAACTGAACTGAACTGAACTGAACTGGAACAGCTGCATGAGGTATGAATTTTGATCTGCACTCTCCTCCAATGAGAAACATCATACCAGTGATTAAGTGTACTCGGTGTATCCAGACGATTCCCCATGATCATAACAACTTTACATTACTTCAGTTACAACGTAAAATACATCGTGGATTCTTATAACGCATGCGAAGATGTGTTATTGGTAAAACGTGGGCAGGATATTCGGGCACTGAACTGGACAAAGAGGCACTAGGTCCGTTCCTGGACAAAAGGGTGTAGTGGCCTTGTCATGTACATGACACAAACTATAACGTGAACGTGTCTAATAGTACGTATCACTGTGCAGTTAGGAGCGAAGCAAACATGCATGAAAAGTCACGGATGTACATGAAAGTGTTGAAATCTGTCACTAAAGTGTACAAGTGTCCATAACATTTACATTAACATGCACGCACGCACACACACACGCGCGCGCGCGCACGCACGCACGCACGCACACACACACACACACACACACACACACACACACACACACACACACACACACACACCTGCGCTTCGGAACGTATCCAAGAATATGTCTGTAAGATAAGGTGCCTTGCAGGTGAAAGTGTTGACATGTATACCAAAAATAAATGTTTTCAAAAACGTTCATATTACACACACACACACACACACACACACACACACACACACACACACACATACATACATACATACATACAATCCCCGCTTTGCCAACAACATGTGTTTGTTTGTTTGTTTGTTTGTTTTGTTTGTTTTTTCTTTTTTTTTTTCTTTTTTTTTTTTTCTTTTTTTTTTGTAGCGTGGCACTAATTTACCGCAGACAGTGCAAGAGTCCTGATGTGAGTGTTTGTTGAATTCTGAATGTGGCATCAATGAAGAAATTGACATTTGACATTGGTGTCACAGTGAATTCAAGTATTTTCACTTCCATTTGTTGTTCGTTTCTTCTTTGAAACCTTCCGTTGCCCAAACATCGGATAGGAATTGGCAATAGCCAAAAGATGGTTCATCAAGATACAGTCAATACAAACGACTCTGATACTTCTAAAGTTGGTGGTGGTGGTGGTGATGGCGGTGGTGGTGGTGGTGGTGTGGTGGTGGTGGTGGTGGTGATGATGATGTTGTTGTTTTTCCGTCGAGTCGACCAGGACCACTTCAGTCATCTTTGGGTTGGGACGATTTGTGGGTACGCAGATGGCTGGTTAAGCTCATGCGTGCATGGAATGTGCGGTGACAGCGTAGAAAGGGAATGTGGGAGACATCCCCCTCACTGCTGGCTTGGGGTTTACTTGCCTGGCTCTTTTGATGCACTGCAGTTGTCCTTTCTCCACTTGAATTAGCGCTTTGTGGAAAGAGTAGCGCCATCGAGCTCGATCCATAGCAGTTTGTTCCAATGTGTCAGGGTTGATGTTAAAAGCTTTCATGGATGTTTTGAGGGAGCCTTTAAAGCGTTTCTTCTGACCTCCTTGGGCATGCACGCCTTGTTGTAGTTCACTCAAGAAAAGTCTCTTGGGTAGCCGGTGGTCTGGCATGCCAGCTACATGGCCTACCCATCGAAGCTGAGACAACAACAGGATCGTGTGGGTGCTAGACAGACCTGCTTGGTCAAGCACCTTTGAGTCTGGGACTTTGTTCCGCCATTTGATGTTTTGCAATCTTCTGGAGCAGGTTGGTAGGCAGGCCTGCTTGTGTCAAGCACATCTGGCTCTGGAATCCTGTCCTGCCATTTGATGTTTAGCAATCTTCTGAGGCAGTTGTGTGGCAATGACTCAGCTTCTTGGCATAACATTGGTGCATTGTCTACGTTTCAAATGCGTAGATGAGTGTGGGTAGTACAGCCATTCTGTACACCTTCAGTTTGGTCTCTAGACTGATGCCTCTTCTATTCCAAGCACTGGTGTGTGATCTGCCAAAGGTTGCACTTGCTTTTGCAATTCTGACGCTCACTTCATCGTCGATGTTGACGTTTTGGGACAGTGTGCTGCCAAGGTAGGTAAATTTACTCACCGCAGCGAGTCTCACACCATTGACTTTGGCCACAGAATATGATACATTTTTATGCTGATCGATGGGGATTGAGGATGATTAAAATGATGCTACGAATTTCCATTCCGGTCTGAGATTGCATTACAAGACTGCGCTTTATGCTTACTCTCATAACAATCAGGCCCGGGATACACAGACATCTGCAATGTTGGTCACAAAAAAAATTTAACAACTCTCAGAGAGGCATCCATGAATTGAATGAAACTAACTGTATAGTCCCAGTCTTCCCCGTTAAGCCAATAGCAACCTGAGCTCTGGGTAGGAGCCGTCGGGGCGGAAAAGACCCACGACGAAAAGGCTCCAATGGAGACCGTACCCACACCTTCTAGCCGGGAGTCCGAGAAGTTAACCACTTCGCTACAGCTGCTGGTCACAACATATCTATAGATAAAATACTGAGCTATATATGCTTAGTCAGTCTTCTGTTGTTAGTCGAATGGTTTTTCTCTTTTCTGGTCGTTCGAATATAGAACATACTCGGAGGCTTATACAGCATACTCGGAGGCTTAAACAGCATACTCGGAGGCTTATACAGCATACTTGGAGGCTCATACAGCATACTCGGAGGCACATGCAGCTTACTCGGAGGCTCATATAGCATACTCGGAGGCTCATATAACATACTTGGAGGTTCATACAGCATACTTGAAGGTTTATGAAGCATACTTAGAGTCATACAGCATACTCGGAGGCTCAAACAACATACTCGGAGGCTCAAACAACATACTCGGAGGCTCAAACAACATACTCGGAGACTCAAACAACATACTCAGAGGCTCATACAGCATACTAGGAGGTTTATACAGCATACTTAGAGTCATACAGCGTAATCGGAT
>CM065740.1:16221078-16243578 GCA_033310375.1 Conus canariensis | reverse complement strand
AATGGAGTGTTTAATTAAATACAATGTTGACATGAGCAAGATCGTAATCCTTACGTCTCTTCTTCTTCTTTTTTTTTTTTTTTTTTTTTTTTTGTTGTTTCAAACGTATTTTTTTTCCAATTTGTGTAATTGTGATGGGATATTCCAAATATGAGACGCTAGGATGAACAGGTGAGGGGTTTTGTCAATATTTTTTTTACATTTTTCGTCTGTTGCTTTGTTTCATATCTTTCTATGTTCAAGAGGTTCTTCGCATGTTGGAGGATGACGACACTTGTCAGCGTTCTAATCTATCCATAGACGATCCGGCTGCTGGGGGAATTTTGCTGTGAGGATAGGAGTGGTGAGAATGGCGGATTGTCAGTGGAAACCCCAGCGGTCATCAACTTACAGCAGGGGTTTCATACACAGTTCTGAGACAACGTTCAGTCATAAAAATTTGATCCAAGGAGGAATTTGTGAGAGGTATATTGCGTCACTTCCACCTGGCGGTCTGCGAAGGCATGGAGATGGCTCCTGCTAATGGCTGTCAAACGGCGTGGTGCCAACACGCTATATTTGTTATATGTGACGATATGATGATACAAATCATTTTGGGGACGAACTGAGACGAAACAAAAATGAGATGGAACATGCTGACACTTTTAAACACATGGTCATACTGAGATAGACAAGACACAATCTTCTAACACACGTATGGATAGTGTGTGCTTCTTTTAAAGATCTGTGTAATTAAAAAAAAGACAGATAATGACGAAATGGCAGCCTTGATAAGGTACTTTGCGGTCCGATGTGCTGATAACATGAACTGAATTAAAATGAGCGTCAGAAGAAAGTAAACCAAAGATTGTACCTCCCCAGGGAGTTAAAAGTTTTTAATACGAGTCGTTACAAACAGGACGCTGACTGAGGCCTTTTTCACATTGAACATGGCAACTTAGTATAAAAACCAGACGTCATTTTTAGGCCAAGGTGTTGTTCGTGTTAATGAAATGTAAACAAATATATTGATTTGACGTTGTTGCCGTTGTTATCATTGTAGTTGTTGTTTTTGTAGTTCTTCTTATTTTTGTTCTTGTACTTGTCCAGCAGGTCACAACCCCTAGGTGGTTTTGATAGAAAAATTTGAAGCCAAGGAAAATCACACACACACACACACCACACACACGCACACGCACACACACACACACACACACACACACACACACACACACACACACACACACACACACACACACGCATGCATGCTGCAGACACACACACACACACACACACACACACACACACACACACACACACACACACACACACACACACACACCGGAAAAGTACAATTTTCTAATTTTCATTTGATAGAAAGAGAGACTGGGTGTTTTGGTTTACACGATGAAATGAAAAATATTCATGAAAAGTTAAGTAAGTACGATCAAAGCATATATCGTAGACGACAGATAAGTTCCCTGATCTTTAGATGGAAACTGAACTGTTTTAAAACAAAGTATGTCAAAAATGTACATTGCATATGTGGTCATAGCATATCAACTGATCACATTCTTTTGTGTAACTTAATGAAGAAATTCATTCCAAATACGCCTGTACAGCCTATTCAAAATGTTTCCCTGTCAGCAAGTGAAACATATATTGTCTTTTTGCACTTAGCTAAAAGTCCAATTGGCAAATATTTATAATAGATAAGTCAGTGGTGAGGTGAGACAGAAGAGTTATATGTTTGATAGGTTTTTTTTATCTTTGATGAAGTGGATTTTCTGTTTTTGTGTTATAGCTGCAGATAAGTTAATTTTATTTTTTACTTGTGTTAACATTTTTTTCCCGGCCTCAATTTTTTTTTCTTTTTTTTTTTTCTTTTTTTTTCCCTTTTTTTTCGTCTAATATCACGTAATGTGGAAAGATGTAAAACAAAACAAAACACACACACATACACACGGAACGAGGGATAAACAGACATACAGACAGAGAACAACACAAATAAGGGCAACACAATAAGCGCTTCACAGTTTTCACTCCACATATCGTGATGATACTGCTACTGTTCATGCTACTGCTACTAATGCTGCTGCTGCTGCTACTACTACTACTACTACTACTACTACTACTACTACTACCGCTGCTGCTGCTACTACTACTACTGCTACTACTACTACTACTTCTACTACTACTACTACTACTTCTACTACTACTACTACTACTATACTACTACTACTACTACTACTACTACTATACCAGTAACGCTACTGCTGCAACGTCGTTTACAACAACAAACAAAAAATATCAACGACAATTACTGCTACTGACTGCTTTTGCTGTTGCTACTACTACTACAATTCCGACGACGACGACGACGACGACAATGACGACGAGTTCTACTACAACTACTACCACTACTATTACGACTACTACAACTATCAATACTGCTATGACTATCAGTACTACTACTATTCCTCCTCCTCCTCCTCCTCCTCCTCCTCCTCCTCCCCCCTACTGCTGCTACTGCTACTACTACTACTACTACTACTAGTGCTACAACTGCTGTTACCACCACCACCACCACCACCATCACCACCACCACCTCCACTACTACTATTACTACTCTACTACTACTGCTCTACCACTACTACTACTACTACTACTACTACTAACACTACTACTAACACTACTACTAACATTACTACAAGAACAACAACTACTACTATAACTTCAACTAGCTCAGTTTGTAGAGCGCTGGACTCGTGATCCTGAGGTTACGGGTTCGAATTTCGGTACAGGGGGATTTTTTCCTCGGAGTTAACATTGGTTCTGACTCCATTCCCCATACAGTCCTTCGAATGAGACTATAAACCGAGGTTCCGTGTGTGAACGCACGCATAACATCTTGCACACACGTAAAATCCCATCACCAACTTTCGGAAGAGAAGGCCAGTTTGGCCGTTGGTATGGATGACACGTTACACATAGCATGCACCCTGCGTGAGAAATTGAAAGAATGGAGGAAGCAAGGATATTGAGTGAACGATATTGGACGATATTGACTGTATGACACGGGAAACGACTGAATGAAGCGCCAGCTGGCAGCTCTTCAGTCGGCACTACCCAGGTAGGCAGCCCGTTGTGTAAGTGAGTGTGGATTGTAAAGCGCTTAGAGCTTGGTCTCTAGCTGAGAATAGGCGCTATATAATTATTCATTATTATTATTATTATTTATTACTTCTACCATCAATTACTACTAACTACTACTACTACTACTACTACTACTACTACTACTACTGCTCCTGCTGCTGCTGCTGCTGCTACTACTACTACACCTCCTACTACTGCAACTACTGCTACTACTACTACCACCACTCAAACTACTACTACTATACTACTACTACTACTACTACTACTACTACTTCTACTACCACTGCTACTGCCATTATTAGTTCTACTACTACGACTAATACTACTTCTGCTACTACTACTTCTGCTACTATTACTACTACTACTACTACTACTACTACTACTACTACTACTACTAATTCTACTACTACTTGTCACCCTAATCAGATAATCTTTTAAGGAGTGTGACGCCATCCAACGTAGGCGTGTAAACTTTACCAGACTAGGGTGAATTTTTGGGTGTTTTGCAGCTGTTGACTATCAGGACAGGTTTGGGAGGGTGTTCCTAATTGCGGAGTGGGGCCCTCGCAGTGGCGGTGTAAACGCAGTGTGTCGTGTGTCAGGTTTGTGTTGTGTGACTGGTGTTCACCCCGCCTTCGGTTGAGAGGGAAGTTGGGGGCCACTCGTGGTCGCAGCGTGTGAGCTGGTTGCGGTAAGGCGTTTGTGCCAGATTTGTTTGAGAGGCTTATGCCTGAATACTAAGTACTTGTGGACTCATGTCCTTGACTTAGTTTGTTTCGGTGTGTCAGTGTGCATCTCCTGGGAGGGGACCAGGGTGCGGTGTGATGTTTTGATTTAAGAGTGACCGTGTTCGCCGCCAGCTGCAACCTGTGCCACAGCTGCCACCCTTCGCCACCAGTGGCAGCCTTCACTGCTAGCGGCAAGTCTGTGCCACAGCTGCCACCCTTCGCCACCAGTGGCAGCCTTCACTGCTAGCGGCAAGTCTGTGCCGCAGCTGCCACCCTTCACGGCCAGCTGTGACTTTGTGCCGCAGCTGCAGCTCTTCACTGCCGGCTGCAACTTTGTGCCGTAGCTGCAGCTCTTCACTGCCGGCTGCAACTCTGTGCCACAGCTGCAGCTCTTCACTGCCAGCTGCACTTTGTGCCACCAGCTGCATATCTTCACTGCCGGCTGCAACTCTGTGCCGCAGCTGCAGCTCTTCACTGCCAGCTGCAACTTTGTGCCACCAGCTGCAGATCTTCACTGCCGGCTGTGACTCTGTGCCGCAGCTGCAGCTCTTCACTGCCAGCTACAACTCCTTGCGGTAGCTGCAACCCTTGCTGCAGCTGTAACCCTGTGCCACCGGTTGCAGCCCTTCACTAACAGCAGCCCTTGTCATCAGTGGTCGCTTTCTCTCCACCTGAGTCTGTGTTGGTATTGACTACTGTGTCACTGTCAGGGGTGTGCGGTGTGGGGATCAAGATTTCCCCATTGTGGCGCGACGTTGGGGGGAGGGCGAGGGGGTGAATTGTGTCTGTGGGGATTTAGGCTGAGCCGGGGAAAGTGGTTGTGCCGGAAGAGCACAGTTAGCCAGTGTGACAAACCAGCGACACGACATCACTCTGGCACTTAGTCTGCATCATCACAACTTCGTCTTCACGGGGTGACACTCAGCATCCGGTCGCCAGTCACAGCTCCCTAGTGTGTTAATGAGAGAATGGGGGTGTATGCAAATAAAGTGTGGGATGTGTGGAGTGGATAGTGTGGATGACATGAGCTGATTTATGTGTGATATTGAACATGAATTGTTGTAACTGAGATGGTGGGGTAGGACGTACTCTGTTAAAATTTAAAATCTTAGTGTGGTGATAGATACCCTTTTCCAAAGAAAAGTAAATTCATTAATCGGTACTAAAGTCTGTGTTTTGGAGCCCTGCTGGTGCATCCTTTCGATACCCCAGCGACGTTCCGCGTCTGCCATTTTTTGTCCCACTATTTGTTTAAAAAAAAAAAAGTATTATTTTTTTTTGGGGGGGGGGGGTTTGTTGTTTTTTTTTTAAGTTTTCCCCATCTTAATTAGATTGTCTGATTTGGTTTTGTGGCAGCCTCTTCTGACGCTGTTATAGTCAAATTTTGTTTTCCATTACTCACTTGTCCTTGAGGTTATGGGCAAATGTTATTTGCAGTGATTGCACAATGGGTACAGTAAAATGGGGAAAATAGCCTTGTGTTGATGTGTGGTGTAGGGTCGGGTGTGTGGTATTGTGTGGGTGGGTGTAGTAGCGTAAAAGTGGTGTATGTCTACTTGGGGTGTTGTAATAAAGTTTGTGTTTGGTGTAAACTCCTTGTGTTTCTTTGTTGTGGGTCGTTCGGGATAGGGTAAGTTTGGTACGGGAGGGAAGGAGTCAGGCTTAGCGACCTTGAGAATTGGTGGAGATGCGGGGTACGTTTCTAATTGGGGTTTTGTGTTGGGTAGGAGTTAGGTAGCTTAGGTGGTTGGAGGGCAGGGTGTCTTGTTCCTTTGTCTAGTGTGGGAGGTTGGTGGGAGCGTACTTAAAACCCTGGGTGGTTGGTACGTCTTGTGTGTCAGTCTGTGAGGTTGTGTCTTTGGACGCAGGGCTGTACATATTGCTGTCATTTGTTTTGTGTTGTGTTGTTTTGTGTTATGATCATGGATGTTGTTATTGGTTGTATGTGGTTTGGAAGTTGAGTGTTTGGAAGCTAATAGCTAGGGCAAGTTGATTACATCCTTGTGTGAGGGAAGGGTTTAAGATATCCTGTTGGTACAATGCTGTTGAGGTTTATCCTTCATATGCTAGCGGTTGTTGGTCGCTAGCGGTTGTTGGTCGCATAGTGGGTGTGCTGCATGGGTATGTAATATTTTGGATTGGTGCTGAACGGCCATTGTGATTGAGGGTGTTGATGTAGATAGCTGATGTTGGATGACATTGTGTTAGAAACTCGCTGAACTGGTGATTGTGCATTTGGAGACATTCGTGATTGTCCTTTGGCATTGATTAGGGTGGTTTACATATGGGTGTTGAACTGAGTTGTGGTTGATGGTGTTGGACACTTAAGTTCGGGTGATTCGGTTACTAATGGGTGTCTGGATCCGTGAGTGAGGTGACCTGCATAACACTGGTTTGACACTCTGGTGATTGGGGTATCTATAGCTTATGCCTAGGCATACTAGAGCAAATCCGTTATACCGACCCGAAGACGGGATGGAATCTAAAGCAAGTAGTAAGAGCCCGAGAGGGGAAACGTTTGCAGACGTTTATGCGACATTCGGCCAGTTAGGTACCGCTATGGGTCTGGCTGGTGAAGCCCTCGCAAAACTTGTTACAGAGTCGGTGCAAAACGAAGAAGAAAAGGTAGCTCGTGAGCAGGAGCATGCTAGGCTCCAGAGGAAGGATGAGGAAGAAAGGGTAGCTCATGAACAGGAACAGGCTAGGCTCCAGAGGAAGGACGAGGAGGAGCAGGCTAGGCTCCAGAGGAAGGACGAGGAGGAGAGGCAAGCCCGTGAGCAAGAGTTAGAATTGAAACGCACTGAGAAGGCTCTTAGGGAAAGAGAGACATTGATTCAGGAGAGTAAACAGGCAAGTGAAGCAGAATATCATAATAGGAAATTAGAGTTGGAGGAGGTCAAGAATATTCACATGGAGCCATTGAAGGACAGTGACGATGTGGATGCGTTCATCACACACTTCGAGAGAGTAGCTGGACTGTGTCATTGGAGCGAAGCGTCATTGCCCACTCGTCTGATCCCACTTCTGGGAGGGAAGGCTAGGGAAGCTGTCCTCCGACTGTCTCCCACAGAACTCAAGTCATACCAGACAGTCAAAACGGCTTTGCTTCGTCACTTTAGGCTGGATGCCGAGGCATATAGGAGAAAGTTTCGTTCGGTGAAGAAGGACCCAGCGGAGACGTTCTCCCAGATGTTAGAGCGGATGAGGAGATGGTTTACACTATGGTGTGTTGCTGCAGGCAAGGATGAGGACAATCCTGATGACATCAAGGATCTTATTATGCAAGAGCAGTTTTACTCGGTGTTGAACCCTGAGCTTACAGTTGAGGTTAGGCAGAAGTCACCACAAACAGTTGATGAGACTGCTTGTGAGGCAACAGTGTTGGTTCAGGCTAGGAGGATGGGTCGTGAGGCTAGGTTAGAGAGGCGTGGCCCAGATGCTGAGCCCAAGGGTGCTAGAGAGCCAAGGAAGGAAGGGCTGGAGGAGCCAAAGAGAGGTGTTCCTGGTCAACCGGTGAGTCAGACAAAGGACAGAGCTGCGAACGTCAGGGCTACAGTTGTTTGTTATAATTGTAGGAAGACCGGGCATATTGCCAGGAAGTGCCCTGAACCGACCCCGTTGAACGTAGTGCAGGTAGGGATGCAAGAGAAGAGTCGACCTGTGCCAGCGTTATGTGGAGTGTGTGATTCCTGCGCCAACATGGCGGATTAGTCTGAGGACTTGCAGCAAAGGGAAAAAAAAAATTATCAACTATGGCAAAATGAAAAACCTCATCGACACGGAGGAAGCCCAAAAAGCTGTCTAAATCGACGGATGTCGAAATATTAGCCACAGGAAGTGCCGGCAGTGAGCAAAATCCAGTTTCTGAGAACATCCATCAGACTGATGAAGAAACGGCCAAAAGTCTAAAAAAAATTCACCCGGTGACCACCATCTACCTGAGGTTTTAGAACACGCTCAACGAACCTGCTTTTGTGAAAAAGCCCTCGCTGAGATCAAGGGGCTAAAGGACGTCATTCTGAAAATGAGTGAAAGAATCTGCAGTCTAGAAGAGAGTGTACGGAAGGCACGCACTACATCAGCGTCGCGAGAGGAGACCACCATCGAGACACGGCAAGGAGAGAGGAGCAAACCACATACCATCTGTTCTGCAACCCAGACCAGCTCCCTCCAAGGCAACGGTGAGTGTGACACTCAATCACCTTCACTAACTTACCCATCATACGCCGCCTGCCTGAAATCCCTTTCAAAAAAGGCAAAAACATCGCCAGCAAGGTCAGGCCAGAATTGTGACGTCAAACATATTAAGAATGACGCTGATTCTTTTACACACGAACACAAATCCAAGCCTGTCATGTCGTCAAAAGATAATGAAAAGAGGGATGACGTCAACCAGTCTGGTCTGCCTAAGGTTATTCTGTTCCATGATTCCACGATGGGGAAGATAAACCCACGTCGTTTGGGGTACGCGTACGGTGTACATCTGGTTTCAAAACCATCCTACCGATTGGAGGCCTGTGCAAAAAACCTAGGCGACACCAAGACGGTGAAGACTGCTGACTGCTTGGTGTATTCACTGTGGGATCAACGATCTAAAAGGAAAAGATCCTAAGACAGTCGTGTCAGAGATGTCCGCACTTGTAAAACAAGCAAAAGCAAATCATCCAAACACCAAGATAGTTGTTAGTAGAGTGGCCCCAGTGAAGGATCGACATCTGCAAAGCAAGCGGGAGATGTTCAACGCCCTACTCCTTGCAGAGCTCCCCATGCACAACGTGTCCCTTCTGTCCCATGAGAACTTGGACTCCACGAACAACAGGCTGATGAAGGACTCCATCCACCCGTCAGACAGGGGCACCAGCATCCTCGCTGGCAACTTGGGGCGTCACGTCCACCGCATCTTTTGGGAACGGCTCCACAGGAGGCGCCCCCAATACCCTGCCGGTGGACATGGTTTCAGTGGTCATCGGGGACCATCCAGCAACGGCTACAGGCCTGCGCGCATCTCCAGAGTGCCTTTCCCCTGGTGCTCTCGACAACCTTGGGTCCCCATCTTTCAACCTTATTGACTTTGCCCAACGTCTGTTTATAACGTTTTATTCTACCAATTATTATGAAACATGTTGACAATTGTATTACTGTTCTACAATGGAACTGTAGATCCATCGTTAAAAATCTACTTCATTTTGAGAACTACATTTATTCCAACAACTTTTGTATTTTGGCTTTGCAGTCTCTATATGTAGAACCAAGCAAATTACCTCAATTCAAGGGATTCTACTACCCTCCTTTATATAACTGTAGTACATCAACTAAAAGAGTTCAGACTGCAATATATGTTAGATCAGATCTTAATTATAGATCTTTGAAGTTAGACCTCAATTCAATAGCTAAAGATAAAGAAGAATTTTTTATTACCGGGTTATCATTAAAAATGAGCAAAGATTCTAGTATAAATATACTTTCTGTATATTATCCAAAAGGCCCAAACACAGATAATTCAGACTGGATAAGACACCTTCCTTCTTCAGAAAAAATTGGATCATATTGGGAGATTTCAATGCACATTCTCCGTTTTGGGAACCAGATTGCTCTGTCACAACATGTAATCGCTTTGTTGAAAATATTGTGGATTCCAAATTAGTTCTATTGAATGATGGAAGTATAACAAGAGTTCCTGATGTTTCAAATCATAGGCCAACCTCTATTGACTTAACGTTAGTATCTCCTGATATATCATTGAATGCTAGTTGGATAACAGAGGAAGACACATTAGGAAGTGATCATTTCCCTATTGTTCTTACACTAAATGAAAAGATTCAAGATGAAGAAGAAGTTGAAAATATGATTCCTAAGTTTTTATACAATAGTGCTGACTGGAACCTCTGTGAGTCAACTCTATTGTCAATAGATCATAATTACATGGAACATGAAGACACTGATATATTTTATGAGAACTTCAGAAAAGCTGTTTTATACGCTGCTGAAAAATCAATGCCCAAGCGTAAATGCTATAATGATAAGAAGTACAGAGGAAATGGATGGTGGAATGAAGAATGCGCAGAAGCAGTGAGCAGTAAAAAGAAAACTTATAAAACATGGCTAAAGGACAGAACTGAAGAAAATTTTATTGCAATGAAACGTGCAAAATGTCACAGTAACAGAGTTGTGGCCAAAGCAAAACGTATCTATTTCACTACGTTTTGCCATTCAAAAATATCTACATCAAAGGACATGCACAAAGTATGGAAGAAGGTTAAAGAATTAAAGAACAGATGCCATTTACCATCATATCCCATTAAATTAGATAACAACGCTATCCCCACATCAGCAGAAAAAGCAGAGTTATTTGTTGAAGTGTTTTCAAAGAATAATTCATCATCAAGTCTTACATCAAATATAAGAAGCTACCGAGAAGAGGAAGAGAAAAAACATATTTATTGTGACCCTCCTCCAGATGAAAATCATTACTTAAATTCTTTTATAACCTTTGAGGAATTTAATGATTCATTGGAGTGTTTTACTTGCAATACCACTGCTGTTGGCATTGACGGTATTTCATATCAATTGCTCTGCCATTTGCCTTTATCTTGGAAGCAATTACTTCTCTCATTTTACCAAAAATGTTGGTTAAATGGAACTCTCCCTAGTATCTGGAAGAGGACGGTTGTAATACCAGTTCCAAAACAAGGTAAACGTAGATCCGAAATTGGCAGTTATCGTCCAATAGCTTTAACATCGCAAGTTGGTAAGATATTGGAAAAAATTGTTGAACGTCGTATTTTACATTTCTGCGAAAAGAACAATATTATTCCAAACAACCAAGCAGGTTTCAGGAAAGGAAGATGTACAACTGATCATCTGGTCAAAATTACGAATCAAGTTAAAAAACAGTTTTCTAGAAGAAAAAGTACACTTGCTACTTTTTTTGATATTAGAAAAGCTTATGACAGTGTATGACATGCTCGTCTGCTTTATAAGCTAAAACATATTGGAATTAGTGGAGCAATGTATCAATTTGTAAAATGTTTCTTGTCTGGGAGATCTATTTGTACAAGAATTGGCACATGTTATTCGTCATTCAAGGACATTGATATTGGAATTCCTCAAGGATCTATCATTGCTCCAATTCTTTTTACTATTCTTATTCATGATCTCCCAAACGTTCCATCTAACAATATCCATCTCGTTCAATATGCTGATGACATTGCTATATGGATGAATACAAACGTCAGAAAACAAACAAATAAGAGAGTTATAACACATGTTCAAAAACTATACCAAGCTGAGCTAGATAAGTTAGATTTATACATGAAAGAAAATGGTTTAGAACTTTCGGGAGAAAAGACACAATTAATGCTTTTTATTAATGGTGATACTCCAAAGCATCCTCCTCAGCTTGTTATCAAAGGCAACACTCTTAAATATTCAAAAGCTGTAAAATTTTTAGGAGTCTATTTAACCCCTAAGTTAAAGTGCGATATCATATTGAACACATAATAAGTAAAGCTAGACAAAGATTAAATTTTCTCAAAATAATTAATGCTCAATCATGGGGACAAGATACTCAAACACTTTTACACCTTGCTACCAGTTTAGTTCGATCGAAATTAACTTATGGTCAAGAGGTTTATTTCTCAGCTCCACAGACGCTGCTAAAAAAATTACAAAGCATAGATAGTAAGGCTGTTAAGTTGGCACTTGGAGTGCCAGTACACACAAATACGCTCAAAACATACAGAGCAGCTAATCTGTTAACTCTTGAGGACCAACGGAAGTTGGCCACCGCAAAGTATGTGACTAGATGTCTTTCAGTTTCTAATTCAGTGACAAATGACATTTTTCTTGACTCAAGACAGGATTTCCCTAAAAGAGCGCAAAACATTTCATATCTTCAACCTATTAGAAACTATACAGATGATCTTTTTAAGAGTTGTGATATTGATATTACTTCAATTTCAAGTAGTCCCATAATACCCATTATTCCTCAATGGGAGCATATTTCTGCTAGATTCGATACAGATTATACAACTCTAAAAAAAGAGGATAACATCAATCTTATATCCGTTGAAGCAAAAGAACATCTAGAAAATAAGTATCCGAATCATTTAAAGATTTTTACAGATGGTTCAGTTTTGGAATCATACACAGGGGCTGGATTTGCTATTCCTGCTTTCAAGATAAGAAAGTCATTTTGTTTAGGAAAAGGTTTTTCTGTATTTACTGCAGAACTATATGCAATTCTTATGGCCTTATCCTTCATAGCTGATACTGATACTGTGATTTATAGCATTTTACTTTGTGTTGACTCAAAATCTGTTCTTTACAGTCTGCAAAACTGGAATGCAAAAGTTCGAAAAGATTTGATATTTGACGTAAAATACTTAATACATTCAATTATATGTAAAGGTATTAATGTAGAATTTTGTTGGATTCCATCTCACTGTGGTATCTGGGGGAATGAAATGGCTGATAGATCAGCGAAAGAAGGAGCTATTAGAAAATATCCTGATAGTACACTAAAATTAGAAAAACATGAAATAAATTCGATGTTAGAAAGTCGTATAATGACAGAAAAGCTTCCTTCAAAGTCAAAAATATTACCGTGTTCGAGATCCTTGTCTAGTCTCATTTACAAAATTCGATTAAATTCATGGAAAACTAAATTTTCAAAAAATGTAGAATGTGCTTGTGGTCATTCCAATATCAATTGAACATATTCTTTTTGATTGCCCATTGCTATCCCTGTTATACAACATATCTGGGATAGATGTAGCAAAAATGGGATCTTTAAATGATATAATCTACAGCGAAGAAATGATACAAATTGCATCAGTTTTATCCAGCACTATACTTGCAAATTTATTGTAAACATGAAATCATTTATAGTTATTGTATTAATGTTTATATGTAGCCTTTCACCCATGAGTGCATATTCACACTAACACACACATGCACACACACACACACACACACACACACACACACACACACACACACACACACACACCCACTCTACACACACACGCACAGTCATGCATACGCACGGTACACAAACACACACACACACACACACACACACACACACACACACACACACACACACACACACACACACACACACACACACGCGCGCGCGCGTGCGCGCGCAAACACAGGCACAAATTCTTACGCAGCCCGTTTTAATTTTTTTTTTTTTTTATTGGTTTATTTTTAGTCTAATATCACCATTGTTGTGAACAGACGTTAAATTAAATCAATCATGTGGAGTGTGCTCTAAGAAGCTATACTCCCGAAGTGTATAGTGTATGTCAATGGCGTGCCAGTTGATGGATTGCGAGACACGGGAGCAGGGTATGTCGTGGTGGCAGAGAAGCTTGTACCTGCGAGTGCATACACTGGGGAGAAGGTGCCAGTGGTGCTAGCATCATCTAAGTGTCAGAGTTTGTTGCCTGTAGCAGTTGTGAACTTGGATACACCTTTTGTCCGAGGAGAGCTTGAGGTCTTAGTGATGGCAAGTCCTGTACATGATGTTTTGGTGGGAAACTTTGCTAGGCGACATGGTGATAGGGAATGGACTAGGGTACCGGTGTATGCAAATCCAACCTTGGTGGGAGCAGTGCAGACACGTGCTCAGAAGCAACGGGAGCAACAAGGTCCTGAACCTTTATCAGTTCAAGAGTGTGTTCTAGACACTTCCCCAGCGAAGTTGATCGAGCTACAGAATAGAGACCCTACTCTTCAGCATGCTAGGGATGCCTCGGAGTGGAAATTAAAATTCACCACTAAGTTTGGCGCAGTGTCTTACGAGAGAAAAGAGGGTGTGCTCATTAGGAGGTACAGTGGTCCTCATGAGGAATTGTCTCAGATCTGTGTCCCACAGGAACTTAGGGCAGCAGTATTGAGGTTGGGGTATGATATACCAATGTCAGGACACTTGGGAGTGACTAAAACCAAGGACCAAGTCATGCAGGAGTTTTACTGGCCTGGGATGTGTGGAGACGTATAGAGGTACTGCCAGTCATGCGTGCCGTGCCAGAAGACCATCGATAAGGGTAGGGTACCCAAAGCGCCCCTAGTTAGGATGCCACTAGCCAGTGAACCTTTCCAGAAGGTGGGAATGGATCTCATTGGGCCCATTGCTCCAGTGTCAGAGAGTGGATACCGTTATGTGTTGGTAATGGTGGACTTTGCCACGAGATATCCTGAGGCTGTTCCGTTGAGGCAAGTTACGGCAGAAGTTGTAGCTGAGGCGGCGTTCAACATATGGACTCGGACGGGTATACCAGAGTCTGTGCTGACGGACCGGGGAAGTCAGTTTACCGGACAGGTGATGCATGAGGTGTACCGTTTGTTGTCCATCCGAGGTTTGAGGACTACACCTTACCACCTCAGTGTAACGGTCTTGTCGAACGGTTTAATGGTACATTGAAGAGGATGTTGCGTCGACTAGCTCAGGAACGACCTCGTGAGTGGGATAGGTGGATACCTGCATTGTTATTTGCATATCGGGAGGTTCCACAGGAAAGTACAGGGTTTTCACCGTTCGAACTGCTGTACGGGCGGAAAATACGGGGACCCATGAAGGTCCTGAGGGACTTGTGGAGTCAGCCAGAGCGCCAGGAGCTTCGGACTGTGGCTGAGTATGTGGTGTCCTTGCGCAATCGTATAGCTGAATCGTGTGCGGTGGCACAGGAGAACCTGGGGTCGGCAGCGGCAAAGTACAAGCGCCATTTTGATGTGAGAGCGAAGCCTCGGACGTTACAGCCAGGAACCCGGGTATTGATCCTGTGACCCACTAAGCAGAATAAGCTGGAGTTGACGTGGAAGGGCCCATATCTTGTTTTGGAGAGAGTTGGTGAGGCTGACTACAAGGTCCGTGTTAACAACAAGGAGCGATCTACCACATCAACTTGTTGAAGGAGTTTGTGGAACGTGAGTCGCTGCAGGGTCCAGTTGATGTGGCAGCCGTTGTCGTCCAAGAACTTCCTGAAGAGGAGGAGGTCACCCCTATGGTGACTAGGGAAATTCCGACCATACCCCTGATGGCATCTGAAGGTCCCAATGATGTGGTCATTCTAGCTGAAGAAGGAATGTTTGCTGACCAGTTGAGGAAGCTGTTGCGAGACTTCGAACCAGTGTTGACTGCCATACCAGGTTGTACTGACCTTGAGGCGTGTTCCATCAAGTTGACCAGTGACAACCCTGTGAGAGTGAAGCCATACCCAGTGCCTTTTGCGCAGAGGGAAACTGTAAAGGAAGAGGTGCAGGCTATGTTGAGAATGGGAGCCATCGAACCCTCAGTATCTCCGTATTGTTCACCCATTGTTCTGGTTAAAAAGAAAGATGGGAAGGTGCGTTTCTGCGTTGATTTCAGGCGTTTAAATAAGATTATGGTGTTCGATGCAGAACCTATTCCCGACATTGAATACCTTTTCGCCAAGGTGGGAGAGAAGAGAATATTTAGCAAGATAGACTTGGCGAAGGGATACTGGCAAATTCCGATGCGTGACGAAGATGGTGTGAAGACTGCATTCTCTACACCAGAAGGACACTTCCAATGGAGGGTGATGCCTTTCGGACTTTGTACGTCTGGTGCGGTGTTTACCCGCATGATGCGACGCCTATTACAGCCACTGCAGAGTGATGATGTGGACAATTTCATTGATGATATCTTGGT
This sequence comes from Conus canariensis, assembly GCA_033310375.1. Taxonomy (NCBI): domain Eukaryota; kingdom Metazoa; phylum Mollusca; class Gastropoda; order Neogastropoda; family Conidae; genus Conus; species Conus canariensis. Next base: position 16,228,035 of record CM065740.1, on the reverse strand, counting down.
GTCTACAGTTACGCAGGAGGGGCATCTACGAGTATTGCGGGAGGTGTTTCAACGATTGCAGGAGTGTTCGCTGACGGCACGACCATCCAAGTGTGAACTAGGAGGCAAGGAAATTGGTTATTTAGGGCATAGGATAGGAGGCGGGAAGATCAGACCAGAAGAGGAGAAGATGGAGCGGATCCAGAACGCCCCTCGCCCTGAGACCAAGAAGCAAGTTCGAAGTTTCCTGGGGTTGGTAGGCTACTACCGCAGATTTGTGTCCCACTTTGCGGATATTGCGAAACCCCTCACAGAATTGACCAAAGGAAACAAGCCACATCAGGTCAAGTGGAATGAGGAGTGTGAACAGGCTTTCGAGGCACTTAAGCACGTGTTCTGTCGGCCACCAATCTGTAATTTGCCAGTACAAGGGAAGGTGTTCGTGCTGCAAACGGATGCATCAGAGGTTGGTTTGGGCGTGGTACTTTGCCAGGAGTATGAAGACGGACTTTGTGTTGTCGCTTGTGCGAGCAGGAAGCTCAGTGCTGCCGAGAAGAATTACCCCATTGTGGAAAAGGAGTGCTTGGCAGTGGTATGGGGAATTCAGAAGTTTCAGTCATACTTGTACGGGACTCCGTTTGTGGTGATGACTGATCATTCTCCATTACAGTTCTTGGAGAGGATGAAATCGGCCAGTGGAAGAGTCATGCGGTGGGCTTTGCAGTTGCAGCCATTCCAATTCACTGTGAGAGCACTTCCAGGAAAGGAGAACATAGTTGCGGACTACCTCAGTCGATTGTAGGGCGATATTGAGGTAGGCATGTAGGTGTGAATGGCAGTTGTACGTTGGAAGTTGGTTGTTGGAAGTCAAGGGTTGGGCTGGAAGGGATTAGTTGGACATGGGACTGGAGGTATCTGGGGTGTCGTTTTGAAACAAGCTGATTAGGGCGCCGGTGATTTAGATGATTTAAAATGGGATTTTCAATCTTTGCAGGGGGATATTGTCACCCTAATCAGATAATCTTTTAAGGAGTGTGACGCCATCCAACGTAGGCGTGTAAACTTTACCAGACTAGGGTGAATTTTTGGGTGTTTTGCAGCTGTTGACTATCAGGACAGGTTTGGGAGGGTGTTCCTAATTGCGGAGTGGGGCCCTCGCAGTGGCGGTGTAAACGCAGTGTGTCGTGTGTCAGGTTTGTGTTGTGTGACTGGTGTTCACCCCGCCTTCGGTTGAGAGGGAAGTTGGGGGCCACTCGTGGTCGCAGCGTGTGAGCTGGTTGCGGTAAGGCGTTTGTGCCAGATTTGTTTGAGAGGCTTATGCCTGAATACTAAGTACTTGTGGACTCATGTCCTTGACTTAGTTTGTTTCGGTGTGTCAGTGTGCATCTCCTGGGAGGGGACCAGGGTGTGGTGTGATGTTTTGATTTGAGAGTGACCGTGTTCGCCACCAGCTGCAACCTGTGCCACAGCTGCCACCCTTCGCCACCAGTGGCAGCCTTCACTGCTAGCGGCAAGTCTGTGCCACAGCTGCCACCCTTCGCCACCAGTGGCAGCCTTCACTGCTAGCAGCAAGTCTGTGCCGCAGCTGCCACCCTTCACGGCCAGCTGTGACTTTGTGCCGCAGCTGCAGCTCTTCACTGCCGGCTGCAACTTTGTGCCGTAGCTGCAGCTCTTCACTGCTGGCTGCAACTCTGTGCCACAGCTGCAGCTCTTCACTGCCAGCTGCAACTTTGTGCCACCAGCTGCATATCTTCACTGCCGGCTGCAACTCTGTGCCGCAGCTGCAGCTCTTCACTGCCAGCTGCAACTTTGTGCCACCAGCTGCAGATCTTCACTGCTGGCTGTGACTCTGTGCCGCAGCTGCAGCTCTTCACTGCCAGCTACAACTCCTTGCGGTAGCTGCAACCCTCGCCGCAGCTGTAACCCTGTGCCACCGGTTGCAGCCCTTCACTAACAGCAGCCCTTGTCATCAGTGGTCGCTTTCTCTCCACCTGAGTCTGTGTTGGTATTGACTACTGTGTCACTGTCAGGGGTGTGCGGTGTGGGGATCAAGATTTCCCCATTGTGGCGCGACTTTGGGGGGAGGGCGAGGGGGTGAATTGTGTCTGTGGGGATTTAGGCTGAGCCGGGGAAAGTGGTTGTGCCGGAAGAGCACAGTTAGCCAGTGTGACAAACCAGCGACACGACATCACTCTGGCACTTAGTCTGCATCATCACAACTTCGTCTTCACGGGGTGACACTCAGCATCCGGTCGCCAGTCACAGCTCCCTAGTGTGTTAATGAGAGAATGGGGGTGTATGCAAATAAAGTGTGGGATGTGTGGAGTGGATAGTGTGGATGACATGAGCTGATTTATGTGTGATATTGAACATGAATTGTTGTAACTGAGATGGTGGGGTAGGACGTACTCTGTTAAAATTTAAAATCTTAGTGTGGTGATAGATACCCTTTTCCAAAGAAAAGTAAATTCATTAATCGGTACTAAAGTCTGTGTTTTGGAGCCCTGCTGGTGCATCCTTTCGATACCCCAGCGACGTTCCGCGTCTGCCATTTTTTGTCCCAGTATTTGTTTTTAAAAAAAAAGTTTGTTTTTTTTTGTTGTTTTTGGGGTTTTTTTTAAAGTTTTCCCCATCTTAATTAGATTGTCTGATTTGGTTTTGTGGCAGCCTCTTCTGACGCTGTTATAGTCAAATTTTGTTTTCCATTACTCACTTGTCCCTGAGGTTATGGGCAAATGTTATTTGCAGTGATTGCACAATGGGTACAGTAAAATGGGGAAAATAGCCTTGTGTTGATGTGTGGTGTAGGGTCGGTGTGTGTGGTATTGTGTGGGTGGGTGTAGTAGCGTAAAAGTGGTGTATGTCTACTTTGGGTGTTGTAATAAAGTTTGTGTTTGGTGTAAACTCCTTGTGTTTCTTTGTTGTGGGTCGTTCGGGATAGGGTAAGTTTGGTACAGGAGGGAAGGAGTCAGGCTTAGCGACCTTGACACTACTACTACTACTGCTACTACTACTACTACTTCTACTACTACTACTATTTTTCCCCTCCACCACCCCGCCTTTACTAGTTGTTGCTTTGTTTGTTTGTTTTTTAATTGTCTTGTCTTTTGGTGTGTTTTTTGTTGGTGTTGTTGTGTTGTTGTTTTTTTTCCTTTTTTTTCTTGTTTTTTTTTCTTTTTTCTTCTTTGTAAATGCGCTTTTTTTTTCTTTACCTTTTTTCCCCTTTTACTCCAACTCTCACGCGCCATGCAAGTCTGTATGTTGTATTTCTACTAATGGACTTTTTTTTCGCAGACTTTGTTTTTGCGACTACTATTACTACAACTACTACTACTACTACTAATGTTTTGGCGACTACTACTACTACTACTACTACAACTGCTACTACTACTACTACTACTACTACTACTACTACTACTACTACTACTACTACTACTACTACACTAGCTTGTGTATGCTTTTGATGTCGCAGCAAGGCCTGTCAGACAAGATCAACCTGCTCCTCTTCTGGCTGGCGGTGGCTGACCTCATCAACCTGTTATACCATGCAGTATTGATATCCGGCTGTTACCTGGTAGATGACATCCATATTCGGAACTGGAGCATGATCACTAACGCTAAAACTGGACGTGTCGGCAGGTGGACAGGGTTCGTCACCGGAGCCCTCATGATGTGGATGAGTGTGGACCGGTGCTTGTCTGTTTCTTTGCCATTGAAGGCGAAGAGACTGGTCACTTACAGGTAAAGGTTAAGAATGGAGGATAGTTTACAGGTAAAGAACTGAATGGAGGATGACTTGCAGGTAAAGGAATGAATGGAGGATGACTTACAGGTAAAGGAAAAGAATGGAGGATAACTTACAAGTGAAGTTATGAATAGATAATAACTTACAGTTAAAGAAATGAATGGGGGATGACTTACAGGTAAAAACCTGAATACACGATAACTTACAGGTACAGAAATGAATGGAGGATAACTTACAGGTGAAGAGATGAATGGAGGATAACTTACAGGTGAGGAGATGAATGGATGATAACTTACAGGTAAAGGAACTGAATGGAGGATAACTTACAGGCGAAGAGATAAATGGAGAATAATTTACAGGTGAAGAGATAAATGGAGGATAACTTACAGGTGAAGATGATGAATGGTGGATAACTTACAGGTGAAGAGATGAATGGTGGATAACTTACAGGTGAAGAGATGAATGGAGGATAACTTACAGGTGAAGAGATAAATGGAGGATAATTTACAGGTGAAGAGATGAATGGAGGATAACTTACAGGTGAAGAGATGAATGGTGGATAACTTACAGGTGAAGAGATGAATGGAGGATAACTTACAGGTTAGGAATGAATGGATGATAACTTACAGGTAAAGAGATGAATGGTGGATAACTTACAGGTGAAGAGATGAATGGAGGATAACTTACAGGTGTAGGAATGAATGGATGATAACTTACAGGTGAAGAGATGAATGGTGGATAACTTACAGGTGAAGAGATGAATGGTGGATAACTTATAGGTGAAGAGATGAATGGTGGATAACTTACAGGTGTAGGAATGAATGGATGATAACTTACAGGTGAAGAGATGAATGGTGGATAACTTACAGGTGAAGAGATGAATGGTGGATAACTTACAGGTGTAGGAATGAATGGAGGGTGACTTAAAGTTAAAGAAATAAATGGAGGATGTCTTAAAGGTAAAGAAATAAATGGAGGATGTCTTAAAGGTAAAGAAATAAATGGAGGATGTCTCAAAGGTAACGAAATAAATGGAGGATGACTTACAGGTAAAGAACTGAGTGGAGGATTACGTACAGGTAAAGGAAAAGAATGGAGGATGACTTACAGGTAAAAAACTGAATGGTGGATGGAAATGAAATGAGGCAGGGAACAGTAAACAATAAACAAGTGGGTAATGTTTGCTCCCATAAGAAAACCTAACACAGAGTAACTTTTATTCAAGACTGGCGCAGCCTTTCAAACTTGAATAAAGTCAGACAAATACATAGACGAACAATCTAATAGTGGGGGAAAAAAACAAGCGCAGGCCAACAACTGAACTGTCTTCATAGTAATGACTTGGCAAAGATTTAGACTTAAGGAGGGGGGGGGAGGGGGGGGGTGGATGGTGGGAGTTTGAAGATGGAGAAACTGGGAACATGAAATTAAGAAAATATATTACAAATATGAAAACTCTTCACTAGCTGCATAAGGGAACCATCGCAATCCCTTTTGAAGGCAGATATATTTGTATTGCCTGCTCCGAGGCCTTTCGTCCGCTGGGTTGGAACTCATCAGGGAGACACGGCTGGTTGTGTCTGCGCTCCTGGCGTCAAATAGAGACACACCACAGTCCATAATACCTTTAAAGTATTATCTTTAGGAATTCATATTAACTATTTATATAGTAACAGTGATTTTAAAAAAATGAGAAGTAGCTGGCAACGAAAAGAGAGCCTTGAAAAAATACGAAAACTAAAGAAAGACAAACCAATACAAATCAAATCGCTATGTAACACAAATGAGTCATTTTCGATTCATCATCCTGATTACAAATTATAACTCATTTCTCATTTTGTCCTATACAGAGTAATGGCGACAATTATATTCCTGTGTTACGCCGTGCCTCTCGCAATATTTCTTCCCGTTTTCTTGGTATCGACCGTGTCTTGGAGTGTGGATCCTTCAACCAATCGATCCATGGCTCACATAGGCAGGGCCACCTGGTTCCCTGTCGACAGCACATTCGCCAACGACCTCGTTAATACATTTAATATCATTACTAAACCTGTCTTTCTGACTGTCGTGACGTTTTGTTCCCTCATCACCGTCACTGTACTACGTCAGGCCTCTCGGAAGCGACAACTGATGACTGAAAATACGAAACTGACCGAGGAAGTCGTGAAGAGTAGAATCACCAAGATGCTTCTGTTGGTTTGCTTCGCTTACGTCGTCTTTCTCTTTATCGACTCCTCCAGTGTTTTTCTGGTTCGTGTGTTTCCTGAATACAACGTGTTCAAAACATATCACAACACTGCCGTTGTTGTCTACCAGTTCATATGGCTTGCTTCCTGTGTCAACTCTGATATCAACTTTTTTGCTTATGTTGTGTTGAGCTCTCGGTTTCGAAAAACTCTGAAAGAGTTGTTTCCGTGCCATTGATGGTCAAAGTGTGCGGCAATGTGATGTGTAGTAGCACCATACGCATATTTTTATACAGAAAGAAATCCTCGCACCATAGTACTATACGTTTATTTCATCTGCCATTGGTCTACCATTTGTTGCGCAGACATCCCTGCAAATACTTTCATAAGCATTTTATTAAACACATATTTGATTTTTGCTGTATTTTTTATTTACAAACACACAAGTATTTCTACTTTTCAATGTAACATTTCAATTTCGTCATGGAATTGTAGTTTGTCTTTAGACTGAAAAGCAGTAAATGATGACCAGAGCTAGCATTCATCTCGTAATGAAACCACCGTATTTCTTACTTGCGAATCGTTCTTAGGTACTCCGTGGCGGCCGTTTCGACTGTCAGGGATTCGTTCAAGCCCAGCCTACCACAGAGGAGGGGGAGGGGGGCATCATATCAGGGCTTTCACGTCGTCAATTGATTCCATGTGAGAAGGTGAAGAAAAAAATCAGTAGATCAGTTTCTGTCAAATATATTCAAGACGCCTTTCAACTAGGTCTGTTTACAACAAAACATCTAAGCTCGAATTAAAAAAAAAAGAAAATTAACTTTCGCTTAAACAACTGAATCAGATTCCGAGGAACATTTCTGAACAGACTCTTTATTGAGTCTGCTGTTAAAGATGTTCACTGTCAAGCCAATCCAACATGCTGTGAAAACATAATCAATAGTGGCAGGCTTATCACATGGTATACGTTATAGAGCCTCTTCATTTTTGTTACATATTTCTGAGTATGAAAATAGTGGGCAGTGTGAAAGGAGTGGCCTGTGT
>CM065740.1:16191078-16213578 GCA_033310375.1 Conus canariensis | reverse complement strand
GTGGACAATACATTTATATGTGACGATATGATGTGGACAATACAGAGACACAGAAGGGATATTTTGAGGCAACTGATCAGCGTTGAAATAGCAATGATGATAATAGTAATACTAATATCAATCATGATAATAATGATCATGAGGATGATAAACATTTTGAAAAACAAAATCATAAAAGGAGATATGACGACAGTAGTTGTAGTATTAATAGTGGCTATACACACAGAACGGAGAAGGAAGAAGGGTTAGAGGATTGTCGAACAGCATGGTATAGTTGCAACAGGCCAAGTGACAATTACGATGGTGACGATGATGGTTAGAGGATTGTCGAACAGCATGGTATAGTTGCAACAGGCCAAGTGACAATTACGATGGTGACGATGATGGTTAGAGGATTGTCGAACAGCATGGTATAGTTGCAACAGGCCAAGTGACAATTACGATGGTGACGATGATGGTTAGAGGATTGTCGAACAGCATGGTATAGTTGCAACAGGCCAAGTGACAATTACGATGGTGACGATGATGGTTAGAGGAATTGTCGAACAGCATGGTATAGTTGCAACAGGCCAAGTGACAATTTACGATGGTGACGATGATGGTTAGATGGATTGTCGAACAGCATGGTATAGTTGCAACAGCCAAGTGACATTTTACGATGGTGACGATGATTGTTAGAGGATTGTCGAACAGCATGGTATAGTTGCAACAGGCCAAGTGACGATTATGATGGTGACGATGATGGTAATGATGGTAATGGTTTGTGTGTGTGTGTGTGTGTGTTTTCCAGTGTCCGCCTGCAGTCACCTCACTTTGCAACTAATGACAGGACATCAGATGGTTCAGATGGGAAATTTTTAAAAGTATGCTCAGCCTAGTCTGATTTTAACCTGCCTTTTCCAGTTGATTTAGACATTCTTTTGTTCCAAGGATCTGGGAGCTCATCCCTCATTATCCCGGTCACCAAAATGGCAAATGTACAGGTGATGAATTATTTCTGGCTAGTAGCACTGACATGCATACTCTGTCAATAAAAGGAGAAATCGGCTTGCAGACAGACTCTTACTGCTACGGTGGCTTGAAGCATTGATGCCCTGCAATTTGAATCTAGGACTCTGAGGGGGTTGGAGGAAGGGGTGGGAAGATGGGTGGGAGTGGGGACGGTTGGGTAAAGATGCAATCATTACCTTACTCGATTTTTTTTTTTTTTTTTTTTTTTTTTTTTTTTTTTTTTTGCTGTCCCAACCTCTGCGCCACCTCAGAGGCAGTGCACCCACGCCGCTCATTCCGACACCCCGTCCACAGCCACAGCCCGGTCGGCCCCGCCGCAGCCTCGGCACCGGCAATCCACAGGGAGCAGTCAATGTCAAGTCGTCAAGAGGCAACCCACCGGAGGAGACACTGCACTGCTGCCGAGTCACTTCGGTGGTGTTCAGTGGCGCCTGTTCTGATCTAACATACGCAGGACACCACCTACTAAGCCCCCTACTGACGACAATAATTGCTTAGTCACGGAGCCGGCGTGAGTGAGCTCTCCCTCCGGAGGGCGCCACCACGTCCGTCCAACGACAGCCCCCATGGACTCGCCGATACCGGTGACCCCGACGGAACCAAACCAAAGCCACAGACGTGGAGAGGACATCGAAATTGAAGTCACCATGAGAGCAGGGCATGAAGGGCCACAGAATTTGAGACATTTTTTTTTATATGCTGATCGATGAGAATGAGGATGATTATGATGATGCTACGGATTTCCATTTCGGTCTGAGACTACATGACAGGGCTGTACTCTACGCTTCCTTTCATAATATATCCCGGCGTCAACCAGGCCCGAGAGATACAGGCACCTGCAGTGTTGGTCAGGAAATTTGAGCAACACTCTCAGAAACACATCCATTAAGTGGATGAAACTCGACTGTGTGGTCCCAGTCTTCCCAACCGAGTCCGCAGCAACTCAACTCTGGGTTGGAGCCGGTCGGGGCAGAAAAAACCACATGACTTTTGATGGGATTCGAACCCACGACCTCCCAGCCAGGAGTCCGCGACGCTAACCACTTCGCCACGGCGGCTGGTACCTTACTCGATTTTAGTATTAAGTCATCTTGTCAAAGCTTGAACCTTCATTCGTATACTGTTTAAGTGAAGCTTAGTTCAACACGTAAGACCTTGAAGCTCCATTGATTGATCTCTCGACTTCTTGGCCTTTCAATTCGAGTATCACACTCAGGGTAAGATCATTTCCGAGTGGTCTGCCGTAGAAGTTCAGTGCTGGTGGTAAACTCTTAAAAGAACTACTTCTCACAACTAGGGCACCTGCTGGTGTATCTAGTCCCCCTGAATTCTTCTTACTTTATACAAATGAGCTGAATTTGTACCTCAGCAGTTCTTACTTCAATCAGTTTTGCAGATTATATGGCTCTTGGGTTTCTACCCTAAATGACGAGCGCTTACTATTAATTTTTTTTCGCATTTAAAGACCATCGTATATTATGTGGTTTGATATTGTGCTTTCCTCTACTCGGTGTTCAGAAAACCGAAGATTTATTTCTTGGGAGGAATGATTCTCAAGACAAATCATTTTGGGGACGAACTGAGACGAAACAAAAATGAGATGGAACATGCTGACACTTTTAAACACATGGTCATACTGAGAGAGACAAGACACATTCTTCTAACACTCGTACGAATAGTGTGTGCTTCTTTTAAAGATCTGTGCAAAAAGGACTGATAATGACAAAATGGCAGCCTTGATAAGGTACTTTGCGGTCCGATGTGCTGATAACAACATGAACTGAATTAAAATGAGTGTCAGAAGAAAGTAAACCAAAGATTGTACCTCCCCAGGGAGTTAAAAGTTTTTAATACGAGTCGTTACATACAGGACGCCGACTGAGGGCTTTTTCACATTGAACATGGCAACTTAGTATAAAAACCAGACGTCATTTTTAGGCCAAGGTGTTGTTCGTGTTAATGAAATGTAAACAAATATATTGATTTGACGTTGTTGCCGTTGTTATCATTGTAGTTGTTGTTTTTGTAGTTGTTCTTAGTTTTGTTCTTGTACTTGTCCAGCGGTCACAACTCCACTAGGTGGTCTTGATAGAAAAAATTTGAAGCCAAGGAAAATCACACACACACACACACGCGCGCGCGCGCGCGCGCGCGCGCACACTACGACTAATACTACTTCTGCTGCTGCTGCTCTACTACTACTACTACTACTACTACTATTTTTCCCCTCCACCACCCCCGCCTTTACTAGTTGTTGTTTTGTTGTTTGTTTGTTTTTTGATTGTCTTGTCTTTTGGTGTTTTCTGTTGTTGTTGTTGTTGTTGTTGTTGTTGATGTTGTTTCTTTTTTTCTCTCTCTTTTTTTCTTTTTTCTTCTTTGTAAAGGCGTGTTTTTTTTTTCTTTTCTTTTTTTCCCCTTTTACTCCAACTCTCACGCGCCATGCAAGTCTGTATGTTGTATTTCTTCTAATGGACTTTTTTTTCGCTGACTTTAATGTTTTGGCGACTACTACTACTACTACTACTACTACTACTATACTACTACTACTACTATACTACTACTACACTAGCTTGTGTATGCTTTTGATGTCGCAGCAAGGCCTGTCAGACAAGATCAACCTGCTCCTCTTCTGGCTGGCGGTGGCTGACCTCATCAACCTGTTATACCATGCAGTATTGATATCCGGTTGTTACCTGGTAGATGACATCCATATTCGGAACTGGAACATGATCACTAACGCTAAAACTGGACGTGTCGGCAGGTGGACAGGGTTCGTCACCGGAGCCCTCATGATGTGGATGAGTGTGGACCGGTGCTTGTCTGTTTCTTTGCCATTGAAGGCGAAGAGACTGGTCACTTACAGGTAAAGGAAAAGAATGGAGGATAGCTTACAGGTAAAGAAATGAATGGATGATAACTTACAGGTAAAGAAATGAATGGAGGATGACTTACAGGTAAAAACCTGAATAGACGATAACTTACAGGTAAAGGAAAAGAATGCAGGATGTCTTACAGATAAAGAAATGAATGGATGATTACTTACAGGTAAAGAAATGAATGGAGGAAAAGTTACAGGTGAAGCAATCAAAGGAAGATGACTTACAGGTAAAGAAATAAATGAAGGATGACTTACAGGTAAAGAAATAAATGAAGGATGACTTACAGATGAAGAAATGAATGGAGGATGACTTCCAAGTAAGGAAACAATGGAAGATGACTTACAGGTAAAGAATTGAATGGAGGGTGACTTCCAAGTCAGGAAATAAATGAAAGATGACTTGCAGGTAAAGAAATAAATGGATAATAACTTACACGTAAGGAAATGAATGGACTGAAGAATAAAGAAAGGAAGACAAAATTGACGCAAACGAACGAAAGGAGATTAAAATTAAAAAAAGACTAGAAAAAGAAGAGAAGATGGAAACAAAAAGAGGCGGAAAATGAAGGGGAAAACAGAGACGTAAAGAAAAAGGCAAGAAAAGATCGAACGACAGCCTGAAAGAAGTAAGCAAAACAATTGTGTTTAAAGCAAAGAAAGAAAAACAAAACAAAGAAAGTGTAAAAAGGGAGGACAAATATTGCAGTGTAAAGAACACACATACACACACGCACGCGCGCTCGTTCATTTATTTCACTGGACATGTATAAAAAGAAAGAAAAGCAGTTCTAAAGCATCTAGCGAATGGAAGTGCTATGTATTCTGTAATAAATGATTTCAGTTCCTAGCACAGTCATGGAATTTGAATTCGGTTACATGAATCACTACACCTCAATCCTGCATTGAATTAAATACATTGTATCGGCATCCCCTCATTACACACGGTTTTTTTTTTCTTTAAATATGAACTGACGTAGTTACGTCTAACACCGCTGCATTGCAAAATATAGACATTTTTGGATGATGAAATCCGATTTCACTCATGAATTATCATGTGCAACTTGTGATTGTAAGAAGTAAAATCAACCCTCTTGCAACACATGCACATTAAGATACTACCAAATCATCATTATCATCATCATCATCATCATTATATGGTCGTCATTGTGGAAAACATGTTTTAGGTTAGTACTATTTCTTATTCTAAAAAAAAACTTAAATCGTAGATTTGGCGCAATTGCACAAGCAACCGACTATCCAATATTTCTTTTCAGTGAATCAAACTATGTAAGGGGATAGCGAGGTATATCACTATCATGATTCTTAATTAGTGTTCTGTATGATTGCTCTGTGCCTTTATCAACGGCAAAAAATCCATTTGATAGAGAAAGAGGAGACTGGGGCTGAGAGAGAGAGGGGGGAGGGGGAGGGAGGGAGGGAGAGACGAGACCTTTAAAGTATTATCTTTAGGAATTCATATTAACTAGTTATATAGTAACAGTGATTTAAAAAAATGAGAAGTAGCTGGCAACGAAAAGAGAGCCTTGAAAAAATACGAAAACTAAAGAAAGACAAACCAATACAAATCAAATCGCTATGTAACACAAATGAGTCATTTTCGATTCATCATCCTGATTACAAATTATAACTCATTTCTCATTTTGTCCTATACAGAGTAATGGCGACAATTATATTCCTGTGTTACGCCGTGCCTCTCGCAATATTTCTTCCCGTTTTCTTGGTATCGACCGTGTCTTGGAGTGTGGATCCTTCAACCAATCGATCCATGGCTCACATAGGCAGGGCCACCTGGTTCCCTGTCGACAGCACGTTCCCCACAGACCTCGCTAATACGTTTAATATCATTACTAAACCTGTCTTTCTGACTGTCGTGACGTTTTGTTGCCTCATCACCGTCACTGGACTACGTCAGGCCTCTCGGAAGCGACAACTGATGACTGAAAATACGAAACTGAACGAGGAAGTGGTGAAGAGCAGAATCACCAAGATGCTTCTGTTGCTTTGCTTCGCTTACGTCGTCTTTCTCCTTATCGACACCTCCAGTGATTTTCTGGCTCATGTCATTCCTGAATACAACGTGTTCAAAACATATCACAACACTGCCGTTGTTGCCTACCAGTTCATATGGCTTGCTTCCTGTGTCAACTCTGATATCAACTTTTTTGCTTATGTTGTGTTGAGCTCTCGGTTTCGAAAAACTCTGAAAGAGTTATTTCCGTGCCATTGATGGTCAAAGTGTGCGGCAATGTGATGTGTAGTAGCACCATACGCATATTTTTATACAGAAAGAAATCCTCGCACCCTAGTACTATACGTTTATTTCATCTACCATTGGTCTATCATTTGTTGCGCAGACATCCCTGCAAATAGTTTCATAAACATTTTATAAAACACATATTCCATTTTTGCTGTATTTTTAAAGGAAATGATAATCTACAAATACACAAGTATTTCTACTGTTCAGTGTAACATTTCAAATTCGTCAGTGGAATTGTAGTTTGTCTTTAGACTGAAAAGCAGTAAATGATGACCAGAGATAGTATTCATCTCGTATTGAAACGACCGTATTTCTTACCTGCGAGTCGTTCTTAGGTTCAAGCCCAGCCTGCCACAGGGGAGGGGAGGGGGCATCATATCAGGGCTTTCACGTCGTCAATTGATTCCATGTGAGAAGACGAAGGAAACAAAATCAGACCAGTTTCTGTCAAATATATTCATGACGCCTTTCAACTAGGTCTGTTTACAACAAAACATCTAAGATTGAATTTTTTTTTTAATCAACTTTCGCTTAAACAACTGAATCAGATTCCGAGGAACCTTTCTGAACAGACTCTTTATTGAGTCTGCTGTTAAAGATGTTCACTGTCAAGCCAATCCAACATTCCGTGAAAACATAATCACTATTGACAGGCTTATCACATGGTATTCGTTATAGGGCCTCTTCATTTTTGTTACATATTTCTGAGTATGAAAAGAGTGGACAGTGTAAAAGGAGTGGCCTGTGCCCAATTCACACAAAACTGTTCCTTCTTTATGGTCAGAAGTGGCGGACTACAGGATTTTTTTTCAGGTTTGGACACATTTGGAAAAAAAAGTTTCAGTCCTTTTTTTGTATTCCAGTCCTCTTGCCATAGGTCTTTAAACTAACTTCGAGCTGACGGCTGCAGAAGTGTGTGGGAATGTGATGATACAGATTTTTGATTACCCAATACATTACCTCGAAGTCGACACAACCCAGCTTTCAATTCAAATTCATGTCACTTATAGCCCAGTCGACTGCGAAGGGCCATATCAGAACTGCCACATCTCAAAATAGGTTAAAAAAAACAATCACACGCACATTCACAACTTACCAAAAACAGATTTTCAACACACATAACAACAACAACAAATGACGGATTTGTTTTAAACTCTTACTTTCGAAATTACAGATCAGATGAAGTGTCAATCCCTATCAGGGATTTTTTTTTTTAAATCACGCAGAGTGGGGCATCTCTGAACAAGATTTTCATGGTGTCAGCTGTGGCATGTTTATGTCTGACATCACGTAAGTAATAGCGCTCTGCATTAACCTGTTTATGACGAATGGTAAACAACATGGAATGCACCACGGAGCTTCGAGAGGTTTTAACTCCCTTGCAGCCATGATGTAGCCGCTGTGATCGTGTGGGCTGTTGACACTATGACTTGATTTGTCTCAAACCTTTCCTCATTAATTTCAACAACACTCCGCCGAACAACGTGGACAAACGAATTGCAAGACAAAAGACGACGCGTTTCGACCTCTTACGTCTTCTTCAGGCAAGAGAAACAACACTCAGGACAACTGAAATGAAGAACGAGCAATCACTTGTCTTTGTCAACTTCGGTTCGAGACGGGCGTTGAATTCAGATTTCCGCCTGCGATCGCCTGACTTCGCAACTTAGCCTGTACCTCTCCGAACATCGGACTATCTTCCTGAGAGACGTCTCCTCAGTATGTTAAAAGATTACGAGTGTATGAGGACCACTGGGTTCTTTAGCCTCCTCCCCCTCACCCCACCCGCACCCACCTTCCTCTCCCTCCCCTCCCTGGTGGAAAAACTTGATACATTCCATTCCAAAGACAAAAAAACAAATTCTAAAATTCCACAAATACTTGTCCAATACTGTGACAACGCTGGTTTTTTAAATAAAGAATGGAAAAAATAACTCTCAACTCATAATAGAAAAAAGAAACCATTGGCCTTTTGGCCGCTGAACAGTGTGGTTTCCACCAGTCAACTTCTATAGTAAATGACCAACCCAGATGACATCGAGGACAAGTTCTACGAAGAACTAGACACTCTCATCGCAGCAGTCCCACCGTCTGAGAAGCTAATTGTAGTCGGGGACTTCCAACGCCAGAGTGGGGACCGATCACCAGACCTGGGAAGGGATCATTGGGAGACACGGTACTGGCAACTTCAACAGCAATGGCCTCCTGCTTCTCAAGATGTGCGCTACTCATGACCTTGTCATCACCAACACTCTGTTCCACCTCCCTACCCGCAACAAGACATCAAGGATGCACCCACGCTCTAAGCATTGGCATCTGATTGATTATGTCATCAACAGGAAGAGAGATGCGCGAGACGTGAGAGTGACGAAGGCCGTGTGTGGTGCCGACTGCTGGACTTATCATCGCCTCATCGTGTCAAAGTTTAAACTCCGCATCCTGCCCATGTGAAGACCCCAAGGTCAGAAGACTGCAAAGAGGCTCAACGTCTCCAAGCTCAAGGATAGTAAAGTTGCAGAAGATTTCTCCAATGACCTAGATGGCAGGCTGCCCAAGACACGAGAGGATGACCACAGCAGCATTGAAGAGCAGTGGGGGGGGCCTTCAGAGATGTAGTCCACTCTACTGCCCTTGAACACCTCGGACCAGCAACCCGTAGAAACCAGGACTGGTTTGATGAGAATGACGCAGAAGTGCAGACACTGCTGTCGGAGAAACACCAGCTGTTCAGAGCGCACCAGAATGACCCCACATCACAAGCTAAGGAAGATGCCTTCACCAGTGCAAAACAAAAACTGCAGAAGAGGCTTCGCGTAATGCAGGATGCCTGGTTCAGCTAAAAGGCCGATGAAATCCAGGGCTACGCAGACAGTCATGACACCAAGCGTTTCTATGACGCTCTGAAGGCTGTGTATGGACCCCAGTCCTCCGGCTCCTCCCCCTTCCTCAATGCAGTTGGGACCCAGCTGCTGACAGAAAAGAAGCAGATTCTGGAGAGATGGGCTGAACACTTTAACCAGGTTCTCAACCGCCCTGCCTCAATCAACGACGAGGCCATTGCACGCCTACCTCAAGTGGAGATCAGGCAAGACCTTGACAACCCCCCCTCCCCCTAGAAGAAGAAGTCAAAAAGCCAATCAAACAACTTTCCTGTAGCAAAGCGCCAGGATCTGATGCAATCCCTGCCGAAGTTTACAAATCAGGAGGCCCAGCCTTGAAACAGAAGCTGACGCAGCTCTTCCAGGCCATGTGCAATGAAGAGAGGGTCCCACAACAGTTGAAAGATGTCAACATTCTCCACATCTTCAAGAGAAAAGGCAGCCGCCAGTCCTGCGACAATCACCGAGGCATCTCTCTCTTGTCCATAGCTGCTCAACCGCCTTCTACTACACCTTGAGCAGGGTCTCCTCCCAGAAAGCCAGTGTGGCTTTCCTGCAGAACGTGGAACTGCGGATATGATATTTGCTGCACGACAGCTCCAGGAAAAATGCCAAGAGCAGCAGAGCGATCTGTTTGTGACCTTTGTCGATCTGACCAAGGCCTTCGATACGGTCAGCAGAGATGGCTTGTGGAAGATCATGGAGAAATCTGGCTGTCCCAGCAGGTTCATTACGATCGTCCGACAGTTCCACGACGGCATGATGGTGAAAGTACTGGGTGATGGAAACGAGTCAGAAGCCTTTCCAGTGACCAACGGCGTAAAGCAAGGCTGCGTTCTCGCCCCTACACTCTTCAGCATGGTCTTCTCCGCCATGGTGACTGATGCCTTCCGTGACTGCCAGGGTGGTATACACGTCAGATACAGAACTGACGGTGGGCTGTTCAACCTCAGGCGACTGCTGGCTGTTACAAAGGTGAAAGAGACTTCATCAGGGACTTCTTGTTTGCTGATGACTGCGCTCTCAATGCCAGCACAGAGCAGATGATGCAGCACGAAATGGACTGCCTCTCACGAGACTGCCACAACTTCGGTCTCACCATCAGCACCAAAAAGACCGAAGTGATGTATCAGCCTCCGCCAGGTAAACCCTACCAGGAACCACACATCATGGTAAAGGGGCAGAACTTACAGGCAGTTGACAACTTCACCTATCTGGGCAGCACACTCTCACGAGCTGTGAACATTGATGCAGAGGTCAGGAACAGGATTGCCAAAGCCAGCTCTGTGTTTGGGAGACTCCGTGAAAATGTCTGAGAGCGGAGAGGACTAAGCCTTGCCACCAAGCTGAAGGTCTATCATGCAGTGGTACTAACCACTCTCCTCTATGCCAGTGAGACCTGGACTGTCTACAGCAGACACGCCAAACAGCTCAACCATTTTCACCTCAGCTGCCTCCGCAGACTCCTACACGTCACGTGGCAGGACAAAGTCCCAGACACTGAGGTCTTGGAAAGATCCAGCATCCCCAGCATCTACACTCTCCTTCAGAAATCCCGAGCCAGATGGTCTGGCCACATCGTCAGAATGCCAGATAGTCGACTGCCGAAACAACTGCTATACGGAGAACTGAGTCAGGGCAAGCGCAAAGTTGGGGGGGGGGGGGGGGGCAGAAGAAACGTTTCAAGGACTGCCTCAAAGAGTCCCTCAAAGGCCTGGACATCAACCTCAACACCTGGGAGTCGCTTGCCCTGGACCGCCCAGCCTGGCGAAGCAGCATCACAAAGGGTGCATGTACATCAGAGAAGAGACGCACAGCAGAAGCTGAGAGAAAGCGAGCCACGCGCAAGGCCAGAGCTACCTCCACCTCCCCTTTAGCACCCACCCACATGTGTCCCACATGTGGGCGTTCCTTCCGGGCCCAGATAAGCCTCACCAGCCACCTGCGGACCCACACTCAGCAATCTTCCATCTGAGATTGAAGTCATGGTCATCTTCGAAATCGAAGGACGAACAACATCTATAGTAAATCATGAGTCCTTCTAGAAACTACTATCCGCAGCACGTTTGTCAACAAACAGCACATTTGAGCCACCTTTTCTGATGCGGACAAAATTTATGACACCACCTAAAAGGTTGGTACTCTCACAGCTTTTAGTGATCTGGGTTTTTAAGGCCATCTTCAACAATTCATCCGAATCTTCCCGGCAGATTTTAAGTTTGTACAGGCTTTACGCTCTCTTACATCCACGAATAGGAATGCGGTGTTTTTCAGGGGGGAGGACGTCCTTTCCCCTGCACTGTTTAATGATAAAATTAATGACATAGTGGAAACAGTTAACGGGTATTCCCAGTCATCTCTGTTCCTCGTGGACTTGGCATACTTGGCTGTTAGCGAAGGAATGAATATTTAAGCCCTCAAGACCTCTTTCTCCCCTTCCATCTCTCCTTCTGGAATCCTTGCAAAGCATTTCCATTGTTTTTGAGGACATTTTACCTGCACTGGTTCTCTCATTGTTCTTTTTATTTTCTTGCCTGAAAACACCAAACGACCGACACACGGTTTGTGTTTCTCATGTATATTTGACGGCATAGTGTTTCAATATTTATTTTGATGTTTTGAATTCCGCCTGCAGTCATAATAACTTACGTCTATCCCTGTCATGACAAGCGACCATATCATCGAGAAAATTAGCTGGTATGAGGCGGAACATATCAGAACAAGATCTCTATTGAATCTGCTGCTCAAAGTTTGAGTCTTTGATCACAACACACATCCCAACACTCGGTAAAAAGATCTTTGAAAATGAGCGGCTTCTCGCAACGAATGGATCATGGAGTCTCATCCCTCTGTAAAAGATAAGAATGAGTAAAAAAAAAAAAAAAAATACGTGTGACACGCATGCGACCTGCACAAAACCGTTGCCAGAGGCAGATGACAGAAATTCATTCAGGTCTATTTGGTCTGGACGACTGTGTCTGAGTGTATGGCTCTCTCTCTCTCTCTCTCTCTCTCTCTCTCTCTCTCTCTCTCTCTCTCTCTCTCTCTGCGAGTACATTTGTGTGCGTTTCAGCATATAGATTAGGGCAGGGAGCGGGGGGGGGGGGGGAGAGGGAGACGTTGGCTGGGAGAGGGAGGACGAGAATTATACAAACGACATGTACATTACAGAAGTAAATGATACTGATAGGGGACCATCTCATCATTAGCATACATAAAAAATGTTCAGTCTTCTAACTGACAATGATGACCGTTCTAATGAATAATTAGAACGTCCTAGTTGTGGGCTGCTTTTTTCTCCAAAGACAAAATAACCCGCTTTTTTATGTCACTTACAGTGGCCATATCTCTCTGAAACAAACGAAGTACCAAGATTAAGAAAAGAAAAACCAAATCATCAATTACTGAGACCCTGGTCACCTAATCAATCAAGCCACCGAACACGTGTACAGGACAGTGACCTCACAGACTGTTTAATAATTACACTTGTTTGTTTGTTTCCAGTCTGGGTTTTTTTTTGTTTGTTTGTTTTTTATTGTGTGTGTTTTTTTTTTTTTGGGGGGGGGTTGTTGTTGTTTTTTCTTTTTGCATGTCTGCTCGGTGACATTACTCTCAAACCGCTAAGTTAGGATCCCCAGTGTAACGTCACATCCGGAATTTTGTCGTGGGTTTCAAACGCAAGCAGTTCCACAGAAAGCTGCCGTCAACATCATGAGTGTCACAACGTATCCCAGCAGACATTGCAATGCTGCTGAGACACTCCAGGTTTATGTGTGGAGGGGGATGCCAGGGAGGAGGGCTGATTCAGTTTGTCCAGGACATCATCTACCCCACATCCCCATCCCCTTCTCTCCTTCCACACCCTTCCTTTCCTTTCCGACACATGCCAACTGGCGATCAGCGCGAATACGGGCGTCCTCCTGTGGAAGGAAACCAATGTCAGGCCTATGCTGTCACAGTCATCATGAACTTGTGTTGCCTTCATGAACTTGCTGACACTGAGGACTTAAGACAAGACACTGGTCATGGATTCGGGACTAGGACACCGCGAGAGCAGGGCATGAAGGGTCGCAGAATCCAATGCATCACGAATGAGCATGGCGATCATGACGACGCTCTAAGGCTCGTTCCATTTCGATCTGAAACTGAATGGCAGGGCTGTGCTCTGTTTCCTTTCGTGATATATCTTTGCATCAGCCAGACCTGAGTGATACAAATACTAACAGTTCTGGTCGTCTGAAAATATGAAGATTACTCTCAAACACACCAATTCATCGGATACGTTTCAGTTATTACATTGTTAAAGGAGATTTCAAATGAATCCCAAAACACAAGCGACATTATCTGCTCACGTGGTGAAAAAATACGTGCCGTTAACAGCAAACAAATGCTGCTTCTGTCACAAATTTACACAGAATGGATGCAGATACTACACTAGCTTTAGTTCTGCTTGACAAGGTTAAATATCAGAGAACATTTTCCAGTTTTGAATACATGTTAATCTGATGTCGTTATTTTATTTTATTTTTTTCAGTTGTTGCTGTATGAATTAGCTCTGACTAAACAGGGAAGCTTGACATTTCCTTTCTGTTCAAGAAAGTCTCTCTGTTTGTTCTTTGCCCGTTGTTTCTGCATGCATGACAGAAAAACTGGGAATGGAAGCAGGAATATTACAGACTTTTGGCTATAGGCGTTGTACCATAGAAAATAACATTGTCTGCCTTCTCTGTTGCTGCGCGTTTTGTTTAAGTTATCTCATTTTAATTCATAGTATACTGAGTCAGCAACGCTTGGTTTGAGTACATCAAGGTTAAAGAACATCTTGCAAACAGACTTTTGGGGAGGGGGGGGGAGGGGGGTTCTAAAATTATGATTTCCCCCTACTGAGTCTGTGTCACTGGACAGTCTCTCTCTTTCGAATGCAATGTACGATTCTTATGACCCAGCCGACCAAAAAGCGCCATATCATGGCTATCACTTCGTCAAAGTCAACTCGCTACAAAAATGTTCACAAACCCACACACGCATGTGCGCACGCACGCACGCACGCACGCACGCGCTCACACACACACACACACACACACACGCACACACGCACGCACACACGCACACACACACACGCACGCACGCACGCACGCACGCACGCACGCACGCACGCACGCACGCACGCACTCACACACACACACACACACACACACACACACACACACACACACACAACTCATTAAAACATAATTCGTAAAAACATGTTTAAAATGCTTTGGAATGTGTTTTCTGTAAAATTTTAGATAGATTTTTTTCAGGATCTCAAAAGTCACATCAAGTGGGACATTTCTGAATAAGGTTTCCTAGAGTCTTCTGCGAAGCGTTTATGTTTGATATCATTTAAGTTTTCCGACCATATAAAAACACGTGCTGCAAAAAAATACGGGAAGAAAAACTGTCAGTTACAAACTTCGCTAAATAAATCAAGTTACATTTTTTACTCCTGTTCATTCTTGTTCTTTTATATCTCTCTCCCCCTCCTCTGGAACGAAATACATTATGGGTTTGTCTGACAATTTTCAAAAATCGAGCAGCTATCTCTGTCTCTATCTCTGTTGGTTTTTTCCCCTCCACCATCCCCGCCTTTACTTTTTTTTTTTTTTCCTTTTTTATTTCTTTTTTGTTTGATTTTTTTTCACTTTTCTTCGTTTATTTTTGGTCTTTTTTTTTTTTTTTTTTTTTTTTTGGTAAAGGCGGTCCTTTTTTTTCGTCCCTTCAACTCTCACGCACCATGCGGGTCTGTATGATGTATTGCTATCAATGGACATTATTTTGCTGATTTTAATGTTTTGGCGTTTGTTACAGCGCGTCAGGGTTTATTTTTGTACTAGTGTTTGGTGTAGTGACACTCTCACACTGTGTTTCACAAAAAGATACAAGGGTTATATAAAAAAAAAAGAAGAAAAGATGAAGAAAAAAAGGACGAAAGAAGGGCCCGGACATCTTCCGGGAACCATCCTTGAAGCGAAAGACGAAAATAAGTATGCAAGGATGATACGAGAAGTGCGCGAAGGAGAGAAGTGAGGAATAGAAAATCAAGGGGAGAGAGAGAGAGAGAGAGAGAGAGAGAGAGAGAGAGAACGAAATAATTTACTGCTTTAAAGCAGTACAGCTTCATCAGCAATGCAATTCGACTGACTATGGTAAAATTGAACACAATGCATGTTACTTCGACATGGAAACCATGACAAAATTGTCCCTTTTCCAAACACAGTTCTGACATTTCATGTCACTGGTAAGGCGCTTGTCACGAAGATTCCGTTTGCGGCGTGGGTCTTGCGCCCAGGCTGTCATCCCAGGTGGAATAAGATCAGGCCGTGTAGCGTCTCCAGCGTCCGTGCAGCACGTGCTAGGATGTCGGCGTGTTGTGTTCTGCCAACACGTTTACCTCGACGGAGACTGGCCAGTTTTGTCCGTTCTTCTGTCAGCAAGTGTCTGTCATCTTGCTTCACGAACCAGAACGAACAGTCACTGTCCTGAGGCGAACACGGAAATTCCAGCACCAGATCGTCCGATTCACAGAGCAGTACATCACAATCATTTGAGCTGTTGAGGACAACTTTTTCTAAATAACTTATTTCTGCTCTTGTCTCTCAATCGCCTTTGCACACATTTATCCGTCAGGGTGGCAACGTAGCTTTTCACAACACTGACACTGAATCCTGCAACTAGGCTGTCATAAATCGGTTCGATGTCAGTGTCAGATGGTAAGGAGGGGACAGAACTGTCAATACACTCACACGTGTGTACAGTTTCAGTGCCATCATGTAAGCTCAAATAATCAGTCTCCAGTCTTACTTGATCATCCGTTTGACGCAAGTGTGTAGCCACAGTGTGTTCCATTACTGGGTCATGTGCACACAGGTTTTCAGGTCGCACGTCAGTCGGAGATGAAGTACTCACAGAAGTTGCAGTAGCTTCTTCATGTTTTCCACTTAACTGCCTCTCTTGCTGCTGTCGGGCTCTCTGTTGATCTCGTCGGACCTGGCTGGGTGGCTTTTTCCTGAAATACTGAACTTGTGTGTTGCGGTTCAGAACAGGATCCGCCATGTTTGTTGACATCGGGGGCCGTACATACATATCGTGGGTGACGGGGAAGTGACCTCCGTACCTCGTTGTAAGCTCGAACGGCCGTTACTTGGGGATCCATATTTCGAGAGTAACCTTTAACCTCGTGTTTAGCAGTGGGTGAGGGGTGGGTAACGTACAACGAGGACAGGGCATGAGTTCGCCGTGGGTTAGATCAAAACAAAGCCATTGGACACGTTCAGTGATCACGAACTTCACGCAAAGTTAAGATTTCGTCGTCACAACATCTTCCAGCTGACAGACACTCTCCGAGAAGACATTGAATTTGATTTGCACAGACTGAGACACGGAACTCGGCCTCCTGCTCTACAAGTGTGTCTGTAGCTCCCAAGTTCGTCTGCTACGATAGCTGGCTTAGCTCTTGGGGGGAGTGTGTGTGTGTGTGTGTGTAGGCTAAATCAGTCTTCATGCCTTTGTGTGTCACTGTTACTTTGTGTCAGTGTGTGTGTGTGTGTGTGTGTGTGTGTGAGCGTGACTTCATCATGTTTATGGCCTTTTAATAGTTTTATCAAACTTGTTTTAGTTCAGCTGCTTTTTCAGTCTTTGTGTGTGTCTGTGTCAGCGTGTTTGCGGGCATGCGCAGAAGGTTGGGGGTTATTCTAGACATGCGCAGAAGGAGGGAATCCCTCTTTTTATCTGACCTTCACCCTTTGATTTCTGGACACTTCGTAGGTAGAAACCGAGACAAAACCCAGAGAATATAGATATGAAAGTAGATTGCGCTGAACCCACACGGTTTGTACCCAGGAGGTCATCTCGTTGTAGAAGTAAGTTTACCGACGACATGTAACTGGCCCCTGGAGAGGAGCGGGCTTGAGGCGCAAGATAACCACAGTATTTTCAGCTTCTCCTGCCACTTTCCAGCTGGTGACGTCATTGTCCGTCAGCAGGGCGTTCAGGGTCTTCTCCGCAGCTGTTGGGAGTCCAGAAACTGGCATGTTTGCGATGAAACTTGTGAAATTTGTCGCAGATCAATCAGTGCGCGCCCTGCTGCTTCTGCTCACGTCACGTGACCCCAGACAGAGAGAGACAGACAGACAGACAGAGAGAAAGAGAGAGAGAGAGATGTAGCAAAGAAAGCGTACAGCTCGTCTCGCAAACCGGCCTATTCCCCCTGAAGGCTATCATTATAGTGAAAAAAGGAGACTACAAGGAAGACACGAGGAAATCCCTGCAGCGAGACAATCAGTATCAATGGGGGGATTCAGCGTGAGACAGCCGTGGCGAGCGGTCACGGATTTGGCGCTCTCTGCACGCGTTGAACACAGGCTGAGTACGCCTTTTGTTGACTTAGCCGTTTTTCTACTGTTTTTTTTTTCTCTGCGTTTGAATTTCGAACAGCGGTGCTCGCTTCAAGTATTTACACGCGTCTTTCTACCGTTTTCTATTTCCACTTGCGTCATCCATCATCGAGCCTTTTTTTTTTCTTTTTTTTTCTCGTCACGGCTTGCCGCTATTCTTAAGCGCGAAGATGTCCGCGATGGGCGTTACCCCTGTCTTCGTTAAGGCGAGGAGTATTCCGGACTCTGCCAACAGTCGGCCCTCCGTACTGGAAATCTGCCTGGCAGGTGAACGGGTTGCTGGCCAAGGGTCCGTGGTGGGAGCGCAACAGATCGGCAGCTTATGGAGGATTTATCCCGCAACGCAGGACGCCAGGACAAAACTCCTTGTACAAGGTATTTGTTTGAGAGGAACAGTGATTCAGTTGGTAAGCACGAATCCTTTCTATTTGAAAGACGATACTGGGGAAGAAAAGCCATATACGAAAGTCTGGATAGACAATTTACCAATTTCCGTCGCTGATTCAGAAATTGAACACTCTCTCACCAAAGTCGGGTGTGAGTTACGCTCGGCGATAAAGGCGGAAAGAGCCAGAGACGTTGATGGTAAACTTACCCGTTTTCTTACAGGAAGACGTTTTTTGTTTATCACACTTCCATCCGTACCCCTGGAAAAAACTCTGAAGGTTAGTGTATTTACAGCTAAGGTTTACCACCATGAGCAGAAAAGGGCAGAAAATAACAAATCGTTTGCTCTAAATGCTTGGGCACAGGCCACCATGCTTCCGTTTGTGTTAAAGAAATCGTCTGTAGGGCTTGCAAGCAGACTGGCCATAAGCAAGGTGATCCATTGTGCCAATTGGAAACAACACCCACTCCTAATAACACAAGTACGAGTGAGAGCGTGGATGTGCAGTGTGGAAGTGCTGAGCAGGAAGGTGACAGTTCCCGAACCGATGAGACTGAGAAAAAGAGAGAGGAGGAGAGCGGGCAGTCCAGGGGTCGACCAGGGGAACGCCAGACGACTCTCACCTCTTCCCTCCAGGTTCAGTCCGCACGTCGACACAGGTCCGAGACTCCGAAGCGGCCCCGCTCCTGGGAGGGCACCAGTCCCAGGAAGTGACAGGGAAGGACAAGGTCAGGAAGAGAAACTCGGGACAGGCTCACCGTAATTCTCCCCCTTCAGGTGTCAAAACCGACAAAAAAGGTAACACAGGGGGGTGAAACAATGTAATCGGTGGACTGACCCGGCTTTTCGACCTTGCTGACGTTTTTCGGACTATGGCTTGGAATGCTGTATGTTGGTGTATGTTTGGTCACTGTAAAAAATATGTGTACTCATAACAAATACTTCATTTCTCATGGATAAAATACGCATATGCTCAATTAATGTCAGAGGTTTGAAAAATAAATTTAAAAGAAATTCAGTATTTCACTATCTAAAAGGTCAGAAATTTGATATAGTATGTCTCCAAGAGGCACACATAACAACTACTGATTTAATGATATGGGAAAAACAATGGGGGGACAAATCTTTTACAACGAAGGAACAAATAGAAGTCAAGGAGAAGTTATTTTGATAGCTAAACATTTCGATGGAGAAGCCAAATTAGAAACTGTGTGTAACAGGATTCTAGTAGTATCAATTAACCATAGTCAATATAGTTTCAAAATAGGAAATATCTATGCCCCTAATAACTCGAAAGAAAAGATGTTGTTCATGAAAAATTTACAAGAAACCTTAAATGAATTCAGTGAAAGCAATCTTCTTCTAGTCGGTGATTTTAACTGTGTTCTTGACAATGAGCTGGACATTATATCAGGTCATACCCATGCTGATTCAGAAGTTAGACTATTTAATCATACTATTGCTACTCTACAACTCACAGACATGTGGAGAGCATCTCACAAAAGCGAAAAAGACTTTACATGGTCTCGAGTAAACCCTTTTGTCGCCCGGCGCTTAGACTACTGCTTTCTATCCGATGGGATGCTTCAGTTCAGTGTTTCGTGTGAACACACCAGTTTTCCTCATTCGGATCATAAAGCGATAATATTAGAACTTAGCAGCAATGATTTTATTCGTGGGCCTAGCTATTGGAAATTTAATAATAGCTACTTAAAGGACCCAGTATTTGTGCAGAAAATGAATGACTTATTAGACAGGGAACTTAAAAGAATTTCAGATAACGCGTCATATATGTATACATGGGAATTATGTAAAATTAAAATTAGAGATTTTTGTAGTGAATATGGTAAAATACTAGCCAATAAAAGAAAAAATCTTGAAAAGAAATTAGAATTTGGTATTTTGGAAGCTGAAAAACGAATGATTCATAATCTGACTAGTAAAGATAACCAAGAACAATATCTGATATTAAAACAAAAGTTAGTTACTACAAGCACAAAAAGCAAAAGGTGCACAGGTAAGGTCACGAATTAAGTGGATTGAAGAGGGTGAACGCAACACTAAATATTTCTGCAATTTAGAAAAAGCAAGGGGAAAGAAGAAAATCATCACAAGGTTGTGTAAAGATACGGGGGAAGTAATTACAGATCAACAACAGATTCTAGAAGAACAGGTAACATTCTATAAAAACGTGTATACTCGGCCTGTAGAAGTAAACAATGTTCGTGAATCAGTTGATGCGTTCTTAGAAAATGAAAACATTCCTCGTTTAGAAGAAAATGATGTTGCTAGTTGTGAAGGCATGGTCACTACTGAGGAAACAACAAACGCTTTAAAAAAGATGAAAAATGGATCAGCGCCAGGGAGCGATGGAATAACTATTGAGTTTTTCAAATTTTTTTGGAATAAAATAAAAGTAGTCTTAACAAACTCGTTTGTAGAATCCTTTGGTAAAGGAGAATTAGCATATACTCAAAAACAAGGCATAATAACATTGCTACATAAAGGGAAAGAACTTGAACGAGACAAATTAACTAATTGGAGACCAATAACTCTGACAAACACTGATTATAAGATTCTGGCCAAAGTATTGGCAGAAAGACTTGGAAAAGTTATCCACAAATTAATTAATAACGACCAAGTAGGCTATATCAAAGGTAGAAACATTGCAACAATTATCCGATCAATAGATGATGCAATCAATTATCTTAACCAAACAAATAAAACGGGTTACTTGCTGGCAGTTGATTTTTCAAAAGCCTTTGACTCGGTGTCCAAAGATTTTCTGTTGCATGCCTTTGAAGTTTTTGGCTTCGGAACTGAATTTAGAACATGGGTTGCCATACTGACAAAGGACATCGTCAGTTCAATAAATCATGGAGGATGGCTATCTGAACCTTTCAAACTTTCTTGTGGAATTAGACAAGGATGTCCCTTTTCTCCGCTAGCCTTTGTTCTGGCAGTGGAATTGTTAGCAATTAAAGTCAGAAGTAGCTCCATATCTGGCATTGACGTTCCAACCACTGTTCCAGATAATAATATTCCCTTAAAAATCAAACAAATGGCGGATGATACAACCCTATTTCTCAGAGATAAGGGAGACATGGATAAATCTTTAGAAATCTTTAGAACATTTCAAAGTTTCTCTGGTTTAAAATTAAACATACAGAAAACGAAAGCCTTACCTATGGGAAGGCAAATAAGAGAACCAGAGCTTCCTTTCAACACAGTAGAGAAAATAAAGATATTAGGCATTTATTTCCAACGTGACAGGATGGCTAGGAACATTGAAGATAATTGGAGTAATAGGATGTTTCAAATGAATAAACTGATCAGAGAATGGAATAAACGGGATATTAGTATTCAAGGTAAGATTGTTGTAATAAAAACATTTTTACTTAGTCAGTTTCTTTATGTTATGCAATCCATAGGACTTCCGGATTGTGTGCTAAACAAAATCAACTCAACTCTTTACAAATTCCTATGGAAGAAAAGATTTAACAATAGAAAAGCATTCGAAAAAGTTAAAAGGAAAACAATGGAAGCAAGTTTGGAGGAAGGAGGACTTAATATGATTAATATGAGTAATTTTCAAAACTGCTTGTACTTACAATGGGCGGGGAAACTCTTTAAAGCCACCGAACAAGAAAACTGGTCATTAATACCCAGATGGCATTTACAACACCTTGCAAAGAATGATGCTTTTTGTATAAATTGCAGAGCCAAAGACTTGAAGGATTGTAGTTTAATCAGTACTGAATTCTGGAAAGAAGTAGTAGCAGTCTATCTAAACCACAAAATATTGATAAGACTTGATGATATCGACAAAAGTAATTTCCACAGTCAATACCTTTTCCACAATAATCTAATTAGGTATAAAAATCAGGTATTATATTTCAAAAACTGGGCAAATAATGGCATTGTGCAAATTAAGGATATAACTCATGAAAGAGAAAATAGAGTACTGACTTTAGAAGAAATACAGGAAATGGTTGGGCAGAACAGAGCCCTTGCATTGTTTCAGTACAATGCTTTGATTAACTCCATACCTGCGCAATGGATCCAGTGGATCCAGTCAGGAGAAAGAGGATCTGGGACGCTCCCATGTTTTGCCAGTCTGTTAAATACAAAACCTAAAGAAATAAGGAAACTAATTATACCACATAACGAAAGTCAAACACCTACTGCGAGTGCCTTCTGGAAAAGAAAATTCAGAATTGACTTAGACAAATCCACATGGTGTCGAGCTACAGACGTTACAAAAGAGGTAAGACTTAGAGTACTCCACTGGAAAATATTACACAATATATATCCTACTAATATCATGCTTAGTAAAATGAAAGTAAAAGAATCAAACAAATGCTCTTACTGTCCCGACACAACTGATTTTATTGAACACTTCTTCTGCGAGTGTCCAATCGTTTATAACTTTTGGAGATTTATTGAGCAAAAAATTTATTTAGAAACAAATGCACATATTAAACTATCCAACAAGATATATTATTTGGTATTGATAAATCCACTGCTTCGAAGGTAAATTATAAGTGTATCAATTTCATCATATTACTAAGTAAAATGTGTATCAGTATTTGCAAAAAGACGAACTCGGGTATCCCTCTGCTGCTAATTTT
>CM065740.1:16181078-16188578 GCA_033310375.1 Conus canariensis | reverse complement strand
CAAAGAAAAAATGTTCAATGGTATCCACAGTGTCCGGACAATAATCACATGAAATAGATTGGCACACGCCCATTTTTTGTAGCATAATATTTGTGGGATAGATATTATGTAACAATTTCCATTGCAGCTCACGTAAGCGTACTTCTTTTGTTGGCAGTCTTGGCGTAAGCCACATCTTTTTATTCAATTCAATGTTCAGTTTTCTGCTCCAAAAATCTACGGCGTGTGGAGTTAACGGTTTGTTGGTACTCTTTTTCAACAGATGTTCTTTAATTTGTTTTGTTTTAGCATAGAAATGATTTGCGTCAGAGGTACCATGATTCTCCATTTCAAATCGTCTATTCCTATCTTTAATCAAGTCAATCCAGGTTTGTGGTATGGCATTTAGTAGAGCATTGTATTGAAACATGGTTATTGCCCTGTTTTGAATAAATGTTAGCGAACCGCCAAGAGAATCGTGGACAAACGAGTCACAAGGCAAAACACAACGCGTTTCGACCTTTTAGGTCTTCTTCAGGCAAGACAAAAACAAATAATACAACGAAAATGAACGAATTTGGTACTCAGCTTCGATCTCTTCACTCTTCAGCGCAAGGATGCCAGGCGTTGAATGAAAACGAGGCTGTTAGAAGGGAGATAATGTGTGAGTCAAGGTAGCAATGATGATAATTATGTCACTGATGATAATACTAATAAAGGTCAAAATATTGAAATAATGAATTAAGACAGGATTACTACTACTTTTGGTGATAATAAGGCAATAGCACTTGTAGTATGGAGAAAGGAGAGTGGGTTAGAGGGTTCTTAAGCACCATGGTTGCCGTGGCAACAGTCTTTCTGGCGATGGCGATGTCAATATTAACAATAATATTACCGATGATACTGATAACAACTATTGTGAAGGAAAGGTCATAAAAGCATGATACAGAAATATATTTAGAAAATACGTTTTTATTTTTTTTAATTAAAATTTAAAAAAATTAAATAAATAATAAATAAATAAATAAATAAACAAAATAAATGAATAAATAATACTAAAACAAAATACAATAATAAAAACAGAAGAATACAAAGTAAAAAAAAAAATTAATCATAATAATGATACTAAAGGCATTAATACTAATACTACGGGGATTCACACACACACACACACACACACACACACACACACACACACACACACACCACCACCACACCACCACCACCACCACCACCACCACAACAACAACAACATTGACAACAAAACAATGACAACAACAACAACAACAAACAACCAAGGGAGGGGGAGGAGGGAGAGGGGAGGACAGGAAGAACAGAAAGGAGATAGAAGGTATAAATTATGGGAAGGATGGAATCTAATAGGTATATTAATAATTATATGTATATTAATAGTTTCCTTAATTAATTGTGATTGTAACTATACAGTAATGATAGTGATGCTGTAGGAGGCTGGAAAAGTGGTAAACTTGAATGTCAGAAATATTGTAAAGAATGTTAAGTATATTAATGATAGTAGTACATATAAACATTAGTAATAGTTATGAAGTTGTAACAAAAGGTGTACTGATTAAATAAGTAAATCAAATGAAATAGAAAAACACAAATAAGTATGTGTGTGTGTGTGTGTGTGTGTGTGTGTGTGTGTGTGTGTGTGTGTGTGTGTTTCCGCGTAGTCACAAACATCTACATAACATATGCACAGGAAAGAGGGAAGGTGGAACAGAAGCTCTTGTAGAGGAAATAGTATGTGAATTATAAAAAAATAAATAAATAAATAAAAAAAGGCCAAATGAAGAAAATGGAGTGGACAAGTATCTGAATAAAAAAGAGATTGATGTGAGAAATAGAGGGAGTGTAATGAGGAGGGAAAGGAAGGCAACTATAAGTTATGTGTGAGGTAAATAGTGGGAGATATGGTAGTATGTGGGTTGTTGGAGGATATTATGGGCTGAAATTGCAGTGGTGGATAGGTACATTTTACTTTATGGTGTTGATGCTAAGGGGGTGGAGGGAAGAAGGGGATGGGTTTACATACTAACTGGGGTAGGGGAGGGACAACATTCACACCTATGCACAATCTCTCTCTCTCTCTCTCTCTCTCTCTCTCTCTTCTCTCTCTCTCTCTCTCTCTCTCTCTCTTTAATAAATAAGTTATTGTATCTAAGTATTACTACTATTTTAATTCTACAATTAATGCTGGCAATGGGATTAATAGAAATAGGGCATAATGATTATAAGTATAATGGTAAAAATGATAATGATGGTAATAATAACAATGACATCAGTATTGTTGTAATGATGTAATGATGGTGATGATGATAACAGTAATGGTATTAATAATATGATGATAGTGATACAGTAATGATGGTTTTAAGTAATATTGGTGAGGATAATATTAGCTGGAAAGGAGCTAAAATGCTCAATGAACAACAGCAGACAGACTGTTGAATAATGATAATAATGATAGTAGTAACACTTAGGAAAAACAGCAGTGCTCGGAAAGGGATGGAAACGACCAACGATAAAGGAGCTAGCATTCTATTTATCGTGTGTGTGTGTGTGTGTGTGTGTGTGTGTGTGTGTGTGTGTGTGTGTGTGTGTGTTTTGTGTGTGTGTGTTGTATGTGTGTTTGTGTGTTTTGTTGTGTGTGTTCCATGTGTAATGTCAGCCTAAATCACTGCCCCCCCCCCCCCCCCCATATTTTTGCTACCACCCCCAGCCACCGCCATCCCCACTACACCCATCATTACTAGGGGTGGGGGAGGGGGGGGGGGGTGTAAGTAGATTGATGTAGTAAATGGAGAGACTAAGCAAGTGTAGCAAAAGGGAAAGGGTGATAGCTGTAACTTATGTCTGAGGTAAACAGTGGGAGGTATGGTAGTATGGGTATGTATAGGTGGAGGATATTGCAGGCTGGAACTGCAGAGGTGGAATGGTACATACTACTTTTGAGTGTTGGTACCATGAGAATGGACGGTGCCCAGTTTTGGTTAAGTAAGTCTTGTACTTCCACTAAAGTTAAAAAACGCCTTTCCTGCGTTTTAATAATATCGTTTATTGTGATGAGGCCTTTCTCTCGCCATTTTTCGAAATATACGACCTTACTTTTATATTTGATTAACTTATTATAAAAGAGACATTGTGTACCAATATATTTTGCAAGAACACTATCGCTTTCTACTTTAGTTTTGTTATCTAGGTAAGTTAATAGAACTTCTTTCCAAAAATTATTTTCGATTGAAGACATCCCTGGTATATCTTTAGGAGAACAGTTTATTTCAAATATTTCCTCAGCTGAGGCTATTCTTTTCAAGTGCCAAAAAGGAATGAGGCACCATGTCTCAGTTCTTTTGTTGTATAATCGTCCAATCCACTGTAGGTTAAACATATTTTGCAATTCAATCATGTCAACCATTCTTAACCCTCCTTCTTTATAATCTGCTTTCATGACCTTTCTTTTAATCTTTTCAAAGGCTTTTCTGTCACTGTGTTTCCTTTGCCAAAGAAATGTATATAAAATTGTATTAACTTTAATCAATATTTCCCTCTGGCAGTCCAACCGACTGCATAACATAAATAAATTGACTGTTCAAAAATGTCTTTATGATCACTATTTTACCATGTATGCTAAGGTCTCTCTTACTCCATTCTTTTATCATAGCTGTTAGAATTTTTAGCCTACTTTTCCAGTTGTCTTCTAATTCTTTGGCCATTTTGTCTTTTGCAAAGGATATTCCTAAGATCTTTATTTTGTCCACTATTTCAAAGGGTATGTTAAGAACTCTTTCATCAACATCACCTATTGCCAAGACTTTAGTTTTGCGTATATTTAGTTTCAAGCCAGAGAAATATGCAAATTGTCTGAGAATATCTGCTGCTGCTGTTATATCATTCTGGTGTTTTAAAAAAAAGGGTTGTGTCGTCAGCCATCTGTTGAATTTTGATGCATGCGTTTGTTTCATTTCGTATCTGTATTCCTTCAATGCCACTATTTCTAATCTTAATAGCTAACAGTTCTACAGCCAAAGCAAAGGCTAAAGGGAAAAACGGACATCCTTGTCTAATACCACAACTGACAACACTCTCCGAAATCCAGCCCCCATGATTTATGTGATTTACAGCCTTTTTTAACATAATTCGAATCCATTTCTTAAAATCGGGACCAAATCCAAAAGCATCGAATGCTTTCAATAAGTACGTTTTTGTTATGGAATCGAATGCTTTTGAATAATCAAGCGCTAATATAAAACCTGATTTACCTGTTTTGCTTACGTAATTGATTGCATCGTGAATGGTACGAATGACTGTAGATATATTTCGACCTTTAATGTAACCAACCTGGTCTTCGCTGACCAGATGTTGTATAACACCACTAAGTCTCTGTGCCATAACTTTAGCTAGAATTTTATAGTCAGTATTCGTTAAGGTAATAGGTCTCCAGTTTGTTAGATGCTCTTTATCCAGTTCTTTGCCTTTATGAATTAGTGTTATCACACCTTGGTACTGAGTATAGGACAGCTCATCTTTCTGAAAGGATTCATTGAAAGAGGCGGTTACATTATCTTTTAATTTAGGCCAGAAAAATTTCATGAATTCAACAGTAATTCCGTCCATACCTGGCGCTGATCCATTTTTCATGCTTTGTAAAGCGCATGATGTTTCATTCACAGTGACAAGACCTTCACATGAGTTGGAGTCAGTGTCACTAAGGCGAGGAATATCAATAAAGTTGTGCGTAGCTTCAGTCACATTTGCAACGTCAGTGTTTTGGTTGTAAAGATTTCTATAGAAGGTTACCTCTTCTTTCATTATTTTGGTCTGGTCAGTGGTAGTAAACCCAGAATCTGATACAAGACGAGTAATCACATGTTTTTCTTTTCCTTACTTTTTCAAGGTTACAGAAATATTTGGTGTTTTTGTTCCCCTTCCTCAGTCCATTTCACTCTTCATCTAATTTGGGCTCCTCTCGTTTTTTGCATGTCTAGTAGTTCTAGTTTTGTTTAGTACTTAACAAATCATTCTGTAAGCGTGCATTTCCAGGGTCTTTTGTTATGCGAAATTCGATGTCATGAAGTTGTTTTCGCAGGTCTAACTGTTCGTTTCTTCGACAACAAGCTAATCGTTTGCCAAAATCAACACAATAATGACGTATTTCGGATTTCGTAAGTTCCCATTTATCAACAGAATTTATAAGTTCCTTATTATTTACACAATGATCTATTAACGCATTTACATTTTTTTTTTTTTTACAAAACTTTCATGTCTGAGGTAGCTATTATTAAATCTCCAATACTCTGGACCTCTTATGAACTTGCTGTTTTCTAACTCTGTGACTACAGCTTTATGATCGAATTAGAGACTGTATAATGTTCACATGACGCAATAAAGGAAATGGTATCTTCTGAAGCAAAGCAATAATCTAAACGACGAGTGATAAAAGGATGAAAGCGGTTCCAGGTATGTTCTTGATCATTCTCATGGAAGACCCTCCACACATCTGTCAAAGAGAGCTCACGTACACAGGTCTTAAAAACTTCAACTTCTGCCTCATTGAAAGGATTTCCGGATATAACATCATGCTTGTGGTTTAAGACACTGTTGAAATCACCACATAAAATGATATTTTCAGCTTCCAATCTTGCAGCTTCACATACAGTTGTAGAAGAAACGCCTTTTGTCATAGGAATCGTTAGGCCATACACATTTACAATGGTGATCAGGATTTGCTCAAATTTAATATTGATTGCAACAGTGCGATCCTCTGTCAAAACAAGTTCATGTCATCATTAACATACTTGGAGACCAGTATGACTTCGCCCTTTCTTCGGGACGTACCCTCTTTTGCAAAAATCCTTCCACCCCATTCTTTTTCCCATTTGCGATTTTTCCTTTTCTACAAAATGAGTTTCTTGCAAACATATGACATCAAACTTTTGATTTTTTTTAAAGTATTTGAACAAACTATGACGCTTCATTTTATTTTTTAGTCCCCGGCAGTTCAAAGAACAAATTCTAAACTTTTCTATTATCTACTAAGAAAGATAAATGTATGACTAAAACGAAGCACTGAACTCCCACAAAAGTCAACATAGGCATTTCTATCTGAGAAAAAAACAGGGGGGGGGGGGGATAAGACAAGGGGGTGCAGAAAAGAAGAAAGGGGGGACAGACGGAGAGGAGGAAAAGGAGGCAGTTGTAGAATGAGAGAAGCGGGCAAGAAAGAGAAGAAGAGAGAGAGAGAGAGAGAGAGAGAGAGAGAGAGAGAGAGAGAGAGAGAGAGAGAGAGAGAGAGAGTAATACTCGACATGGATGAGAGGAGAAGAGTGGGAGCAGGGAGGATTGTTGGGGCGTTGGGGGGGGGGGGGGTAGTAGACAGACAGGCAGCAAACAGGCATGCAGACAAATGGACGGACAAAAGACCAAGGTACACAGTAAGCCTAAACGCCGACACGTAAGCAAAAATGACACTGACATTCAAGCAGGTTATTTTTCGTATTCGGAAACATCTGATCTTTCCTCTTCCGTGTCTGCATCACATTTAGCCTGTTTTTCTTATGGTGCTTGCTGAAGGGCTGTCCTGGTCACGGCATCGCTGGCGCTTTGGAGTTTCTGAGCGGTTCCTTAGATTGTCTGAGTGGGGGCCCATACTAGAATGCAGGGTTGTTTGGCGTTTAGAAACTGCCCGCCCTCGATCAGATTTTTCTCGTTGACTTTTTTTGTCACTGGCAGTGGGCTTACCTTTCTCGCCGCGTGTGTCTCCCTTACCAATTGATTTGGAGGCAGCAGGGGTGGAGGATGGGTCAGAAATCTTGCTTCCGGGGTGGCCTGGT
Source organism: Conus canariensis (assembly GCA_033310375.1). NCBI lineage: Eukaryota > Metazoa > Mollusca > Gastropoda > Neogastropoda > Conidae > Conus > Conus canariensis. The sequence goes on along the minus strand of CM065740.1, from coordinate 16,181,748 downwards.
TGAGGAGTCTGAGGAGAACCAGTGGGAGGTAAACTCTCCTTGTCCCTGACCTGACTGTCTGGCCGGCCTTTACATCGGACATCTCCTCGCTTATGCCCTGGTTCCTTGCACTCACGACACACAACCTCATTCACACACACAGACACACGGTGGTTAGGCTGTAGACAGTTTGAGCAAACAACGGATTTCATAACATTTTTCTGTTCTTTAAGGAAAACTGTTTTAGGCAGTGGAAATGGAAAAAACCATTACTTAGTTTCAATGGATGTTATTTTCGAGAGGGTTAGCAGGGTGAAGGGTCTATAGGTAAGATGACGTAATCGAGTTCCTTCCCCGTTTCTTGATATCTTGTATAAGTTTTTATGTGGTTCCTTTTACATCCCTGGGGGTTATGCGTTTCCTATTATTTTGATACTCCAAGGATCGGAGTTCACATCCAATTTTAGTTAAGGAGTGTTCTATTTCACTGTTGGCTACCGACATAGGGATGTCTGCAACCCACACCTTCGTAGCAGGTTTTTCTTCCCCTGAATCCTCTCTCAGAATAAACGGATTGGTGTTGGCTAACTGGATCAGAGTATTCTGGACAGTCATACCTTTGACCAGAAGATCGTTCCTTGCCTGTCTGGTCGCTGGGTAGATCCTCCAAAGGCCTCTGATGTCCTGGGCA
>CM065740.1:16161078-16178578 GCA_033310375.1 Conus canariensis | reverse complement strand
ATGCGTGAGAAAGGCTTATGGCTGGGGCCTCACCTGGGGATAAGTTTGAGCCTACCACTGTACATGAACTCAGAGCTTATGTTGATTTTCTCATGTATATGAACATGCCCCCCCCCCCCCCCCCCCCCCCCCTCCCATCCAACCCTCCTTCCTTAGCGTGATTTTTACTGGCAAGACACTGCCGCTTTCTTTCATCCTTGGGTGTCGAAAGTTATGTCGAAGAACGGGTTTGAGCAGCTGACTAAGTGCTTTCACCTCACGGATTCCACCCGGGCTGAGTGTGACCCCCTGTACAAAGTCAGACCTCTCATTTCACTGACTTGGGGAAAGTTTTGCTCCACAGTTTCTGCCTGGTCAGAACATCATGGTGGATGAAGCAATCGTCAAGGTCAAGGGTCGTTGTGGGTTTTCGCAGTACGTGCATGCAGACCTACGACGTGGGGGCTCGAGATTTTGGCTTTGTGTGATGCCTATTCTTTTTATATGCTGAATTGTTCAGTATATACTGGGACCACCAATGATTTGCCTGCTGGGGTGGGTGAAGCCCTGGAGGATCATGTTGATAGAACGCCAAGGCACACCATCTACTTTGACCATCATCTCACGTCAGTCCCCTCACTGACCATCTGTTTCAGGACATCTTGGCATGTTGGACTGTACGTAGCAACAGAAAGGGTCTGCCACAGGCTATGAAGCCAGCAAAATGTGTCAAAAAGTCTGGGGACACAAAGCGCTGGTTTCGTCAGATTGGTGATGGTGACGAGCAGGTCCAACTTCAGGCTCTTGCTTGGTTTTGACCGTCGTAAGGTCACCGTTCTGACTTCTGCCCATGATGGAACTGATGGAAAGCTTTTTTCAGGAAAGGTGAAAGGGTGTTGAAAAAGTCCGGTATTCTAGGCCCCTGGCTGTGGCTGATTACATCAAGAATTGCAAAGGTGTTGACAAGCATGATAAACTGCGATTTGATTATGGCTCCTAGCAAAAGTTCACAAAGTAGTGGAAATAATGTATTCTTCTTCTGCCTAGACACTGCTGTAGTAAATGCTTATGTCATCTTCAGAAACTCTGCGGTGCTCCACTGAAAATGTATGTGGATGTTCATACTGAGATCTTCATGGCCAGTGGTCTTAAGTGTCGAAAACAGTCCGTCCCGTCGTTCATGACACGCCAGACAAACACAAGCACACTCCTTCCCAAATCCAGTCTGCCAGAGGCAAGAAGGACTGTGTCTTGTGCCAAAAGGAAGGGGGGGGGGGGCAACCCTAGCAGACAATGCCATCCAGTCAGCACATGAGTGTGTGATGTGTAAGGTGGCACTGTGCAAGAGTCGTGGCTGCTTTTATTCTTTTCACCAGCAGTGAGTAGGTTCCTACACACTCATTCTTAGCAGTGCACCTGACACTAGACTCCACCTTGGACTAGACTTTGTCATTGCTGTTTTGTACAGACTGACTTTTTTTAGGGTTGACTAAGTGAAGAAAAGTGACACATACAAAAGTACTAAAGTTTGCGCAACTGTGAAAAGTGCAAAACGGAAAGGAATGTTTACGTCCGTGGCCTATGTGAGAGAAAAGTGCCAAAGAGCAAGAACATTTCTTGTCACTGGGTTCTTTGTGTCTGACGACTACATCTGGGTTATATGATTCAACATTTATGGAACCATATGGTGAGTACAATAAAAGTACCTGAGTGTTGTTTTGTGTTGTGATGCCTGTCTTTCTTCCCTCCTACTAACACCTGTGTATAGTTAGAAGTATTGTTAGTCGTGGGCAATTTTTTTTTCCTCACAAATACAAACTAACTCATGCAGATCAAAGAGCATGCACACCATTACTTTTTTTGTTGTTTTTGTTTTTTTTTTTTTTTTGGGGGGGGTCAAATATGGAATGATTCTGACATGTTCTTTTTCAGTATGTTTTACTACTATGTGAAAATGTTGTGACTGGAAAGCGTCTCAAAATGTTCGTATATTTTCCTAGCTACCTACATTACCATCACTAACATCTCACAACACCCACCAGTTCTTTTCAGATGGTGAACCCGACCAATTGCCATCAACTTGGTAGGTACTATAAAGTTGATGGGTGTTGTATTGCCTGTCTGTCACCTATTTCACTAACGCAGGTATGTTTTCCAGGTCAATTCAGGTGTGTGAGTGTTGAGCCACAGAGACATTTTGATACGTACCTAAAATAACAACTGCAAATTTTAGTTCAGCCATCCATAGCTTTTTGCTGAAATTTTGAAGTCTTTCTATCTATAAGGAGTTTTCGGTTTTGGTTTGTTTTTACAATTGTTTTAACACAGAACCCATCTTCGGGTAGCAAATTCTAAATATTAACGCAAGTGGTCGAAGCGGGTACAATGACAACGCTATTCTGTGATCGAAAGGTTCTTTAATCCAAGGATTGTGATTCAAATAACATCGTTGTGTAACACTTGACTGTGCGTTCACCACTGAAAAGACGCGGACACAACATCATTAACAATTCCTTCTTTGCACATTTAAAAGTGTATCCCTTCACGGCTAACCGGGCGAGATGTCTGCTGAGCTGCTAGTATGCCTCGTCGATGTATGCTGATTTTCTTTCTGCATGAACTAGCCTACTGTAAAAGTAGTCGCTGGAGAATAGTAGTACTGTCTCCAGTGTCCACTCTCCGATTAAAAGACACCTGAAGTGGAAGTAGTTAAACGCGTTGCCCCTCAAGGGATTCTGTTTCTTTCCGATTGTTTTACACAAGGAAGGGAGACGAAAAAGGGCGCACAGAGAGAGAGACAGACAGACAGACAGATAGATAAACAGCTAGACAGAGAACCAACAGATAGACACACAAACAGATTCAATTCAGTATATGTTGCGTATAGCCCAGACGATCGCAAAGGACCATGTCACGGCTGTCACCTGGCTGAAGTCAACTTTGAAAGTAGATTAACAACGAAGAGTTGCCTGTGTGCAGTCGGCACAAAACTTGGGAGGAGAAGATACGTGCACGCGTGCGTGCATAGTGTGTGTGTGTGTGTGTGTGTGTGTGTGTGTGTGTGTGTGTGTGTGTGTGTGTGTGTGTGTGTGTGTTACTGAAAAAAGACGGTCATAAGCAGTGTTTCCAATTTTAAGTACAGGTTCAAACAATTGAGAGTTTAAGTCTGCGCTTGAACAAGGGTGGTTATCTAGTCTCTGCGTACGGGCTGTTTGCAGTAGCAGTACGGGGCACTAAAAAATAGAATAACTGAGCCACCAAACTAAGGCATACATTACAAAATAAACACAACGCGTTTCGACCCACTAGTCTTCTTCAAGTGGGACAAAAGAAAAATTCAGAACAATGTAAACAAAGGACGAACAAACAGTCACTTCTTTCTTCAAGTTGGTGCAAGCTGTAGCGTGGGTGAAAGACTGAAACTTTCAGAATGAAACTGAAGAGGAGAGGAAGAAGTTGGTGAGGACAAAAATACAGCAAGTTGAAATGATAATCATAGTTTTATTGTAGGAAAAAAAAAGAAGACAAATAAACATACGGGTCTGCTACGGGTTAAAATAATTCTTTACAAACACACACACACACACACACACACACACACACACACACACACACACACACACACACACACACACAAAACGGCCAGCAAACAAAACAAACGTCAACGACCAGTTTCTTTCATTCTCAGAACGACGTAAAACTGAACCACCTTCCTAACAGAACGAAGATCACAGGAACAAATAATCTTTTTAAAAAGGCACACACACACACACACACACACACACACACACACACACACACACACACACACACACACACACACAAAATCAGTGGAAAAGCCGTGAGCAGGGTCTTAACGGAATTTACAGCGAAGTGTTACTATTGAATGTCACGCAAATCCAATAATTCTATGAACACGCGTTTCATGGTGAGTAGTGCATGACATGGCGTCCACCATAGAGTCTCCCCCACCTTTAGAAAGATATAAATGAGTCAACAAACGATGGCCCGTTGGTAATAGGAACGGCACTGTTCCCTTTTTACGACCATTTGTAGCAGCTTGTAGGCATTCTTTCAGGTTTGGAAAAAAAAAAGTTGATTATCCGTTCGCGTGTTCCAGTCCTCATCACTTCGACATAACAATGAACTGATTCCGGGCACAAGGTTCAGGTCTCTTATACGCGAAAATGGTATTATTGGGTGAATGAAGGTATACTGGATAAATCAATTCATTCATGTTGTTTACAGCCAAGCCGACGCAAGGTGCCGTAACACAGCTGTCAAATCGTCAAGATATTTTTTTTTTTTTACACAGACGTTTTCAAAAAAAATCGAAAGCTCATTAAAAAGGTTTTCTGAAAGGCTCCAAAAATTATTTTGAAAATCCTTTTCTTGAAAATTTAGATCATGTCCAGGAATCTACAAGGAAAAAAAAAAGGAAAAAGAACAAGAATCACGACAGGTCTAACTCGGTAAACACATCTTCCACAAGGAGACCTCAGAGAGAGAGAGAGAAAAGGAAAAAAATGTCCTCACTTCTCCAAAGCAGAGAGTGCCAATTCAAAGGCCTCGAAAGTGAAAACAGTCGTGGAAGTTCTTCGATCAGCTGACCAGTTCTCGTCGACTAATGGGTGTATTTAAAATGTCCGGAGTAATTCCGGCGGCTAAAGCTTATAAAAGAGATACTAAGATTGATGATGGTGAGCAACAGGAATGAGTAACATGACTCCGCCCGTTACTCAATTCTGTGGGCTTTGCTGGCTTAGAAAGTATATTTCAACCAAAGAGTGTGAATGTCATGTATTTGTGTTTCTTTAAAAGCCACTGCCACCAGCTTTAAATCTCGACAAAGGAGTTGTAGTTCCTCCAATTTTGACTGCAACCCCAGATATTCTAGTTTAATTATTGCTATAGTCATGGTAAAGATGATAAGACAAGGGCACCACAGGGCCAACTCGGTCAACACATCTTCCACAAGGAGACCTCACAGAGAGATGTCTTCACTTCTCCAAAGCGGAGAGTGGCCAATCAAAGGCCTCGAAAATGAAAACAGTCGTGAAAGTTTTTCGATCAAGCTGACCAGTTCTCTTCGTCTAACGGATGTAGATGGTTGTGTATTCAAAGAACACACCGCTGTTGTTCCATGCCGGAGTAATTCCAGCGGCTAAAGTTTATAAAGAGATATCAAGACTTGATGCTGTTGAATTACAGAGCCATGGGATGAGTAGCAAGACGTTCCTAGTTACAATCCACAGAGGGTTGCGCTGGTTTAGGATGTATGTTAAAACCACATAGTGTAAATATAAAGCATTTGTGTTTCGGTAGAAGCCACTATCGACAGCTTTAAATCTTGACAAAGAAGTTGTACTAAAAGCGAGGTGGCTAAAGGCGGACATTGAAACAGATTTTTAAAAGAATTGTTAATGACTCCGCAAGACAATATGGTCACACAGATTTTAAGACAACTGTTTTGTCTTGTCATCTGTTTGTTCATTTTGTCTAGCTTAAATCACTTACAATTCTTCTTTTAAAAAAAAAGGAAGTTGTAGCTACTCAGAGTTTGAATGCACACCCCGGATATTCCAGTTTATTATTGCTGTAGCCATGGTAATGATGATAAGACAAGGGCAGACAATTTAGTCTGAATGCATTAATTGTCAATCTCCGAGACAGCAGAATGTCTTTACGATTTCTTTTTTTTTTTTCCTGCCCCGCCTGCAATTACTGTTTAGACCAGTCAGCATCTTTGCTGTAAAAATCTAGCAAGCACTTTGGAAATCCAGCATTCCAGTAATGATAGTCCCTGTCAGCATACCCAAGTGATCACGCTGCCCAACAAGTTCTCGGAACGAAACAAAGTCGTAACCATTTTGCTGGGTGTGGTGGAATAAGAAGCACTAAAGCAGATCACACACACACACACACACACACACACACACACACACACGGCGCGCGCGCGCGCGCGCACCACACACACACACACACACACACACACACACACACACACACACACACACACACGCACACACACACACACGTGCGAGTGTAGAAACAATGAAAAAAAAAAAGCTAGCATTTCACGAATGGCTTTTCTGGCAGACAGCCTCTCTCTCTCTCTCTCTCTCTCTCTCTCTCTCTCTCTCTCTCTCTCTCTCTCTCTCTCTCTCTCTCTCTCTCTCTCAGACACAGAGACCTTTTAATGCGTCTTTTTATGTACTTACCTTTGTTTTCGTCTTTTTTTCTTTCTTTCTTTTTTCTTTTTTCCTTATCTTCTATGTCTCATAGAGACATTTCAAAATGTTATAAGCTTATTTTCTTGTTGTTGATTGATTTTGTTGTGGTGTTATACTTCAAATAAATCTTAAATAAATGTTAGCGAACCGCCAAGAGAAGCCTGGACAAACGAGTCACAAGACAAAACACGACGCGTTTCGACGTCTTAGGTCTTCTTCAGGCAAGACACGAACAAATAGGACAATGAAAATGTCCTGTTCATTTAATAGCTTTCTTTTCCATTTGCTTTATTTGTTTTTGTTGTACTTTAAATTGCATTTTTTTTCCCCATCTATTTATTTCCCTGATGATGTCAGTACTTGCTTCTTGGTGGTGGTTTTTATTTTTTGTTTGTTTGTTTGTTTTTTTTTGGCTTGATATTGTTTGTTTGTAGAATCATGTTTTGATGCAAACGTCGTATCATTTACTACTAGTTTCGTGGAATAATAACAGCAAGTATGAAAAACGGCTGATTTAGCCAATACTTTTACCGTTAAAAAATAAAGAATCATTGTCATTGTCATTCTCTTCTCTCTCTCTCTCTCTCTCTCTCTCTCTCTCTTTCTCTTTCTCTGTCTCTCTCTCTCTCTCCCTCTCTCTCTCTCTCTCTCTCTCTCTCTCTCTCTCTCTTACACACACACACACAAGGCAAAAAAAAAACCCATTAACATTAATTCACTCACTTTAACATTCACTCGCTAATCCAACCCACGCATACAAAGAACACTTTTCGACCTTCTTTCCGAATCTTCACATCTTACCAAGCTTACGTTTCTTTCCCCTATCCAGCCCCACCCCCACCCCCACCCCACCCCCCCACCCCCCACCCCACCCCCACCCCCCCACCCCCCACCCCCCCCCCCGACCCGACCGACCCCCTACCCCCAACCCCACCCCTTTCATTATTCCCAGTGTGCAGTCCTCAAAATGAAATGCTCTCAGCGCACGCTCACTGTGCCATCCATACCTTAACATACTCTGCAAGGTTTTCCCTCAGCGCCGTTGTGATCTGCTTTATCATGTTTCCGGAGTTCGGAATTCAGACGCGCACGACACACCAAACTGCAGAAAAAAGCGTTAAAGAATGTAAGTAAAAGAAGAAACCAGTCCGCATCAACTTTGACCCCGGTAAATTTATTAGCGTCTAAGTTTCGGGTTGGTTCATGGTCTAGCCGTTCTTAGCAAATGGGTTTCTGGATTTCTGAATTTGTGTGTGGACAGAAAATCGGACCTCTTCTGGTGTCCTTTATCTGTCTGTCAGTTCGTTTCTTTTCTGTATTTCATCCTGATTTCTTACATTTATTTTATCAGTATTGATTCGTCTGTTCACTTTTCTGTTCATTCCTTTATTTACAATTTATATGTTTTGTGTTGTTTTCTTTCTGTTTTTTTTTTTGTTGTTGTTTGTTTGTTTGTTTTGTTTTTTGTTTGTTTGTTTGTTGTTTTGTTTTCGTTTGTGTTGTTGTTGTTGTTGTTTGCACTAGGCATGTTCGTTTCATTTATTTCATCCTTCAAATCATAATTATTTGTTTTTTGACATACAATGATTTATTAACTGTTTATAAATACTCATTTCAATTCTGACCATTCTGACGTTATTGTTTGTTTACGGACCGTTTCTTATCTGATCATTTATTTCAATTCATGCTGGTTGACGGGAGGTGGGGGGGGGGAGGGGGGAGGGCTGAGCCAGAAAATGGGACTGTATGACATATTAGTTATAATTCCTCTTTTTTTTAAGGAAGAGAGAGAGAGACAGAGAGAGAGAGAGAGAGAGAGAGAGGAGAGAAAAGAGAGAGAGAGAGAGAGAGAGAGAAGAGAGACAGACAGAGAGACAGAGAGAGAATATACCTGCATTTTCTCTGATAGGGAAAGCATCCCTCCCTTCCCACCCCCACTCCCTCCCTCACTGGGACACATCTTTACTTGCCCCCCTCCCCCCATCCCCACCCCCATTCGTCCTTCCCCCTCCCTTGAGTGTGTATGTACGCGCGTGTGTGTGTGTGTGTGCGCGCGCGCGCGCTGTGTGTGTGTGTGTGTGTGTGTGTGTGTGTCGCGCGCGCGCGCGCGCGCTTGTGTGTGAAAAAGACATGCAGCGCGCGTATAATGTATGTGTGCGATGCCTACAATGCCTGCTGATATGCTTTGTAAATTAATGGACGTAACGTGAAAGAAGAAAAATGTCAGTGAAAATAGACTTAAGCGCCGTTTTGTAGCCCCGACAGCCATCAAGGCCAAACCAAGTCGCATGAAGTAAGATACCACTGGGGCGTGTGACAGTGTGGAGGACATGTGTGTGTGTGTGTGTGTGTTGTGTGTGTGTGTGTGTGTGTGTGTGTGTGTGTGTGTGTGTGTGTGTGTAAGAGACTTGTGCACGTGTCGGTGCTGAGTGTGGTGGACATGTGTGTGTGTATATTATGTGTGTGACTGTATGTATCGTGCAAGTGTGTGTGTGTGTGTGCATGTATCAAAACACTACTGGGATATAAGACAAGTGCTGAAATAAGCCTTCTGAGTTACAGTTTGATCACAGATACTGATCACACTAAAAATGACACAGTACAGATGTCTGTACGTTCCGCTTCACCACACTATGGCGTTCGTTGCATCGTACATGTAACGCGAATGATTTTTTTCTGCCTTTCTTTAATGTCTTTGATTAATTGATTGTTTGTTTGCTTGTTTGTTTGTTTGTTTGTTTGGGGTTTTTTGTCTTTGGCAGGATTCAGACATCGTTTTCATTTCAGCGTTGCTTTCTTGAAATACTACTATTCTTCGATGTGTATTTGACAGTGCATAACCCAAACAACCCTCTTTTTTTTCTAATTAATAATAGCTATTCAGACATTCCGTGTGCTTTGCAAGTCGTTCTAGAGATAAGTTAAGAATCTTATAGATGTGTACTAACAGATGATTGATTATTGTTCATGCTGTTTCATTGCGCATGTGCGGTTTAGGTGGGTCTCTGTTTCTTGAGGGGGGGGGGAGTGAGAGGCGAGGGTGCGGTTGCGCACAAGAGAGAGAGAGAGAGAGAGAGAGAGAGAGAGAGAGAGAGAGCGTGTATGTGTGTATGTGTGTGTGTGGTGTGGTGTGTGTGTGTGTGTGTGTGTGTGTGTGTGTGTGTGTGTGTGTGTGTGTGTGTGTGTGTGTGTTGTGTGTGTATGTGTGTGTGTGTGTGTGTGTGTGTGTGTGTGTGAGTGTGAGTGTGAGTTTGATCTTCCCCCTCTACTTGCACGCACAGTACGATATGCGATATCTATGTAAACGAACGTGTACATGTTATCAAGCGGTTGGCGGCGGCTATCTACGTACTTCTCCTCTACATAACATTGTCAAACGCATCCATGTTATGCTGCAAAATAATTGGAATACGATGAATGTTCGTCTCGGGGGGAAAAAAATGTATATGGACCTATCTCTGTCAAATGGCACCTCAGGAGGCGGCAGTATAAAGACAAATTGATGGGGCGGGGAATGGGAGGCGGAGCCAGTTCCATTCTTGTGCGGTATTAGCAGTATTAGCATATAGAATGGTGAATTCCTCGCCGAGAGAGAGAGAGAGAGAGACACCAAGATCGATGCTTTCAACTTTTTGAATATCATTTTTCCTGATTTTCTTTTGTTTTCTTTCTTTCTTCTCTCTCTCTCTCCTTCTCTCCTTTCCTCTTCACCTCCTCCTTCTTTTTCTGGTATTCCTGCTTCTTCCATTTTGACTTCAATGGTTCTAGGGGTGAGGGGAATTTAAGGAATCTCTTGCCGATATTTTTGCATGTCTTCCGTCATTTTTTTTCATCAGAATTCTGGGGGATTAGGGTTCACAGATGCATCCTCCTCTCACCTCCCTGCAGCTCCCCTCCACTCCTTTTCCCGGCCTTAACACTAGTATGTTAAGCGTCGTCAAACATGCCCTGCTCCCTCCCCCCCCCCCCCCCCCCCCCCCCCTCCACTCCTTTTCTCCCCGGCCTTACACACTAGCTAGTGTTAAGCGTCGTCCAACATGCAACAAATGCATCAATTGATACTTCTAACTTTTTTTTTCCCCAATATAAAAGTCATCATGTGATTCGAACGAGCAAACCGTACGATTGAGACTGGTCAGAAAAATGCTTGATGCTAATAGTACGAAGATAGGTAACTGGCGAAAAAAAAAAAACTTAATGTCACTAGCACACGCGCGATCTATATTTTCGGAAGGGACCCTTAATCGCTTTCTGCGACGAAGCAAAAATAACCGGCAATAAGAAACTTTGTAGGTGGTTTCCTGCGTCTATGACACCAGAACAAGCGGCAATACACACACACCAGCAAAATTACCACCAGCAATGCCGCATCTCCTCTCGCGAGTTATCTCCTGACGACCAGATACTGAGAACTCCTTCTGATACTGTCTTCGTATTTTTAAAGCATTGACCAAATTTTATGTGACACGTATATTACGAACATTGCACACAGAGCTGGGCAGACTGTTGTGATTTTTTTTTTAAAGTACTTTCTGAAGTATTCTTTGCGGAATGTCTAGATTCTACCATGTGAAGGAGAGAGGTGAGAGAAGATGACTAGAGGCGGTAGGTCTGACGTTCTCAGTGATCTCTGTTAGCTTTTGATTATCGTCTAATATCATCGATGATGAAGAGACATTAAAACAACCTCGGAAGTGAACTGAACAGGTCCTCTCACTGTGACTAGACGAACCTGAGTGTTGCAGAGTCTGGCGGAGCAGTGTTCTGGTACTGCCACTTGGGAGCACGAAAGATGTTGAAATTGGTTCGGGTGTGGTTTTATCATCAATGAGTTTATTGAAATGTGGCATCAAAGCAAATGTAGGCGCGCTCATGAGTTCAACTAAAAAATAAAAAAAAAGAGACTTAAAAACGTCAACCAGAGGATTTAAACACACACACACACACACACACACACACACACACACACACACACACACACACACACACACACACACAAACCGCACACACACACACACACACACACACACACACACACACACACACACACATAAACGCACACACACACATCTCTCTCTCTCTCTCTCTCTCTCTCTCTCTCTCTCTCTCTCTCTCTCTCTCTCTCTCTCTCTCTCCCCTCCGTGAGAGATACAAATGTTATGGTGATTTTAAGTTTGTGTTTGAAAAGGAAAAATATCTTTTGGATACGAATACGAGCTGTTTCCGCGTTGCCATTACACGAACCAGGTTTAATGTGCTTCCACTGATTAACAACCTGCATCACTGTTGTAATAATAATAATAAGGTATGGATTTTATATAGCGCAATTCTTGGGATCAACTCACTGCGCTCAGCACACACTCAAACACTCGCACTAACATGTGTTCACACACACACACACACACACACACACACACACACACACACACACACACACACACACACACCTACCGACACAGGCGCACTTATCAAGTTCATCGGTTCAAGCGTAAACAATACAGTTATGCATGCAGTACATAAAAAGTCAGGTCATAATAATAGACACAGCATTCAGATATTATGGTTGAAGAAGGCTTTCCTAAAGAAGTATGTTTTTAACTCTGACTTGAATTTAGATACTGTAGGCAGGTCACGTAAGCTGTCAGGAAGAGAATTCCAAAGAGTGGGCGCACTAAAGCTAAATGCTCTCTCACCGACTGTCTTTAACGAGCGCCTAGGAATTTTCAGAAGTTTTTGAGAAGATGAGCGAAGAGACCGAGAAGTTTGACAGGTGGACAGAGAAGCAGAAAGATACTGTGGGAGTGACACACAAAAGAACAAAGCGTGCCCATTTTGCCGTACAGAATGAGCAACATTTTTTTTTTATTATTTCAATGCTCCCTCTATCAAGACCTTAGGACTAACTTTCTCAAAGAGCTGGCCAGTTGTCCCTTTCCTTTGCTTCTGAAGGTATCCAGTGCTTCGCACAGACATAGCCTGTCAAGGTACATTTTTCATGCGATAGACAGAAGGATCCAGAGTCAATTCTTTAGTTGGTCAATTACTGCGGACAGTTACCACCACCTTGGTTTTCCTTGAAATCGTCTGACTTCATTTGTATTGTAATGTTCATGTATTCTAAACGTAACTGAATAAGGTATCATCTGTTTACACACATTTTGGGGGGGAATCAATATTACAATGCTTTTCTGTTCCGTTTGCAGTAACATATGTATTAACTCCACCCCGTTCCTACCCACTCCCTCCCTCTTCCCTTTGTACCTTGTATTGTGGCCCAAGGCCGATGTACATTGAAGCTTTCTGAGTTCTGAGTTTCTCTCTCTCTCTCTCTCTCTCTCTCTCTCTTCTCTCTCTCTCTCTCTCTCTCTCTCTCTCCACACACACTCTCTCTCTCTCTCTCTCCTCTCTCTCTCTCTCTCTCTCTCCGCCCCCCACCCCCACCCCCACCCCCCCACGCCCACACACTTAAAGAAAGAGACAGATACAGTTTTGAAGAAATGACTTTGTGTGATGTTTGTCATGAACCCCTATGTTTGTTTACATGGTGTGTGTGTGTGTGTGTGTGTGTGTGTGTGTGTGTGTGTGTGTGTGTGTGTGTGTGTGTGTTGTGTTCAGATAAGTTCATATAGTACAACATAGTGGACAATAAAAGAAAAAAAGAACAAAATCCAAACAAATGATGGATAAAGAGGAAATCTACATATCAAACATAACGATGCCATTTTACATTTTGAAGACAAAAGGTTACAACTTCTTTACATGGGAGAGAGAGAGAGAGAGAGAGGAGAGAGAGAGAGAGAGAGAGAGAGAGAGAGAGAGATGTATTTTTACATGTATATGTATTTTACATGTATTTTTTTGTTTTTGTGTGTATTTGTTTTAGGGGAGTGGTGGTGTGATCGCGCCAGGAATTTTGCAAACCGGTCACACCACTGACTGCCCTGTACTTTCACTCAACGACCAATGTTCGAACCAGTCCCAGAGAAACTAACACCACAAACAACATATGAAGTAGGTACACAAGAACCAGTCAATGAGAAACTAACACCAGAAAGAACATATGATAAAGGAACACAAGAACCAGTCAGTGAGAAACTAACACCACAAACAACATATGATAGAGGTACACAAGAACCAGTCCCAGAGAAACTAACACCACAAACAACATATGATAGAGGTACACAAGAACCAGTCCGAGAGAATCTAACACCAGAAAAACATATGAAATAGGTACACAAGAACCAGTCCCAGAGAAACTAACACCAGAATCAACATATAATAGAGGTACACAAGAACCAGTCCCAGAGAAACTAACACCAGAAACAACATATGACATAGGTGCTCTAAACGCGGCTTTAGAGTAAGGCTTTCGACGCTAGATTTGAACCTTGTATATTTCCATACTGTCCCAGTTTGGCTGTGTTCGTTTGTCGAAAAGTCAAACACTAATCTTTATCGGTAGTTTTACCGTGGAACCAGGCTCAGATCAAAGATCTCGAAAGATTCAATGTCGGCTGACTTCAACGCGGTCTTTAGAGAGTGAAGAGTGTGCGTATCTTTTTATCAGAGGCGGAACCAAACGGGTATAACGTAGGCTTAATGTGACGTAAAATGCAGATGTAAAAACGGCTACCACACACAAAGCGATGGATTTTACCGTAAGACACACGCTAGGCCTACTTGAACATTAATGTCTAGATTTATTTTTCATTCTGACGCAACCCCTGTAACCTATGTGGGTGCTGTTGCAATTAAAACTAAAGCGACAATTAAAAAAAAAAAGGGATTCTACTTTTGTAAACAGTATACAATTGCCGGCACTGAGCGTCACGAGGTGACGGCCATGGTGTGGCCCCTTGCCGTCAGCTGGGCTATAAACAACGCGATCAGCCTGTTTCTGGTTTGTTTTGCCTTGCAGAAGGCCATACGCTGTCAGCGATGGCATTGGCCGACAGAATGCAAACATCTATTTTCAAAACACAGTACACAGATCACTATACACTTGGAGGCGTTGCACTCTACGCGTGTAGTAGTAGTAGCAGTAGTAGTAGTAGTAGTACTTTCATTTTACGTCTTCTCACAAAATTATCAGATATTAGACGAGAGAGAGACAGACAGACAGACAGAGAGAGAGAGAGAGAGAGAGAGAGAGAGAGAGAGAGAGAGAGCTGATCTGTCAAAGGCGTCCAACACCTGCAATTTCGTGATATGTATCAATACAGAAACTTCGTTTCAATGTTTTATCGACTAAACCTAGATGCTCTCGGAGCTAAATATGATTCAACAAAATGTATATGTGGCGAAACAAACAAATCAATACATCATTTTTTTTTTTTTTTAATGTGTGCCCTTTAAGACATACCTACCATGTTTATCAGGCATGTCTGTCACTGTTGTTTTTTTTTTTTTTTCTGATTCTGATCTTGCTTTTAAAGTTACCGTTTGTTTGATATATAGTCCGGTTAGGAATTTAGTTTAATATTCTACGCTGGTGGAGCCACCTATGTTGGCCTACAACGTCGACTCCAGCTTGGCGAGGATAAGAGCTGACAGAACGCGGAGGAAAATGGATTCTTTTTTTCTTTTTCAGGTATTAAGATTCAGTGTATCCACTTCAACAATTTTCGACCGTTCGTTCTTGACCCTGAAATTCCTCTGGCATAAGGAATGGAACTCACAGACGGATAATAAACCCTTCCAAATCCGACACACCTTAAAGAGATTTTTATCACGTGGCACTGGTGGCTTAAAAGAAGAAACATCTATTGTGCCGTCTGCACACAAGCCACATCTTTCACTCAGACTCGTACTTTCTCTGAGGTGAAAAAGCTTCGTGGCGTATTACATATGATGCACCCCTCACTATAAAGCATGTTTTTGTAGAGTGTTGGGACTAACCAGACACAAACGCTTTGCAGCAGACTCCATAAGACCCTGGTCAGGGATGTCCCACCTGATGCGGTTTTAAAGTTCCTGTAAGAGATGAGCATTTTTCATCTCATCTAAGATTTTACGGAAGAAAGGCTTTAACGAAATTTCTGAGTGTGCTTTAGACAGTCTTTTCTGATGAGTTGTGTGTGTGTGTGTGTGTGTGTGTGTGTGTGTGTGTGTGTGTGTGTGTGTGTGTGTGTGTGTATGTGTGTGTGTGTGTGTGTGCGCGCGCGCGCGCGCGCGTGTGTGTGTGTGTGTGTGTATGTGTGTGTGTGTGTGTGTGTGTGTGTGTGTGTGTGTGTGTGCCTGCCTGCCTGCCTGCCTGCCTGCCTGCCTGCGTGCGTGCGTGCGTGAAATCTATTTTGATATTTGATTTCACGAAGTGACAGCCCTGATATGGCCTTCACCATCAGCTGGGCTGTACACAACACGAGCTGGACTATGAATACGTTGTCTACGTTTCTGCAAGACCTTACTACCGCAAAACTCCCGATCCCATGCATCGTCATGGTCTTCGACTCTGTCTGGGACATTCTGCACCACCCCTGTGTCCAGTCTGTATGGACAGGCAGGAGAACCAGCTCCTCAACCGTCAGCTGAAACTCTCTTTGAGCTATTGATTGAATCTCATCCCTGAACCCAAAGCCCTGGTTTATGACGGTGCCTATAAGAAATTTAAAGACAACCCCAAGTCCGTTCACCCAGTCAACCAAATCTTCCAAAATTGTAGCATGCCATTATTCAAGCCTTCTCTCAGTGCCCCATATTCTTTTTCATTGTTCAATATTAACTTCATTATTATAAAGAATCGAACGTGCATGTGACCGTGCATAATTCTGTCAAAGCAATAACCCACAAACCAGAAATTGTGCAAATAGCAAAAGTGCTTTCCATGCATCAAATTAATAGATTTTTTTGTACACGCTCCCCTTCCCCTCGCTTCTTTTTTTTTTTAATCTGATATCACCAAGTGTGAACAGACTCTAAATTAATGAACTCACTCACTCACCCTTGGAACTATGTTTTTTTTCGCCAGCGGAAACATAGACCTTGGATTGGTGTGTGGTTCGCCCAGATTTCCTGATTACCCACGATGGCTTTTTGCTCACCTGGACATCCGCCTTCATCTGGCTTCTTATCACGAAGACTCCATCAGCTCCCTGGCATACAAGACATTGTTGCTGAGCTTAGCTCTGAATTTCCCTTCTTTCGCAGAATGGCTCCAAATCTGGTGAGGGGATTTAGTTCTACTGCGCATTGAGCTCCAGATCCCTGTCAAATATACACACTATCTTTGAGGATGCTCAGATAGTTAGTATCGTTGAAACAGAAGATCAACGGTCAAAAATCATTTGCATTATCCTGTCAAATATGTTCTAAACCTATTCCCTCAGATAGCTCTATTTACGCGACTTTGCTCACAGTGTTGGTGTGAGCACTCCAAACGGTCTTTAAATCAAAATGATGTAAATACTTCCTTGTTCTCTCTGATTCCCATTCTGCCTTGTGGGCCGTTGCTGGCCATAACTTCAAGTTCCCTCAACTGCTGAAATTGTTTGAACTGTACATCTCTCTGAAATCTGATGTTTTCATCATAATTTTTGCTTGCGTTTCTGGGCGCGTCTCCATTTGAGGCGATGAAGCGCTTGATCGACTTGCCAAGAATGCCACAAGTAAAGAGCTGAGCAGATTATCTGTCCTTCACACCGAACTGAAACCCAAAACCTTAGCCTCATGTCAAAGACCTATAGCAAGAGGAATGGAACACGCAGATTGATAACAAACTCTTCCAAATCCGTCCAAACCTTAAAGAGTAGAAAGAAACTCGTGGAGAGCGTGGCAGCAGAGAGTCCTCAGAAGAGAAGCCCCCTTCAAGCAAGTATTTCAGCCCTTATCTCCTGACACTCTAGAGGGGGTTGGGCCACACCCGGTTCATGACTCCGGATGTCCCTCTGCTGCCCCTTTTTTTCCCATCTTGGGACGAGCCATGGCTGGGATTCGAACCCATGACCCTCTGGACATGCTCATTTTCCACTTAATGACTCGCAGGGACACCTGATATTTGTAGGAAATTTAAGCCTTATGAAGTTCACTTTTGTTCCTCCTTGACCAATCCAGCTTGAACACCTCTCTGCCGCTTCTGCCATTGCTTTCAGGGCTCTGGTTTTTTCCCTCCCTGCAACTGAGAGCTGTTTCATGAGGCTGTATGCAGACGTTCCTACAAACCCCCTAGCTCCAATTTCTGCAGTGAGGACTTTGACCTGATAGCCTTCTCTCCTCAGGCTGTTTGCCAGATCAGCATACTTTTCAGTCTTGTAGATTTGAGCTGCCTCCATTCTGTTCTCATATGGCACCAT
>CM065740.1:16146942-16156942 GCA_033310375.1 Conus canariensis | reverse complement strand
TCACAGTTGATGGGCAGTTCTGTTTCTGCTGGTGGGATGTCGGGTGGTGCTTCGGGGCGGAACGGTTTAGTAATTTTTTGAAGTGCTCTGCCCATCGCTTCAATCGATCTCCTGTTGTTGTGAGGGTCTTTCCGTTTCTGTCTTTGACTGGCTTGCCAGTCTGTTGGAACTTGCCCGCCAGCTTCTTTGTGGTGGTGTACAGCTCTCTCATGTTGCCCTGTCCCGCAGCATCCTCTGCTTGTCTGGCAAGTCTGTCGATGAAGCCCTTCTTATCTTTCTTCACACTTTTTTTTCACTTCTTTGTCCACCTGGGTGTAGTCTTCTTGGGCTTGTGCTTTGCTTGATCTTGTCCGGCTCATGTTCAGTGTGGCTTTCTTCTCTTTCCTTTTGCTCAGTTTCTGAATAGTATCATCAGAGATCCACTCCTTGTGCTCGGTCTTCTTCTTTCCAAGTACCTCCTCACAAGTCTCATGCCAAAGTTTCCTGGTATGTTGCCACTGGTTCTCGATGTCTGTGCTCTCCTCTTCAAGCAGTTCGTCAAGTAGCTGGATCCTGTTGGTAAGACTGATTCGAAATTTCTCCTTTATTTCTTTACTACTAAACAGTTCCACTTTATATCTCGTCCTTGCTGCATTTGTTGAAGTGTACTTCTTGAGTCGGAGTTTCACTGTTGTCACAAGCAGGTGGTGGTCTGATGGCACGTCAGCACCCCTCATCACCCTCACATCTCGCCATGATCGCCTGAATTTCCCGCCGATGCAGATGTGGTCGATCTGGTTCTCTGTGATGTGGTCCGGGGATCTCCAGGTGGCCTTGTGGATGCGCTTGTGAGGGAAGATGCTGCCTCCTATCACCAGCTGGTTCAATGCGCACAGGTCTGCAAAGCGTTCTCCATTCTCACTCATCTGTCCAAGTCCATGTGTCCCTATGATGTCTTCATGTCCTGTGTTGTCTGATCCTATCTTGGTGTTAAAGTCACCCATGACTATTGTGATGTCGTTTGCTCCTCTTCTGTCAAGTACAGCTTGTACTTGCTGGTAGAAATCATCTTTCTTTTCCTCCTCTGCATCATTTGTGGGAGCGTAGCATTGGATGATGTTCAGCTTGATGTTCTTCTTCTTGGTGCTAAACTTGTCTGTGATGATGCAGGAGTTGATAGGTTCCCAGCCGATGAGTGCCCGCTGCGCCTCTGGTGTCAGCATCAGGGCCACGCCTTCTGTATGGGGGGCTCCGTCCTCTGTGTGTCCCGAGTACAGCAGCAGCTCTCCTGATGAAAGTCTCAGCTGTCCTGTCTGTAGCCACCTTGTCTCACTCAGTCCTAGGACTCCTATCTTGTAGGTCTTCATCTCTCTTGCTATCTGGATGGTTCTGCCCGCTTCGTACATTGTCCTGATGATCCAAGTGGCTATCCTTGTTGTTTTCCTGGGGGTCGAAGGGGGGTCGGGTCTCGCAGCTTCCTCTCGGCTTTCACTGTCTGACGTCATGAGTCTCCAGGATGGAGATCCTTCCTCTCCCAGGTGAATGTCTTGGTTTGGTGTTGTCGATGCTTCTGTAACTTGCTTTTCTTTTTTTTTTTTTTTTTTAGGAAGGGGTGTTAACCCTACGCAAACCCGTTTAACCTCCGGGAGAGTTGGTCTACATTAGTCTGACCTCTGCCCTTCGACCTGTCCAGCTTGGGTGGCCCTACCAGGAGCATACGCTCCCGCTGGCATAGCTCTCTGGGTCATAGAGGTACACAAGCTCCCACACCACGACAAGGAGTAGACCGTGTGGAAGTATATATATATATTCTTGAAATGTTGTCAAGGCCTGTTGAATGCTCCATTCTCTCTTTCTCTGCCTGTGTGTGTGTGTGTGTGTGTGTGTGTGTGTGTGTGTGTGTGTGTGTGTGTGTGTGTGTGGTGTGTGTGTGTGTGTGTGTGTGTGTGTGTGTGTGTGTGTGTGTGTGTGGTGTGTGTGTGTGTGTGTGTGTGTGTGTGTGTGGTGTGTGTGTGTGTGTGTGTGTGTGTGGGGTGTGTGTGTGTGTGTGTGTGTGGTGCGTGTGTGTGTGCGGCGTGCGTGGTCGCGTGCGCTGCGTGGTGTGTGTGCATGCGCGTGTGCGTGCGCGCGCGCGCGCGACTGTGTGTATGAGGTGTTCTCTTTCCATTCCTTTACTTCTGCTATGTATTTGATTCGTTATCAAGACGAATCCTTTTTTTCGATTTGTCTAATACTTGATTTCGAAATGCTTTGATTGTTTCCATGTACTGAAGTATTCAGATTGCCTATTTCATTCCAGATTTTCCCTTCTCTTTCCTGGCGCTGGAAATATGATCTTGTTCCCCCTTGACACAAAGACTGTATAGATCAATGTCAATAAAAAAAATATGTCTGAAGCGTCTCTCTCTATTCGAGAGTGGTTTTCCTCGTCTGGCTCCCAGCAAGACGTTATTTTAAGCTGCTCTGCTATATTTCTACCTGTACTGCCTTTAAACTGCACAGTATGCCTGTTGAAGGTCTACCATGTAGGCCTACTTTGGAATGCACAGTGAATGCTGCGCTGAAGGAAATGGCTCTGTCCTCATATGAAATTGAGGGCAGAGGAAAACAAAGTTGCGATTCTTCGTTTGACAACGAATACCGACCAGCCCCCCTGCAACGCAAACTCAAGGCCACAGCGCTGATTATCGACGGAAATGCCCGTAGCAGATAACCAGGGATAGACGCAGAGCTGAGGTATATAAAAGAATCCGCAGGAAAAGGCGCGTGAAGGTTTTTCTCCATCCAAGCGTAGCGTACAGTGCTGACAGAACCGGTTAACAGGTACACTGCTTGTGGTGACATTTTTCACTGTGACAGCAAATCCCCTCCCTCCGCACCACAGCCTGCACGAGACACCCGGCACAGTGACAATCAACAAGAAATCGACATGGGGGCCGGAACAGTTCAGTTGGTAGAGCGCCGGACTCGTGATCCTGGGGTTGCGGGTTCGAATTTTGGTACAGGGGGATTTTTTCCCTCGGAGTTAACATTGGTTCTGACTCCATTCTCTATACAGTCCTTCGAATGAGACTATAAACCGAGGTTCCGTGTGTGAACGCACGCACATCATCTTGCACACACGTAAAATCCCATCACCAACTTTCGGAAGAGAAGGCCAGATTGGCCGTTGGTATGGATGACACGTTACACATAGCATGCACCTTCCCCGAAGATGGAGTATGGCTGCCTTAATGGCGGGATAAAAAAAAAAAACGGTCACACACACAAAACTCCACTGCCTCTCTTTTCAGGCAGTGTCCGCAGGAGTATCAGCCTGCGTACGCAGAAAGAAAGAAAGAAATATGGCACAGTGACAATCAACAAGAAATCGACATGGGACCGTGTGATAAACAACAGTCTGTGACAATCGTACACGATGAAGCCTTCATGTCTGATATTGTGTCAGTCAAGCCATGTGTGGATGAAGACTTTGGTGAACAATTCATTGTCTGTGGACATGACAGGCCAGCAGTTCCTGCTGCACTAAACAAAACTGAGCAAACAGTAAACAAGTTGGGTATTTTTTGCTCCCATAAGAAAACCTAACACAGAGTAACTTTTATTCAAGACTGGCACAGCCTTTTAAACTTGAATAAACAACTGAACTATCTTCATAGTAATGACTTGGCAAAGATTTGGACTTAAGGAGGGGGGGGGGGGGGGGGGGGGGGGGGGGGTAATTTGAAGATGGAGAAACTGGGAACATGAAATTAAGAAAATATGTTACAGATATGAAAACTCTTCACTAGCTGCATAAGGGAACCATCGCAATCTCTTTTGAAGGCAGATATATTTGTATTGCCTGCTCCCCCCCCCCCCCTCCTTAAGTCCAAATCTTTGCCAAGTCATTACTATGAAGATAGTTCAGTTGTTGGCCTGCGCTTGTTTTTTCCCCCACTATTAGATTGTTCGTCTATGTATTTGTCTGACTTTATTCAAGTTTAAAAGGCTGTGCCAGTCTTGAATAAAAGTTACTCTGTGTTAGGTTTTCTTATGGGAGCAAAAAATACCCAACTTGTTTACTGTTTATCGTTTACTGTTCCCTGCCTCATTTCATTTCCGATTTTTGTTTTGATTAAATTGAGGTTATTTGTATTTGTTTCTGTCCGTCTGTGTGTTTGTCTTTTGATCTCCCTTGCATCTTTGGGTGGATCCTCAAGCGTAGGCTCAAAGATTGTCCCCTTTATTTTATACTGTTTGCATAGTGTCTTTAGTTTTTCAGCAACTTTTTTCCTCCCCACACTTTCGTTGGTTTTATTTACTACTCTTCGCTGGCTGCTTTGGGAGTGCTATTGGATTCTTTTTTGCACTCTTGGTGGTGAGAACACCGCAGTATTATGGACTGTGGTATGTCTCTATTTGACGCCAGGAGCGCAGACACAACCAGCCGTGTCTCCCTGATGAGTCCGACCCAGCGGACGAAAGGCCTCGGAGCAGGCAATACAAATATATCTGCCTTCAAAAGAGATTGCGATGGTTCCCTTATGCAGCTAGTGAAGAGTTTTCATATCTGTAACATATTTTCTTAATTTCATGTTCCCAGTTTCTCCATCTTCAAATTACCCCCCCCCCCCCCCCCTCCTTAAGTCCAAATCTTTGCCAAGTCATTACTATGAAGATAGTTCAGTTGTTGGCCTGCGCTTGTTTTTCCCTCCACTATTAGATTGTTCGTCTATGTATTTGTCTGACTTTATTCAAGTTTAAAAGGCTGTGCCAGTCTTGAATAAAAGTTACTCTGTGTTAGGTTTTCTTATGGGAGCAAAAAATACCCAACTTGTTTATCGTTTACTGTTCCCTGCCTCATTTCATTTCCGAAAACTGAGCAAGTCTTGGCAATTGAGGACGACCATGTGACAGAGCGCAGAGTGATGATCTTGAAAATATTTCTCAGGTCAGTCAACCACAGAGTGCTCCTGACGACAACGTTACCATCAGCGACATACTGGCCTATCTGCAGGAAATGACCAGAAATATGAACATCTTTCAATACACTACCAGAGAAGGCGTGAGAATGACTTCCAGCAACACTGAAGCTGTCATGGACGGAAATCTTGATGATTGTGGATAAATGTGGTGATATTTTGACAGTCGCGTTCGCAGTCATACCGGTGGACAGGGATAGTCTCTGATAACTTCCGTGATCTGGTTTCCACACAGCGATGTTGTATTCTGACATGTATTATCTTTGTTTATTCTTTTATAGTTATGTTATAGCCCCCCCCCCCTTCCCCCACCCCCCCCATCGAGTCCTCCCCCTGAGAATGGGCCTGGTAAGCCTTCCTCAATAAATCATTCATTCATTCATTCTCTCTCTCCTCTCTCTCCTCCTCTCTCCCCCCCCCCCCCCCCTCTCATTTTACTGCAGACTCCATGAAAACCTTGTTCAGAGCTGATCCACCTAAAGTGAACTTTGAATTTCTGGAAGAGATTAACATTTTTCATGTGATCTGCGATTTTACGGTGGAAAGATTTGTAACAAAATGTCGGGCGTGTTTTTAGATGTATTTTAAAGAGTTGTGTGAACGACTGACTTGTGGGTTGACTTGAATGTTCCGACAGCCCTGATATGGCCCTTTGCGGTCGGCTGGGCTATAAGCAACATTGCCTTGCCTTGCCTGTCTGAGTCTCTGTCTCTCTGACTGTGTCTGTCTTCTCTCTCTTTCTCTGTTTGAACATTGCTAACGAGCTACAGGCTTCTACACAATAAACCATTTGTCTTTCTCTCTCTGTGTCTCTAGTTCTCTCTCACACACCCTCCCTCCCTCCCGCCCCCCTCCTCTCTCTCCGTCTCTGTCTCTGTCTCTGTCTCTCACTGTTCCTTCTTCCATCCCTTCCTCCCTCCCCCCCCCTCTCCTCTCTCTCTCTCCTCTGTGAAAGAATCTTCGATGCTTAGTTCGTTGTAGCCCTGTTTATCAAATGGTCATTCTGAACCAATCCACATCAGTGCATGATTTTTGTTAGCTAATAAACTGACAGAGCAGGAGTGTCGATTCGGTCAACGTGTTTCTCGATCAGGCCTAGGTCTCACGGCTTAAGCACACGATTTTTTAAAAAATAATATTTCATGACCAAGGTAGCAAGGACACCCCCTCTTTGTCATCATGCGTTAATCAGCTTCGTGACGAAAAGAAACCACCCAAGTTTCTGGGAGGACCAAGAAGCATTCGGGTGTTTCTTTTTCGCACGAACGATTAACGCCTGATGACAAAGAGTGGTAGCAGGATCACCTCTTTGTCATCTGCGTTAATACAGCTTCGTGACGTATTAATCAACTGCACTCATTTTGAGACCAAGAACTTGAAACAGACACAGGAGTCTACGAGTCGTTCCGCGCGCATGAAGAGTAATAACTGACCCGGAGCGAATCACTGAGTTGGAACATGTCGGATTCATGATCTCATTATCATCCTGTCGGATGAAAACAACAACCAAGTCAACCATGTTCTGTTAATCAATCAACCTCCCACCACCCACTCCCTAACCAACGCCGAATGCTGATCACGTTTGGAACTCGATCAGGCATCGATACCCCTTTTTCACCGCTTCCGACTGCAGTCACGCAGCTGTGAAAGACGTCGCTAGAACGTCACGTTCAGGAAAATCATGGTAAGAAGAAGAAAGAAGAAGAGGATCCGGGTGTATGTTGGTCTTTCAGTTCATCGACTTCCTTCGTGTTGGCTGGCAGGTGTGGAGGTCTATCCGTAGTGCCAGGGCATAGCAGAGAATGGGTTTGCCTGCGACACTTGAGAGGAAACATGAATTCTGGAGTCTCGGTCCACCGTCGTCACACCATTTGCTTAGTTCCGTTTCATGCAGTGCTTATAATTTGATGGCCGCAAGACCTGACGGGGGTAGGGTATTTTCTGTTATCTATGACAAATGTACTGGTTGGTATTTTCATTATGTATCTATGTACGCATGAAGGCATTTATGTGATTACATATGTATGCGGGCATGTATGTGCGCGTAAGATATTCGTTTATATATTTGTATGTATCTATGTTTATGCTTGCATACACAAGACTAGACGCATATATGTGTGAATGTATGTATTTGCTTGATATCTTCTTACATGATTGAATTGCACAGTCATATGGCACTATGTTTGTCTGTTATGTTAAAAAAACAAAAACAAAACCCGAATGCAATTCGACTGAAATCAGTGTATTTTTTTGCAATTGAAAATTCACCTTGAACAAGCTCTGAACCTAATCAGATTTTAGTCATTGGATTTTGTAAGAATTGATTAACTTTTCAAAGCGAGAAAACTACTCATGAATAAAGGCAGCAGTCAGCAGTCAATGTTTATCTTGCAGTCAGTTAGAATATAGAATCTGCCAAAGGGTGTACGATTCAAAGATTCAAAATTCTATAATGCCACAGGTCAGTTGTATGGTATGAAATATTAGAGTATTAGAATGTTGATAGTTTGACAAAAAAGAAAAAAGTGTTCAGGATCTTTTGTTATGTTCAGTACCAATTCAGAATGTATGGAGAAAAAGGATTTCATCCTATTTTAGTTGTAGTTAAAGCAAGAATGATCACGGTTGGTACTAATATAAGAACAGAGAAGAAAATATTGTTATAATAATAATAATAATGTTAATTTATATAGCGCCTATTCTCTATAATTTAGGGCTCTAAGCGCTTTACATTACCAACAGCAACAACAACAACAACACACACACACACACACACACACACACACACACACACACACACACGCGCGGGCGCGCGTGCGCACGCGAGCTCACGCATGACCACACACCCACGCTCTCAGACACCAGCACGCACGCACGCAAGCACTCACATCAACACGGCCTGCACGCACAAGCAACACAACCACCAGGCACTCACGTGCGCACGCACAAACCCACTCAAGGTGGATTGGGAAGTTGGGGGGGGGGGGGGGGGGGGGGGGGGGGGGGGGGGGGGGGGGGGGGGGGGAGGTGGGGTTTACGACTGATGAAAGAAGTTAGTTTTGACCGCAGATTTGAAAGAAGAGGGTGAAGGTAGGTGTCTGACACTGATGGGAAGTGTATTCCAGACAGTTGGTCCTTGGAAGGAAAGAGAACGTTGACCAAAAGATTTTGTTCTGACAGAAGGAATGCGCAAGAGGCGACTGTCAGCAGAGGAACGAAGATGACGGGATGGGATGTAGATGTGGAGGATGTCGGAAAGATATTTTGGTCCAGTACCAGAAACAGAAGAGAAACAGACGGACGCCAGCTTGTAGTCAATTCGCCTCTGAATTGGAAGCCAGTGGAGGGACTGCAACAGAGGAGTGACATGTTTACGTTTAGACGCTTTGCAAACAAGCCTGGCAGCGCTATTCTGAACCTTCTGCAGTTTATTGAGTAGGTACTTTGGTGAGCCAGCCAAGAGACTGTTGCAGTAGTCCAGCCTTGAGAGAACTTGGGAACAAACCAGAGTTTTTGTGGCTTCAGTGGAAAGGAAGTGTCTGATTGAACTGATCTTACGTATTTCCAGATATGATGCCTTACAAACATTAGACACGTGGTGCTTGAAAGAGAGGGTGGAATCAAAAGTCACACCGAGGTTACGAGCCTGGGATGAGAGTTGAATATCAGAACTTCCAATACTGATGGAAGAAGGAAGGGAGGGATGACCTTGGAGTTTGGGAGGAGCAAGGAGAAGAACTTCAGTTTTGTCATCATTCAGCTGCAACTTATTCAAAGTCATCCAATTCTTTAAATCCTGTGAACAGCTTTTAACATCACTGACAACGTTCTTGAGTTGAGATACAGTGCTTGACTTGTACATCTGAGTGTCATCAGCAAAACTCTCATGCAGCAATGAGTGCTGATCGATAATGTCTGACACAGGTCTGACATACAGAGCAAACAGAACCGGCCCAAGAACGGAACCTTGCGGTACCCCACAGGTTAGAGGTGTAGGAGATGAAGAAAGACCATTGACAACAATTCTCTGGGAACGATCACTGAGATAGGACCTAACCCACGCAAGAACAGTGCCGTGAATGCCAAAAGAAGTTTGGAGTCTAGAAAGGAGGATGTCATGATCAATGGTGTCAAATGCCGCGGAAAGATCTAAAAGAGAGAGAAGGGAGACTTTGTCATCATCAAGGGCAAGAAGAAGGTCGTTTACAACTTTCAGAAGAGCGGTCTCTGTGCTATGTCCAGCCCTGTAAGCAGACTGGTGAGGGTCATTCAAATTATAAAATTATAATTTGAAAAGTTATAAAATTTACGCGAGCAAGGTATTTTCTTTTGTTTCACTTCATCCTGGCTTAGTAGGTAAAATCAATCATCTTAACACAGCATGGGATTTCATTCAGTTATAAACAAACATGTTGTATCTTGTGAACAGGATACAGAAGATGTTTACATTCTTAGTCGATGGAATTCTCTGGTGGAAACAGTAATTAACATAGAAAGATACAAAATGATAAGAAAAAAAATTAATGACTAGGCTCGACATGTTGATATTTTTGACCTTCCCCCTCAATTTCAAATGCACCGATCAAAAATTACCAGTCGAAATGAGAAAACATCTTGTCATTATATAGTAATTATATATTTGACCAAATTCTAAAAAAATGGGTACATCTGGAGGTGAGTTTAAGTTTAAGATGTAATGCGGAAATTTGTTTATCTTGTTTATTTATTTTTAAAGGAAATATTTTCCAGAGAAGCTTGAAACTAAGATTTTTTTTTTTTTTTTTTTTTTTTTTTTTTTACAAAAGAGGGAGAACGGAGCATGTTTATGAAGACGAGACAGCTGGTGCAAATATCATTATAGCCACACACTGCACTCGTTCACATCCAGGTACAAACACAGCATGCTTACCCCATGCTCACACCTCCACTCCATTCCTCCTCAAGAAACCACTTTGTAAACAGTGTGCTTTCCTTTTTTTTTTTTTTTTTCCAAACACTTCCTCCATTCGATAAGGGATAAATAAAGATTATATGAAAAAGAGTGGCAACAACAAGAA
>CM065740.1:16131942-16136942 GCA_033310375.1 Conus canariensis | reverse complement strand
CAGATCAAGACAGGTACAGAGGGTCAATTAGGTGTAGGACAGATCAAGACAGGTACAGAGGGTCAATTTGGTGTAGGACGGAACAGCACAGGTACAGAGGGTCAATTAGGTGTGTGGACAACTCTGTGTGGAGGAACGGCTGTAAGAGAAAGAGACAACATCCTGCACAAACATAGCACTGTGTGGACAACTTTGTGTGGAGGACCAGGTGTACAGTGGAACAGCGCAGGTAGACACTTCAACAACACCCTG
The DNA here is from genome assembly GCA_033310375.1 of Conus canariensis. Taxonomy (NCBI): domain Eukaryota; kingdom Metazoa; phylum Mollusca; class Gastropoda; order Neogastropoda; family Conidae; genus Conus; species Conus canariensis. The sequence continues at coordinate 16,136,690 of CM065740.1, read as the reverse complement.
CACGAAACTCGTACAATGGCAAGGAAGAAGATGATGATGATGTGTTGCTGAAGCTGTTACGTTTGATGCGAATTTTGTTGTGATTGGCGGACATGTTGTTGTGTTTGATGAAAATGTTGTTGCGTTTGATGAACGTGCTGTCGTAATGAATAGAAATCTTGTTGTATTTGATGAACTTGCTGTTGTCTTTGATGAAAATGATGTTGTATTTGATGAAAACGCTGTCGTAATGAAGATAAATCTTGTTGTAGTTGATGAACCTGCTGTTGTCTTTGATGAAAATGATGTTGTATTTGATGAAAACGCTGTCGTAATGAATAGAAATCTTGTTGTAGTTGATGAACTTCATGTTGTAGTTGATGAAAATGATGCCTTTTTTTTCTATGAAAATGCTTTTGTCGATGGTGATAATAGGGAGAATGCCCAATGATGCTGCTCACACACACACACACACACACACACACACACACACACACACACACACACACACACACACACGCACGCACGCACACGCACACAACAACAATAACAACAAAAACTACTACTACCACCAATACTAATACTATTACTACAACCACTACGACGACGACGACGACAATAACTAAGTTGACGACGATGTCGATGATGGAATCACGATCTTCTTGAACATTGTTATTACGGTGACTGTTTTTGTAACAATTATGATGGACACTTAGTAAGTCGTCCCTAATTAAATAGTAAACAAACAAACAAAAAGGAAAGAAAATATTGTCTGCTCAACAACAAATTAAATCGTGTCATTGCTGACGCATGATATGGACCACAACTGCGACCTTTCGTAGTCAGTCCCCTCAGTTTAGGAGAAGCCACACAGCGTGCTATGGGGAAAAAGCAAGCGCCCAGTGAATGCTAAACGTGTGTACCATTCGCTGCTGGTCATTCAACACAGTGACCACACTTGCTTTCCATGAGGGTCTGTAGAGTGTCCTGTGGAACTGCCTGCCATGTCGGGTACAGAAATGAGTCGACTCGATCTGGTGATTTGTTGTGTGTGTGTGTGTGTGTGTGTGTGTGTGTGTGTGTGTGTGTGCGTGCGTGCGTGTGTGTGTGTGTGTGTGTGTGTGTGTGTGTGTGTGTGTGTGTGTGTGTGTGTGTGTGGCGCGCGTGCATGCATGCTGTCCACTCTATCCTGAGGATGTCCACACACAGCAGGACAACCACTGCCATGTATCTTCAGTCTGGAACTGCCATCCTGCAGAACCGTACCGTAAAGTGCTGTTCACACCAAGCGAGTCTCTCAATTGAGCACAAGAATAAGACTTTTTTCCCCCCTTCAATCAGTATGTAGATCCATCCGTTAAGTGACATGTACAGACATCAAAACGAGCCGAAATGTCCTCTTTCCGTGTCTTTCCAGGCCAGAATGTTTGGGGACAAAACCTACGGCACTTCATACTTGACACACAGTTTAGAGACTAGAACGATCCCCCCCCCCCCCCCCCCCCCTCCACCCTTCTTGACTGAGGCCCAGCTTGAGCTTCGCGTTTCAGACTGCACTCGCTCAAAACAGTCATCGGAGACGACGAAAAACCACCGCCATGTTTCGTCTTCATTGCAGAAGGCACGATCTTTCGTCTTGGTTCTAAATGGAGGCCCCCCTTCGCTGTTCGAACGTTTCAACTGAAAAGCTGAACATGTTCACCTCCACAAAACTGAGTGACAATTCAATGAAAACGATTTTGACTGCTGGTCTTCTGTTTCACCAATACAAACTATCTTGGAGCATGTTCAGAAGATTTGTAATAGGAGAGAGAGAGAGAGAGAGAGAGAGAGAGAGAGAGAGAGAGAGAGAGAGAGAGAGAGAGAGAGAGAGAAATCGTTAACCTATCGAAGACGGTCTATGACCGAACCGTTGACGATTTCTGTTTTTTTTTCCCTATTGTAAATCTTCTGAACATCCTCAAAGATAGTTTGTATGAGTGACAGTTTGCTTTTGCTCTCGTCCACATGTGTGGTAACATTTGGCAGGTGTCTGACACCGAGTAAAAGCTTGGGCCGTAATCAGGAGATTTTGTCTGGTGTGAAGAGGCCTTTACTGAAGAGACTTTGTCTGGTGTGAAGAGGCCTTTACTGAAGAGACTTTGTCTGGTGTGAAGAGGCCTTTACTGAAGAGACTTTGTCTGGTGTGAAGAGGCCTTTGCTGAAAAGACTTTGTCTGGTGTGAAGAGGCCTTTGCTGAAGAGACTTTGTCTGGTGTGAAGAGGCCTTTACTGAAGAGACTTTGTCTGGTGTGAAGAGGCCTTTACTGAAGAGACTTTGTCTGGTGTGAAGAGGCCTTTACTGAAAGGTGTGGTGGCTGGATCAGAGGTAGGGCAATCTCATCTCGATACCACACGTCCGCCTGTCAACATGGCTTTGATGATGTCAAAAACAGACCTGCCTCGATGACAGTAGCCACCGTAGACTATGACGGATCTCCTTTCCGAAAGGTTATAGCTCTATTGACTCACAACTATGTATTGTTCGAAAGACTGCCGACTACTGCTTCATAAGTTCCCGTTTCTGTATTCCTACACACATCAAACACATACCTTGATAAAATTCACCCATTTCTTCTTTAACATGACGAAATACCAATGACGTCAACCCTGATGCCGCACGTCATCAATAAAATGACGTAAACAGCTAAGCCTTGTAAAACTGATCCCGACAAAAGAGAAAATTAAAATCTTTTACTCTTTACGAGGACAAAATTAGGAATGATCCTGTGAAAATGTCAACGGCTGTCAGCGCCCTTGTGTGGCTTGCTGCAGACAGACAGACAGAGCGTTTCAATGCCAAGGCGCACTGACCTAAAAGATTCCTGCAAGCCCGGGCGACATTTGATAATTGCGGAACGAACAAATTATGCTTCGGTGAAAGGCTAGTAGAAGAAGACCGACGTATCCCTGTCCAAAACACGAGCGATACAACTGTCATTTGAAACAGCAGAACGGACCTTGCAATACGAAAACAAGCATCTTGCTTGCATCATTAGTCGGCCCATCACCTCCACTGTTATGCAGAGCGATTTTTTTTGTTGAACATGATGAAACCTTCAATGTTGTAGACAAAACGTTTGTTTGTTTTTTTCATTTGGCTGCCAAAAAGGTATGGAAGGTTTTTTTTCCTCTGTAGTATACCAGTTGCCATCTCCTTGGGCAGCCAGCCAACCAGCCTACCAACCAGCCAACTGACCAAAGAGCCGATCATTCCACTAATCAAACAACGACTCACGTGGACAGCCATTTTTCCAGTTCGCCTTGTCGTCTCAGGATGAACTCCGGATCGAAAACGTTCCAGAATCGCTTGGAGCAGAGTGGAGGTGGGCACCTGTTTGCCAGATCAACACACACACACACACACACACACACACACACACCACGCACGCACGCACGCACGCACACACACACACACACACACACACACACACACACACACACACACACACACACACACAGAAGCAAATAGAAACAAGTGCACTTATTCAGCGTAACAATGATGATGATGATGATGATAGTGATGGTGGTGATGGTGGTCTGATCACGATTGTGCAGGACATAGTTGTTATCAATATCAAAAAAAAAAAAAAAAAAAAAAAAAAAAAAAAAAAAAAAAAAATCGCAAGCTTTTATTTGCTTGCATTTTAGATTTAGAATTATTGGGCATCAGCATGAGTGAGAAAGAACTGCATATTCATTAAAAGCTAGGCTGCCAACAATGAAAACCTTAAATTTGAAAACTAATCGGATAAGAGCCCTGCTGTCGTTTTACTTGATTGAAAGTGTTCTGAAATTCAGCACAATTTATTGTGACGCCAACATAGGCCGTTCTCTCACTCTCTCTCTCTCTCTCTCTCTGTCTCTGTCTGTCTGTCTCTCTCTGTCTCTGTCTCTCTCTGTCTCTGTATATTGTCTCTCTCTCTGTCTCTCTCTCTGTCTCTCTCTCTCTGTCTTTCTCTGTCTCTGTATATTCTCTCTCTCTCTCTCTCTCTCTCTCTCTCTCTCTCGATAGGTAGATAGATTAGACAGACAGACATGCAACATACATACAGAGAGAGAGAGAGAGAGAGAGAGAGAGAGAGAGAGAGAGAGAGACAGACAGACAGACAACAGACAGACAGACAGACAGACAGATGGAGAGACAGTTTGTGTCAGCCATTCAATCTCCTTAACAGCCGATCAACCAGTTCACCGACCATACGGTCAAACAGGCCATGTTACCTTGAACGATCCATCTTGACCAGCTGTTTTTGAAGCCACACGAACTCAGTGAATCGACGTCGTATTGAGGTCTTCCTCAACCGAAAACAGGGAGACAGAGTCTGTGAAAAATATAAATGGATAGATAGATACATAGAAAGATAGATAGATAAATAGATAGATAGATAGACACACATACACACATGCGCGCGCGCGCGCGCGCGCGCGCGCGCGCACACACACACACACACACACACACACACACACACACAAGCAGTAAAGAGACTGAGTCATAAATGGGCAGAAAGACAGACAGACGGACTCTGTATATGGACAAATCTAACGCATAAGTGCCAAAAGTTAACTCATGTTTACAAAGAAAATGATTTGTGCCAGCACACCACGTAGAAGTTGCTGCGCACCCCAGCCTGCAATCCCCTGTGATCTTCGGTGCCCAACTTAGGAGGTCACAACTGAACTCTCAAAGCGCTCACCATCTCCAGATCAGAGTCATTGGCGTCCATTCAT
>CM065740.1:16124442-16126942 GCA_033310375.1 Conus canariensis | reverse complement strand
TAACATGTCATCCGCTGAGCCACACATCATCATCACATGGAAGTCACACAGGATCACAACATCCGCGTGACTTTGGCCCGATAACATTCTGTGTGTGTGTGTGTGTGTGTGTGTGTGTGTGTGTGTGTGTGTGTGTGTGTGTGTGTGTCTCTCTCTCTCTCTCTGTCTGTCTGTCTCTGCCTCTGTCTCTCTCTGTGTCTGTCTGACTGTGTCTATCTGGCTCTCTCTCTGTCTCTCTCTCTCTCACACACACGTACACACAGACACAGACAGACAGACAGACACACACACACACGCGCGCGGCGCGGCGTGCGCGCATGAGCGCGCACTTGCTTATGCAAGCTGATTCATGATCAAAAGGGATGGGATATAGATAGACAGATCAACACATAAGTAGACAGATAAATAGACAGATAAATAGACAGATAAAAAGACAGAAATACATACACGAACAGACCGACATACTGATAGACAGACAGATGAATAGACAGATAGATAGATAGATAGATAGGTTGATGAATAGACCAATCCAAAGGTAGAAAAATAAACAGATACATCGATCAGTAGATGGATGGACAGATAGACAGAAAGATAGACAGACAGATAGAGGATAGATAGACAGATACATAGATAGATAGGCAGACAGAGAGATCAGTAGATAGGAAACAGATACAAGATAGACCTTATGTGTTTGCAAGAAGTACAGACTCTACAAAAAAAAAAAAAAAATAAAAGCGCCACCAAAACAGCAACAAAGCTGTGTGTGTGATTCATTTAACGTCTTTCCACTAATCGTGATATTAGACATAAAAAAAAAAGGAAAAAAAAAAAAAAAAAAAAAAAAGAAGGAGTGTGTAAAAAGAAGAAGACTAGTAGCATGACTGAAAATTATAGAGTTCCAAGTATGCATGCATGTATGTGTGAAAGTGTGTACACATATGGGCTTAGACGGTTATTTAAAATATATCTGATTAAAGAAATAAGTATATAACATACATTATTAGAAATAATAAACAAAACAGAAAAAAAAAAAAAACAATATATAACAACAACAAAATCAGTGAACAACCCACCACCCCACCCCACCCACACACCCTTCCTTTCCTTCCCTCTCTATCCTCTCCCCATCCTCCTCCCCCTCCATCACTTTTATATTAAAAAAAAAAAAAATTCAGATACTATAGTGACCAACTGGACTGATATCTAAACTTTAAAAAAAAATCTTAGGTTAAAGCTGGTGAATTGAATATAATGTGCGAGTTATTTTGCAACAAAACTGGAATAAAAGTATTTACAAGTTCTTACGTGTGTGCTTATGCTTGTGCACGCACACGTATGGTGTGCGTGTGCGTGTGCGCGTGTTGTATACATATGCAATGTGTTTGAGTATGTGTGTGTGCATATGGTGTGCTTATATGAGTGCTTATATGAATAATAATGGTAATTACAAAGCACTTAAATTTTCAAAAAAGTTTCAAAGGAAAAAAAATTAACAAAAACTAATCAAATTAACAATCATCAAGGCACAGAACCGTAACCTTTCTCCGTCTGTCACTTTTAAGCTTTGTACATTATTCCATCTTCCCTCCCCACACTTATGCCTGCCCCACATACAACAAAAAAGGAACCTATAAATACTTCCCCAATGGAGTGCGCTCTAAGCATACAAAAAACTCATATGTTAGAGCTTGTGACTCAAAGATGGCCGTGTGCACTATTTTGTCTCAATACTGGAATTATTTTTTCATGTCTTGACATGTAACAATATAGTTGTGTGTGTGTGTGTGTGTGTGTGTGTGTGTGTGTGTGTGTATGTGTGTGTGTGTGTGTGCGCGTGTGCGCGTGCGTGTGTGTGTGTTTGCGCGCGCGCGCGCGCGTGTATGTATGTGTGTTCGTCAAATTAACTAAATAAATGCGCACGAAAAGAAATAGTGGATGCACCGTGAAAGGTCTTTGGGCAGGTGGACATCTTTTCGTGTCATCCCATTTGAGACAACACTTGGGGAACATGGCCGTTTGATCTAACCGGTATAAGCGAGCAAACCAGCTAACCATCCCACAAACTGGTGAACAAACAACCGCCAAAGACCATTTTTCTTTTCGACATGAGGAAACTGCGCTTGGAAAGATACAGAAAAACGAAACTCCTGTGCAAGCGAACGAATATTTGCCCGGTGAATTTGGACACATAGAGACAGACAGACAGACAGACACAGACAGAGACAGACACGTACACATACACGCGCGCACGCACGCACGCACGCGCGCGCACATCCAAACACACACACACACACACACACACACTAACACACACGCGCGCACAGACAGACAGACAGACAGACAGACAGACACACACACACACACACACACACACACACACACACACACACACACACACACACACACACACACACACACACTTTTTCCGAACGTGTGCCGATGCAAATGACAAACACTGACGTGAACAATTCTGATACTAGTAAGTAACATCAACATCGTC
>CM065740.1:16106942-16109442 GCA_033310375.1 Conus canariensis | reverse complement strand
TCCCTCTCCATTTACACAGTCAAATGACTTTCAATCCTTCCCGGGGAATTGGTCCTGAAACCAGCCACGACACGTGGCCGGCGGGGCGCATCACCAACTGTGGGGGATGTTCTGTGCATGCCAAGCATTGGGTGCATTGCAACTTGTTGTTGTTGTTGTTGTTGTTGTTGTTGTTGTTGCTTGTTGTTGCTCTCTGCTCACTGTTGTGCAGATTTCCTGTCATCCCTTGACTGAGGTTATTTGGATATTCTCGTCTCTTGTCCATATCTGTCTGTCTGTCTGTCTGTCTGTCTGTATGCTGGTCAGTTTGTCTGCCTGGTTGTATTCCTGCATGTTTTTTTTTTTAATGATTTTCATCTCTGTGTCTGTTTTTTAATTGTCTCTTTGTGGATCCGTTTCTCTCCTTTACTCTTTGGCTCTGTCACTCTGCCTTTGTCTCTCTTTCTATGACTGCATGTGTTTGCTGTTTTCTGCCTTTGGAACACACGCGCGCACACACACACACACACACACACACACACACACACACACACACACACACACACACACACACACACACACAAGCGCGCACTGACATACACGTACGCACGCACGCACGCACGCACGCACGCACACACATACATACACGCACACACATCATACGTAAACACATACACGCGTGCGTATACAAAACGCATCTCAGTGCGTGCGTGCGTGCGTGTGTGTGTGTGTGTGTGTGTGTGTGTGTGTGTGTGTGTGTGTGTGTGTGTGTGTGTGTGTAGTATTCACTATGTTCCAAGTACCGTAGGGTTTATAAATGATAAGCAGTCCACACTGCTCTTCTGATATCTGTGGATTTATGCTGCAACGTTTACTTTAAAGTGACAAAAAAGATAAACTACCTGAACAAACCAGCAAATATTTGTTTCAAATGTTGAATAACATGGACTGCAGTCTGTCCCCAAATTGAAAATCAGTTAAATCGAACTCATAAGGATCACGTACGTGCAGTTGTCATTAACAGAAATAAATCTAAAAGGAACTAGTATACTGAATCATTCAGGTGATTTTCCTGACAACTACTAGTCTTTTAAATGACATCGCAACGACTTCAGTTTTCTCCATGTTAAGGGGATTTTGATTTGTAATTTGGTAACTGAAAGAAATCATTAAGACACACACATACGATGCTTTTGCTATTTTTTTTTCGATAACCTTTTTTTCCCCTATGTTCTTAAATGTTTGTGTTTTTTTGCAAATATGTTGATATCAGATGTTTCCTGTCCTCAAGTAGAATTGCTACCAGTAGTTTCTTGAAATTCTATGACATACTCGTCAACATATATAACAGCGTACAAATAAATATGACACAGCTTATTACTCCGTATGACGAATCAAGTTCGTGAACAACTCTGAAAATCGTCAAATATCTCCACTGAGCATTTCCACCATTGTCTGTTACACTTTCAGGGGACGAAATTTAAATGCTTGATTTTTTTCTTTTAATTTCAAGATCTCCTTTGAGGAGAGAGAGAGAGAGAGAGAGAGAGAGAGAGAGAGAGAGAGAGAGAGAGAGAGAGAGAGAGTCGATGTATTTTTCTGATCTATAACGCGTAGGAGGGCACTCGCAAACCTTCTTCGTCACAGCATACACCAACAGACAAACAGACAGGTATACAGACAGACGGATAGACAGACAGACAGACAGACAGAGAGACGCACACACATACACACCCACACACCCACCCACCCACATATACGCGCGCGCGCGCGCATGCACGCACAGAGGCACGTGCCTGCACGCGAACGCGCGGATACACAAACACACGCATGCATACACACACTCTCATGCACAGACAGACAGACAGAGACACACACACAACACATACACATGCACACACACTCACTAACCCTGCCCCTACACTTTTACAACTTCCTTTTGTTTAGAGCGAACGAAATACAAGAAATCCACCCTTTCCAGCCTTCATAGCAGAGAGCCTAATTGGCACACAAAAGACGGCAATTATCACCACCAGCAGCGGCTACAATGGTGTCATCACATCATCATCATCATCCCAATCATCAATATCATCATCTTCACCATTCATCATCATTATCATCGTCATCGTCGTCATCATCATCGTTGTCATCATCATTACCAATCATTTTACCAATCATATGATGATGATGATGATGATAGTGATGATGATGATAGTGATGATGAATGATGATGATGATGATGAGATGATGATGATGATGATGATTGTCTTCTCCAATCATCAGTATCACTATCAACATCATCATCATCATCATTACCATCATCATCATCATCATCATCGTCGTCGTCGTCGTCGTCGTCATCTTCTTTTCTCAGGTTGATCTTATCATTATTGTAGGCGAAGAGGGCGGTGGCAGCAGAGGCAGTTGTAGAGGTGGTGGTGGTTGTCGTTATGTTTATTACTTTTCCTCCTTTCGTTCATCTTCCTCCTCCTCCTCTCCTATAAACTTTTTTTTTCTTATA
>CM065740.1:16094442-16101942 GCA_033310375.1 Conus canariensis | reverse complement strand
CAACCTTGGCTGACTTCCTAACAATAACAAACGACCCGAATGAGCGACTGATCCGCATCACACCTGGAGCTGTGAAAATCAATAGGCCTGTTCCGGGGGATAAAGAGGGGAAGATAACTCCTGTCACACCTGGAGCTGTGAAAATCAATAGGCCTGTTCCGGGGGATAAAGAGGGGAAGATAACCCCTGTCTTTCCTGTGTGAACAGAATTACCTTTTCTCAGTTTATGGCTCACGTAAATCGATCTAGAAAGTCAACTCTTTATTTTTGAAGTGCACACCAGTAAAACGACTGGGATTTCGATTGTATAACATTACAAGTGCACCGTGTCACACCCATGTTTCAGCATTTTCTCTCTGTGAGAGAACTGTTATGTTGACTGATGGGGCGAAATTCTTCGGGCATGCCTACCAGCGTCAACTGTCCCCTGAAAACGGCGGGTCACTCTCGCTGAAGCGCAAGCTCGAATACAGATTACCTCCCTTGTTGATTTCAGAAAGATCGTCTATTATCTTTTGGCAACCAGCGAACAGCCAACAGCCAGATTAAGCTGACTGTGCGGACATCAGTTTAGAATACAGCTTGTCTGCATCGTCTGTCTAACCTGATAGAACATTAATTTCATTATTTATCCTCTCTTCCGTAGGACTTTCTGTGACCGGTAAGCTTTTCATCACAGAAACATGGACAGAGAAACGGACAAGGTTTGCGTCAGGACGGGTTGGAAAAAAAAAATGATTTAATAAAAGTGACTTAATGAAATGTTCGTGAATGATTTAAAACCCCCTGTCTTCAAATTAGATACTGCTGATTAATTTTTTTTTTTGGATAGCAATTTTCCGTAGACTCTCCTTTTTGTCGGGTGGTGACAAGAAATGACTGCATGCTTTGGAGCTTTCAACCGATCTGTTAATTTCCACACGGAATCCCCCCCCCCCACCACCTCCGCTCCCTCCCTCCCCCCTCTCCTCCTCCTCCCCCCCCCACCCCCCCCCCCCGGGCGGTTAAAAGCAAGAGATGAAGGGCATCACGTCTGCTTGATAATCCTGTCAGCTCTTTCTGGATTGCGACATATGCACGTGAAATGCCACACACAGACCGGCCATGTCCGATTGATGGCCCAATGTTGCTCTGACCCACTTTCAGCTGTGATTTCTTTTTTTTTTTTCTTTTTTTTTTTTTGCATTTCTGTTCCTGTCTCCTCCACACCCCCCTCCCTCCCCCCTTTTTTCTCTCAGTGTGTCTGTTTTGACTCCTCTGTTTGAGTGTCTGTATGCATGTCTGTTATTGTGATTCTGTCTCTCTCTCTGTTCCCACACACTTCCCCACTTTACTCCTCCTTCTCTCTGTGTGTGTGTGTGTGTGTGTGTGTGTGTGTGTGTGTGTGTGTGTGTGTGTGTGTGTGTGTGTGTGTGTTGTTGTTGTTGTTGTTGTTGTTGTTGTTGTTGTGTGTGTGTTTGTCTGTCTGTCTGTCTTTCTGACTCTCTCGCCCTCTCTTTCTCTCACTCACTCACTCTCTCTCTCTCTCTCTCTCTCTCTCTCTCTCGCTCTCTCTCAAAACGGACTTCCTTGTTGTTTATTCCACTTTTTAACTTTGAGTGTTGGTCCTGAACTAGTGGATCAGGTCCGGAGGATTTTTGGTGACCTGACCAAAGCTCTGTGAATTCAGTCAGATTTATGTGACGTGCTCTGCAGTCACGTGACCTGACTGACAGTCGGTGAATTTTGTGGCCTGCGCTGCAGTCCTGTGTCAGAATGTAGGTCACACAGTGAGGTGACTGCAGTCAACGGACTGTCAGAATGTAGGTCTCAAAGTGAGGTGACTGCTGCAGTCAACGGACTGTCAAAATGCAGATCTCACAGTGAGGTGACTGCAGTCAACGGACTGTCAAAATGTAGGTCTCACAATGAGGTGACTGCTGCAGTCAACCGACTGTCAGAATGTAGGTCTCAAAGTGAGGGGACTGCAGTCAACGGACTGTCAGAATGTAGGTCTCAAAGTGAGGGGACTGCAGTCAACGGACTGTCAGAATGTAGGTCTCACAGTGAGGATTATGCAGTCAACGGACTGTCAAAATGTAGGTCTCATAGTGAGGGGACTGCAGTCAACGGACTGTCAGAATGTAGGTCTCAAAGTGAGGTGACTGCAGTCAACGGACTGTCAAAATGTAGGTCTCACAGTGAGGATTATGCAGTCAACGGACTGTCAGAATGCAGGTCTCAAAGTGAGGTCACTGCAGACGGAAATTGAAACAAGTTTTAAGAATAATTCCCAGTCATTCCGCCCAAAACAAGGACAAACAAGTTACAAGACGACTCGTTTCGACCTCTTAGGTCTCCTTCTGGCAAGAAAAACAACGTTCAGGACAATGAAAACGAAGAAAGAGCAATCACTTATCTTCTCATACCTTCCTTTGTTTTTATTGTCCTGAATGTTGTGTATCTTGCCTGAAGAAGACCTAAGAGGTCGAAAAGCGTCGTGTTTTGTCTTTTAACTTGTGTGTCCTTGATTTCAGCGGACTCACTCAGAATCATTTTCAGACTGTAGTCTGTATCTATGTGAACTGATTACTGAGATGTTCTCCTCTGATAATGGTCAGTGGCCCAGCAAACTCTCAGACCGTGAGCCTTTCGCCTAGTAAATGTCTGCCGCTGGGCTTCAGTACCTTATACCTTCGCCACATAATTTTCAATCACAGACTTTCGAGTCGTGGATTTCATGGGTTTTGTCCCTCACATGTTTGTTTTGTGGGACGGACTTGAGCGTTGTAAATTTTTGGCCGCAGAGAGTTTTGTTTTCGCATGCATATACGTCTCGTGGGGTTTTATACTGTGGGCTTTCATCCCATGACCATTTGTTCACGGATGCTCTCCCTTAGGACTCTTCTGTTGTACACTTCTGCTCCATGGGTTTTCATTCTGTGGATATGCATTTCGTGGACTGTCGTGTTGTGGACTTTTGCCCCCATTGAATTCTGTTCCACGGATATTTGCCTCGTGGGCTTTCCCGCTGTGGACGTCTGCCTTGTGGATTTTTCTTCTATGTATATTTGTCTTGTGGAATATTGCACCATGTTCTTCTGTCGTATGGACTTCTGTTCTAGGGGTATTTGTCCTATGGACCTTTGTTCCAGGGGTATTTGTCCTATGGACTTTTGTTCCAGGGGTATTTGTCCTATGGACTTTTGTTCCAGGGGTATTTGTCCTATGGACTTTTGTTCTAGGGGTACTTGTCCTATGGACCTTTGTTCCAGGGGTATTTGTCCTATAGACTTTTGTTCCAGGGGTATTTGTCCTATGGACCTTTGTTCCAGGGGTATTTGTCCTATGGACTTTTGTTCCAGGGGTATTTGTCCTATGGACTTTTGTTCCAGGGGTACTTGTCCTATGGACCTTTGTTCCAGGGGTATTTGTCCTATGGACTTTTGTTCCAGGGGTATTTGTCCTATGGACTTTTGTTCCAGGGGTGTTTGTCCTATGGACCTTTGTTCCAGGGGTATTTGTCCTATGGACCTTTGTTCCAGGGGTATTTGTCCTATGGACTTTTGTTCCAGGGGTATTTGTCCTATGGACTTTTGTTCCAGGGGTATTTGTCCTGTGCATTTTCGCTGCGGACTTTAGTCACATCGGTTTGATCTGCATCTGTTTGTCTCATGGGCTTTTTTGGCTGTCAGTTTTTGCCCCATGGAATAATATTTTTTTCCCTGAATGCTTTTAAAGTATCAATTGTATGTTTCTTGGCACTGTAGCCTGTATAGTGTTTCACACCGGACCAGCACAAAAAAAAAAAAAAAACGCACTCAGGCATGCAACTGGCAAACCAATCTTCCTTCCATCCCCCCTCCCCCCCCCCCCCACACACACACACACACTCAGAGGTCATCTCGTCTTATTACGTTTTCTGATCAAAAAGCTCATCTGCCCAGTGTAATTATGATTAATTTTCTTCCCTCATGTCGCCCTCAACCCCTGTCTGTTTCCTTCCTGCCAGTACCATTCCTCTTCTCGCTCCCGCCTTGCTCATCTTCTCTCTCTCTCTCTCTCTCTCTCTCTCTCTCTCTCTCTCTCTCTCTCTCTCTCTCTCTCTACTCCCAGTCTGCTGCGTAATCCGTCAAGGACCGTTTCAGCTCATGTCAGCCAGCCAGAGAAGTCGCTGAGTTTATCATCGACGCGTTCGTTCATCACGCAGTCGTATTCCACGTTTGTAGTTTCAGTGTCAAATGAATGACCCTTCTTCACGCCACTCTTCCTTCAGAGAGAATCTAGGTAGCTGTCCGATGGACGACAGCGAAAAGAAAACGTAAATTAAAAAAAAAAAAAGACACAGATTGTTAACGGTTAAACGAAAACAAAACAAACAAAACAACAAACAAACAGCTCCCAAACCCACCCACCACTAAAACAAAACAAAACAAAACAAAAAAAAAAGACACGTGACGGATGGAATAGATTGGTGGATAATTTGATAGATGGGTGAAGTGTTTTGATGAATGCTGTAAGAATCAACGATCAAACGAATTAATGACTTAGGAATGAAAAAATCCAAGTAACACAGTGATAATTCGCACCAAAAAGTAAAACTACAAATTGCACATCTCTCTCTCTCTCTCTCTCTTTCTCTCTCTCTCTCTCTCTCTCTCTCTCTCTCTCTCTCTCTCTCTCTCTCTCACACACACAACAAATTGCGGATGTTTTGTTTTTAACAAATCTCTCGGCAATTGGCAGCATTCGTTAATATTGAGGAAATGAAATGCCAATTCTTGGACTTGAAGTTAATTTTCTGAGTTGTTAGTTTGTTTGTTTGATCTCGGTTTGCATGTTTCTCTGTCCTATATTCTGTAACTTTTAGATGATTTTCTTTTCAGTTCGACTTCTCCATTTTAACAAGCCTTCATCAGCGATTTTCCGACTTAGTAATTTTCTGCTGAGAAAAAAATGTTCTCTCTGTCTGTCTGTCTGTCTGTCTGTCTGTCTGTCTGTCTCTCTCTCTCTCTCTCTCTCTCTCTCTCTCTCTCTCTCTCTCCACTCTACACACCCATTCTAAAGGTGAAGAAGCTCCTTGGTGCATTCCATGTCATGTAGTACTCACAATGAAGCAAGATCTTTTAGAGTGCTGGGACTTGCATGATGTAAGACAAAAATACTTAACAACAGACTCTATGAAAACCTTGTTCAGAGATCGGAAATGAAATGAGGCAGGGAACAGTAAACGATAAACAGTAAACAAGTGGGGTATTTTTTGCTCCCATAAGAAAACCTAACACACAGTTACTTTTATTCAAGACTGGCACAGCTTTTTAAACTTGAATAAAGTCAGACAAATATTTAGACGAACAATCTAATAGTGGGGGAAAAAACAAGCGCAGGCCAACAACTGAACTGTCTTCATAGTGATGACTTGGCAAAGACTTGTTTCTGTCCGTCTGTGTGTTTGTCTTTTGATCTCCCTTGCATCTTTGGGTGGATCCTCAAGCGTAGGCTCAAAGATTGTCCCCTTAAGTCCAAATCTTTGCCAAGTCATTACTATGAAGACAGTTCAGTTGTTGGCCTGCGCTTGTTTTTTCCCCCACTATTAGATTGTTCGTCTATGTATTTGTCTGACTTTATTCAAGTTCAAAAGGCTGTGCCAGTCTTGAATAAAAGTAACTATGTGTTAGGTTTTCTTATGGGAGCAAAAAATACCCCACTTGTTTACTGTTTCTTGTTCAGAGATGTCCTACCAGATGTGATCTTTGAATTTCTGGAATCGGGTTAAACGTCTTGTAATTACTGTCCAATGGACAAAGTTACATCTACGATAAATGTTTGGCAAGGCAGCCTGAAATTCAGCACAGAACTGGAACATTTGTTCTTTGCAGATCCATTTCACAGGACGTACAAGAAATAAAAAGCTACCGTATGTTTAATATATTGAATCTTTATGTGTTTTACTGCATAGAAATTTACACGCAGTAAAAAATGGACTTCCATGTATATCTGCGGTTTTGTTTTGTTATATATATGTAAAATAAAAAAGAATGCATACATATAAGACACACACACACACACACACACACACACACACACACACACACACACACACACACACATATATATATATATATAAAATAAACTAATAAATTCCAAGGATAAGTACCGAGCACCATTCCAGCAACTTACAGAGCAGCTTAGTGTTGCAATGACTGCAAGAAATATTCAATTATAAACAAAGCTTGCTCTTATGTCTTAGACCGAAGACATAGGGGGAGATAAGCAGTCATATCTCTCTCTCTCTCTCTCTCTGTGTGTGTGTGTGTGTGTGTGTTTGTGTGTGTTGTGTGTGTGTGTGTGTGTTGAACAACGTCTTTTAAATTGATTGTTGTTAACAGCAACGCACACATATTAAAAAAGTGATGACTGAACGGCCTTTCATTTGCTGTGGTTAAAAAGAAATGCTCATGTGACAAAAACGAACAAAGAAACAACAAAAAGAGTATTGACTATTATGCCTGAACTGACTGCGATTTGACAACGGAAATGCAATGAAAAGAAGTTAACAAGTCTGTGATTTCTACCCCAAGGCAGTTTGGTACATACTGTGATGTGATGACTAGGAGTGAGAGAAGGAGAGAGATGAGAGAGAGAGAGAGAGAGAAGAGGAGAGAGGAGAAAGGGATGGAGGTAAGGGGTAGGGGAGAGAGAGAGAGAGAGAGAGAGAGAGAGAGAGAGAGAGAGAGAGAGAGAGAGAGAGGAGGAGGGGGTAGAGGAGGTAGAGAGAGAGAGAGAGAGAGAGAGAGAGAGAGAGGAGAGAGAGAGAGAGAGAGGAGGATGGAGGTAATGGGTAGGGAGGAGAGAGAGAGAGAGAGAGAGAGAGAGAGAGAGGGAGAGAGACAGAAGACAGAGACAGAGACAGAGAGAGAGAGAGGAGAGAGAGATGGAGGAGAGAGGAGAGAGAGAGAGAGAGAGAGGAGAGGAGAGAGAGAGAGAGAGAGAGAGAGATGGAGGTATGGGTACGAGAGAGAGAGAGAGAGAGAGAGAGAGAGAGAGAGAGAGGACAGAGAGACAGAGAGAGAGAGAGAGAGAGAGCGAGCGAGCGAGCGAGAGAGGATGGGGGTGAAGGAAGGGGGGGGGGGGGTAAGAAAAAAGAGGGACAGAGAAACACGCGGACGGAGACAAGCAGATAAAAAGAAAGAAAGAAAGGTATAGAGTAACGTCAACGAGCTGATAGACATACTTATCCTGAGACATTTCACGTGCTGATAGACATACTTATCTGTGACATTTCACGTGCTGATAGATACTTATCGTGTGACATTTCACGTGCTGATAGACATACTTATCCTGAGACATTTCACGTGCTTAGCATACTATGGACATTACTGCTGATGACAACTTGTGTGACATTTCACGTGCTGATAGACATACTTATCCTGTGACATTTCACGTGCTGATAGACATACTTATCTTGTGACATTTCACGTGCTGATAGACATACTTATCCTGTGACAGTTCACGCTGATA
>CM065740.1:16079442-16086942 GCA_033310375.1 Conus canariensis | reverse complement strand
GTTCCGTCGGGGTCACCGGTATCAGCGAGTCCATGGGGGCTGTCGTTGGACGGACGTGGTGGCGCCCTCCGGAGGGAGAGCTCACTCACGCCGGCTCCGCGACTAAGCAATTATTGTCGTCAGTAGGGGGCTTAGTAGGTGGTGTCCTGCGTATGTTAGATCAGAACAGGCGCCACTGAACACCACCGAAGTGACTCGGCAGCAGTGCAGTGTCTCCTCCGGTGGGTTGCCTCTTGACGATTGACATTGACTGTGGATTGCCGGTGCCGGGGCTGCGGCGGGGCCGACCGGGCTGTGGCTGTGGACGGGATGTCGGAATGAGCGGCGTGGGTGCACTGTCTCTGAGGTGGCGCAGAGGTTGGGACAGCAAAAACAACAACAACAACAACAACAAAACAACAACAGCAAAAAAACCCCACGTACCTTTAATTTCCAGTCAGTGTGGGCAGCAAACATCCAAATCAGTCCAAGTAACAATATAGCACTTTGAAAGAGAGGCTTATGTTTACGGAGACGGGGGCTTGAGAACTGATCCTTTTCCGGTGAGTGCTCTTGCAGAAACGCATCCATTAAGTGGATGAAACTCGACTGTGTGGTCCCAGTCTTCCCAACCGAGTCCGCAGCAACTCAACTCTGGGTAGGAGCCGGTCGGGGCAGAAAAACCCCACATAAGGTACCTGGTTTTATTATCGTTTCAGTCTTTGCCATTCACGCAGCAGTCTGTGAACCCTGCAAGCTTGGGTCGTCAGTCCAGTGTGGCAACCATGGGATTTCCTTTACGTAAATTTGTGGGTTTTCATTCCCGGTTACTGACCCCCCAGAAACTGTGTCTTTCATATTTCCACCTTTTGATTTTTTGACAAAATTCGGCCAACCACTCTATTCAAAATTCTCTCTCTCTCTCGTCTCTCTCTGTCTGTCTGTCTGTCTGTCTGTCTGTCTCTGTCTGTCTGTCTGTCTGTCTGTCTGTCTGTCTCTCTCTCTCTCTCTCTCTCTCTCTCTCTCTATCTCTCTCTTTCCCACCCCTTTTCACCAAGTACTCTTGTTTATTATTTCAAAGATACCTTCAGAAATATGTGTGAGGATCTAATCGATTTCGGAAGGTTTCTGTTTTGCTGATCTCAAAGTGCACCTCAGCAGCTCCTTAGCAGGAAACCAGGCTCCAGCAGCAACACTGATGAGCGAAAAATGGATCTGGGTTCCGATTTTGTTTTCATTGCTATTTTGCATGTCCTGTATCAACTTGTCGACCCTTCAGACTTGTGGAGCGACGTCCACGTTTTGCGCTTGGGGTTCTCTAAAAGTGCACTCACACGCACGCACGCACGCACGCGCGCGCGCAGGCACACACACACACACACACACACACACACACACACCACACACACACACACATACATCCACACACACACACACACAATATATATATATATATATATATATATATATATATATATATATATACATATCTATATATCTCCCTATGTATGTACATACGTATGTATGTATGAGTAAGAGGGAAGACAGTCAAACATACAGAGAGAAGAAAATGAAAGGACAAACGCACGGGCAGAGAGAGAGAGAGAGAGAGAGAGAGAGAGAGAGAGAGAGAGAGAGAGAGAGAGAGAGAGGCGTGCACAGCGATAGGCAGACAGACCGACCAACAGACAGACAAAAGCAGACAGGGAGACAGAGAGATCACATCGACTCGATCAAGAGTTGAGAGAAAAAAAAAAAAAAAAAATAAAGGAAACGCGGCGCAGAAGATCTAAAACCTATACACAATCTGATGCTTGACATGCTCAGGTTGGCAAAAAAAAAAAACAACACAAAAACCAACTGTTTGCTATTCATCTCACCCGCCACATTTTTGGGCTGATTTCAAGACAGTTTCCCCGGGTTTGAAAGTAATTTGGCATTGGAGGTCAAGAGGTGAGACGAGGAGGAGCACAGGGGATGGAGGACAGTGATCCTTCCTCCTCCTCCCCCCCCCTCCCCTCTCTCTCATTCTCTCTCGCTCTGTGTTAATTTCACGTGGTTTTTTTTTTAGGAATGAGAAAGGTCTCGGGTGATCTCTTTAGGCCTTATTAATCATGCATTTTGCCAAATTTCCGGAAATTTGAAAGTGTAATATCCTGTCTGTATTAAAATCTGACACGTGAGACACGGGGTCGGTGTTTTCTTTACTACTGGAGGTAGGACTGGTTGGGAGAGGGTACAACCAACATCACATTGTTGACCGGGGTCTTTGCTACGCTTTTGTTTATGTGTTTGGATGGCCCGCATTTCACGTCGGTTAGTTGTCTGTGGCATCACTCTCACCGCTGCCGATGTTCCAGCTCCTTCACACATACTGCCACTTCAGTGCCAGCACTAGTAATCAAGGAGAACTACTGATGTCACGCTGCTGTAAGACCTCCAGCCAGAGAAGACTCTTCAATGCTGCTGCGCAGACTTACGCAGTTTTCGTTGAGTGTATTGTAATTCTCTCTCTCTCTCTCTCTCTCTCTCTCTCTCGCACACACACACACACACACACCACACACACACACACACACACACACACACACACACACACGCACACACACAGACCGATGTCAACTGCTCTGATTTCGCAGGAAAGTTTGCAGGTGTCTGTGTCTTTGAAATCTGGTTTACATCGAAGGCTTTTACTGTTGACAGGCCTGGGAAGCGCGCGCAACAGAAGTAAACATGTGAAACTAGATTCGTTTTGTATACGTTTATATAATTCTGAAGATCCATGTTGTTAAAAAGTGAAGAAAAACTGTTTGTATATGAAGCAGTTTAATTACCCTGCTGCCCTCTTGGCCTCATCAAGGACATCAATCAGAAATCATCAAGAATCGAGTAACTAACATTTATGCTTGCAAAATATGTTCGAGTTTTACATGATTCTGCGTAAACAGCCACTTATTACTTGAAAATAAAGTTTCTCAAATTCAAAAGCAGCGTTTCTACCGGTCTACTCAGGGGTCATGACCTTGGCAGGTACTCCCCGGTGCGTGAGAAAGGGCCTCCTACCATCCCTGCAAGAGGAGTACATCCAAACTGACCTCTCCCTATGTACTCCAGCTTGCTCCCCTCTTTTGAAATCCTCAGTGTCCCAAACGACCAAACGTATCAACCAAAGCACACTGCACCTGGTTCTAAAGGCGTGTGTGTGTGTGTGTGTGTGTGTGTGTGTGTTGTTGTATTTGTTCGAACTGAAATCACCCCGCCCCCCCTCTCCCCTTCTATTGTTCCCAAACCACTTTCCAGTGAGTGATTCTGGGCTTGGTAGACAAACACCTTATGGTGTGATATGGGCAGGTGCACTACCTCCCTGTCACATGGTTTCAGCACCTACCTGTATTCACTCTTCGAGGGTGTTTCTGAATCATGCTTTAAGTCGTTTCAGGGAGTGATTTTTGTCACAGGTCCAGATTTACTCCCCCTCTCCCTCCCTTCAAAAATTCAGGTGCGGTTGTGCTTTGATTGACACTAATTGTTGTGTTGGACACTTTGAGAGTTTCAAAGGAGAATTACTCCCGTCCTTAACTTCAGGTGCAGACTGTTTTGATTGACACGTTTTGTAGTATGAGACACTTTCCGAGTTTCCAAAGACGGGAACGATTTGATAAAAGATGAGATCAGACTGGATTTACTCTCCGTGGGTAGGTTGGGCACGTGGGTCTTTCTCACCGGCCGGTGAATGATATCGGGAGTGGAGTGATTACGGTACGCAACCCTGGGATGACTGTCGAGCAAATAACAGATTGAGAGCCTGACGACGCTTTAGGACTAGACTTTGAACATGTCCACAGTGTTCCTGTCTGCTCACACCAAGGTGACAGGCTCTTTTGCTGCTATCGGCTCGAGGTAAACTCCACTAAACCAGTTACACAAGCTACAAACCCCATTGTTTCACTCCTCCCCCACCCCCCCCCTCCCCCTTATTTCCTCTCGCATAATCCCCTCTGTCGTTTCCGTCTGGCGGCCATTTTATTCGGGTGCCGAACACATGGAAAGGATAAGTGACTCTGCGTTCTTTGTTCGTACTGTCCTAAATGTTAAATGTTGTTTTCGCTTGAAGAAGACCCAAGAGGTCGAAATGTATTGTGTCTTGTCCTGTGCTTCGTTTGTTTATGCCCTTGGCGGTAACTAACCCCTTCTCTTTCTATTTTTTTTCTTTTTTTTTTCTGAAGCTCTGTTAGACTATAATCATTTAATTGTGTTTGTCTCCTGACCCTATTGCACTCACAGTGGCTCCCATCACAGACCATACTGGTAAATCGCCAGGTACATCAAAAATAGCTGTGGGCAGTCAGAAATGAGATGAACGTGGCATCAATGAAATACGAGTTGCAGACATCGAGGTAATGTCTCTGTCTGATGACAGTCAGTGGAGCAGGGAAAGAAATATTTGTAAAAGAAGTTTCAAATGACGGCCACCAGAGGAGCTGTCAAGCTCTGTCCTCCTCTCTCTCTCTCTGTCTTTATCTGTGCGTGCGTGCGTGCAGGTGCGCGCGCGCGCGCGTGTGTGTTTGTGTATGTGTGTGGGGTTAAAAAAAAAAGCCATGTATTAACTTCAATTCATTCAATCTTTTTTCACGATCCTCGCTTGTCAAATCCCAGGCCATTTAGGACGTTCTGGATTTCCAAATGACAGCAGTCCAAGCCGAATATCCGACCTGAAGAAAAGTTTGACAGTTAGTGCGACGCCATTGAATGGACACATGAGATCCCCGCCGGCGAGTTTCATCGTAAGTCTTCTTTGATTCTTTTCATAGAAGAGCAAAATCTGTGTGACAAAAATGATAAAAATTCGGACTTGGGTACACTTTGATTAGAAATCTCTCTCTCTCTCTCTCTCTCTCTCTTCTCTCTCTCTTGTCTGTCTGTCTGTCTGTCTGTCTCTCTCTCTCTTTGTCTCTGTCTGTCTGTCTGTCTCTCTCTCTTTGTCTCTCTCTCTGTGTCTGTCTGTCTGTCTGTCTGTCTGTCTCTCTCTCTCTCTCTGCCTGCCCGTGCGTCTGTCTGTCTCTGATCCAGATAATAGCATTCATCATTATTTTGTTTTTCAGTATGATTTATTTGGTTTTAGATATCAGCATGTTCCTTGCTGAGAGGAGAAAAAAAAAGCTTTACGTCATATGCTACGGGAATTCTGCATGAATGTGAGCACACTGAATATTCATAAAACTGTTTATAGTGATCTGCAAGAATGTATGGAAAACTTTATGTGGAATGAGGACGTTACTAACGATTTCAGCACTGAGATAAATTTTATTTGTTTTTCGCAGAAGAATAAAGTGCAGTGAACTCTGAATGAAGAATGCCTTGGTGCTATGATACTGTGAACAAATCTACAGAATGTATGAAGCAACATGTGTGCGCAAACAGATCCTATAAGCATGGTGATCGATGTGATGAAACAGTCGGTCAGAAATCGAAAGTGCCCAAGCTTTTGCAGATTTTCAAGAAAACTTACAAAAATGGTGACGCCATAACACGAATAATCATGAAGAACGTATCATGTGATCCAATTGGAGCAACTTGAAGTGCCAAAGAAAACATTCACTGACAAGCCACCAACACCGGATGACGTAGAGAAATGATGACAGGAATCAGATCCAGATCTTAGCCTGAACCTGATAGAATACCACAACTGTTGAATAAGAAATGTCCGAATGTTGTAGACTGGCTCCGCACACTGATAAGATCAGTATGGAGGAACTTGAATATCATCGACCAATATCATAGATGATAGTGGATGGAACATACTTTACCAGACAGGGAAACTCGAGTGACATAAGTTCAGACCAGTATTGTGTGTGAACGTTCAGTGCAAACGTCTTCTCGGTCATGTTAGCCAGACGGAGTAAATATATAGCAAGATATGAGTGTCTGGATTTGACAGTCCAGAGAGGCGTCACTGGAATCTATAGCCGTGTAGAACATGCCACTATGATTTGACAGTGCAGAAAGGCATCATTGGAATCTATAGCCGTGTAGAACATGCCACCATGATTTGGGAAGCAACCCAAAGATCTAAAGCAGACAAAAAGGGGCCTCCAAGTATTGTGGTTTGATCTGGCGAATGCACATACAACAGCTCCACACAAGATGATTCAGTTGGCTTTCAACACATATCATGACCCAAAGAATATTCAAGACATGCTGAAGAAGTATTTGCGTTGTTTCTTAATGAGACCACGTAAAACACAAGAGAACGGAGTGTGGAAGTTGGCAAAGCAACGGGCTTTTCTAATACTGTTTGTGTTAGCAGCGGAAGTCATTTTAAAAGCAGTCATGAGCCGGACATGTTCAGAAGACCTCGGGAGCGGAAAGCCAATGGCCCCTATAAAAGTCTTCATGGATGACATAAGACATTTTCCACCAAGGAAGATGAAACACACAGCATGCCGAAGCAATTAGACAAATTAGTTGCTTCATTAAGGATGAGTTTAAAACCAAAGACATGAAGCCTCTTCCTGCGGAAAGAAAATTGTTGAAACAGTTACTGAAGCCAACCACGCCATTCCACCAGAGACAGACGAACCCGTAAAGATCCTGGGAAGGTGGTGTAAAGATTACTTGAAAGACACAAAGAGGGGAAAGGAAACCGAGCGAATGACAGAAGAAAGCCCGCAGATAATAGACTAGCATGGACCCGCTAGCTATTGCAAGACCTGAAGTCTTCCATTCGTGCTGAACATAAAGCCC
The DNA here is from genome assembly GCA_033310375.1 of Conus canariensis. Taxonomy (NCBI): domain Eukaryota; kingdom Metazoa; phylum Mollusca; class Gastropoda; order Neogastropoda; family Conidae; genus Conus; species Conus canariensis. Next base: position 16,080,219 of record CM065740.1, on the reverse strand, counting down.
CGCTGGCCTCTGCTGATCTGTGATATAGGCACCAGTACGGTGGAATCAGGGGAGGCCAGAATCAAGTGGACAAAGGAAATGCCCTGATGTCCCACCTGGTCTCTGCCGATGCCCTCTGTTGCCACCGAACAAAGCTGAATCTACCCCTGAAATCCATCCTGGAGGGACACAAACAGGACAAAGCAAGGCTACTAACCATTTTTCAGGACTCGGAAGACAAGACAGTGAGATCAGTCCAACCCATGCTAAAGACGGGCAGAAGATGAAAAGTTCAGCAAGCAAAGGACCTGGCAAAGGAAAACCTTAAGACCAGGAGATAACATGACACCTGAAAACACAGACAGGGGCTGGGGTCCACTGAAATGACGAGGTGGTTAAGGGCAAAAGGGAAAGCAAAGAGAGACGTGTCGATGCAGGAGCTGAAGAAAGAAGATGTCCAGAGAATCCAGAAGGCAGTCCTGCCAAACCCACCAGGTGCAGTGGACTCTCCAAAGAAGTCCAGATGGAAGGAACTATGGAAAACGGCTCAATCAGGTGCATTCCCCAATCTGTACATGACCTCCCGGTCTGGAAGTCAGACCTGGGGAGATGGGGGACTTCAGACGACCCTTCATGCCCAACTGTCAGGCAAACAAACAGTTGATGCAAAGAGTTGATACAAAGCAGCACTAACACAGGGAAGGTACGCTTGAAGACACAGCCAAGTGTATAAGGAGACTGCAAGTTCACCTAGCATCGCAAGAAAAAAAACCCTATGCTACCAGAAGGTCCAGCAGC
>CM065740.1:16071942-16074442 GCA_033310375.1 Conus canariensis | reverse complement strand
TAACATGTAGACAAATCCAAATTCCCGTCTAAACCTTTTTTTTTTTTTGTAACACAATGCAACGTAAGATAATCTATTTTATATATACCACATCCCCCTCTTTCTTTCACACAATGCAACGTAAGATAATCTATGTTATATATACCACATCCCCCTCTTTCTTTCACACAATGCAACGTAAGATAATCTATGTTATATATTCCACATCCCCCTCTTTCTTTCACACAATACAGCGTAAGATAATCTATGTTATATATACCGCATTCTCCCTCTCTTTCTTTCACACAATGCAGCGTAAGATAATCTATGTTATATATATATATATATATATATATATATATATATACCACATTCCCCTCCCCTTCTCTGTCTTTCACACAATACAGTGTAGGATAATCTATGTTATATATACCATATTCCCCCTCCCTCTCTATCTCTTTCACACAATGCAGCGTAAGATAATCTATGTTACATATATACCTCATCCCTTCCCCCGTCTCTCTCTCTCTCTTTCACACAATACAGCATAAGATAATCTATGTCATTTGTACATAGCAATGTAGTGAAGCTTTACGTCGGTAAACTCCTTGATATAAGTAAGCTATCGTTCGAGAATATAACAAGTTTCACCAGATATGGGCAGCTATGGCCTCAACAATAGAAACACCCGTTGACCAATGGAAGCTGCATCGGCGAAACACTCATTTCATCGAGGGCAAAAAGTACCTTGTTTCCCTGATTTGGTTCATATTAGAATAAACATGTTGATAAAGTATGCATCAATCTCCTTGGTACACTCAAAAGTACTATCTATTCTTGCATGTTCATTTTTGTTCAGTTTAAACGATTAAACACTGTCAACTTCAACTTGAAAAAAAAATCTGGTTGTCGATGAAACCTACCATACTTAGGGGATCAAACACTATCAAAGAAAGTTTCAGAGCATTTTCTCTCTGAGAAATATCTGTCATTTTGCGGAAATACGGTTCAACTGTGAGAGACCAAGAAGATCGAAACCAATGATCCTGAGTCGTGCCATTCAAAGTGCTGTCTGTCTGTCTGTCTGTCTGTCTCTATCTGTCTGCCTCTCTCTCTCTCTCTCTTTCTCTCTCCTCTCTCTCACCTCCTCTCTCACACTCTTTCCCCCTCTCTGTCTTTCTTTTTCTCTCTATCTTTCTGTCCGTCCACTTGTCTGTCTGTCTGCCTGTGTGTCTGTGTGTCTGTCTCTTTCACACACACACACACACACACACACACACACACACACACACACACACACACACACACACAACACACATACACAAACGACCTGCAGATGAAGGATGAATTCGAAATGGAAAAATGCAGGACAATATCGAATACGCGAAACTAGTTCCAAACTTCACGGGCTGAAAAGAGAATTAAACGAGCCGTCAGGCGTCTTGGAGAATGGTGTAGAACCCGCAGCCCAAGGAAAGAAGACCGATACCACCCAAAAACTGAAGCTGCAGGGACAGAGATCGGAAGGAGATCAGATGGCTCAGCCGAAGACACATCGCCTAGAGACCCGGTGAAGGCAAAAGGAAGAAAAACTTAGAATGACTTCTCTTATCCCCCGAGGAGTTTGCGAGGGGTAATGACCAAAAACTGCGCGAGCTGAGAAGGTCATGGAGGAAAAGAATGTGGTGGCATTCTTTGAACTCTTTGAATTTCTGAAAAAAAAGAGGTGCACGGTGCTGCCAGTTGACGAGACTTCAGTGAGAGTGTGATGGAGGAAAGTACATCTATCAATGTCAGTGTGGCTTCGGAGGAACGATGGGCGGGTGGTGGAACTGACTTGATTCAGTCGAAATCATCTTCTCACGCGCGCTCCGTGGGGAGAGCTGAAGATATTATTACAACACTACAGCACACACACGCACACACACACACACACACACACACACACACACACACACACACACACACACACAACACACAACACAACACACACACACACACACACAACACAACACACACACACACACACACACACACACACACACACACACACACGCACACATACACACAACACACACACTCACACACGTACACGCACACACAGACACAGACACACACACACGTACACACACACACATAAATACACACACTCACATTCACACACGCACACACACACACACACACACACACACACACACACACACAAACACACTCATACAAGTACACGTACACGCACACACACACACACACACACACGCACGCACACAGAGACACACACACACACACACACGCACACAGAGACACACTCACACACGTACACACACACACAGACATACACACACACACACACACGTTACACACACACGTACAACACACATACACACACATGTGTATACACACACACATCACACACACCACACACACACACACACACACACATACACACACACACACACACACACACATGTGTACACACACACACACACATGTGTACACACACACACACACATACACACACACA
>CM065740.1:16064442-16066942 GCA_033310375.1 Conus canariensis | reverse complement strand
TGCTCCTGACCAGGACACGTTTGTTTTGCGAATGTTTTTGATCTAGTGAACCAGAATACACCCACCACCCGCCACTGCCACCTACACATGTAAACAGAAATTGCACACCCTCTTCTCCTCCCTGTGAAATCGACCCGCCACATGAAATCTGTACACAGGGATAGCAACTATCACTTATCAGGAGCAAAAGCAGCGTGGTTTTTGACGACGTCTTTCGTACGGTAACTGTAGGACTGTATATTAAAAGAATGACTAGAGAATGTCGATGGCTGCCTTTCACTCCCCGTTCTTGGGTCTGGTATATGGTGGGTGACAGATCTGCCAAATTATTCATTTTGGATGATTTTCATGGCTTGGTTTATCCGGCTGGTGTGAACAAGCCATCGTAACACTCCAGTTTCTGTCGGGGGTATCAACATCATCGTCGTCGTCGTCATCGTCGTCATCCTCCTCCTCCTCCTCCTCACCATCATCATCACCATTACCATCCATCATCACATCATCATCATCATCCATCATCATCACCACCACCACCACCACCACCACCACCACCATCATCATCATCACCACCATCATCATCATTGCTATTATCATTATTATTATTGCGATCCTCCTCCTCCTCATGATAATAATAATGATGATGATCATAACAATAATGAGAATGATAGAAATGATAATAATAATAATAGTAATAACAATACGAATAATGATAATGATAATGATAACGATGATGATAATGATGATAAAGATGAGGATGATGTTGATGATGGTGATGATAACGATGATGATGATTATCATCATTATCATTAGTATAGTACTCACCTAGCATCCCTCCTTGGATAGAGACCAGTCTGTAAACGCTCTACAATCCACGCTCTCATTTACACAGTGGACTGCCTAGCTGGGTAGAGCCGACTGCAGAACTGCAAGCTGGCGCTACTTTCTGTCGTTTACAGTGTCATTCACTCGAATATCGGTCACTCAGTTTTTCTCTCATTCTCTCCATTTTTTTTTGGTCATAGAGGATGCTGATATGTGTATACGTGTCGTCCATAACAACGGCCAAATTTGCCTGGTCTTCCGAAAGTTAGTGATGGCGTTGTACCCAGAGGCAAGATGCTATGCGTGAGTGCACACACAGAGCCTCGGTGTATTGATTGACCACAGGATTTTTCGGAAAATGGGGCTGGAACCATTATTAACTCTGTGGAAAAAATCCTCCTGTAACTAAACGACCTCCTTTCCCGTTCCCAGACCTGCCCGGGGAACCTCTCTGCTTCCAACCTCCCGCCCGGGGAGTGAGGCCCACATCCTACAGCGGAGACTCCTCCCCGAGCACTTCAGCCTTCTCTCAGCACGCCTTCCTCCTGGGCCACGACACTATCCGGCGCCTGGACCAGCTGGTGGCCACAATGTTCCTAGGCTGCAGACGATGGGCGCCCCTCTCCATCCTGCCAGGTCGCCTGCTGGTCCGGCTGTAGTGCACTGTCTTCTACACGCTGCTGGCCAGGCCAGGCTCCACACCCCTGCACCCCCCTGGGCTACACCTGCATCCCTGGGCTACACCTGCCCCCTACCTGCCCCCCTGGGCTACACCTGCCTCCTGGGCTACACCTGCCTCCTGGGCTACACCTGCCCCCCTGGGCTACACCTGCCTCCTGGGCTACACCTGCCCCTGGGCTACACCTCCTCCTGGCCACACTGCCTCCTGGGCTACACCTGCCTCCTGGGCTACACCTGCCCCTGGGCTACACCTGCCTCCTGGCTACACCTGCCCCTGGGCTACACCTACCTCCTGGCTACACCTGCCTCCTGGGCTACACCTGCCCCTGGGCTACACCTGCCCCTGGGCTACACCTGCCCCCTGGGCTACACCTGCCTCCTGGGCTACACCTGCCCCTACACCTGCCCCCTGGGCTACACCTGCCCCTGGGCTACACCTGCCCCTGGGCTACACCTGCCCCTGGGCTACACCTGCCCCTGGGCTACACCTGCCCCTGGGCTACACCTGCCTCCTGGGCTACACCTGCCCCTGGGCTACACCTGCCTCCTGGGCTACACCTGCCCCTGGGCTACACCTGCCTCCTGGGCTACACCTGCCCCTGGGCTACACCTGCCCCTGGGCTACACCTGCCTCCTGGGCTACACCTGCCCCTGGGCTACACCTGCCTCCTGGGCTACACCTGCCTCCTGGCTACACCTGCCCCTGGGCTACACACTGCCCCTGGGCTACACCCCTGCTCCTGCCCTGGGCTACACCTGCACCCTGGGCTACACCTGCCCCCTGGCTACATACACCTGCCTCCTGGTACTCTGCCTCCTGGCAACACTGCCAGCTGGCCATTCCACTCTCCCTGCAGTCTTCCCCAGAAGCCAGGCCCGCACTGCTGCTGCAGACTCCAACGCCGACGACAGGAGCCGAAGCCAGGCTACCCCTACAACGACAATGGCAATGTTTTTGAGTAGCTGGAAGCCGCAGGTGTTGAACCAGCGTTCCAGA
>CM065740.1:16051942-16059442 GCA_033310375.1 Conus canariensis | reverse complement strand
ACAATGACCAGAATGGTGGGAAAGCGGCGGTCATCACTCTTACATCTACCACAGCAATAAACACAATATCGAGAACGAAAACGATACAATTTTGCAGTAACAGCAACAATGGCAACGACTAGTAGTATTAGAACATGTCTTACTGCAGCAGCTAGTTGGCAAAAACAACAAACAAACAAACAAACAACAACAACAACAACAACAACAACAACAACAACAACAACAACAACAACAACAACAACAACAACAACACACACACACACACACACACACACACACACACACACACACACAAGAGGAGAGAGAGAGAAGAGAGAGAGAGAGAGAAGAAAAAGAGAAGAGAGAGAAAAAAAAAAGAAAAAGAAAAGAAAGAGAGAAAACATATCACCACCGCCATCACACTGAAATACTACTAGTACTACTACTACTACTAAATATGATAATATTGATAATAATAATGATGATAATAAGGGTAATAATAATAAAAATAATAATAAAATTATAATAATAATAATAATAACAATAATGATGATGATGATGATGATGATGATGATAATAATTAAGGTGATCATAGTGATGCTAATGCAAGTGGCTCGTGATGACAAGAAGAGCATTATAATACCGATGCCAATGATGGTCATGATGATAGCTGAAATATGGTAGAGAAAAAGAAGAAGAAGAAGAAGAAGAAGAAGAAGAGAAGAAGAAGAAGAAGAAGAAGGAAGAGGAGGAGGAGGAGGAGGAGGAGGGGGAGAAGGCGGAGGCGGAGGAGGAGGAAGGTGAGGAGGAGGAGGAGGAGGAGGAAGAGGAGGAGGAAGAGCAGAAGCAGAAGAAAAGGCAGAAGCAGCAGCAGTAGAAGAAAAAGAAGAAGGAGGGAGGAGGAGGAGGAGGGGGGAAGAGGAGGACACGAAGGAAGAGACAAAGATGACGATGATGATAACTGGAAGAAGGAGGGTGGGGGTGGTGGGGGGGGAGGGGAGGGGTGGAGGTGACGGGGGGAGGGGAGGAGAAGAAAAAAAAAAGGAGGGGGAGCAAGGGAGGGGAGAGAAAGTGAACATAAGTATCTATTGCTTCACAGCTCATCTCCTCTCACAAAGAGAAGGGCCACCAGAGCTTTCGTTTATTAATTTCATTCCAGACTTGCGACGGACCATAATGGGAGCTTTGATGTCCAGGCCATTTCTTTTTTGAGTATGATTATACTCTCAAGACAAGAAACTGCGCTATGGGACAGGCGATTTACATGACTGTGAAGCCGCGTGAATGATCTTACATCATTTTTGTTGTTGAAAACTTTGATGTTAATGCCAGCGTGAGAAACACACACACACACACACACACACACACACACACACACACACACACACACACACACACACACAAAATAAAATAAAAAAAGGAAGTGAGGGTTGCATCTCAAATTGTTTTGAAATTAGTTGAAGCTCATATTTGCAGCTAGAAAGGGAAGAGGTTTTAGAGGTGTGTTCGTGGGTGCCATCTGAGTGCATAATGGCTGAGTGTGTGTGTGGGGGGGGGGGGGAGAGAGAGAAGAGAGAGAGAGAGAGAGAGAGAGAGAGAGAGAGAAGAGAGAAGAGGAGAGAGAGAGAGAGAGAGAGAGAGAGAGAGAGAGAGAGAGAGAGAGAGAGAGAGAGAGAGAGCGCGCTCTGAATTCTCTGAACTCTGAACAATATCAATGAATAGAATTTCGGCCCTTATCAACGGGGATGGTTACAACACTGATGTCATGATATAAGAACTAGACATTAGCATCATAGGACTCTGTAACAGACAGAACCATGTGAATATACTATATCATATAAGCATATTCACATGGTTCTGTCTTTTACAGAGTCCTATGATGCTAACGTCGTGTCATCTGCAAACATAAGGAGAAGTATTTCCAGGGAGCCAGGAATCAGCTGAAGACCGAACTTGTTCCTCATGAACGAACTCAAATGCTAGTTCATTACCAAAGAGAGCGAATAACAAATTACTTCGTACACACACACACACACACACACACACACACACACACACACACACACACACACAACACACACACAATGCGTTAGGGGAGTCATGTGATAGTTGTGTGTGTGTGTGTGTGTGTGTGTGTGTGTGTGTGTGTTGTATGTGTGTGTGTGTGCGTGCGTGCGGGGGGTGTGTGTGTGTGTGTGTGTGTGTGTGTGTTGTGTGTCGTCCGTATGTCTGTGCCATTGTGTGTCTGTGTGTATGCGCAATTTTTAAGATGTGTGTGTGTGGGTATGTGCACGTGTGAATGTTTGTAAGTGCGTGTATTGATGTGTGTGGGGTTGTGTGTGTGTGTGTGTGTGTGTGGGTGTGTGTGTGTGTGTGTGTATGTACTGTGCGCGCGCGCGCGCGCGCGCGTGCGTTGTGTGTAAACACGATTCTGTAACTAAGTGAGTGTAGTCAAATTCCTTGTTTGTTGCAGATCCTTGATTAATCGACCTATTCTTTTAACACACGGGGAAGCATGATATTAGCAAGACGACATCATCTTTCAAACTTTCTGTACAATGAACAACAGAATCAGCAAAGGCACCATGAGTGTTGCGGTCGACGGCGCTGTGTTAAACAAGCCTACGCCTGAGGAACGTAACCAACAGAAACAAAAGAGTATGATTGGTATCTTGTTATCTATGTATAAAAACTTTTTTTGTAAATACTATGAATCGTGATGTGTGAGTATGTGAATTATCTTGTATATTCTCTGGACTAAGACATGCATCTCGTCTCTTTGAATCTGTCTGCCTGTCGGTTCTCCTTCAACCACCTTCATGAACATTATCATCACCATCAGGATAAGAAAAACAAAACAAAACAAGATAACGACAAACAAGAACGACCACAACAATACCGACGCCCCAGTAAGGAACGACAAGACATTGACACAACAGCAGGGCGGCGCCGACAATGTCTGTAACAACATCATCAGCTACAGCAAAAAACGATAACGACAGCAACATCTTCGTGGGTGCGTGGGAGCGCATGATGGACGCTATCACGAATAATCACCGAGGGTTTCGTGAAGATCTGACACAGATGGCTGGTTCCCTACAGACAGCAGGCGGTCAGATCACAGCAGGGCGAGCCAGTGGGAGATGGTGTATGAAAAAATGACGACCCGTGAATGGCATACAATAAAGAGAAATCAAACGATGGAACAAATGCACTCTGGAAATGGATCCTAGACTGGAAGAATAACAACTGTAAACGCGTCGACACGCCGTTCGGTGTGCGATCAGACGTTGGAATGGGGATTGGTTAAGAAATGGGTGTTTTATGCAGGGAATCCTCAGGAGGCTGAGTGAATTAACCCACGTGCTCTTTGAAGCCCGTGGGCATGATTTTTGTGTGTGTGTTTTTGCAGTAAACATTGTATGGTTTGCTTATCTGTTGGAAAAAAAAGTGATGATCATGATAAAACGATCGAAGATAGAACAAAATGAAATAAATGAAAACGATCGAAGATAGAAAAAAATGAAATAAATGAAATAAAACAGAGAGACACAACACAAGAAATAACGTGATCTGGGCGTTTAGGAATGCGTACGGAATTATAAATCTGCAGGCGCTCTCTCTCTCTCTCTCTCTCTCTCTCTCACACACACACACACACACACACACACACACACACACACACACACACACACACACACACACACACACACACACACACACACACGAAAGAAAGAAAGAAGGAAGGAAAGAAAGAACAAACTTTATGAGTTTCTCAACTCGTCATCTGTAGACGAGTCACAGTGCTGTCTTTCAATCATTCAGTTCAGAGTTGCGTCGCAACGTGATGAAAGCTTTGATGTTCTGATCATTTCTTGCTTGTGTCGGATTGAACTCTCCAGAGAAAATTGTGCTGCGGAACAGGGGAATTAACTCGGAAGACTTGTGAACCCGAATTAATTACACTGCACTTAATGCTGTCGTAGGCATGCACTCTTTTGGTAAAACAACAACAAAAAAACTGCATTAATTTTTGTGAATTCTGTGTATCCTGATGTACGCGTCTGTAGGCCTACAATATCTCTTTCTCTATTGGCCTAAGAAAGAGATCTTGTCTGTTTGAATCTGTCTGTCGGTTTACCTCTTACCACCTTTAGTAATATTATCTTCACCATCAGGGGTTAGGAAACGATAACAACCACAACAACGATAACAACAACAATGACACCCAGTAAGGAGCCACGAGATAATGTCTGTAACTACATCATCAACAACGGCAAAAACGATGACAGCAACGTCTTTGGGTGCGCGGGAACGCATAACCGATGCTATCAGGAATAATCACCAATAATTTGGTGATGGTCTGACACACATGGCTCGCTCCCAGCAGACAACAGGTGGTTAGATCATGGTCTGACACACATGGCTCGCTCCCAGCAGACAACAGGGGGTTAGATCACACCAAGGCCAGGCTGCGTGAGATGGTGTACATAAGAAAAGACAACCCATGGATGACATAAAAGGAAAAGGAATAAAATGATGGAATAAATGAACTAAGGAATACATCTTATCGTTGTCGTCGTCGTCGTCATCATCATCATCATCCTTATTATTACCATTATTAGTAACGCTGGTCTTAGTGTAATATTAATGGCGTTGCTTTTATCATGTTGTTATCATATCATCAATGCCGTTGTCGATATCAGTCTTCAGTCCTGGCAGCAGCAAAACATTTCTGTACTGATAGTTGTAGTTGCTGTTGTTCTCAGCGCCTGTTCATGGGTTGTCTTTTCTTTCGCACCATCTTATGCAGGCTCGCCCTATCTGATCTCACCGCCTGTTGTCCATTGGGAGAGAGCCAACTGTCTCAGGCAATCACGATTTTTTTTTGGGGGGGGGGGGGGGGGGGGGTTGATCCTGATAGCATGGGTTATGCGATCCCACGCACCCAAAGATGTTGCTGTAATTATTGTTCTGGCTGTACTTGATGATGTTGTTTACAGACATTGTCTCATGGTTTCTTGCTGTTGTTATCGTTCTTGTAGTTATTTTTTTTCCTAGCCCTGATGATGAAGATAATGTTACTGAAGGTGGTAAGAGGTAAACAGACAGACCGACCGACAGATTTAAACAGACAGACAGACCGGAAGATTTAAACAGACAAGACGTATTTTTTCGGGCCAGTGAACAATATATAAAGATACTGTGCATTCCCACGAATCAGGATACATAGTACTGATAAGAATTTACTGCGGTTTTTAGCATAAACGGTAAAACACAAGTCATACTGTTTTTGTTGTTATTGTTCAGTGCGGTCCACCTCGATATTCATCTCATAAGGATAACCATCAAACAGTTTTATTGTCCAAACAGTTTTTTTCCAGTAGAACTTGTTGATCTCGTTCTTGTTACAAAATATTGCAAATGGTGTTTCATTCTTTCACATATTCGTACATATGTTCGCATAAATTGCGGTATTACTCGACGTCCTTAAAAATATGTCAGTGTTCTCGACTGTTAGGCTTGCCCACGAATTTGTGAGGAAAGATGTCATTGTTATCGACTGTTAGGTTTGCCCACGAATTTGTAAGGTTTGCCCACGAATTTGTAAGTGCATGAGTAGGATATGTGTGTGTGTGCTGTAGAGGTATTACGCAGAAGCTGTTGCGAAAGTGTCAGTCCGAATCTATATCAGTGCATGAGAAGGGAAAGAGAGGGAGGCGGGCACACATTGATTTTCAGCGATCCTAAATCTATACAACCTCTCTATCCCTCTCATTGTTCTCTCCTTTCTGTTTTTACTACTGACGTTATCTATCTTTCTATCTTTCTATCTATCTATCTATCTATGTGTGTGTGTGTGTGTGTGTGGCGCGCGCGCGCGCGCGCGTGTGTGTGTGTGTGTGTGTGTGTGTATCCCTGAGCATGTGTGTGTGTGTGTGTGTGTGTGTGTGTGTGTGTGTGTATCCCTGAAGATGTCTGTGTGTATATGCATTTTTTACAGGTATTTGTATGTGTTTGTGTGTGGATGCGTGAAAGCGTACATGTGCATGTATTAAAGTGTGTGAGTAAATGTGCGTGCATGTATAGATATGTGTGTACCCGCATGTGTGTGTGTGTGTGTGTGTGTGTGTGTGTGTGTGTGTGTGTGTGTGTGTGTGTGTGTGCGTATGTGTCTGCGTGCGTGCATGTGTGTGTTTGTTTATGAGTGAATACATACGCAATCGTCAGATTAAAATCCTTCATTTTAGCGATACTGAATTGCTGACGACGATTGATTTCCGGTCAGTGCTCAGCTGCCTCTTGCAATCTGATTGCATTGATGGTAACAATCTGATTGCATTGATGGTAACAATCTGATTGCATTGAAGGTAACAATCTGATTGCATTGATGGTAACAATCTGATTGCATTGATGGTAACAATCTGATTGCATTGAAGGTAACAATCTGATTGCATTGAAGGTAACAATCTGATTGCATTGATGGTAACAATCTGATTGCATTGAAGGTAACAATCTGATTGCATTGAAGGTAACAATCTGATTCCATTGATGGTAACAATCTGATTGCATTGATGGTAACAATCTGATTGCATTGATGGTAACAATCTGATTGCATTGAAGGTAATAATCTGATTGCATTGATGGTAACAATGGAGAGGTAACAATCTGATTGCATTGATGGTAACAATGGAGAGGTAACAATCTGATTGCATTGATGGTAACAATGGAGAGATTTCAATCTGATTGCATTGATGGTAACAATGGAGAGGTAACAATCTGATTGCAATGATGGTAACAATGGAGAGATTTCAATCTGATTGCATTGATGGTAAACAATGGAGAGGTAACAATCTGATTGCATTGATGGTAACAATGGAGAGGTAACAATCTGATTGCATTGATGGTAACAATGGAGAGGTAACAATCTGATTGCATTGATGGTAACAATGGAGAGGTAACAATCTGATTGCATTGATGGTAACAATGGAGAGGTAACAATCTGATTGTATTGATGGTAACAATGGAGAGATTTCAATCTGATTGCATTGATGGTAACAATGGAGAGGTAACAATCTGACTGCATTGAAGGTAACAATCTGATTGCATTGATGGTAACAATGGAGAGGTAACAATCTGATTGCATTGAAGGTAATAATCTGATTGCATTGATGGTAACAATGGAGAGGTAACAATTTGATTGCATTGATGGTAACAATGGAGAGATTTCAATCTGATTGCATTGATGGTAACAATGGAGAGGTAACAATCTGATTGCATTGAAGGTAATAATCTGATTGCATTGATGGTAACAATGGAGAGATTTCAATCTGATTGCATTGATGGCAACAATGGAGAGGTAACAATCTGATTGCATTGAAGGTAATAATCTGATTGCATTGATGGTAACAATGGAGAGATTTCAATCTGATTGCATTGATGGTAACAATGGAGAGGTAACAATCTGATTGCATTGATGGTAACAATGGAGAGGTTTCAATCTGATTGCATTGATGGTAA
>CM065740.1:16024442-16044442 GCA_033310375.1 Conus canariensis | reverse complement strand
TGAAGCCGATGTTACTGAAGGTGCTAAGAGGTAAACGGACAGGGACAAGATGCAGTTCTCAGGCCAGTGGACGATATACCACTAGCAAAAAGCACTGGATACGTAAGACGATGAAGCTTATGCACACAAGTTCAGGTCTCCAAAAAAGGAGCAGGGCACCACTCCATGTGTGTGTGTGTGTGTGTGTGTGTGTGTGTGTGTGTGTGTGTGTGTGTGTGTGTGTGTGTGTGTATTCCATTGTCCTATATATATATATATCTATTGTGTGTGTGTGTGTGTGTGTGTGTGTGTGTGTGTGTGTGTGTGTTCCATTGTCCTATATATATATATATATATCTATGTGTGTGTGTGTGTGTGTGTGTGTGTGTGTGTGTGTGTGTGTGTGTGTGTGTGTGTGTGTGTGTGTGTTCTACAGAATGTATATCTTCCTTTTTTTGTTTGATATTTCAATTGTTTATTTTACTTGCTTAATAACGGACGTTCATGAACGCGCCGTTTTTTGCTCCTCACATCACTATTGATTCTTTACATGCTTTGCTTTAATCTTGATTCTTAGTAAGTTCTTTGTTCATTTGTTAATACTTCTGATTCTTTACATGCTTTGCTTTAATCTTGATTCTTAATAAGTTCTTTGTTCATTTGTTAATACTTCTGATTCTTTACATGCTTTGCTTTAATCTTCATTCTTAATAAGTTCTTTGTTCATTTGTTAATACTTCTGATTCTTTACATGCTTTGCTTTAATCTTCATTCTTAATAAGTTCTTTGTTCATTTGTTAATAATTCTACTCCCTGATACACGTTATGATATAAGTTTTAGGGAAACGAGCAAATTTCGGGACATTTTGAGTGAGCAGACAAAACCAAGGTAGGGAAAATGTAAACATGGTATCTGGAATTTCAGAACCTATAATCTACCTAGAACACCATGTTCCCAGGTCCCACCCCCATTCCATCCAACACTCCCCCCCCCCCCCCGCTTCCCATTTCTCTCAAACTACTCACAATATCAACCAGGAATGTTATCTCGCTTCCATCATACTCTGGAAAACTTCATGGCTGCATTTCCCCCCTCGCCTCTGTCAGTGCCAGTGACAGCAATCAGACATCAATTCAGGAAATTAGCGCAGTCCCATCAGCCCCTAGACATTGTGTGTCAAAAGCATTTTTCTTATAGCCTGACTCTAATTCGCTTCTCTGGGTGCAGACGTATTTGAGTGTGTGTGTGTCCGAGACATGGTGAACGTAGCTATATTAATAACATTTTTTTTTCTTCTCTGGCACACACATACACACAATGTATGCACTCACACACATTTTCAGAGAGAGAGAGAGAGAGAGAGAGAGAGAGAGAGAGAGAGAGAGAGAGAGAGAGAGAGAGAGAGGAGAGAGAATGAATGAATGAATGAATGTATGATTTATTGTGACAGACTTTACAAAGCCCATTCACAAGGTCGGGGACACGAAGAGGATGGTGATTTACATATACAGAGATTAGAAATGAATATCACCGATACATTACAAGAAAGTACATCGGGATGTGGATTCCAGATCACGGAACTATAAAGACAACAGAATACAATCAGGTAACTGCCAATCGGATTTTCCAGATGTTTGTCGAAAGTTAGAACGGTGCAATAGTCACGAAGGATCGTCATGATTTCGGTTTTGAAAGAGAGAGAGAGGGAGAGAGAGAGAGAGAGAGAGAGAGAGAGAGAGAGAGAGAGAGAGAGGAGAGAGAGAGAGAGAGAGAGAGAGAGGGAGAGAGAGAGAGAGAGAGAGAGAGAGAGAGAGAGAGAGAGAGAGAGAGAGAGAGAGAGAGTTTACTGGCATCAACTTTTTATACCAGGAGTGCTGGTAATGTCAGTCGATTTGTTCTTAGGGAAATCCTTCTGTTAGTGTTTCTTCACTGGCGTACACAAATCAACGGGATGAGAGAAATACAAAGGCAGAGAAACAGAAACCGTGTTAAACAGACTGACAGAATAGATATCTTTCAGCTGCAGCTCAAACGGCCAGTATTTTCATTATTTCACACGTTTTGGACTCCTCGAACCGTCCAATTCCTGTTTGACAATAATGAAAAAGAATCCGCCAATACCGTCTCTCTGTCTGTCTGTCCGTCTGTCTGTCTGTCAGTCTCTGGCTCTGTCTTTGTCTATCTGTCAGTCCGTTTGTCTGTCTGTCTGTCTGTCTGTCTGTCTGTCTCTCTCTCGAAGAAGAAGAAGAAGAAGAAGAAGAAGAAGAAGAAGAAGAAGAAGAAGAAGAAATAAGAGAGTTAAGGAGCAGACATAGAATACTAATCCTTTGCAGATCCACACGATGTCTGCACAAATTTACAGAATATGATTCTGATTACTGATAGAAACAGTGTCGTAAAATCGATCCACCTAAGGTCTACCTTCTATCATTTCCTGCAGCAAATGTGAATCGGTACTTTGTCACGACGGTAGACGAAATGAGGGTTGATAGGGAGTTAGGGAAAATGCTACGAATGATGTGATTTGCCAGGCATCATTCACTATGACTACCTTCATGGAAAAGCAGACGAAACGTTGTTATCTCATTTGGTTCACGGCATTTTGCGCTGCTGCTATAAATATCTGCTCTGAATACTACTGTAGCTTCATTTGTAACCGATCAAAATTGTGTCCCGTTCAGAGAGAGAGAGAGAGAGAGAGAGAGAGAGAGAGAGAGAGAGAGAGAGAGAGAGAGAGAGAGAGAGAGAGAGAAGAAGACAGACAGACAGACAGACAGACAAACAGACAGAGGGAGTTAGAGTGATGATTGTGGTGGTGTCTATTTCTATGCTCAGTAAATCGGCTGACATTTTGAATGCTGTCGAGGGATTTCCTTAACTGAGACGAAATGCTAAATATGATAATTATCTGTCAATTGTCACCACAAATGGAATCAAATTACACTTGACAGTAAAGGAAAAAAGTATGTACAAACACGGTTACCAGAGAAGACTAAGGTTGTCGTTTGCTTGTGGCCTGTATGAACAAAAGTCTGATATAGTTAAATGCCTCTGTACATGGATTGGTTAATTAAGCAAAGAGGAAAGGTCAAAAGAAAGTGTGAGGCAAAATTTGATTAGTTCCTGGGCAAGTCAACAAAGACTTCATCCTTTTCTTTTCGGTGTGAGTCTTTGTATGACATGTTTTAATTCAACTGCTCTCTCTCTCTCTCTCTCTCTCTCTCTCTCTCTCTCTCTCTCTGACACACGCACACAAACACGCACCTGTATTGTAGACATTGTCTGTGTGAGGGAAGAGAAGACAAAATATGATCAACACCACTGCCATCAATAACAATGTTGGAACTTATAACAAGAATAACAAGAATACTAATATCACACCAACACCATCGTCATCCATAACAATGAGGATAGGAGGAGGAGGAGGAGGAGGAGGAGGAGGAGGAGGAAGGAGGAGAAGCAGAAGAACAACAACAACCACAATAATAATAATAATAATAATGATAATGATAAAATATAATGATGTTGATGATGATGATGATGACAATCATAATCATAGTAATAGTAATGATAATGATTATAATGATAATAATAACAATGATAATGATAATAATGATAATAATAATGATGATAATAATAATAATGATGATGATGATAAGAATATCATCATCATACATCATCATCATCATACAAACAACAACAACAAATACATATACTACTACTACTACTACTACTACTGCAACTACTACTACTTCTACTACTACTACTACTACTACTACCACCAATGATGATAATTATTATGATGATGATGACAATGATGACGATAATGATAATGATGGCAAAGATAATGATAGTGATCGTAAAAAATGTAATGACGATGATAGTGATGATGATGATGATGATGATGATGATCACGACGACGACGATGATGATGATGATAATAGTAACAATAAAAATACTCATCATCATCATCATCATCATCATCAAAGTAAAGATAATGCTGTTGCTGCTGCTTCAGATGATAAAGGGGAAAAAAAAACCCAAACAAACCCTGAAGCACAAACATTATGAGCTTCTTAACTCATCATCAGGAGTGGAATATCAAGAAAGAGATGGGGCCATTTACCGCCAGGCTACAGACAAACAAAGTACAGGACAAAACACAATGCATGTCGACGTCTTGGGTCTTCTTCAGGCAAAAACAAACAACATTTAGGACAGCGAAAACGAAGAACGAGAAACCACTTATCTTCCCATATTCGGCGCAAGACCAAAAGGCCGCTAGACGAAAACGAGGCCGCCCAGGAGGGGATCATGGGAGCCGAAACAGTGAAAGGGGGGGGGGGGGGGGGGGGGGGGAGGGGGTCTTTAGGGAGGGTGGGGGGGGGGTGAAATATGGAGTCTTGTAGTGTGTTTTGGTGGTGGTGAATATATTTGTGGACGGTAGTGATTATGGTGGATTGATGATTAGTTGCTTAGTGAGGGGAAAACAGATAGATGATAGTAATGATTATAATGATAATGGTAATAATAAATGAATAATTGAAATAGATGAATAAATAAATAAAAATACAAATCTTTAATGGGTGGTGATTGAGATGATAGCAGTTATATGTGGGTGTTATTATGTGGGGGTGTTGGTGATGCTAGTAACGATTGGAAAGAAATGGAAATGATCAATGGGTGATAAGCTATCGTTGGGAAAAGAAAAAAAAAAAGGAAAAGGGCGGGGGGTGGGGGGGGGGGTGGGGGGGGGTGGGGGGTGGGGGGGCGGTGGGCAATAGTGAAGGGAAAGCTCATATCTCTCCGCCCACACATACATGTGTAGGGAGGGGCGGGGGAGGGGAAATTAATGCACATAGTATTGTTGGAATGTAAACTGTCCAGTTAGATGATGTTCATTGTGGCAGGTGAAATAATGTGTTGGCATTAATATGATTGTGTGGGTTGAGAAGTGATGAAATGATCAATGTGAACAAGGGTATCTTGTGTTAAGGACAACACACACACACACACACACACACACCACACACACACACACACACACACACCACACACACACACACCACACACAAAAGGGGGAGAAAAAAAATGTAAACAGTATTGTGGGTGATTTATGATCATAATGAGATTAACTGTGAGAAGCGAAATAGTGCTGATATTAGGATAGTAGTATGATAACACTGGTTGGAAAGGAAATGAATGGAAATGATCATGAAATGGGGAATAAAATTACGACGTGCACACAAAACCATAACACACACGTACACACACACACACCACCACACACTCATCAACACAGACACACAGACACACAGACACCACACACACACACAACACACACCACACACACAAACACGACACACACACAACACACACAAGGAATGATGGATGATGATCATTTGAGAACAAAGTAGTATAGGAGGAGGATCCATTGTGATTAGCCGAATCATGCTCTGAATCCTAAGAAACGCCTAGACATCAACACAAATCCATCTGACAGCAGGCTGTGAGAATGACAAGTCTGGTGTTCTGAATGAAGAAAGTCAAGTCAAGTCAAGTCAAGTCAAGTCAAGTCAAGTCAAGTCAAGAACACTTTATCATTCGCCAAAGAGAAATTAAGAGTGGCCATAAAATATGACTGTGGATCTATCTTTAACAAATAACAATCACAAATCACACCACCCATTCACCCACCCACCAACTCACACACACACAGAATGACCACACACACACACACACACACACACACACACACACACACACACACACACACACACACATAAACAGAGTTCATATCATGTAGGCACAAATGTACAGAATATGATTCCGATTCAGTGGAAGAGTGTGTGTAAAAACGATCTATGAAGGCCAACAATTTATGATTTCCTGCAGCAATACGTGAACCAGTACTTGATCGTTAGTCACGACAGCAGGAGACGACAGACGAAATGTGGGTGACAGGGCGTCAGTGACATTGCTATGAATGATATGATTTGCCAAGCATCATTCATCATTACTAACTTCATGGAAAAGCACATGAAATGTTAACTGACTTTTTTTTTTCCGGCCGTCTGTGCTGCTCTTCTAAATATCTGTTCCGGTTCGTGCGTCCCTTTTTTTTTAAATACTGGAGCCATATTGTGTCCCTTCAGAGATGGGATTTATCCCGTCATCATTCACAATTATTAACTTAATGGAAAAGCAGACAAATGGTTATCTGGTGGGTTTAAAAATTTTTTTTTTACAACATTCTGCATTGGTACTATTAATATATGTTCTGGTCAGTGTGTCTCCATTTGAAATGGAACACGATTGTGCCCATTCAGAGAGAGAGAGAGAGAGAGAGAGAGAGAGAGAGAGAGAGAGAGAGAGAGAGAGAGAGAGAGACACGCACACACATAAATACACACACACACACACACACACAACACACACGCGCGCGCACACACACACTCACACAGACACAGACACACACAGACACACAACACGCACACACACACACACACCACACACACACACGCACGCACACACACACACACACACACACACACACACACACACACACACACACACACACACACCGTACACAGAGTCCATATTGTGTGTGCACAGAGGAAGAGGCTGGGAAAAAAACGAGCTATGAAGGCCTACATTCTATGATTTCCTGCAGCAATTCGTGAACCGGTACTTGATCGTCAGTCACGAAGGTAGGAGACGACAGACGAAATGAGGTTTGACAGAACATTAGGGAAAATGCTTCATATAACACGATTTACCAGGCATCATTCATGATCACTAACTTGGTAGAAAAACGGACTAAATGTTCTTATCTGATTCTTGACAGCCATTTGTGCTGTTGCTATAAATATCTGTTCTGGTTAGTATGCCTCCAATTGTATTGGAGCAAAATTGAGTCCATCGAGATATAGATAGATAGATAGATAGATGAGAGAGAGAGAGAGAGAGGAGAGGAGAGAGAGAGAGAGAGAGAGAGAGAGAGAGAGACAGAGACAGAGAGTGAAAGTGACAGAAAGACAACGAGACAGAGACAACGAGAGACAACGACAGGCAGAGAGAGACAGACAGAGACAGAGAAGAGAGAGAGAGAGAGAGAGAGAGAGAGGAGAGAGAGAGAGAGAGAGAGAAGAGACAGAGACGGAGACAGACAGAGACAGAGACAGAGAGAGACAAAGAGACACAGAGACAGAGATAGAGAGAGAGAGATGGCAGCAGTGGCGGCGGTGGTTGGTGTCTTTTTTTTGTGCTCAATAAATGGGCTGACCTTCGATCCTTGTCGAAGGACCGTCTTGGCTGAAGGGAAACGCCGAATGTAAAGCCTGTCACTTGTTACTGTAAATGCAATCAAATCACACTGTACAGTAAAGGAATAAGTGTGTACAGGCACGGTTACCAGAGAAGACAATGGCTGTAGGTGGCCCCTATGGCCTGTAAGGCCTGTTTGGGAAAAAGAAATCGAATTTATTTGAAGTGTCTTTACATTGATAAAATCAGCAAATGACGAAGGTCAAAAGAAAGTGTGGTGCTGGATATGATTAGTAAGTGGGTAAGTTAAAAGTGACTGAGTGGTCTCTTTGGCGAAGATCTTTGTGGGGCATATTCAAACCAAATTGTTCTCTCTCTCTCTCTCTCTCTCTCTCTCTCTCTCTCTCCACACAGTTAGGCAGATACCCATTTATGTAGATAGTACAATAAAAGCAATTAGATATTGGCTCCGGTTAGTAAATATGTCACCTGATAGGATTCCCAAACAAGCATATGAAAGAAAAAAAAATAGAAGTATCCAAAACACAAAACTTGGCTCTAGGAATGAAAGGATGTCTAGACAGGTATGGTTTCTCAGAGGTATGGACAAGTGAAGGGATAAGCAATGAACATAGTTTTATAAAGGAGTTAAAACAAAGAATTATAGATTGTTATAAACAAACCTGGCATGAGAAAATAACAAATAGCGAGAGATTGACAACATACTAAACATTCAAAACCTTGCACCAAACAGAAGAATATCTACACCAAATTACTATAACTAAATTCAGGAAAGCATTAACAAAAATGAGACTAGGAATAAATGAATTACATATCAATAGGAAATACACTGATAGTTTGGTGATTGCAACCTGCCCCTTCATGTCCTGTAGATGAAACAGAAATGCATTTTTTAACTGCATGTCCAAACTATAATCAATTAAGAGTGAAATACATAACCAAACATTTTAATAATCTGAACACGATTAGACTAGTTAATATACTACAAAACAAGAATACAGAAATTATACAAGATGTAGCCTTGTACATCTTTTATGCCCTTAAATCCAGAGAAAAACAATTATAAGGATTGAAACTCAAGCGCTGGCAACGTGATCCAAAAGATAAAACTGACTTGTTAATCAATATACGGAAATTAGAAAGGAGGGAGAGATAGAAAGGATTTTCTGTATGATAGGGAGAGAAAACTTAACAAGTAACATACACAAGTAGTAGGGATGGGATGGGAAGCAACAAAAATGGAATAAAACAGGATTAGATTGCTGTTAAATGTGCTGCAAATTGGATACTGTAGGCCTATATACAGGATAGATAAACAGTTGAGGTGAACAATAATGAATGCTGACCAGTTTTGTGTAGAGCGACATTATTTTGGCACTAATTCTATGTGTTCTACATATTGTAGCTAAATATACATATACCTATTGTGACGCATGCGTTCAAAGAACAGATTATTAGGGAATCTGGGTCAATCACTCAATGGCTAACGAGAGTTCAGCAAAGGTCACGGCCGGTGTCGCGTGAAATCTGGGAATGTGATATATGGGAAGGCTTCCCAGATATAACAGATTTTCTTGGGAACGCGTTCCCAAAATGTACTGTGATATCTGGGAAGGCCCGTGATATCTGGGAACGTGGTCTTTCAGAGCTCAGAAGGGCAGAAAGAAGACGAAAAACGAATGGATTTTCGAGACAAGGTAGGAAACAATTTATTTAGGTGTAATTGAGATCTTTGGCCTTCTTGTCACAGGCGCGCACGTGAAGAATATGAAGTTGCGGCTCTATGACAGCAAGCATGTTCAGTCGCACACACAAGATGAGCGCTCGATGCGTGCGTACATGTCTCAAGTGTGCGTGAGAAACAATGTAACTTGAAAGAAATGCAACTTACAATTCAAATGCATGCGTGCGTATCATGAAATTTCATGAAACTGAAAGAAAATCTGCTAGGAAGGCCACATTTAGTCTATTCTCTGAGACGTTCCAGATTTCACACCAGTTCCCATATTTCACGATTGGAAGTTCAGGAAATCTGGGAACGCGTTCGCAGATATCACGGTAAATCTGGGAACGCGTTCCCAGATATCACGGTTCCTAGATATTATACGACAGCGGTACTGCGCGGGCGCGCGGTCTCCTTCGCGAGACGTGTGAGTCGCGCGCAGCCCGGGTCGGCCTGAATTTGTGCACTGGCCTCAAAACACACAGATCCAGTTTGGCCTAACACAAGTACGGTCCTCCGCTCACTCGATGGGACTCTATCCCAAGTAGAAATATCACTACATAACGAATGATTTGGATTATTATTCGAGGTTAAAACAACTGCCTGGAAATAGTGTTCAATTGTTACTGATCGATAGTAGAGTTATAATCCTGCCTGTCCTAATGTAACCAACTAGACAATAAGGAAGACGAGCAAGTTTAAAGTGGAACGGAACTACAAATATTAACCAACATCACACAAGTAAACGGAAAATAGAAAAAAATGTACCAACCTGTTTTAAGAAGACAGAGAAATCCAATTCAAATCATTTATACAAATAAATCCAGTGAATCACGAGCATGCACGAATTACAAAGTTGTAAATATATAAACAGAGAACGCATGGACACACGCCATCTTGCAACGGGAAAATTTTATGCAAACGACACTGAACTATGATATGGGGGGTCACACAGGTCAACAGGGGCGGCATTTAAATAAGAGGCGCGTGCGCAGAGAGAAGGATGTACAGAGTAGGACAGGCGGGATTATACTTAGAAATACACATGCAGTACGTAACACGATGTTACAATCATGTTATGAAGAAGATATTATATTATCACTAATAGATTGTGAAGATTGGTTATGCAGCGTGGAGTAATGTTTGTATGACCTGAATTTATATATGTATGCGAGTATGTTCGAATTATAGATGTGTGCATGATTGAATATATATGCGCGTGATTTGAATTCAGGATTTGTGTATGAACTGATTGTAAAATCTGATTTCTAGGGCTACGCAGTTTAATATAAAGAACAGGGATGAAAGCTTAGGATAGTGGAAGCATGGCTGAGATGTAAACTGAGACGATTTCGATGGAAACGTTTCGATAACAATAAGACATTCAAGCAGATGCTTTTAAATATGTATGAATAATAGTTATGATTAACAATAGGGGTAAATAAAGGGTGAAGGGTAGATAAAAAAGAAACAGGACATAGACGAAAGAACACAATATATATATGTATATATATATATATATATATATATATATATATAGAATTATATATGTCGACATATTGTTTCTTTATCGAAAAGAACAGATTCTATGTTTAAACCGATATATGTTTGACACTGAAGTTAATAGTAACATTATTGTAATACTTTGTCTTCGTTTGTAGAGTGGTTTATTTTTGTTGTTGTTCTATAAAAAATGAAACTGACGCTGCGAACTCTTTGTGTATGAACCTATGGCCCCACAATAAATGGTGCAGCGTTTAACACGCGCGTCAAGTGTCAAAAAGTGTCAAGTGTGTGTCTTTCTCTCTCTCTCTCTCTCCACACACACACACACACACACACACACACACACACACACACACACACACACACACACCCACATATACTCCATACTTGGACCAGCATCAGGGTCAAATAGCGTCTCTTTTCGCATTCTCTCTCCTCTCTCTCCCCACACACAGGCACACATACATCACATATACACCATACTTGGACCTGCATCCTATTCTAAACCAGCTTCTAGCATACAACAACCATTAAGAAACGAGAATCTTTGGATTTAAAAGAATGTAGAGTGCAACAGGCTACGCAAGTGCAAGAAGCAACATAGGAAAACGTGGATTGATATCCTCCTTTCTCTGAAGATATGAACGTTCTTCCAATAGTCCGTCTGTCTGTCTGTCTGCCTGCCTGCCTGTCTGTCTGTCTGTCTGTCTGCCTGCCTGTCTGTCTGTCTGTCTGTCTGTCTGTCTGTCTGTCTGTCTGTCTCGTCTCTCTCTCCTTTTCTCCCTTCCTCCCTTACCCCCCCCCCCCCCCTCCTCTCCAACCCATGTCTCCCTCAGAAGGGTGGGGGTGCGGGAGATGGTGTGGGGGATGGAGGTCTTCCGACGCTTGATAAATAAGCAGTCATTTGATCCTTGTCAGGGGACTATGTCGGGTGAAAGGAAAATAGCAGACAGTGAAATCTGCCAATTATTATAGCTAAAGCATTCAGATGAAACGTGACAGTAAATCGATAAGTGAAAGGCGGTTACCAGTCAAGAGGAAAGACAAAAAGGCAGCAGTTTGGCCGTTGCCAGTGAGGACACGTTCTCATTTATTTGATGTTCCTTCGCCCGCATAATGGATTGAATCCAAGAAGAAGAAGAAGAAGAAGAAGAAAGGTCCAAAGACAAGTGGGATGTTCAAGTGGAGCGGGCCTGAGGAAGTCAAAGGTGACTGAATCGTCTTTTCCGGGGGAAGTCTGTATAGGGCACTTTTTTTTTTTTTTAACCTGTGGGGTTAAATGTCTATGGGGCTTTTCTCGGTCGTCTCTCTCTCTCTCTCTCTCTCCCTCTCTCTCTCTCTCTCTCTCTCTCTCTCTCTCTCTCTCTCTCTCTCTCTCTCTCTCTGTGTTTGTCTGTCTGTGCGTTTCAATGAAATGAAACAAGACGTGCGGGAAATGGACACGTTCTCTGCCTTAAAAGACGAAGTTCAGACTCTTAGAGAAGAAGGCAAATGAAACAAACTGCAGCGTTACCGGAACACGACGAAAAAGCGGAAGAGCACACAAAACAAAGTGTGAAGTAAACGCAGTTTTAATGCACGACACAAAACAAGACCAGAAATTTTCGGCAATATGCCTTCCTCAGCGACAAAACAATAAAAAACAGTACAGACATCATTAACATACGCAATACTCCCCTTGTGAAGAAGGAGAAGAAGAAGGAGAGGAAGAAGAAGAAGAAGAAGAAGAAGAAGAAGAAGAAGAAGAAGAAGAAGAAGAAGGAGAAGAAAAAGAAGGAGAAGAAGGAGGAGGAGGAGGAAGAAGAAGCAGAAGAAGAAGAAGAAGAAGAAGAAGAAGAAGAAGAAGGAAGAAGAAGAAGAAGAAGAAGAAGAAGAGAAGAAGAAGAAGAAGAAGAAGAAGAAGAAGAAGGACAACAACAACAGCACAAACAGCAGCAAGATTGTCAAAAGGCAAGGAGCTCTGCAGTTTTGAAGTCTTGATGGTTTTTTTTTTTTTATAAATTTCACTGCAGACGACGGAAGGGATTTTCTAGGCGCCTCATGTGTATCAATATCCGCTGTGATTCCTCGGCTAGCCTTTCGTTAGAGTTAATGGAGAGACTGTCTTGCAGAATTGTTATCTTCCTCGGAGTTGAAAGACCTCTGATGGCGCTTCAAAGCAATTTTGTTTTTTGTTTGGGGCAAAAAGTGTCGTCCAATGTTGTTCTTCCACATCGTTCAGAGAATGTGGTATTAAGAATTTGTAACATACGATAAATTTGAGGGCACCTGTATACTAACAGATCCAAGTTCTAAGACACACATGCGCCTACACACACACACACAGACAGACACACAGATACAGACACTGACACACATAGACACACACACGCACACACATAAACGTGCGCCTGCGCTCGCGTGCACGCACGCACGCACACACACACACACACACACACACACACACACACACACACACACATACTGTCTCCCTTTCTGTCTTACGCGCACACACGCGCACACACACACACACACACACACACACACACACACACACACACACACACACACACACACGCAAGCAAACATACACAAGCTCCACATTATCTCTCTCTCTCTCTCTCTCTTTGTCTCTCTCTGTCTCTGTCTCTCTCTCTGTCTCTCACGCACGAACACATGCACACACACGCACGCGCGCGCGCGCGCGCGCGCACACACACACACACGCACGCACACACACACACACACACACACACACACACACACACACACACACACACACATGTACAATCATCTGTTCACAATTATTTCCTTAATCAAATACTGAAAACAGCACTGCTTTGCTCAAAATATTTTAATGAGATCAAAGGGAACACCGTGCGTGCATGTTTTACTACGTATACACAGTTTCCAGCTGAAATAGGAAGAGGAGTGGGGAGGGGGGGGGGGGGTGGAGGGGAATAACTAATCGGGAGGAGGGGGGGGGGGGGCAATAGGTGTTTGAAATGCGTACCAGGTGGAAACAAGAATAAAGGGTAAAACAAATGAAACAAAACAGTACAAGATATAAAGCGTTGTGATTGATGATGGGGGACGATGATGATGATGATGATGATGATGATGATGATACTAACAATAAGGCTACTACTACTACTACTAACTACCACTACTATTTACTACTACTACTACTACTACTACTACTACTAACTACCACTACTACTACTACTACTACTACTACTACTACTGCTACTACTACTACTACTACTCGTGCTCATGATGCTCATGCCAGTGATGCCTACTTTGCTGCTGCTGCTGAAAAAAAAACAACCAGTAACAGTAACAATGATGGTGAAGATGATAACAATGACAATGCTGAAAATAAAGAAGAAGAAGAAGAAGAAGAAGAAGAAGAAGAAGAAGAGAAGGAAGAAGAAGAAGAAGAGAAGAAGAAGAAGAAGAAGAAGCAGCTGCTGCTGCTGCTGATGACGCTGATAATGATGATTATGATGATGATGATGATGATGGTGATGATGACGCTGATGATGATGATGATGACGCTGATGATGATGATGATGATGATGACGATGATGGTGATGATGATGATGATGATGATGATGATGAGAAGAAAGAAGGAAAAAAAGAAAGTAAGCCCAAGCCTCCACATCCTTGAAGGCAGAAACAACATTAAACGGATGCATCAGCAATGATTTCTTCCATTAATTCCATTCTAGATCTGCATCGGAACGTGATGAGAGCTTTGATGTTCTGACCATTCGTTGTTTGCGTTGGATCGAGCTGTCAGGGGAGCGCCGTGCTATGGGAAGGTTGGTGAAGTCAAGTGTATGATCCAGCGTGTTTCTTGAGAGCTTTGCTGTAAATGCCAGCATTAGCATCAAATGTTAAGTCACGTGTTCTTTTCATCTCTTTGGGTTCTTTGAAATGCACACGCTTGCATCTGGGTGGAAAAATTGGCATTAGGCTCTGTTCCAGAGTGCATAGTCCATGAGAGAGAGAGAGAGAGAGAGAGGAGAGAGAGAGAGAGGAGAGAGAGAGAGAGAGAGAGAGACTCAAGACTCAAGACTCAAGACTCAAGACTCAAAAACTTTATTACTCAAGGATAGAGATTTTAGGCAGTGCCTATTCTTCCAATCTGTCCTTGCTATTCTACAACATTCAACTTAACAGACTGCACACACTAATAATGACAGAAACAATGAAGAATATAGCAACATTATAATATTAACAATAACAATAGTAATAAGAATAATAATTATAGAATTAAAAAAAAAAAATTACACAACACAATCAGACACGTATGCACGCGCGCTCACATGCATGCACACGCCCACACATACACGCACTCACGCGCACACCCACATCCACCCCCCCCCCCACACACACACACATTTTCATTAGCTAATATAGAGGCAAGCATAAAAGTAGGGCGTTCAGACTATGGTCAAAAGGTCAGATTTATTGTTCAAGTAAATGTTTAAGTATTGCTGATTTGAAGGACGGCAGTGATTGACATGTTTTGGCAGACGGAGGAAGAGAGTTCCACACAGATGGACCAAAAAAGGCAAAACTAGATTTGAACAAATCAATGCGGACACGTGGTAAAATGTAATTATTTGAATCATATCGTGTTGTTGCCATTTGGATAAACTCAGCAAGATATGTTGGCGCCATGTTTGCATGGACTTTAAACATTAGTACTGCCTTATTATAGGTCAGTTGGCTCTGCAGTGGTAACATCATTAGTTTTGCGAATTTGCCCGTGGTTGATAGAGACTTGTCGGGAAGAATCAGCTTAATTCCCCGTCTATGCATAGAGTTGATCTTTTTTATGTGATTTTCACCGGCACCACTCCAGACAGTGGACGCATAGTTGATGTGAGAGAGGCAATGGGCTTCAAAAAATAATTTCCGGATGTGTGGTTCAACATAATAACTGAGTTTATTGAGTAAAAACAAATTGCGAGCCAACTGTTTGCAAACATGATTTATATGTGATTGCCATTTAAAGTTCTCATCAATGATCACGCCTAAGACACGGTGTTCGGTAACCTGCTCGATCAAGGTTTCACTCATTTTTAGGCTCAACATAAGATGCTGTCGTTGATGTTTCTGTCTTGATGCTAGGACCATACATTTTGTTTTGTGCGGATTAAGCACCATTCGGTTTTGGTTGCACCATTCTAAGACATCAGTTATACTTTGTTGTAACGATATTTGTACACACATGATGTTTGTATCACTACAGTGAAGAGAACTATCATCAGCGAACAGATCACAGATGACATCATTGTGAGATATGTGCATCGGTAGGTCATTTATAAAAATACAGAAGAGAAGAGGTCCAAGGACAGAGCCTTGTGGAACGCCACAGCTCACTATTCCTTCAGAGGAATAAGTACCGTTTAAGTAAACACGCTGGGTCCTGTTTTCAAGATATGACTGAAAGAAGGTGACTACTGCCGGATTTTGAACATATGCAGTCATTTTTTTTAATAATATGTTGTGGTCTACAAGATCAAACGCTTTCTTAAAATCGAGGAAAACAGTTCCAGCGAGTTTTCTTTCGTTGATGGCTGATAGCCATGTATCACAGAGGCGTGTTAAGGCCGTGTGGCATGAGTGATTTCGACGAAAGCCTGACTGAAATGGGTGGAACAGTTTGTGATGTTCCATATGTTTAGTTAGGTGTTTGTGAACATGCATCTCAAGAGGTTTCGATACAACAGATAAAAGAGATATTGGTCTAAAATTGTTTAAATCAGTGAGATCTCTTGATTTGGGTATGGGAATGACTTTTGCTGCCTTTAGACCACATGGGAAGACATTCTGATCAATACACAAATTATAAACATACGTAAGGGTATCAACAATGTAAGGTAGAGCAAGCTTGAGTATAGAAGCATTTAAGTTATCTGGACCCATTGCTTTTTTATTTTTAAGTTTTGAAATTAAGGAACCAACTTCATTAATAGCAAGCAAGGGGATGCTAAATGAATCTCTAGTATTTAATCGTTCTTGACAAAACGATAGGAGAACAGCTGGAGTCTCATATCGATTAAAGAATGTGACACTGGCAGCCGTTTGTACTGATTCAGTTGCCTGAAGGAAATGATTGTTGAAAGTGTTAGCAGACCACATAGTCGCAGTCTTATCTGATTTCTTTCTCGACTTGTCAGTTATTTCATTAACAGCACGCCATAATGATGCTGTATCCCTGTTTGCGTTTATCAGCTTCCTAAAATGCTCAGATTTTGATTTTCTAACCAGATCTGATACTCTGTTTCTCTGCTTTTTATATTCATCTACCTTTTTGGCGGTCTTAAGTGCATCCCTTAGTGCCATTTCTATAATAATGTCTTTTGTCAGCCAGCTGGGAAGTACTCTGTGTTTTACCCTTTTTCTTCTAAGTGGGGCATGTTTATCAACGATTGAGAGAAAGATATTATACCAGGTATTATACGCTTCATTTGGATCTGTGTAATTGAGTACACTGTAGAAAGGAGCTAAGCTTAAGTCGAGGAAAAATTCATCCTTACTGAAATTTTTGAAGCAGCGATATTGAATGGTTGTGTGGCCCTTATTCTGTTGCTTTGGAAGTTTACAAGACCAAGTGCACAAAATGAGACAGTGGTCGCTTATGCTTTTGTTGCCCACTGTTATATTGGATACCATGGCTTTGTTGTTCGTGTAGATATGATCCAGCAATGTAGACGATGTCTTTGCGATTCTAGTTGGACTATGAATAAGCTGATGCAAGCCAAAAAGTGTGGTGGTCGCATCCCAGGCAGGCTGCCGTTTTAACAGATCAATGTTAAAATCACCGAGAAGAATGACATTTGGATAGCTCTTATATACATCATCCATCATGCGTACAAAGTTGTCATACCAAAGGAAAGTGGCAGCGGGATTCCTGTACACATATCCAACTAGAAGAGGGGCTGAGTTGGAGGGTTTTACCTGCAGCCACATGCATTCAACATTATCAGGCTCAAGGTCAAGCCGCCTTTTTGTACAGTGAGCGATGCTTTGATGAATATATATTCCAAGTCCTGTTTCACCAGAGTGATGTGCATCGCGTCGGAGAAAGTTATAGTTAGTTATGGATAAAGCTGTATCAGTGAAACGGGAGTCAAGGCGAGTTTCACTGAGACCAAGCAGATGAATAGAAGGGGATTCGTTTAGAAGAAAACAGACATCATGAATCTTATTTGGCAGATGATAAACATTTAGGTGACCAATGCGTAATCCAGTATCAGTATTAATTACATTACAATGGTCCATTGCATTAATTCTAGAGCAAAGTCCTGAGCAATAAAACAAAATAGATATACTGTTACAATAACAATTAAAATATAAAATCAGCAATCATAAAATATCCAAGAACACACAAAATCCAAAAAGCAGGGCAATGAAGTTCAGTCCAAAGGACAATTCAAGTATGTGTATGATAACAATATTCAGGAAAGTATGACCAACCAAGACAAATGTCGCTTTCAAGCTGTCCGGGTCACAATAGTACAGTCATCCACAGTAACTAAGCAATACCGGGTGGGGGTGGGGGGGGGGGCGCAAGACTCACAGGGTTGGGGGAGGGGGGTAGGGAGGAGGAGTCAGTGCGTGGTGGGAAGGTGAAGGTGAGACGGAGCAAGCAGGAGGGAAAGAAGACACGGCTGGGGGTGAGGGGGGGGGGGGGGGGTGGAGCTGAGAGGCAGGGATGGGTAAATTTGGGCGGGGGGAAGGGTAGGCGAGGGTGAGGGCCTGCACTTGGAAGGCGAGACAGCAAGCTGGTATCTGAATTCCAGATACCGGAATTTCTGTTAAGCAGGGGGAGAGGGAAGATAAGGGTGCATTTGTGTCCAAGGATTGAAAGGCAGAGGAGGGAAGGGGGAGAAAGGCCACATGGGGGGAAACATCGGCATTGATGTAATGGGGGGTCTGTTAAAGTACGGCATGGGTGGCATTGCATGGTGGGAAAAGGTTTCATTAGAAGAACAACTGGATTTCTGGTGGACAATTTCAGGAGCACTGTCCAAGTGATTGTTTGAACTACGTTGGACTGTCTCCGGGGGTAAATTTGTAGGATAGGAATCAGGACGATTTCCTACTGACTGGGGGAACATGGGCTGCACACTCCGACGGAACTCAGTAGGGACAGGCTGCTTGTCTTGGTTTTCTTTTAATTTTGAAGACTGTGATCTGTTACGGTTTGTTGCAATGGACTGTTCCTGACATAGCTCTGGGTGTGCCCCATTACCCGTATTCCGTGGAGGCCGGTTCACACGGAGTGCCAGAAACTGAATGATTTGCCGTAACCAGAGCGACAAGCCACTGGCAGACAGGTGAATACCATCCGATGTGAAATAGCTTTGAACGATCCTAAGATTTTGATCAACGAAATTTGTTTCAAACAAAAAACATGCACTTGTTTCTGCACATAGGACATGCAGTTCCCTATTCATCAAATTAATGAATTTCAAAGGAATAGGTTTTCTAGGAAGTAGGGCAGAGACAGCAATTTTGGCAGCAGGAAAAACTCTTTTCACCTGTCCCAGAAGCTGACCAAAGTCCTGCTGTAGCGTGTCTACAGAGTAGTGTTTGTGAAGGTCGTTTCCCCCCACATGCAATGCCACCCGCTGCACATCCTCTCGTATTGCACAATCTCTGAGGGCAGCAGTGACGTCAGTCACCTTCGCCCCAGGCATTGTGCGTACATGGGTGAGCCCCGTCCTGTCCAGTCTCTGTCGGTCAATATACTGAAGGTTAGAATCCCCCACAATGAAGTTGACAAGTTTGCCTTTCGGGGGAAGACGGATCCTGAATTTTGGGGTGGTTTGATTGAGCTGTCGGTCAGAGACTGCTGTGGTATTACCTATGACAGGGGTGGAGTCAGTCTGCTGTCTGTCAAAGGCTGGTTTGTTGTTGGTGACAGTGACTGAGTCGGTCACAGCGTGAGTGACAGTCTGTTCTTTGTCAGCCGTAACACCACTATGCTTAGTACACACGTCGCTAGATTGTTCCCGTTGTTTTAGTTCTGGCTGCGTTGACTTTTTTGATGACTTTACAGTGGACGTGGTATGGTGCTGACAGTCACGTGCTGATTTCAAGAGGTGCTTTTGACGGTCAGACACACTGTCAATCAGCTTCGTTTGTTCTTTCAGCTGATTGCGTAGTGTGTTGCACTCATCTTGCAGACTGTCAATTTTCTCCTGCATCGTCTGTTTTAAAATCCTCAGTTTGTTGTCAATCTGAGTTTTAATATCTGCATCAAGGCTTTTGATGCAAGATATACAGACAGATGCAGTGAAAGAAAGAGAGCACTGGATGCAATTCTTAGCTTCTGTGCTTGTACTGTCATTGGTGGCGGTGGGGTCTTTGTTGTCAGTAGAAGTGGTCCCCTCTGTGGTGGTTGTGTCAGTCTGACCAGTAGTTGTTCTGATCTCTGAGGTAGTGTGGTCAATGTCACTGGTAATTGTTCTTATCTCTGGGGTAGTGAGATCAGTGTCACTG
>CM065740.1:16014442-16016942 GCA_033310375.1 Conus canariensis | reverse complement strand
GTTAACATTCTGCTCTGTTGACTTTTTTTTTCCTCAACAAAACTTTGATAGTATTATTAAACAGCCACAGGATGTTGCAAAGCAAATCATTTAATAAACTAAGGTGTAAGACGCTGCACACTGCCATAACCCTAAAAGTAAACAGTAAAAGGCACACAAGTGCGTGTACACCCCCTACGCACATTCGTAGGCGTGCGCGCACCTGCGCGCTCTTGAGTGGAGACTATCGCAGACATGTATACACTGAGATCCTCATAGAGCACAGAGAACTCTTTCCAGAAGGACGCAAAAGAAATACCGCAACATCTTTTGCTGTCAGTTGAAACAGTCTGCTGTCTGTTCAAATGTCCTGTTGACATTTCAAACGATGAATGCGTGGGAAAAAAACTGTCGTCTAAGAGTACTGCTATACCCACAGCCAGCTAGAGAGACAGGAGTAGGACTAGGTTCTGGAACAACTCCTGACCAATACGAACACAGCTACTTCTGCAGCTACTATCTCCCCCACCCCCTCTCTCTCTCTCGCTATCCCTCCCTCTCTCCCCCCTCTCTCTCTCTGTCTGCCTGCCTGCCTGCTTGTCTGTCTGTCTGTCTCTCTTCTGCAGCTACTATCTCACCCCCCTCTCTATCCTCTCTCTCTCTCTCTCTCTCTCTCTCTCTCTCTCTCTCTCTCTCTCTCTCCGTCCTTCTCTCTGTCCGTCTGTCTGTCTGGCTGACTGTCTATTTGTCTGTCTGGCTCTCTCTCTCTCTCTCTCACTCTCTCTCTCCTTCTCTGTCCTTCTGTCTGTCTGTCTGTCTGTCTGTCTTTCTCTCTCTCTTCTGCAGCTACTATCTCTCCTCCCCCTCTCTATCCCTCCCTCCCTCTCTCTCTCACTCTCTTTCTTCTCTCTCTCTGTCCTTCTCTCTGTCCGTCTGTCTGTTTCGCTGACTGTCTATCTGTCTGTCTGTCTGTCTCTCTCTCACTCTCTCTCTTCTCTCTCCTTCTCAGTCCTTCTGTCTGTCTGTCTATCTGTCTGTCTGTCTGTCTGTCTGTCTGTCTGTCTGTCTTCTGTCTGTCTGTCTGTCTGTCTGTCTCTCTCTCTCTCTCTCTCTCTCTCTCTCTCTCTCTCTCTCTCTCTCTCTCTCTCTCTCGTAAGGATATGCCGAGGAGCGGTACTTTGAGAGGGGCACTTCCTGGATTCAGAAGACAGCCATGGGAGATTCAGAGTCAGGTAGTTGATTGTACATAAGCCACAAGACCTCATACTCACATAGCATATGAGGAGGGGGGTGGGTAGGGGGCGTTCATTTTCCGACCAGGTACATGGGAAAAAAAAAAAAACAAAAACAAAAAAAAAAAACATGCAAGTAGCACGTACATAAAAGATAATAGAATAGGGGGCAACATATTGCAAAGCTATGGGGGGGGGGGGGGGGGGGACAGACAGACAGAGAGAGACAGAGAGAGAGACATACAGAGAGAGAGAGAGAGAGAGAGAGAGAGAGAGAGAGAGAGAGAGAGACATACACAGAGAGAGAGAGAGAGACAGACAGACAGACAGACAGACAGACAGACAGACAGAGAACCAGACAGATACAGACACAGTCATCCTCCTTAAAGAAACAACACGATGGACAAGGCGACGATATAGATGGCTAAGCGTGGAGCCATCTTCTATGGGCGTGTAAGCCAAGAGTTCTTGGACTCAATCCAGCGAGACACATTCTACACCACCTGTTCGTTATTATTGAAATATACGTCTCTGTTTTTCAAATATGCTCTTCCTTCAACTCACACAAGCGATCACTCATTTTCTTTGTCGTTTCCTCCAAGCACGGCATTATGTCTGCTGACAGTGATGTCTGCATGGGGTGTCTGTGCCGTAACAGTAGTGGTACCTGCACAATCACTACTGCTATCTGTTATCACACGGATTTCCTGCTTCAACGAATGTTTTAATTTCTTGTTGCGTAGAATTAGTTACAGATGAACCGTTTTCCACAAAATGCACCACAAGTGAACCACATCACTAACACACAGCTTTTCAACCTCTGTGTCAGGTAGCAGGTCCAAACTGGGAATGACTGTCACTGACTCACTGTCTGTGTCGCACGGTGCCATGTCGATGTCGTGTGTTCCATTGGAGGACAGCGAACTCACTGCAGGCAGAAGTGGAAGGGGATTGGTGCTGATGCTGGAAAGTGTCGGCACAGGAGACTCCATTGTTGTTGTCACTTCTGTCAGTATTGCATATTAAACAAGGAGGGGGTCGGCAGGGACAGACTGGACGGGGATGAAACACTTTCACTCGCATTTTGCTTCCTTTTTGTGGGGACCGGAATAGCTCAGTTGGTAGAGCGCCAGACTCGTAATCCAAGGGTTGCGGGTTCGAATCTCCGCCGGGCCGTGTCGGTAAAGGGGGATTTTTCCCTCGGAGTTAACATTAATTCTGACTCCATTTCCCGTACAATCCTTCGAATGAGACTATAAACCGAGGTTCCGTGTGTGAACTCACGCATA
>CM065740.1:16004442-16009442 GCA_033310375.1 Conus canariensis | reverse complement strand
TAAGCTCAGCAACAATGTCTTGTATGCCAGGGAGCTGATGGAGTCTTCGTGATAAGAAGCCAGATGAAGGCGGATGTCCAGGTGAGCAAAAAGCCATCGTGGGTAATCAGGAAATCTGGGCGAACCACACACCAATCCAAGGTCTATGTTTCCGCTGGCGAAAAAAAAACATAGTTCCAAGGGTGAGTGAGTGAGTTCATTAATTTAGAGTCTGTTCACACTTGGTGATATCAGATTTAAAAAAAAAAGAAGCGAGGGGAAGGGGAGCGTGTACAAAAAAATCTATTAATTTGATGCATGGAAAGCACTTTTGCTATTTGCACAATTTCTGGTTTGTGGGTTATTGCTTTGACAGAATTATGCACGGTCACATGCACCTTCGATTCTTTATAATAATGAAGTTAATATTGACCAATGAAAAAGAATATGGGGCACTGAGAGAAGGCTTGAATAATGGCATGCTACATTTTTGGAAGATTTGGTTGACTGGGTGAACGGACTTGGGGTTGTCTTTAAATTTCTTATAGGCACCGTCATAACCAGGGCTTTGGGTTCAGGGATGAGATTCAATCAATAGCTCAAAGAGAGTTTCAGCTGACGGTTGAGGAGCTGGTTCTCCTGCCTGTCCATACAGACTGGACACAGGGGTGGTGCAGAATGTCCCAGACAGAGTCGAAGACCATGACGATGCATGGGATCGGGAGTTTTGCGGTAGTAAGGTCTTGCAGAAACGTAGACAACGTATTCATAGTCCAGCTCGTGTTGTGTACAGCCCAGCTGATGGTGAAGGCCATATCAGGGCTGTCACCTCGTGAAATCAAATATCAAAATAGATTTCACGCACGCACGCACGCAGGCAGGCAGGCAGGCAGGCAGGCAGGCAGGCACGCACACACACACACACACACACACACATACACACACACACACACGCGCGCGCGCACGCACACGCACACACACACACACACACACACACACACACACACACACACAACTCATCAGAAAAGACTGTCTAAAGCACACTCAGAAATTTCGTTAAAGCCTTTCTTCCGTAAAATCTTAGATGAGATGAAAAATGCTCATCTCTTACAGGAACTTTAAAACCGCATCAGGTGGGACATCCCTGACCAGGGTCTTATGGAGTCTGCTGCAAAGTGTTTGTGTCTGGTTAGTCCCAACACTCTACAAAAACATGCTTTATAGTGAGGGGTGCATCATATGTAATACGCCACGAAGCTTTTTCACCTCAGAGAAAATACGAGTCTGAGTGAAAGATGTGGCTTGTGTGCAGACGGCACAATAGATGTTTCTTCTTTTAAGCCACCAGTGCCACGTGATAAAAATCTCTTTAAGGTGTGTCGGATTTGGAAGGGTTTATTATCCGTCTGTGAGTTCCATTCCTTATGCCAGAGGAATTTCAGGGTCAAGAACGAACGGTCGAAAATTGTTGAAGTGGATACACTGAATCTTAATACCTGAAAAAAAAAAAAGAATCCATTTTCCTCAGCGTTCTGTCAGTTCTTATCCTCGCCAAGCTGGAGTCGACGTTGTAGGCCAACATAGGTGGCTCCACCAGCGTAGAATATGAAACTAAATTCCTAACCGGACTATATATCAAACAAACGGTAACTTTAAAAGCAAGATCAGAATCAGAAAAAAAAAAACAACAACAGTGACAGACATGCCTGATAAACATGGTAGGTATGTCTTAAAGGGCACACATTAAAAAAAAAAAAATGATGTATTGATTTGTTTGTTTCGCCACATATACATTTTGTTGAATCATATTTAGCTCCGAGAGCATCTAGGTTTAGTCGATAAAACATTGAAACGAAGTTTCTGTATTGATACATATCACGAAATTGCAGGTGTTGGACGCCTTTGACAGATCAGCTCTCTCTCTCTCTCTCTCTCTCTCTCTCTCTCTCTCTTGTCTGTCTGTCTGTCTGTCTGTCTCTCGTCTAATATCTGATAATTTTGTGAGAAGACGTAAAATGAAAGTACTACTACTACTACTACTACTACTGCTACTACTACTACACGCGTAGAGTGCAACGCCTCCAAGTGTATAGTGATCTGTGTACTGTGTTTTGAAAATAGATGTTTGCATTCTGTCGGCCAATGCCATCGCTGACAGCGTATGGCCTTCTGCAAGGCAAAACAAACCAGAAACAGGCTGATCGCGTTGTTTATAGCCCAGCTGACGGCAAGGGGCCACACCATGGCCGTCACCTCGTGACGCTCAGTGCCGGCAATTGTATACTGTTTACAAAAGTAGAATCCCTTTTTTTTTTTAATTGTCGCTTTAGTTTTAATTGCAACAGCACCCACATAGGTTACAGGGGTTGCGTCAGAATGAAAAATAAATCTAGACATTAATGTTCAAGTAGGCCTAGCGTGTGTCTTACGGTAAAATCCATCGCTTTGTGTGTGGTAGCCGTTTTTACATCTGCATTTTACGTCACATTAAGCCTACGTTATACCCGTTTGGTTCCGCCTCTGATAAAAAGATACGCACACTCTTCACTCTCTAAAGACCGCGTTGAAGTCAGCCGACATTGAATCTTTCGAGATCTTTGATCTGAGCCTGGTTCCACGGTAAAACTACCGATAAAGATTAGTGTTTGACTTTTCGACAAACGAACACAGCCAAACTGGGACAGTATGGAAATATACAAGGTTCAAATCTAGCGTCGAAAGCCTTACTCTAAAGCCGCGTTTAGAGCACCTATGTCATATGTTGTTTCTGGTGTTAGTTTCTCTGGGACTGGTTCTTGTGTACCTCTATTATATGTTGATTCTGGTGTTAGTTTCTCTGGGACTGGTTCTTGTGTACCTACTTCATATGTTTTTCTGGTGTTAGATTCTCTCGGACTGGTTCTTGTGTACCTCTATCATATGTTGTTTTGTGGTGTTAGTTTCTCTGGGACTGGTTCTTGTGTACCTCTATCATATGTTGTTTGTGGTGTTAGTTTCTCACTGACTGGTTCTTGTGTACCTTTATCATATGTTCTTTCTGGTGTTAGTTTCTCATTGACTGGTTCTTGTGTACCTACTTCATATGTTGTTTGTGGTGTTAGTTTCTCTGGGACTGGTTCGAACATTGGTCGTTGAGTGAAAGTACAGGGCAGTCAGTGGTGTGACCGGTTTGCAAAATTCCTGGCGCGATCACACCACCACTCCCCTAAAACAAATACACACAAAAACAAAAAAATACATGTAAAATACATATACATGTAAAAATACATCTCTCTCTCTCTCTCTCTCTCCTCTCTCTCTCTCTCTCTCTCTCTCTCTCTCTCTCTCCCATGTAAAGAAGTTGTAACCTTTTGTCTTCAAAATGTAAAATGGCATCGTTATGTTTGATATGTAGATTTCCTCTTTATCCATCATTTGTTTGGATTTTGTTCTTTTTTCTTTTATTGTCCACTATGTTGTACTATATGAACTTATCTGAACACACACACACACACACACACACACACACACACACACACACACACACACACACACACACACACACCATGTAAACAAACATAGGGGTTCATGACAAACATCACACAAAGTCATTTCTTCAAAACTGTATCTGTCTCTTTCTTTAAGTGTGTGGGCGTGGGGGGGGGGGGCGGAGAGAGAGAGAGAGAGAGAGAGAGAGAGAGTGTGTGTGTGTGTGGGAGAGAGAGAGAGAGAGAGAGAGAGAGAGAGAGAGAGAGAGAGAGAGAGAGAGAGCGAGAGAGAACTCAGAACTCAGAAAGCTTCAATGTACATCGGCCTTGGGCCACAATACAAGGTACAAAGGGAAGAGGGAGGGAGTGGGTAGGAACGGGGTGGAGTTAATACATATGTTACTGCAAACGGAACAGAAAAGCATTGTAATATTAATTCCCCCTCAAAACGTGTGTAAACAGATGATACCTTATTCAGTTACGTTTAGAATACATGAACATTACAATACAAATGAAGTCAGACGATTTCAAGGAAAACCAAGGTGGTGGTAACTGTCCGCAGTAATTGACCAACTAAAGAATTGACTCTTGATCCTTCTGTCTATCGCATGAAAAATGTACCTTGACAGGCTATGTCTGTGCGAACCACTGGATACCTTCAGAAGCAAATGAAAGGGACAACTGGCCAGCTCTTTGAGAAAGTTAGTCCTAAGGTCTTGATAGAGGGAGCATTGAAATAATAAAAAAAAAAAATGTTGCTCATTCTGTACGGCAAAATGGGCACGCTTTGTCCTTTTCTGTGTCACTCCCACAGTGTCTTTCTGCTTCTCTGTCCACCTGTCAAACTTCTCGGTCTCTTCGCTCATCTTCTCAAAAACTTCTGAAAATTCCTAGGCGCTCGTTAAAGACAGTCGGTGAGAGAGCATTTAGCTTTAGTGCGCCCACTCTTTGGAATTCTCTTCCTGACAGCTTACGTGACCTGCCTACAGTATCTAAATTCAAGTCAGAGTTAAAAACATACTTCTTTAGGAAAGCCTTCTTCAACCATAATATCTGAATGCTGTGTCTATTAATATGACCTGACTTTTTATGTACTGCATGCATAACTGTATTGTTTACGCTTGAACCGATGAACTTGATAAGTGCGCCTGTGTCGGTAGGTGTGTGTGTGTGTGTGTGTGTGTGTGTGTGTGGTGTGTGTGTGTGTGTGTGTGTGTGTGTGTGTGAACACATGTTAGTGCGAGTGTTTGAGTGTGTGCTGAGCGCAGTGAGTTGATCCCAAGAATTGCGCTATATAAAATCCATACCTTATTATTATTATTACAACAGTGATGCAGGTTGTTAATCAGTGGAAGCACATTAAACCTGGTTCGTGTAATGGCAACGCGGAAACAGCTCGTATTCGTATCCAAAAGATATTTTTCCTTTTCAAACACAAACTTAAAATCACCATAACATTTGTATCTCTCACGGAGGGGAGAGAGAGAGAGAGAGAGAGAGAGAGAGAGAGAGAGAGAGAGAGAGAGAGAGAGAGAGAGATGTGTGTGTGCGTTT
>CM065740.1:15996942-15999442 GCA_033310375.1 Conus canariensis | reverse complement strand
TATTTTGTTGCACAAAGTATTGGCTGAATAAAAATGTACAAAATCTATTATTCTCCAAAAGGATATTGGAAGGGAATAACAGCAATTAAAAAGCTTAGCCAAGCAGCGGGAGTCAGTGAACAAACAGCAAAAGAATGGTTATCTAAACAAGCGATTTGGCAAATTTATTTACCAGCGCCTAAACGAATACAAAGACCACACTTTGTCAACACAATACCGAACGACACCCATCAAATGGATCTTCTATATTTACCCCATGATACGATTAGACGAAAAAGATTTAAGTACGCACTTACAGTCATTGACATAGCTTCAAGATACAAAGATGCTGAACCATTAACACAAAAGAGTGCTTCTGCTGTTGCTGTCGCTTTACAACTGATATATCAACGAGGCCCGTTAACTTATCCTCGCATGATTCAAGTCGATGATGGAAAAGAATTTAAAGGTCAAGTAAATCAATTATTGTTAAAACATAGAGTTACCATTAAAAGAGGCATTCCAGGAGTTCACAGATCACAGGGTTTGGTTGAAAACTTTAACAAACAGTTATCTGAAAGGCTTTTTTCCTACCAGTATCACAGAGAGCTGATTGACAATTCTCGCAACACAGAATGGGTTAGAAGACTGCCCTCAGTTCTACGTGCAATGAATAATGAAGAATTTAAAGGTCTAAAACCAGTACAAGCAATCAAAAAACAAAAAATAAATGTTGTTGAAGGAGACGCCAGTTCATCAAGCAAACTATTACCATTTGGTTTGAAAGTAAGGTACCTTTATTTACCGGGAGAAGCAGAAGGGGACACCCGCATCAGGGCAACCGATCCAGTTTGGAGTGTTGACTCATATGAAATAAAAAGAATTGTAAA
The DNA here is from genome assembly GCA_033310375.1 of Conus canariensis. Classification (NCBI taxonomy): domain Eukaryota; kingdom Metazoa; phylum Mollusca; class Gastropoda; order Neogastropoda; family Conidae; genus Conus; species Conus canariensis. The sequence continues at coordinate 15,998,573 of CM065740.1, read as the reverse complement.
GATGAATCCGCCCGTGTATTATTTACGAGAAACTGACACAACAAAACGACCAGCCCCTCAAAGATCTTTTGTGAAAGAAGAACTGCAAATAATCCCACCAGACACAGTTCCGCTTAATTAATTTACGTAAATATATTTGAGTTTAAAATGGAAGCTCAAAAGGAAGAAATCTTACATGAAACTAAAATGATGATAAAAAAAGAGACCTTAAAATTAATACAAGAATCATATGATACGTGTTCAGCTATTAAGGAAACAATTAAGTGGATTCATCGGTACACGGCAACGCATCCTGATCGCCTACGATCCCAAATTTTGATTATCAGAATAACGGATAAAGAATATCTTGAAAAAATAAAAAAAATTCGTGCACATCAAGCAAACATGAGAAAAATTTTGTCTGAATTGGATATTGATATGATTGAGCTTCTAGATAAATTTGAGGAAAAATATAAACCCGCGGATGAAGAAGGTATGTAATTATGCTGTTTTCCAATGCCCGATTGCATATGAAAACTCTGGATTAACAAACACACGTTTTGTGTTTGTTCTATCTAATGACTTCTTTGTTACAACAGTTGTGTTGATCTCATGTAGATTAGATCGTAGTTTTACGTTGTCATGATGAAAAGTCTTATTGTCAAACAATGCTTTTTTATAGTTGTCATGGGATATGCTTGATTGCACAACACTACGAGATATTCCCTTTGCTTTTTTAAACAACTTTTTTTTGGCTTGAAAGACTGTACATTTTCGACCTCAAACCAACAAACTCCTTGATCACACCTCCAGATAATTCATCCTTCATCTTACCTAAAACCTTCTTGTTAACAGTTGAATGCAAAGGCGAATCTTTAGGGTAATCAGATGTGTCGTACCATCCCGCATGCCCTTTAGCTACTTCTAATTCCATGTCTTTATAGATATCTTCAGTAGGGATATCTATAACAAAGGAATCTGTATCTGTGTACAGAACTCTGGACTCTGGATACAAGGGTTTAAAGTAGTCGTAAAGAAATTCTAACATCAAAAGCTTCGACAGCTCTAAAACAGTAAACCCAATAAAAACGGGCTTGTCCAATTTGACTTTCTTTTTTTTCATCATTATGCCAAAAAGCTGATCATGAAATCTTCTGAAGTCCTGATAATTAGGTTTTGAAGTTAGCTTAATTGCATCGTTCTCTCTGGTGACCAATCTAACATCTTTACGCTTGTGCGGATTCTCCATAGTCTTTCCAAAACAGCTGTTGTTCATCAGCTTGAAAAAGTCTTTTTCTGAAGCATCTGTGGATTTAGTTCTGAGATCAGTGTTTTTCATGATGTATGGTTTCATGAACTGTTCTTGATCAAAAGCAATTATACGATGAACAGCTGTCAACTTCAAACCATGTCTTAAATAAAATTGTAGAAGCCTGTAATGGCAGACATAATTTTTTTTGCCTCGAAGATTAGGCACAAGTTTAGGTGGTTCTGTTTTTGCCATCTTTAGACTTTCTGCTGCTAATGGATAGTCATTATGCAGGTCATGGAGTTTCTGAGGATATTCTAAGTCAACTTCTAGAATGTATCCACACTGTTGATCTGGCGTCAAACTGCCCAACCACTTTAATGCTTTTTGAATATTATTCGTA
>CM065740.1:15988762-15996842 GCA_033310375.1 Conus canariensis | reverse complement strand
GTGTGTGTGTTGATTCGGTGGGGTGGGGGTGGTGGTGGTGTGTGTGTTGTGTGTTGTGTGTGTGTGTGTGTGTTGTGTCGAGTTGCGGTGGTGGGGGTGGTGTGGTGTGTGGGGGGTGTGTGTGGTGTGGTGTGGTTGAGTGGTGGGGGGTGGTTGTGTGTGTGTGCGTGCGTGTGTGTGTTTTTGTGTGTTGTTTTGAGTTGGGGTGGGGTGGTGGGGGTGTGGGTGGTGGTGTGTGTGTGTGTGTGTGTGTGTGTTGAGTTGCGGCGGCGGTGGTGGTGGTGTGTGTGTGTGTGTGTGTGTGTGTGTTGAGTTGCGGCGGCGGTGGTGGTGGTGGTGGTGTGTTGGTGTGTGTGTGTGTGTGTTGAGTTGCGGTGGGGTGGTGGTGGTGGTGTGTGTGTGTGTGTGTGTGGTGTTGAGTTGCGGTGGTGGTGGTGGTGGTGGTGGTGTGTGTGTGTGTGTGTGTGTGTGTGTGTGTGGTGTGGAGTTGCGGTGGTGGTGGTGGTGGTGTGTGTGTGTGTGTGTGTGTGTGTGTGTGGAGTTGCGGTGGTGGTGGTGGTGTGTGTGTGTGTGTGTGTGTGTGTGTTGAGTTGCGGTGGTGGTGGTGGTGGTGGTGGTGGTGGTGGTGTGTGTGTGTGTGTGTGTGTGTGTGTGGAGTTGCGGTGGTGGTGGTGGTGGTGGTGGTTGGTGTGTGTGTGTGTGTGTGTGTGTTGAGTTGCGGTGGTGGTGTGTGTGTGTGTGTGTGTGTGTGTGTGTGTGTGTGTTGGGTGGGAGAAGGGGAAGGGCCTTTTCCGTGCAGTGGACGGAGCTGTCAATCGTAATCCATCCCAACACGGGTACTGTCTGGTGTAACAAATCTGCTAGAACTGTGGAGGGGGGGGGGGGGGGGGGGGGGGGGGGGAGGCGGGAAGAGGGGCCGGGGGGGGGGGGGGGGGGGTAGGGGCGTATGTGAGGGGCGAAAATTGTTGCAATTCAGTAGATTCCGGCGAAGAATGTTCTCAATCACTTTGGATTAGTCACTTGAATAACGGAAGCTACTTTTTTAAGGGGGAGGAAGAGGAGGAGGCGGGAGGGGGGGGGGGGGAGGGTGTACCATAATATCACCAACGTGCACCCACCCACCGATGGACTTGTTTGGAAAGTCCGTCGGCCATGAATGAAAACCACCCCGTACTCATCCATGTTTGTGTTGTCCTGCTCCCTGGGTCCAGTCTTGGGCAGGCCGTCCGAGCCACCCCACCCTCCTCCTGGACCCCTCTCTCGCCGGACAACAAGCTTTTTCTCTAGGTCCAGAAGTCGTCGTCCGCGCGACGAAGAACTGGGAGCTGTTGGTGGTGCACCACCACTCAGACACGCCCCCGACAACCCTCGTTTGCTTCGACATGGCCGGCGAGGTGCTGTGCACGCGACCTCGCGGCGAGACGTCCCGTCACGTCAGCTGCTGCAAGGTGGTGGGCAGCCAGGATGGGCTGGTGCACCTGGTGGTGCAGGGGGACCTCGATTCCCTGGACCCCGCCCTCGCTGGCAGCAGAGACATCGTGGTGCTGGATTCGCAGCGCGGCATCATGGTGAGTGGTCTCGTCCGTCATTGTCACTCTTCGTCATCGTCACCATCATCATCACTATCACTCTCGTCACCATCATCATCATACTAGTTTCTCTGTGTTAATTTCCTTTTTTTTTCCTTGTCGGTTTGTTTGTTTGTTTCCCCCTTTTTGTTATTTTTCTCATTTCTCATCTGGCGTGCAGTCCCTGAAACGGAGTTATTTCAAAGAGCCGTTACATTCGCACGGATGCTAATACATTCAGACGAACAAATGAACGGGCGTGAAGTGACTGGCGGTTTCTAAAAAAAAAAAAAAAAAAAAAAAAGTGAAAGTCGCTGAAACGTTATTATTATTACCATAATTATTAGTATAACAACAACTCATGGCCGCGTTTCCATGCCGCGACGGTGAAGCTTTCTGAAACGAGCTTTCCAATGTTGGTAGATTGCTTTCTGAAACGAGCTTTCCATGTTGGTACATTGCTTTCTGAAACGAGCTTTCCATGTTGGTACATTGCTTTCTGAAACGAGAGCTTTCCATGTTGGTACATTCAGGGACTACAGTCGCATTACTTTGACCTTGTTCCTATATCCGTTTTTTTTTTTTTTTTTTTTTTTTCGGTATCTTGGTTGGTTGGTTTGTTGGCTCCTTAGTTGTTAGTTTTTTGGGTTTTTTTTTTTTGTTTTGTTGGAAAAAAAAAAACACGACGACGACAAAAATGTTATTAAAAAAAAAAAAAAAAAAAAAAAAAACCAAGAAAAACAAAACAAATTCACTTTGTATTTGGTGAAATAAAACATTCGTTTAAAAAAATGTTCTCATTGAGATTTACGATGTTTAGAACTAATTTCTCCAGATTGTTGGCCCCGCCCCCCATATTTCACTGGCCTGTGTTCTGTTGACAGTGTCCTTCCAATCTCGCGGTAACGGGAGATGGCAGCATGGGCAGCCCCAGCGAGCTGTCCAGCCTTCCTACGGAAGATGGCAGCATCGTCACCCCCATCCTTCCTACGGAAGGTGGCAGCATCGTCACCCCCAACATCGTCACCCCCAGCATCCTCAACCCCAGTCTTCCAACGGAAAATGGCAGCATCCTCAACCCCGGCCTTCCAACGGAAAATGGCAGCCTCCTCAACCCCAGCCTTCCTACGGAAAATGGCAGCCTCCTCAACCCCAGCCTTCCAACGGAAAATGGCAGCCTCCTCAACCCCAGCCTTCCAACGGAAAATGGCAGCCTCCTCAACCCCAGCCTTCCCACGCGCGACACCACAATCCCGGCCCTGGTGCTGCCTATCACTGAGGAAATCAGTACGCCGCCCACCAGCGCCATGCTGCCAACCCCCGTAATTTGCTACTGGTGTATATATACGGGGTGCTGCTACTTCTATTAACTGGCAAGAGTTCTAGGGACAGCGCGAGCGTTGCGTCCCTCAACGGATGAACAACCCACAGCCGCAGCAGCATCCGGCGTTAGGCTGCAGACGGAAAAGAACGAGGACACGCACACACCGCGCACAACACAGAGTGCGCATGATCTGACTGGCAGTTAAGACACTAGGGTCCAAAGGCAGGCATTGTCCTTGCATCATGACGGATGGATAAGTGCAGCGTTTGGAACATCTGTCGAGGCACATCGACCCAACCCAGAGGCACGCGTACCCCGTTCGTGAGTTTTTAGGCCCTCAAATTGGCCAAAACACGCAAGAGAAACTGTCCATCCTACATCTTGCATGACATAAATTCTTATGTTAAGTGGCATTAGGAAAGATGTTCAACCCAAACGAAAGTCAGCACCAGCATGTCGGCTTAGAAAGTGCTTGCAATGACCATCGGCCATTTTGTGTGTGTGTGTGTGAGTGTGTGCGTGTGCGTGTGTGTGTGTGTGTGTGTGTGTGTGTGTGTGTGTCGGGAGCGCGCGCGCATTTGCATATCTTTTCATGTTTCTTACATTTTTTTTTTTACATCTTTTTGCTTTGTTGTTTTGCTTGCGTGATACATTCAGGAGAACTGGTGCATTCAGTAGCCTGCAGGTTTTAATGAAGGTATTTTTAAGGATACCACAGATTTAATAAACTGTGGATTTTAATGATGCTGCATGGTCTACCAAGTTACACAATGCACCTTGTTTTTCTTCTTAAATATGAACGCGATTCAAATCTTTGCCAAGTCATTACTATAACGACTGAAGAATTGTTAGCCTGCACTTGTTTTCCCCCACTACTTAATTGTTCAGCATTATATATATATATATACACGAGATACTCTGTTTCAATATGAATCACGTATATATATATATGAGGAAAAAAAACCAGTCGGTCAACGGAAAAGCTTTGAATAGTAAATTTACAGTATTCTTGGAGGATTAGGACTTGTAGAGCAAAGCACTGGGGATGGGTGAGTAAACGTGAGTAGCCTTTTCTTCAATTAGTCTTTTTCGCCATGTTGTTTCTCCCCTCGAATTGTCTTTTATTACAAATGTTAAGCAGGGAAGTTATGCCGTTAGATTAAAGAAAAAAAAATTCTAAACGGGATAGGGTCCAAACTCAAATATAATTTCCAAAAGTATGCACTGCAAGCCGATCGGCATTACGAGTTGCATTTGTTTCTGAGGAGTCCATGGAAGTGAACAATGCATTGAACTGATCCCTTCATCTAGGTTTTTCATGTCCGTCGTGATGTAGGCCTATATCCTCTATGAATGTGGTAATTTGGATTTTGGGTAACTTTGGTCATAAACTGGGCTAAATTACAAAGAGGCGAACCCACACTTCAGATTCAAGATCGACTGTGGACACAAAGTAAATTAAAAGCCCTCCCTCCCCCCCCCCCCCCCATTCCCACCAGACTTCTCTCCCCCTGTCCACCCCTCCACCCGAACATTTTTAAGGCAGTTTCTTTGAAAGTACTTTCCCTACAAAGCCCCGAAATGCGTTTGATATCTTGCATTTTAGTTCTAAGCGTGTTTTTTTTTTCTTCTTTTCTATGTCCACATATCGTTTATAAGTGACGCTTTTTCAAAGTTCTTTACACCGGGTACCAAAAGCTGTGTTGTGTAACTTTCAGGTAGAATTGCAGTAAATGTACAAAAAAAAAACTGATAACTTTCACGCTTACCTATGCGTAGCTGGTTAGAATTTTTACTTCAATTTCTTTCATTTTATTTCAATTTTGCATGCATTTCTTTCTTCTTTTTTTTCTTCAATACAGTGTTAGTTTTAGTGGGTTTTTCACTGCGAGCTGAAGACCTCTAGTTGAACGCCAAATCACAATGGTTGTGAATACAGCGCGCGTAGTGTTATGATACTCCGTGTAGAAAAGTCAGTATTTGTGTTGGTGTTGGTGAATTTTTAATCCTTTTGACAGTTAAATAAAAAAAAAGATGGAAAATGTTAACTCGTGTGTGTGTGTGTGTGTGTGTGTGTGTGTGTGTGGTGTGTGTGTGTGCTTGTTTGCGTGCATGGGGTTGGGGTGTATGTGTGTGTTGTGCGTACGTGCATACATGCTTAGTGGGAGAAGGGGAGGATGGTGATGGTTAACCGTGTGGGTGGCGAATAGATAAGCTGCCGAAAGATGTAATGGTCGTATGTCCGATGGCCGTGTGGTACGTGAAAAAGGGAGAGAAAAAAAACAACAAAAACATCTCATTTAGGGAAAAGCACGGTCGCGTTTGACTAGGGTCAGATACATGTACATGCTCACACAAACCCACAAATTACACACACGCATGCACATGCACTTCAGCGCACACGCGCATATACATGCAGGCACACACGTATGCATTCGCACACACACGTGTGCGCACACATACACACAAGTGCGTACACACGCATGTGAGCGCGCGCGCACACACGCACACGCACACGCACGCACACACACACACACACACACACACACATGCGCACGCGCATAGGCCCGTGCCCACACATCCATACACACACACATATGTACATTCACTACACGCACATAAAAAAGACAAAATGTTTGTTGGGCACTCGAGGTCTGACCAGCGCGTTGGGCTAATGCGTGGGTTAGACATCCGCTGAGTCGTAGCCACGAGACCCTCTTCTTCAATTGTCTCATCTTAGTTGTTAATTCATTTATCCATCAGCTTCAAATCATGCGTAGTGTGGTCTCAAAACTTAGCGGATGTGGTGTTGTGTATATGGACTAGTCCGCACGCAATGAGGCCTCCTTGATGAAACTGAAACTGAAACTAGGGTGAAAATACACACACACACACACTGCAGAGAGACACTTGACACATGACACTTGAAAACTTTACTTGACAAGGATAAAGATCTTATGCTAACATAAAAGTCTATTAATCCAATCTGTCTTTGATAAACACTAATAATAGTAAACAAAGCTAACTAGAAGCATGCAGAGAGAGACAGAGACAGAGAGAGAGGGAGGGAGGGAGAGAGGAGAGAGAGAGAGGGGGGGAGAGGAAGAGAGAGAGAGAGAGAGAGAGAGAGAGAAGGGGGGGGGAGTAAAAGAAAGAAAGAAAAACAGAGAGAGGGGGAGTGGGGAGAGACACTAGAGACAGAGACACTGAGATAGATAAACAAAGACAGGCAGACAGAGATACAAGCAAAGAGAGAGGGAGAGAGATTAAGAGACAGACAAGCAAAAAGGCAGACAGACAAGCAAGGAGAGTGAGAGAGTGAGCGAGAGACTGAAAGAAAGTTGGGGAGAGAGAGAGAGAGGGGGCGCGGGGGGGGGAGAAAAGTAAGGACAGAGAAGGGAAGGGGGGAGGGGGAGTATATTAAGTTTATTCTCTATCGGACTACACATAAAACTGAATGTTTTTGGGGTGGGGGAGTTAATCCGGATCATTTGGTGGTTTGTTAACCCGGGGGTTAAATTGGCCGTTAATTCTAACTCCCGGGGAGCATGGTACATGTCCGCGAATTCGCGAAATCCGCGAAAAAAAAAAAAAAAAAAAAAAAAAAAAGCGAGCCGCCCCCGACGAGACCGGCCCTTTTAGTTCGTTTCAGGTCGTTCGCTTCAAGCCTTCGTCTCGCGAGAAGTAGCATTGAGCAGGACTACTTCCGCGCATGCGCCTTCGTGACATTCGCCACTGCTTTCCGCTCTGGGTCGATGTGATCGAATTTGAACAAGATTAAAGAAAAAGAAGGAAAAAATAAAAATGCCAAAACGTACAGACATAGTTCCGCGAAATTCTCCGACAGAAGATATTGATGCTGGTGTGGCAAACAAATGGCGATGGGATTGGCTGAACAGGAGCCACGAAAATGAAACGTTTTCGTCGTGCTTGGAAAAGTTGAGAGACTTACCACCACATTTTGGAGAAAGAAAAAGAAGAAAGAAAGAAAAAGCTTGAACTTTTCCAGAAGGAACACATTCGGCTGGCTTCAAAGAGAACAGCCATTGAACATTACAGACAGGAGGCAAAGAGAAAGAGGTTTGGACATTACAAAAAGCAGGCTCTGCTCGTGAAGCAGATGGCTGAGAAATCGGGCAAAAAGTAGTCTTCATCTCATTCACATTGCTTGCACTGAAGAGACACATAACTTAAAATGTGTACGTTAAAAGAGACACAAAACTTAAACTCATTTTGTACTGTATTCAGATAGATGTAAAAAGTAAAAGGAGTAACTAATGTAGAGGAGGCAGAAAATAAAAGAATTGAACAGACATAGTAAACAAAACTGGAACTCAAGACATGAAATAGACCACTACTTTGCTGTGCTGTGCTGTGCTGTGTTGGTGGTGCTGGACATGATGACCAAAGTTGTGCAAAATAAGGGGTCTCCAATGTGTACACTGTGCGTGTGCTTCACTGGCATAGTAAGTAAAACGTTTACAAATTTGATTTAATGTATGCCACCTAAAGGAATGTAGATATGTACTCATTTTTGCTATGTGACTACTTGGGTTTAAAACCTCATTTGGGTTGAAGGAATGACTAATAAAGTGATTCTAGGAGAGCTTATTTTATGGCAGAAATTGCTTAGTATGAAGAACAGAAATTAGTTCAAGGAGAGGCTTTTTTACAGGCTAGAATTGCTGAAAAACCTTCAGCTTCAGGAGGCGTTGCCCCCTGACCCCCACAAGGGGCTCTGCCCCTTGACCCCGCCAGGGGGCTTTGCCCCCTGGACCCCCAAACATTTTCAGGGAAAAATGATTTTCCTCCAGTACCATGCCTGGGCCGAGTTAAAAAGTGGAGGGAGTTAAAATGGATCGTTACACCGGGTATCCCATTCTCTTTCTTTCTGGTCCAAATTCACGCAACTTGTCAGTGCTTTTCGCGGTATTGACGGGCCTGTGGACGTAGTTTCTCTTTAACGATGGAGAAAGGAGAAGACAACTTCACGGCTCACCAACCAGTGAAATGGATGTATATGCTCTCCCCTTTCTCTACTCAACAACACCCTACCTGTCCTTCACAGCAAGTACTATTTTTTTTTATGAAGGTTTTCACACAGACAGGGGTTGGGTAGGACTAGGATTACCGTCTCTTAACTGGGTTAGATTAGGATTTGATCCTGATTAGGATCATGCAAAGCAGA
>CM065740.1:15981262-15983762 GCA_033310375.1 Conus canariensis | reverse complement strand
TGAGCATAATCATAAGTGCTCATGAAAACGACCGAAATAGCATTGATATCATGTGCAAACAGCATATCCAACAAAAGTATGATGATGTTGATGATGATGATGATGGTGACGATGATGATATAATCATTACATCATAATCACAGTAATAATTATAACAATTAAGAAAATAACAACGGTTGATACAGCGTTGAAAACACCATTTCATATTTGCAACGATTCCTACGTTGGAAACTTTTCAAAAGAAGGGAACAGTGAAAGCAAACAACACACACACCATGTCAGTTTTCCCGTGTCATTCATCGAGACGAACAGCCGCAGAGAGTAAATGACGTAAGTGAAGCTTACTGCTTCATTCATATACTGGGACACACATTATGAGGAAGGGAGGCAAACTCTGCAGGCTTGTAACCCCCTTTAGCAAATATATGAAGATGGCGTCCCCGACTCGGACCGGTGAACAGGTTTACACTGGCCCTTAATCTGCTAAAATTAACGCTTTCGTATAATACAGAGACATTTTGGCCGGCTAAGACACGGATGTAATTGAACACCTGTACACTTTTGGGAAGTTAATCCGGACATCATCATTGTGCATTTTACCATTCATACAGGGATATTTGGTCGACCAGACTCGGAGACACACCTTTGAACACTACTACATAAGGGTGTTCGGTCAGTCAAGACCTAGAGACTTCACCACTGAACGCTTCTACATACGGACACTGGCTCATCTAGGAGCCACAGACTTCACCACTGTAATTTCTTCTACAGGCATTTGATCAACAAAGACACAGATAGTACACATGAATATTTAGTCTGACATTAACCAGAAGCTTTTCCACTGAACACTGGAAAACTATACAAATGCATCATGTGCCTGTGTGACTGTGTAAGAGCAAGAGAAGTAGTGCTGCCTTAACAGAATGCCTTGCGTGTACGTTTGGAGTTAAGCTGGGTGGTCTCTGTAAACCAGTGTTGTTTTCTTTATCAGTGAGTTTACGAGGGACACTGCTGATTCTGGAACACAGATATGTCCACAATGTCAGCAGTTTGGAGAAGATGAATTCCATTTTGAACTCATTTCTCCAGACCTCTGTGATGTTACAGAACAACCTATCCCACATAGATATTTCAAACAACTTTGTTTATTCAAACTTAATCATGGCAATGTCTTGAACACACGAGAGTATTGATTTCAAACAACTTTGCTTCTTCAAACTTAATCGTGGCAATGTCTTCAACAGACGAGAGTATTCGGTTCAAACAACTTTGCTTCTTCAAATGTATTCATGGCAATGTCTTCAAAAATACGAGAGAATTATCATGATAGTTTTTTTTTCTCTGTATTTCAATGAAGCATTTAAAAAAAAAAAGAAGTCTGCGTTTAAGTTAGTCATGGTCTAATACTTGGAATTCGCTTTCATGGGTACCTTACCTGTGGCCATTTCTCTCACACTCATACATGCACATGCAAACGCCAATTTTATTATGATGTAAAGTCACTAGTACATATTGTTACCACAGGAGCCCGAAGTTTCGCCGCATGGCTTGATCTGGCCGATCTCTCTCGCACACACACACACACACACACACACACACACACACACACACACACACAACACACACACACACACACATGACTCACGAATAACCAATGATGATACACTGAAGACCATACATCGGATAAAAAGGTTTCACCTGTAGGTCTCTCTCTCACACTCTCTCACCAATAACAAACGATGATACACTGAAGACCCTGTATCGAAAAAAAAAAGAGTTCACACAGAGGGGCACATACCAAAACTAACACACAATATTGAGATACCTATCTGTGCGCGCGCGCACGCACACACACACACACACACACACACACACACACACACACACACACACACACACACACACACACACACACACACACACACTTAAAGACATGAGTGCAGTTTAAACAGACAGAGAGATAGATATGCAGACATGCAAATGGATATATAGACATACTGACAAACAGATGGATAGACAGATCATTGTGGACTAATGTATTTGAAATCTCCTAGTAAGTGACGCATTACAATTCATGAGTAGCGTTGTTAGATCTTATGTCAACTACTGCAATAGAAGGGGTTTAGCTAACTGGATTATTGTGCCGTGCCTAGATGTTTTTCTTTGGATATTGAAAACTCTTTTAACACACATGGTCGGCTGCCTGGTCCTTACAACGTAGGGGGGGGGGGGGGGGGGAGTACCTTTTAAGTACATGGATTTTCAACACTGGTCCTTACAACAGCAAAGGTTGGAAGACTCAACGATCTTATCTTTTCTTTCTAAGTATGAATCTATATCTATCCATTAAGTTATTTATTTATAAGCATTTGTCCTTACAACGGCGTAGTTTGGCTGACTTGCCTTTTTCTTTTATATATAAAAAAAAGAATTTCTATTTGCATGTCCCGCAACAACCTGTGAACATTTCAAATTTGTGGAGCAGCATCCTGTGCTTTAG
>CM065740.1:15973762-15976262 GCA_033310375.1 Conus canariensis | reverse complement strand
CGCCAAGTACAGCATTGGAAATGTTTGACAGACCATCTAGATGTCACAACGAACTTTGTTCTTTCTCATTCCTTTTTGTACTCCCAGTTCTTATAGAACAGGGAGTACTTTAGAATGGGAACGAAGAAATGCTGTGTGTGTGTGTGTGTGTGTGTGTGTGTGTGTGTGTGTGTGTCCGTGGTCAAAATGTGTTCCACTCGCTCCAGACAAAACTACTGGGCCGATCTTTCTGAAAATTTGTAGGTATGTTCATTATGGGCCACGGATGATGCCCGATGTTTTAGTTTACCGCTACAGCCGTTACTAACGGCTGTAACGACCTGTAACGGTTTTTCTTCTTTATGGAACATCTCAGAAATACTTGGCCAATTTATAAGCGGTTTGGATGATCTTGTGACAAATCGGAGCCTCTGTCCAAATGTAAGTGATGTAATGCTGAAAATGGATTAAACAACCATTAAAAACCGTTATTCTGCCGTTATTTCCTATATAAGGTGGATTTTAATGAAATTTGGTATATAGAAAGGTTATCACACACAAATGGCACTTCTATATAGTGTTTCTAAATTTGACCGTTAAAAACCGTTATTCTTGATATATTGTCCGATTTGGATGAAATTTGATATGTACACAGGCTTTAGCCCAGTGAGGACTAAAATACCGGTTTCAAAAGTGTATATCGGTTATATAACCGTTAAACCGTTATTTTGCCGTTATTTTTTATATATTGGTGGGTTTTAATGAAATTTTGTATATAGAAAGGTTATCACACACAAATGGCACTTCCATGTAGTGTTTCAAAATCTGACCGTTAAAAACAGTTATTCTTGACATATTGTCCGATTTGGATGAAATTTGGTATGTACACAGGCTTTAGCCCAGTGAGGACTAAAATACCAGTTTCAAAAGTGTACATCGGTTAAATAACCGTTAAAACCGTTATTTTGCCTTTATTTCTTATCTCACAAAGCTTTTGGCCGATTTGTAAACGGTTTGGAAAACTGGGAGTACGTTTATATGCTTCGCATCTTGTTATTTTTTTCAGTTAGGCGATTGATTATTGGTAGTGTATACAAGAGTGCTACGTGGAGAATGGACCTGTTCCGATTAAAAAAAGAAAAAAAAAAAGAAAGAGAGAAAAGGTAAATACATTTTATTTACACTGCAAATAGAGTTACCTTCCCTTACCCCGAGGAATAAACGGCACAGGGACAATTAGTGAGGGAGGAGTACACAAGCGGTCAGGAGCAAAGAAGCTTGCACTGCTCTCTCTCTCTCTCTCTCTCTCTCTCTCTCTCTCTCTCTCTCTCTCTCTCACGGGGAGGAATGGATGGGGAGATAGGTGGGGAAAGGGGTGTATGGTTATGACGGGTTGGAAAGAAGTGAGCGTGTTTGTCGTGGAACGAGTGAGGGAAGAGGAAGGGGAGGTAAGATATAGGCAAGATAATGTTGCTTATAGCCCAGACGACCGCAAAGGGCCACATCAGGGCTGTCACCACGTTAAGGAAGGGGAGGTGTGTGTGTGTGTGTGTGTGTGTGTGTGTGTGTGTGTGTGTGTGTGTGTGTGTGTGTGTGTCTTCTTCAATTTAACATCTTTTCACCATAGGTGATATTAATAATGTATAATACTTATATAGCGCATTTCTTGTTACACAACTCAATGCGCTTACATACATTTGACTTATTCATCGAGATATCGTTGTAACAAGGTGCTACTGGGATGTGCCGAGAAGAGCGAGACGGCTTTTCATTAGTCGTTTCCCGTAGCACAGTCAATATCGTTCACTCAGTTCTCTTTACTTCTCTCTCTTCTTCTCTCTCTCCTTCTCTACGGGGTGCATGTGTGTTAACGGTCATCAACAAGGAACTGGTTTCTCGAAAGTGGGAGAGGATTAGTGTGTGCAAGATATTTGCTGCCACGACCGAAGCACTCGGTAGTCACTCACGAAGGACGGATGGGTGGGTGTATGTTCTCGAGGGATTGTCCGAACGCCCGGCAGGATTGCGCGTGTCCCAATTACACGCTTCACCATAGGGTATTAGAAATACTGCTGTGTTTTAGTGCTTTACTGTGCGTTTACATATGGAGAACACTTCGAGTATGTGTACAGAGTACAGGGCAAGGGCGAGACAGGAGGTTTCTAACCAACCCCCCCCCCCCTCCCCCCCCTCCCCCATCCATCCACCTGGCAAAAATGCGTTTTTGCCACGTGAAAGACTCCCAGAGGCCATCTGGTGCCCTCATCCCAACCCCCGACCCCCACCCTCCCAGGGTTTCTGGTTTGTGAATTGTTTCTGTGATACTGGCTGAAAAAAAAAAAAAGTAGAATAATCCATGATAACCAGGACGTCGGTCCCAGGAAGAAGAAGAAGAAGAGGAAGAAAAAGAAGAAGAAGAAGAGGATGAAGAAAAGAAGAAGAAGAAGAAGAAGAAGAAGAAGAAAGAAGAAGAGAAGAGAAGAAGAAGAAGAAGAAAGAAGAAGAGAAGAATCCATGACAA
>CM065740.1:15938762-15968762 GCA_033310375.1 Conus canariensis | reverse complement strand
TTTTCCATCTGTACTTCTTTCAGTCCCCCCCCCCCCCCCCCCCCCCCCCCCCCCCTCCCCCTCTCTCTCTCTCTCTCTCTCTCTCCCTCGCTCTCTCTCTCTGTCCTTCAGGATTTCGCCAGTGTTGCCCGTAGATTTTTAAAAACTGTTTTCTCTTCCCTCCCTCCCGCGTTCATTGCACACACGCTGCTCATGCGAACCACCTCATGCACTGTCGACTCAGGTTTTACTACCGTGTCACAGCCTCGACTCTGGCAGTCCGTAGGGAGCAGTCTATATCAGGTCGTCGTAAGGAAACTCACTGGAGGAGACACCGCGCTGTTGGCGAGTCACATCACAGGTGTTCAGTGGCGCCTGGTCTGATTCCGTATTGGCAGAACACTTAGCTGTTAGACTCCGTACTGACTACATACAATACAGTCGCGGAGCCACCGTCAGTAATCGATGAGGTTGATAAGGGGAAAAAAAAAATGAGGTTATGGAATTTCGTTCTCGTCTGAGACTAACATGTTTGGCACTTCTTTTCGTAATGTATCGCCCGAGGGATACAAACACTTGTAGTGTTGGTAAGAAAATTTGATGCGTTCATTAAAAAGGCGAAAATGTATGGTGTGTTTTCCCCGTTTGAGGCCATAGCACACTCATAAACGGGAGCCGGCCAGGGTAACACACACACACACACACACACACACACACACACACACACACACACACACACACACACACACACACACACTCAGAGAGAGAGAGAGAGAGAGAGAGAGAGAGAGAGAGAGAGAGAAGAAGAAGAAGAAGAAGAAGAAGAAGGGGAAACAATCCCGCAAATTGATGGAAGTCAAAACCAAGACTATAGCTTGCGAAGCCTACCATTTCACCACGGCGACCGATAAGACCATTACATTGAGCTACTTTTAGACGGCGCATTGATCCCTTAAAAAAGCCTGAAGAACATTTGATGTTTAAGCTACCTTTCGGACAAGTTAGATCAACAGACAGACTGAAGGGACTGAAGATGATAACCTGCCCTCAATCAGAGTTAGAAAAACAACAACAACAATAACAACAACAATAACAACAACAGAGCAGAAGGTCAATTGCTTGGCTAGGTGTTGACAAAGGGACGATACCATCTCAGTTCGTATCGTGTCGTTGGTGTGGCCACACGCCACAACTAAGGATATGCACCAAAACGCTACATACTCCGTGTAAATGTTTTGAGGCATAGATGAAAATGATTCAGAAGAGAAAATCAAACAGGCTGAATTTAATCCAGAATACCTCCCCATTCCCCCTCCTCTCTCTCTCTCTCTCCCTCTCTCTCTCTCTCTCTCTCTCTCTCTCTCTCTCTCTCTATCTCTCTCTTACACCACCGCCACCCATCATTTCCCATGTTGTTTTTTTTTTAAGGATTTCCGCCTGATGACATCTCATACAATCTAGGAATAAATGAACTGCCCCAATGCTTTACGTCATAGTTCAGGCCTTGGAGCTTAGCCGTCACTATCTTTGCGACTGCTGGCTTTACTTCCCCAAATAATTCCATTTCCTTTCATTTTATGTTGTCCGCTTGGAACCAAGTTTGTATCTTGAAACGCATTGAAAAGGGGGGGGGGGGGGGGGGGGGGGGGGTCAACTTTCAAACCAAAAAAAAAACAACAAAAAAACCTGATCAGAGCAATCTGGTTGTGCCTGTCTATAACAGAGCAATCTGGTTGTGCCTGTCTATAAATACTTGATCCATTAAGCGAAGCCTGGGTGATTTAATTTGTTGTGTGCAGCCTGAGCTCTGGGACCTCTAATCAGGCTTCCCTCCCTTCCCTGTGCGTAATCGCGGTATACAGGGCCACAGTCCACAGTTTGACACCGGAAACTGAGGTGTTTTGCAGCTGCGCGTCAGATTTGATCCCGTTCGCAGATAGCCAATGTTGGACAACGTGGTTTTTTTTTTCGTGGTATTATTGTTTATACTAGGGCGTGGCCTAGTCTCGTACTGAAGAAGAAGTCCTAAACACACACACACACACACACACACACACACACACACACACAACACACACACACACACACCAGAGAGAGAGAGAGAGAGAGAGAGCAACTTTAAAAAAATCGTCGAAATGAAGGTTTCACAAATTAACGGATTGTTGTTGTTGTACCCTGGCTAAAAGACTCCTGGGATCATCCGAACAGCCAAAGTACTTGAACACTATGGTAAAAAATGTATCAGCTGGGGATGAGAACATTACGTGTGTGACCGTTTTTGATTACCCCGCCACGTGGGCAGCCACACTCCGACTTCAGGGGAAAATAACGTATGATTTATAAAACAAAACAAAACAATCCAACTAACAAAAAGAAATAAAAACCTTTTCAGAATCAGATTAAGAATATAGCTGAACACCTAGAAAATAATAATGATAATTAGATTTTTTTTAATATAACTAATGAATATATATCAATATCGTGTCCACATTCAATGTTGCTGTCTTTCATAGATAAAAGAGACAAGGTATTTGTAAATATATTCTGTGTATTGGATGTACATGGTATGATTCTGATACTAATATACAGACAGATTTTCCCCTTTAAATTTCCATGTGTTCGTGTGAGCGACCTGTTATTTCTTCAATTTTTTTTTGCAATACTTTTATTTGTATTTCTTTGTTATTCTCCTTAAAATCAAGTAATCTTTCAATGCATAATGCCAAACATGGATGTTGTTAATAAAAATGAAAAAGAAACATTCATATCACCTGCGAAGTATGTAGTTTCCTCCAGCTAGGACTTAAAAATCTGCTGCTCAAATAGCTTCTCACTGAATTGAACGTGACTAAGCCATATCTGCCAAATATCTATTTAACAAGTTCTTTGTTTAAAGCAGAATGTATATAATTTCATTCTTGAACTTCAATGTGTTCCTATTCTTAGGCGAATGCACCTTTTTTTTTTTTTTTTTTTTTTTTTTTAAGATGGTTACCCTCAGTAGGCTTGCCAGCAAAACATACTCAGACAGTCAACGAAACTTGCTAAGCACAGTTACAACCGGGCGATTTATCAATCGATTTAGCCCCCAGCCAGTGCCTCCTTAACTTCACCTACTCTACCCAATGTTTGGCCAGTTTGTAAACCAGCTGCCGTCTCTGACAGAATTTATACCATCTCCGAACAGCTCAAACAATTCGGCCATTTGGCCAGTGCCACCACTGATATTACCTTGCGCAAGCACACTGCTGAACTTAAGTGCCTTGATTTCCGTTCTTTCTTTCTTTCTTGTGTGTGTGTGTGTGTGTGTGTGTGTGTGTGTGTGGTGTGTGTGTGTGTATGTGTGTGTGTGTGTGTGTGTATGTGTGTGTGTGTGTGTGTTTGAGCGTAGAAGTTTAAACACGCACTGTGAACATCCCATATTTCAAGGCGTTGTTATGGAAACATCACAAGCCAACAACACGGGCCTCACAAAATGGAGTAGTTATGTCTGCACGGAAGAGCGTCGTAACTTGTCATGCACGTGATGGTTAAACCCGACCCGTAGAAAGAATAGAATGGAACAGCCCTTCAGCCACAATGAATGGTGGCCATTTAGGTCATCAAAACTGAAATTCATTTTTTTTTTATATATAATATAGTGCAAGATTTTCTTCTTGTTCTCGCAATATAGGGTATGCACATTCTTACACCAGTTTAATCTTTACGTAATAGATATTTTTGTCAACTTGATAGATACTTTTGTCAACTTGATGGATATGTTTGTCAGCTTGACAGATGTTTTTCTCAACTTGATAGATGTTTTTGTCAACTTGACAGATATTTTTGTCAACTTGACAGACATTTTTGTCAATTTGATAAACATTTTTGTCAACTTGATAGATATTTTTGTCAACTTGATAGATACTTTTGTCAACTTGACAGATATTTTTGTCAACTTGACAGACATTTTTGTCAACTTGATAGATGTTTTTGTCAACTTGACAGATATTTTTGTCAACTTGACAGACATTTTTGTCAACTTGACAGACACTTTCGTCAACCTGATAGATATTTTTGTCAACTTGATGGATATTTTTGTCAGTTTGATAGATATGTTTGTCAACTTTGAAATGGCTAAGTAATATATTTTCAAAGACCAAACATGATCTTGATGGCTTTAAAGCCGTAGGGACAATGAATTATTCGGAGCTTACCCTGTCTAGGAAACGGCATTAGGTAGGGCGGAACTCAACCCTTACCTTCCACCACCTTAGTCTTCCCTGATTTAGCATTCTCTAACACGAAGCGATGAAAGAAATGATATATATATATATATTAAAAAGAAATCTACACAAAAATGCATCTGAATATCTGAGCATAATGCGTGTTGCCGCTGCGCCTTGAGGTCGAAGTAGGCGAGTGTGCACAACATGTGTGTAAAATTCTTTCGATGATTGAATAATACTTGACCTTCAGTCTGCCGTTTGGATGAAAAATGTAAACGCCGAAGTCTGATGATTCAAAACCAAGCATCAAAGTAGACGAGAATGTTGGTAAGGGAACTAGCTAATTCTTATTTGCGGCATAATGCTTACTTCTTACTTGCTTAGCTGGAGCGCTGTTATCATCAGTGATGTGTCCCATTATAGGGTTTAGCTGATATTGCAAAAAACTAAATATTACAGTGATGAAATCATTGGTTGATGCATCGGTTCTTGCATGCACGCATTCCAAATGAACTGATGTGTCCATCATTTGATTTAATATCTGTGCGCTGCTAATGGCAATCTGAAAAGCACTAGCCAGGGCCGTACCTCCATGCAAATAGACGAGACAATACTTCCACCCAGACAGCTCTCGCAATATCTCCACTCAGATTGATATCGCAGCGCCTACACCGCGACAGATATCGCAGTACATCCATCCAAGGAGACATAACAAAGCCACCACCAAGATAGATAGGACAGCACATCCACCCACACAGACAAGGCAACACCTTAACCCACACAGACAAAGTAACACTTCCACCCAGACACACAAGGCAACACCACCATCCATACAGACAAGGCAACACCTCCACCCACACAGACAGACAAGGCAACACCTCCATCCATACAGACAGACAAGGCAACACCTCCATCCATACAGACAAGGCAATACCTCCACTCACACAGACAGACAAGGCAACACCACAATCCACACAGACAAGGCAACACCTCCACCCACACAGACAGACAAGGCAACACCTCCACCCACACAGACAAGGTAACACCTCCACCCACACAGACAAGGTAACACCTCCACCCACACAGACAAGGCAACACCTCCACCCACACAGACAGACAAGGCAACACCTCCATCCATACAGACAGACAAGGCAACACCTCCACCCACACAGACAGACAAGGCAACACCACCATCCACACAGACAAGGCAACACCTCCACCCACACAGACAGACAAGGCAACACCTCCACCCACACAGACAAGGTAACACCTCCACCCACACAGACAAGGTAACACCTCCACCCACACAGACAAGGCAACACCTCCACCCACACAGACAGACAAGGTAACACCTCCACCCACACAGACAGACAAGGCAACACCTCCACCCACACAGACAGACAAGGCAACACCTCCACCCACACAGACAAGGCAACACCTCCACCCACACAGACAGACAAGGCAACACCTTCACCCACACAGACAGGCAATACAACACCTCCACCCACACAGACAGACAAGGCAACACCTCCACCCACACAGACAGACAAGGCAACACCTCCACCCACACAGACAGACAAGGCAACACCTCCACCCACACAGACAGACAAGGCAACACTTCCACCCACACAGACAGACAAGGCAACACCTCCACCCACACAGACAGACAAGGCAACACCTCCACCCACACAGACAAGGCAACACCTCCACCCACACAGACAGACAAGGCAACACCTGCACCCACACAGACAGACAAGGCAACACCTCCACCCACACAGACAGACAAGGCAACACCTCCACCCACAGACAGACAAGGCAACACCTCCACCCACACAGACAGACAAGGCAACACCTCCACCCACACAGACAGACAAGGCAACACCTCCACCCACACAGACAGACAAGGCAACACCTCCACCCACACAGACAGGCAATACAACACCTCCACCCACAGAGACAGACAAGGCAACACCTCCACCCACACAGACAGACATGGCAACACCTCCACCCACACACAGGCAAGACAGCACTTCCACCCACACAGACACACAAGGCAACACCGCTACCCACACAAATAAGGCAACACCTCCATCCACACAAACAAGGCAACACCTCCACCCACACAGACAGACATGGCAACACCTCCACCCACACAGACAGACAAGGCAGCACCTCCACCCACACAGACAGACATGGCAACACCTCCACCTACACAGACAGACAAGGCAGCACCTCCACCCACACAGACAGGGGAGGGGGGCAGGTGGGGTAGAGGGTGTGTGGGGGGGTTGGGAGGGACACAGGTTTGTAGTCTCGTCGTTTTGCAATGCGCTTCAATGCCGTTATGTTCACAGCTCACAACACTTTGGAAATAAGTAAGTCAAGTTCATGGAGACAAGAGACTGCTGGATTGATTTCCCTCCCTTCATGCACTCCTGGAGTTGTACATTAGCAACAGAGCTGCACCATTTTCTGCAAATGAGGTATTTTGTTTAGCACGTAACACTTGGGAGATCAAGACCTTTTACAATCCCACGCTCTCCGGCGTTAACACCACAGACTGCTTACCGAAATAGAGCCGTCTGAAAAGCCTTTTGCTGGTGCTGCATTCGGACGTTTCCAAATGTGCATGAGTCTTTTGTCGATCTTATCAATAATTCTCTTCATGCCCAAGTTCATCATCATCATGGTACGCTCAACCATCTTGTGAACTGATACTACAGTATCTCATCTCGAAAATCTCCTTTGTAGGTTTTTTTTTAAAGAATAATTCTTAGCGAGTCCGGCCAAAACGAGGACAAACAATATACCAGACAAATCACAACGCGTTTCGACCTCTTAGGTCTTCTTCAGGCATGATAAACAACATTCAGGACAATGAAAACGAAGAACGAGCAAATCACTTATCCTCTCGTACTCGGCGCAAGATGGGCGTTGAATGAAAACGAGGCTGTCCAGGTGCAAACCAGGCAACGATGGAGGAAAGGAGAAAAGGAGAGGGTGGGTTCAGACTGGAGTGGGATAGGGGGTGGGTAAAGAAGAAATGCAAGAGAAACACGTCATTGTTGATTATCGTAGAAAAGGTGTGGCTTAAACACTGTGATCCCCATCCTCCCTCAACTCCCTTCTCTCTCATTCGCCTCCCGCTGCTCAGCAATTATTCCCAATATGAGAAAATCAGCATGAACAAACTTTTCTCTGGAGTTTTTCAGACCTTCTGATCATGAAACAAAATCCTTAGAACAGGCCCATTCACATCGTCGTTTGTTGTTGTTGTTGTTGTTGTTGTTGTTGTCGTCGTTATCGTACCCTGGCTAAAAGGCTCCAGGGATCATCCAAACAGCTCAAGTACTAGAACACTATGGTTAAAATGCATCAGCTGGGGTGAGAACATTACGTGTGTGACTGTTTTTGATTACCCCGCCACATGGGCAGCCACGCTCCGACTTCGGGGGATTTCGGAAACTGATAATATTACGCTAGGAGCTTGTCACAACTGAAGACGATCCCGGCATAATTATGCTGAGTATAACAACATTTTGACGTAGCCTGGTGTTCTAGCCTATGTCAATTGGTCTGATACAGCCTTAAGCCAAGGCGGATTCACATCGTTCAATTTGTATCTTATTTGTATGGAGAGGTAGCCGAGTTAAATGAAATCAAAATGCTCGCAAGCTGGGTTAAAAAAAAAAATCAATTTGTGTCCCTAGTTTGGTACTAATATCCAGCGTAAAAGAAAGTTCTTGGCATATTTTTACCTGAAGCTTCATGCTATTCTATTGGTTTGCAGTGAGCGCATCTGCTGTGCTCCTTTCATTGTCTGAACGGAATCCACGCTATGACAAAAAGGCTTTGTGTTTAGGAACGTTTAATGAGAGAGAATCGGAGATATGTTGGGATCATCATTGTTCGAGGCATGAGTTCCAATAATGTTCATTCTCATAATGCAGCGCACAAACACACGCGCGCATGCATGCGCGTGTGCACGCACACACACACACACACACACACACACACACACACACACACACACACACACACACACACACACACAAGATGGAATAGGATTAAACATGCGACCTTTTTTTTTATTTTCTAATTTTTCATTATGCGTTTCCACAAGAGACTTCGGTTTAAAGTCTTATCCAAAGGACGAAGAGGGATGTTACAGTCTGAACAGGAGAGAGAAAAAAAAAATCCCCAACCGCCCTGTCTCAAGCAGGGTCCAATTCCCAGAACTTTAGATCAAGACAACAACGCTGTATGCAAAAGGCCCATGATCGATTCAAATTAGTGCCACGTTTGGGTATTCTTGGCGTTGACCGATTCGCTGACGATATGGCATGAGGGATTTCTGAGGGATTTTCGCTGAGGCGACAGCAAGTCTGTGTGTTTTATCGGTGTCTCTCCTCTATTACGTGCCTGGATGAATATCGCCAAACTAGCCCCCCCCCCCCCCCCCCCCCCCTTCTCCTTGATAATGACTAGATGATGACGGTGATAACACTAATCATCATCATCATCATCATCATCATCATCATCATCATCATCATCATCATCTACTTCTTCTTCTTCCCCCTTTTCTTTTTCTTCTTCTGATTCTTCTTCTTCTTCTTTTTCATTATTCTCATCATATCTATCATCATTCATTCATCGTATTTGTTGTTGTTATCACCAATATAGAAATGACGATTACACTACATTTCAAATTTCTGTATCTTGATACCATTACTATTAGTAGTAAATATGTAAGATTTCCCAGTTCTATGCTTCCATTTACTACTACTTCTACTACTATACTACTACTACGACTACTACTACTACTACTACTACAACTACTACTACTACTACTACTCATAATTATAATGTTGATAACTGACCTAAAGTAAACTAGATTTCCAGTTTCTGTATTTTCATATAACTATCATTGTCATTCTTCTTTTTTTTTTTTTTGCTGTCCCAACCTCTGCACCACCTCAGAGGCAGTGCACCCACGCCGCTCATTCCGACACCCCGTCCACAGCTACAGCCCGGTCTGCCCCTCCGCAGCCCCAGCACCGGCAATCCATAGGGAGCAGTCAATGTCAAGTCGTCAAGAGGCAACCCACCGGTGGAGACACTGCACTGCTGCCGAGTCACTTCGGTGGTGTTCAGTGGCGCCTGTTCTGATCTAACATACGCAGGACACCACCTACTAAGCCCCCTACTGACGACAATAATTGCTTAGTCGCGGAGCCGGCGTGAGTGAGCTCTCCCTCCGGAGGGCGCCACCACGTCCGTCCAACGACAGCCCCCCATGGATCCGCCGATACCGGTGACCCCGACGGAACCAAACCAAGGCCACAGACGTGGAGAGGACATCGAAACTGAGGTCACCATGAGAGCAGGGCATGAAGGGCCACAGAATTTGAGACATTTTTTTTTTAATGCTGATCGATGAGAATGAGGATGATTAAGATGATGCTACGGATTTCCATCTCGGTCTGAGATTGTCATTCTTCTGATTGTTGTTGTTGTGCAACATCGTATCACTATACATCTTACTTTTGTATCTGTGTAATATTATTAATATCAATATCATGTATCGCGCTTTCCGTTCTATTTTAACGTTTTCGCGTTCTTCTCGACTCCTTCTCGTGCACTGGAAGGAAGGCTTTAAAGATGCTGTCACTATAATGAATTTGTTGCAGTTACTCTGATTTATAGTCCTCGCAATCTGCTAAGGATATTTTTTCAGTCTCTCACTGCAATGAATGCGTTGCAGTTACTCATAGTCCTCAAAATTTGCTACGGATATTTTTTTCAAGCTGTCACTGTAATGATTTTTTTTCTTTTTTTTTTCTTTTTTTTTTTGTTGGCAGTTTCTCCGTGAGACAGTGCTCAAAAGTTTGCTACGGATATTTTTTTCAAGCTGTCACTGTCATGAATATATTGCAGTTACTCCGATATATAGTCCTCAAAATCTGCTAAGGATGTTTTCCAAGCCATCATTCTAATGAGTTTGTTGCAGTTACTCTAATGTGTAGCCCTCAAAATTTCCTGAGAATGTTTTTATATGCTGGCACGGGAATGAGTTTGTAGCATGCAATTACTCCGATGTATAGCCCGCAAAATTTGCTAAGGATTTTCTTTTCAGATGCACAAGGATTAGCATGAATGCATTTGGGAGAAAGACGAGGGTTCTTGTACACATTCTGCCACAGTAGGTAACGTCTCCAACAGAAGCAAGCTGTGCGTCATGTGCTTGCCTGCTACCCCCTCCCCCCATCCCCGTCCCCGCAGGCACCCCCCCCCCCCTCCCTTCCCCGACTTTTTGTGAAAGTCGTATGTTCACTGTGTCACAACTTTGGATTCTCTCTTGAGGGCACATAAGACCGTATGGCCCAAAGCTTGGCTGTGTCTGGAGTGGCACTGTCTTCATCTGTCCGTGGGCAGGGGTGGTTGGGTCTGTGGGGTGTGCTCGGCAGCTGGAGGGTGGTGTCTTTTACCGGTGGGTTCTGCAGTCATGAAATACAGGCTGGTACACCCATGGGGATGCTATTTTAAGGCTGTTATGAGTTGCATCCTGTAGTGTGATTTACCTCTGTTCAGGAGCAGTTATGTCCCTTGATATCTTAATGGAGTGTCCCGCGCGTGCCTGTACCCATCGTCAACACCGCGCAGGCCTCCAAGGGTGGTTCAGGACTGCTCTAAAGGCAGGTGAAGACAGTGCTTCTCTGGGTCCTCCCCAGCACCTTCGGGTGTATCTTTTTCTTTCTTTTTCTTGGGGCTGGGGCTGGGGCTGCGACGGCGACAAGTGTGGGTATGACTGAGTGTGGGTTGCCAGAACGACCCGGGTTGAGAGCTTAAATGCGTTAAGGTGACAGAAGATAAGACAGCAAACACACACACACACACACACACACACACACACACACAAGAACAATATTTATTCCTTTTGCCCCTTTTGGGGTATGGAGGAAGGGTGAGATTAAAACAATAACAGGAAAAGGAAAACAAACAAACCAAAATAAAACATAAATTGCTAGTCAATGCTGACACAGACCAACAATTTACAACACTTTAGATAATCTAATATACTGTGCAATAGAAGCATTTGTTTTCGATTAGCAGAAGACATCATTTGACAAAAATTATAGACAGATTTTGGGGAGAGAAATCTTGTTGGCAAATACTTGTTGCGCAAAGTAACGTATGATGAACATTCCATGATGAAATGAAATTCATCACCTATTGCAGACATGTCACATTTATTACATAACCTTTCTTCTTTTGCAATGGCAAATCGACGATCTACTTCAATTGGTAATTTATGATTAGAACAAATAAATTGATAAGATGGTAAATATAAACATCTGGTAAGCTAGAAATATATTTCTCCTCCTTAAAATCAGATTTATAAGATTTGTAGCACACACACACACACACACACACACAACACACTTTAAAAAAAAAGGGAAAACAATAAGCTTAAAGATACAGACAAACAAAAACGGGAACAATTACAGCATGCAAACCTTTCGACAACAATGAATCGCCATAGTAAGTACACCTTCCCGCAGCCGCGCTCATTTGTGCCGCGCTTGATCTTGTGCCGCGAAACCCCTAGTGGTAGTGTGACGCAGGACAGGAAGGAACGCTAGATGCGTCAGCAGTCTTGAGGTGTCTAGCATTGGTCGACGACGCTGCTCAACAACGCTTGGTACATCGGCAACTTCTCTCTCAACGCTCGTTTTCTGTGGCATGATACGTGCATCTGTCGTGAGGCGGAAAGGTAAGCATGTGGAGAGAGAGAGAGAGAGAGAGAGAGAGAGAGAGAGAGAGAGAGAGAGAGAGAGGACTGTCCGTCGATTATCTCTTCCTGAGAGAGAGAGAGAGAGAGAGAGAGAGAGAGAGAGAGAGACTGCCCGTCGATTATCTCTTCCTCTTCCTGAGAGAGAGAGAGAGGAGAGGAGAGAGAGAGAGAGAGAGAGAGAGAGAGAGAGAGAACTGATTTCATCTTTTATCCTTATATCTAGGTTTCAGTTCCAGACTTGTCAGCATTCCCCTATTAGGTTTAACAATCTTAGAACTCCTGTCGGTATTCTGCTCATCGAAGCCTTTAAATGCTGTAAACTTTCTATTATTTTATTTATTTATTTTTTTAATATTATTATTTTTTATTTTTTTTGTAATTACAGAGTAGATTCTGCAAGTATTTTCTTTGTGTTGATTGGTTTTAACTCAATGAAATGGTAATTCATTTGGCATGTACACATCTTTCGAAGCAAACTGCCTTTTTTTTTTTTTTAACATTTCTACTCAAATGATTATGGGCACGTTATCCTATAAATTTGATATGCTGGCAATTAGTAACAGCTTTAGTGGCCATTCAAACTACATTGATTCGTAGTTATTTGAGTCCTGTAACATATATATTGAATTCTGACAGAGTTATAGCTTTTTACATCCTTCACAATTTTCCTGCGTTCTGTCCCATAGAAAAAAAACAAACTTAAGCACATTGTTTGAAGTTCTTTCAATACACAGTGTGTGGTGTTTGGCAACAGCATCCAAAGATGTGCGAGTTCCCACAATATTGGTGATATGAAAATAACAGCTGTTTCCAATGGTGTCACACGTCTTTTCAATCAAGTCATGAATGAAATATTTTCGTATTATTTCTTCCTTACAGATCGTTTTTTTTTTTTTTTTTTTTTCCATTAAATCATGTTAGTAAGGTCTTGTATAAGCTATATTTCTTATTTTTAAATTCTGTTGTACACATTTTGTATTTTGCTTCTTTGTTCTTCAACGCCATATTGTTTTTTTGTTGTTCTTTTTTTCATAATTCAAAAACGCTCATAGAGGATTTCCAAATTCATCAAATGAAGTTATTGATGTTTCAAATGATATTTCATTCCCAGTAAAAACATTGTGTCATTCAAATTGGGATATCATATGTTCAGGCTTTTGTCTTTGAGTTCCTTAACTCCACGTTCCTGTGCCAAGATTTCGCACAAAATACAAACAAACACGGAGAAAGGGTAACCTTGTCCACATCCTCTCGCATTTGGAAATCACTGGGTTGTCTGTTCATTTACGATTCCAGTTGATTTACTGTTCATTGTTGTCACAATGGCCGTGCCTCGCCCACACGCGCGCAATCGCATACAGCTGCACACGAGACTCGACCTCTCCGGGCACAACCGCAATCTGACTCCAATCACACCAAATATCACTATAAAGATTTCACGAAAATTTCTCCCCTGGCCAACAACCTCAGCGAGGTTTTTATTTCTTTCTTTCTTTTTCTCTCCAAAGTATATTAAAGTATATTAACCCCTCACATCAAGCTTGCACGTCATTTCAGCCAATACATATTCTTTTTACTTCCATTTTTCTTACCACACTTTTGCTAGTTACATGAATTCATAACATTGGTTGGTACATATGGGGACTCGTATCCCAAAGATTCAAAATTATATATATTTTCTTCTTCTTCTGGATACACAGAATTCCACTCGGAACTCCTTCCCGGCGCAGCGGGATACCAAATAAAGTCCTCCCGACATAGCGGGGTAGGAAATAAATTCCACCCGGTACAGCAGAGTAACAAATAAATTCGTCTCGATACGGCGGGGTAATAAAATATTCCCAGTCTACTGGTCCATCGGACTCCCGTCAGTGTTTCCCTGAACTGGGCGACTGGCTGCTCTCTGACTTGTTTCGGACTCCAAAATCCCACAATATACGGTCCTGTAATACAGACGACTTATAAATGAAAATTATATAAAAAGGTACTCACCCATTTTCATCGAATTCTCGAACGACAACCTACCTACCAGATATGTGGATCAGGGACTTTCAATATCGATCTCAAAACAAAAGAATGCCGAATTATACAATTAATCAAAACTGGATCCACATATCCACTTACCCTAAGTGTACTTGGGTCTGGCCTCCAGCCCAATACCGCAGCCTACATATCCAACTTGGGGCTTAAGCCCTCTCTAGGTCAAGCCTAGTTACAATTATATACATTTGCTGTCTTCTTTCTTGACAGCTCGACCAGTGCAGCAATGAATGACGATTTCTCATCCAGTCGCCTCAGCAGGTGAACACCCCTGAGTTCCACTCTCTTTTTTCCTACACCCAGGGACCGTATTCTCTCAGTTAACCCCACTCACAGTCTACCCAAAACTCTAAAAATGGCCATTTCATTTCATCTTTATAGGCAAACAATCACAACAACAAAAAACATCACAATAACCAAACCATGGCCTACACTGGGGCCATGACACCCCCTCCCCAGGGCAAGAATTACCCAAAGAGGAATTCGTCCAGATATAGGGGCAAATCATCAGCAGTCAGAATATAACATATAAATGCAACTATGAAACCAGGTCCTCTGAAACATAAAGCTGAGCTCGCATAGCTAAACATCCACAAAATATTGTATAGGTACGTCCGTGTCCGGATCAATGCAAAGAGCATAGAACACAAGTTCAACCATCAGCCATAAAGTGCATATATGACCTTTGAATATTGTCACTGCACACAAAACCCAGAAATGAAACAACAGGATGACCAAGAGCCTTGCCCCAACACAGGAACAAGCGCAATGCAAAATACTGCATACAAGCATATGGATGAACGAATCGTTATATGCCAATATTATCATAAGTAAATATATAGTATTTCCATACAATATGAACAAGTTTATGCGAAAAGAGAAAAAATAGTAATCTTTGTGTAATGAACACCACCTCACTTGTAACTAACCCATGAACTATGTACAGTTAGTGTCAATATCAACGAGCCTAATCACAAATAGTTTTAAATACTATGGGCATAATTTGCCAAATCAGGCTCAAAACCCTGTTAGATACAGGTCTCCGTCTGGGCCTACAGATAGACAAAATGGGAAAGTCAGTCACCAAGGTCCTCAGTCTGGAGCGCAAGACTGAAGATGGTGTGGTATTTATGCCCTTGAGGGCAGGTCAGTTTCTGCAGAAGTCTCATCCTCGGGACAACAAGTCTGCGAAAACATTGACAGTACCAGGAATGGGTTCGACCCTAAAATCAAACTCCTGGATGGACAGAGCCCAACGCAGAAGGCGGTTATTTTTCGTCTTTGAAGCTCTCAAAAACGTGAGTGGCCGATGATCAGTTTGCAATACAAACTGCCTTCCTGAAAGAAACCTGGAGAACTTCTCTAACGCCCATACAATAGCGAGACACTCTCGCTCAATAGTGGAGTATCTTTGTTGGGGTTGAGAGAACTTTTTACTGGCATACTGTACAGGGTGAAGTAAGCCATTTCTCTCCTGCATGAGACAAGCCCCCATGCCAGTACTGCTCGCATCTGTGCGCAAGACAAAATCCTGAAGAAGATCTGGGAGGAGGAGAACTGGGAATCTATTCAAAATGCTCTGCACTGTCTCTAGGCACTTTTGACAGTCATCCGTCCACTGAATTTGTCTGCGTTTCTCACCCTTGGTGAGATCAGTCAGAGGGGCAGTAATACTAGCGAAATGCGGTACGTATTGACGATAACAGGAAAGTAGACCTAAAAGTGATCTAACTTGTTTCTTGGAAGAGGGTCGATTGACCGACAAAATCTTGTCAACCTTTTTCGCCTCAGGACGAATCTGTCCCACTGATATTGTATGACCCAAAAACTCCAGTTCTTGGAACCCGGCATGAATTTTAGATGGACGAGCAGTGAGCCCGAACTGTCGCAGACGACAGAAAAGAAGGCGCAGAAAATGAAGCAGTTGGTCCCATTGCTGCGTAGCCAACAGAATGTCATCAAAGAAGCTAACAGCTGAAAATTCATGTAAGGTCAAACGACGCATCATCCTGGCAAACGTAGCGGGGGCATTTTGGAGCCCAAAAGGCATCCGCACCCAATGGTACAAACCAAACGGCATTTGGAACGCTGTTTTATGCCTATCTCCTGCAGCCATAGGAATTTGCCAGTAACCTTTTGTCAAATCGATTTTGACAAAATACTCTGATTTTGGCAACTGACAGAACAACTCCTCAACATCTGGGATGGGCTCAGAATCGAATACAGTGACTTTGTTGAGGGCACGGTAATCTATACAAAATCTGACCGAGCCATCCGGCTTACCCACCAGCACGACAGGAGCACTGTAGGGTGAAGTAGAAGCCTCAATAACACCCAACTCAAGCATGACCTTGAGCTCTTTCTCCACAACCTGACGCTTAGCAAATGGAAGGGGATATACTTTTGTCCGCACTGGTGTGTCTGAAGTCAAGTTGGTCACATGAGGATCCACGTTAACAGCCTCACCTGGTTTGTCTTGTAATAAAGAAGTCAGCTGTCGCTTCTGAGAAGCAGAAAGGTCAGGATTAATATGAACATCCTTGCATGACTCACCTTTCACAGAAAGGGTGGGTAACACAACTCCATCGTCTGATACATCTTCAACAACACCTACCGCAGAAAAAGCAATGGTAGGGGACGGTGTAGACAATGAAGTGAAAGACATATCTTTGGACTGAGTGGCAACACAATGAACCGGCAGAACAGAGCTTATCTCAAAATCTGATCCTGAAGAAGGGATGTCGACAGTCACAGGGACATCAAGATTGATGCAGACATTGCATCTGTCCAAAAGTTTATCCTGGCCGTCCATGTCAATGACATAGTTAACTGGAGAGCGTTTCTTTTACAACATACGGTCCTTTCCATCAAACTTTCAGTTTATTGTGCTCGTCCGTTAGCAAAACTAACACCTTGTCTCTAACAGCCAAAGAACGAGGCTTAGATTTCCTGTCTGCAAACACTTTGTATTTGTCGGTGTTCTTGTCAGATGTTTGTTGCGCTATCTTGCAACTGTCCAAGATGCGATTGTGCAGGTCATACGCATATTGGTACACATTTTTGTCATCAGGACTGGACTCCCTACCAGTCCAACAGCTAGCAAGTAAAGAAAGGGGCCCGCGAGGAGAATGTCCGAACAACAGCTCAAAAGGCGAAAATCCCAAAGTAGCGTTGGGCAACTCACGGTAAGCAAACAGGACTGCTGGAATATACCTGTCCCAATCAGAAGGACGTTCACGGCAAACCTTCCGAAGCATAGTCTTCAGAGTGCCATTGAACCGTTCTACCATCCCGTTAGACTGAGGGTGGTATGGAGTAGTGGTCACTGATGATATAGACAGAAGTCTATAAATTTCTTGCATCAGATCCGACACAAACTGTGTACCACAATCCGTGAGGATCTCAGAAGGCAGACCCATCCGTGAAAAGACCGTAAGTAGTGCCTCAGCAACAGTAACAGTATCGATCCTTTTCAGCGGAATAGCTTCCGGGAAACGTGTGGCAATGTCCACAATCGTAAGGACATAACGGAAGCCAGAAGATGAAGGTTCAAATGGTCCGACAATATCCATGGCGACTTTCTCGAAAGGAACTGAGATCAACGGCATCTTGTGTAATGGGACACAAGGAACCCGATTTCGTGCGACTGTTCTTTGACACGTGTCACATAAGTGACAATAGCCAGAAACGGCACGTGAAACGGAAGGCCAAAAGAAAGATACAAGGACACGTTGAAGCGTACGTTTAACACCGCAATGACCCGCAAAGATAGAATCATGAGCAGTGTGTAGCACAATGTCACGCAAATCCTTGGGGCCAACAACCTGTTTGACGACGTCACCATCTTTAGGAAATAGACGAAAAAGTATGTCATTGTCAACAGTGTACGTAGGTGTTGACACTGGAGTTGGCACTTCTAGAAGTACAGACGCGTATAAATGCGACAAAGTTGTGTCACGTCTCTGCATGGCAGCAAGATCTTTTGGACCTACCTGCAACAAAGATAGATCCGGCACCCGCAAAGGTTTTGGCGATGCCTTTTCCGTCTTATCCTGCTGACGTGTACTAACGGCACAAGGAATGAAAGAGCCTCCTGCCCCTGAGCAGGAAGAACTGACCCCTGGTAGATTTCCAAGAATGAAATCCGTGACCGGCTCATCAATAACACAAGCCTCCACACGACCAGAAAAGTAAGGTGTGCAAACATCTACCAAAGCTAGGGGAAACACCTCAATGCGACCTCCAAACGAACGACAACGTTGAGTCTCACCAGTGAATTGCTCTGGCCGCACAAATGACCTGCGAACACCTGCCGTAGTACAGCCAGTATCTCGAAGCAAAGATGCCTGAAATCCATTGACTGAACCTGTCTCTACAATGAGACCATCTGTCTCCACATGAGACACCATGGAGTGTGCAACTCTTTTACTAGTCTGATCCTCAGACACATTAGCAGTAGCTGATGATGACGACTGAGTTTGATATGGACACCCATTGGCAAAATGGAAACGACACCCACATCGCCAACAACAAGGAGAATCCGAAGAACTCATCTGAAACTGACCTTTGTGAGAACCTTGACCGCGAAAGAATCCACGACCGCGAGGCGGACGAGACGGTCGTGAGAATTGCGCACCACGTTGCTGTGAATTGTAAGGACGGTGAAAAGTTCCAGAAGCCGTCTGGTAATTGTCAGAGTACTGACGCCCGAAACTCTGGAATGGACCACGCTGTGCCTGTCCACGTTGATGTTTGACACTATGTAAAGTTTTCCCCGGGCCAAAGCCACGCTGCTGACAAAATCCGGCTGACACATTAGTTTCGAATAAGGGATTTTTCTCTCTTTTGGCGAACTGTTTTTCCGGATGTGCAGTCCTGTATTGGTCCGCAATACGGCCCATTTCTTCAGCATTATTGATTTGACGCTCTTTTAAAAATACTGCCAGATCTTTGGAAACGCTTTGTAAAATTTGCTCACGAATCAATAAATCGCGTAAAGAATCAAAATCACGTCCGGTATTGGAAAGTTCGATCCAGCGATCGAAAAAGTGCGAAGTGCGGATAAGAAATGCGGAGAAGGATTCCCCTTTCTCCGGCCTAACAGAGTGAAGTTTTTCTCGGAAGCCTTCCTCCGTGCACTGGAATCGTTTTAACAACTCGGACTTTAGGTCTGCCCACGTGAGTGATTCCTTAGCGGATAACGAATGATATAAAGTTAAGGCGCTTCCTTTGAATAGGGATGCAATATACAGAACCCATTTATCCTTTGGCCAGCCACAAGTTGTAGCATGAGTCTCAAAACGGTACAAAAAAGCATCAATTTCATCTTTGCTCTCATCAAAGACAGGCAGTTTTGGAATGTAGGGAGACTTTCCCTGAAACACTTTTGAATGAGTAGAATCGCCTCCAACTTCCTCAACGTCCTCTGCTGCCTCCGCCCTTTAGATACGGATCCTTTCAAACTCCAAATCCAACTCCCTCTGCTTTAATACCTGTTCTCTCTCCCTTTGTCTTTCTCTCTCTCTCTCTCTCTCTCTCTCTCTCTCTCTCTCTCTCTCTCTCTCTCTCTCTCTCTCTCTCTCTCTCTCTCTCTCTCTCTTTCGTTTCGTTTTCCCTCGCACGCGCACGCTCTTCTCTCTCGAAGTTCCTCTGCTCGTTTATGTAGGTCGTCACCTCATCACCTTGTAGCCCTAACTCCTTCGCTTCGGCCATGTATTGTTTGAAGGAGGATTCCATTTTGAATTGATCTTAGTTAAAACGAAAAATTGGAAATTACACCCAGAAGTACTGGAATGGGGAAAAAGGAAAAAGAAAAGAAGAAAAAAAAACTAATGATGTCTTTAACACAATGGAATAAAATCCTTGTGAATAAAATAGAGCCCTTTACTTTCAACGAAAAGTTGATTCCGAACACTCACTCAATAAGCACAACAACAACAAAAAACGACCGGAAATAAATGTTCCAAAGCTAGAACACAAAAACAAAATTTCAAATGTCAAACAACAAAAGAAAACAAAAGAAAGTCCACACCAACTCAATAAACTAATTTCTAACAAAATTTGTTTTATT
This sequence comes from Conus canariensis, assembly GCA_033310375.1. Taxonomy (NCBI): domain Eukaryota; kingdom Metazoa; phylum Mollusca; class Gastropoda; order Neogastropoda; family Conidae; genus Conus; species Conus canariensis. The sequence goes on along the minus strand of CM065740.1, from coordinate 15,948,670 downwards.
AGGGGGAGTTTTTCCCGCACTTGCCAACCTCTGTCCTGTAGAAGGAGGCAAGGTCGGTTCAAACTCTGGGAATAGGGGACAATTTGTAATAAAACGATAGGATAGAGAAAGAAGCAAAAAAAAAAAAAAAAAAAAAAAACTATTGGAGGACGATCAAGGCTACTCCCACTCTTGAACTAATCGCTCAATTTTAGCGAGAAGCGGTGGGGCTCACCGATCTGGGGAGAAAAAAAAAATAGGGACAAGCAAAACAAAACAAACAAAAAATCATATGAAAATCCTACAGGGCAGAAAGCAGAGAGAAGTACACACTCGCACTGAAAACAAACAAACTCACTCACACACCAATACAATCCAATCAACAAAATAATTCAAGCAAATATTTAACTAACAATGCGTCACCTACTTATTTACTCTCTAAAAATCATATATTACAACAGGGGGAGAAAACTTATCCCAAAATTCAGAGGGGCACAAGCGGTATCCTTTTCTTTTTCAATCACAAAAGGGGGTTTTTAAACAATATCTTTTCAATCGAGAGGGGGAAACAATCAAACTATAATAGAGGGGGGTGGGGTGAACACTTGAGGAGAAAAAAAAAAAAAAACTCAGCTAACACGTTCACACGTGATTTACCGACAAGTCGGGGTCACCACTGTCACAATGGCCGTGCCTCGCCCACACGCGCGCAATCGCATACAGCTGCACACGAGACTCGACCTCTCCGGGCACAACCGCAATCTGACTCCAATCACACCAAATATACTATAAAGATTTCCACGAAAATTTCTCCCCCTGGCCAACAACCTCAGCGAGGTTTTTATTTCTTTCTTTCTTTTTCTCTCCAAAGTATATTAAAGTATATTAACCCCTCACATCAAGCTTGCACGTCATTTCAGCCAATACATATTCTTTTTACTTCCATTTTTCTTACCACACTTTTGCTAGTTACATGAATTCATAACATTGGTTGGTACATATGGGGACTCGTATCCCAAAGATTCAAAATTATATATTTTTTCTTCTTCTTCTGGATACACAGAATTCCACTCGGAACTCCTTCCCGGCGCAGCGGGATACCAAATAAAGTCCTCCCAACATAGCGGGGTAGCAAATAAATTCTTCCCGGTACAGCGGGGCAACAAATAAATTCGTCTCGATACGGCGGGGTAATAAAATATTCCCAGTCTACTGGTCCATCGGACTCCCGTCAGTGTTTCCCTGAACTGGGCGACTGGCTGCTCTCTGACTTGTTTCGGACTCCAAAATCCCACAATATATGGTCCTGTAATACAGACGACTTATAAATGAAAATTATATAAAAAGGTACTTACCGATTTTCATTGAATTCTCGAACGACAACCTACCTACCAGATATGTGGATCAGGGGGTTTCAATATTGATCTCAAAACAAAAGAATGCCGAATTATACAATTAATCAAAACTGGATCCACATATCCACTTACCATAAGTGTACTTGGGTCTGGCCTCCAGCCCAATACCGCAGCCTACATATCCAACTTGGGGCTTAAGCCCTCTCTAGGTCAAGCCTAGTTACAATTATATACATTTGCTGTCTTCTTTCTTGACAGCTCGACCAGTGCAGCAATGAATGACGATTTCTCATCCAGTCGCCTCAGCAGGTGAACACCCCTGAGTTCCACTCTCTTTTTTCCTACTCCCAGGGACCGTATTCACTCTCAGTTAACCCCACTTACTGTCTACCCAAAACTCTAAAAATGGTCATTTCATTTCATCTTTATAGGCAAACAATCACAGCAACAAAAAACATCACAATAACCAAACCATGGCCTACACTGGGGCCATGACAATTGTATAATATATTATCAAAATACATACATTTTCTCCCAAATACATTTCTTAACTTTAACTATAAATGTCCAGCCCAGTGAGTCAAATGCCTTTTCAAAATCCAAATTTGTTAACATACTTGGAAGATTCTTGAAGCTCGAAGTTTAAACAATTAAATGTGTTATCTATCAACCTAACATCGTATCCCATATATCTCTCTAGAAGGAAATCAGATTCATCTTCAATAACGAATGTTGGCAATGCTGTTTTCCATCTCTTAGCTATATTAAGTATATCCAAATTTATAAACAACATTTTAATTCAAAACAGGTGTCCATTTTTACAACCTGTTCAGGCTTATGCCTATGAAAATTCATGTACTAATCACTTCTCTTTAAGCAACAGAAAGCTCACATCCTCTAATCTTTTGTAGTATTCAGACAACCTTCCCCTGTTTCCCTCCCCCTCCCCAGTGTGACATGACAATTGGCAGCCACAGCATCCTGTACAATCCCCCCCCCCCCCTTCTACTCCCCCTCCTTCCCCCCTTTTTCTTCTCTCTCTCCATTTATCTCACAAACGGCAATATAGATTACTAATCTACCTCAACACTCGATCTCTCTCTGCTGCTCCCAACAGCATGCCCGGTTTTCTTTGAAGTCACCCACCCCAGAATCAACGCATGGCTCCCCAATGACACTGAAAAGTATGATGTTTACTACAATACAGATTGCCCACTCTCACTCTCCCTCCCTCTCTTTGCCCCCCCCCCCCCTCCCCCACCTTGCTCTTTTCCTTCCCTTCCCCTATCCACCCCATGGCGATCGTGCGTGCGTTCCGCCCATTCATGATGGAACTATGTTAAACATCACTTTGTCAATTAGCATGAAGTCTGAGTAAAATCAGCGCCAACTGCTAAGATAGAGCGTTCTTGAATCTTCTATACATTTCCTCACACTGTAGGTGGTGGGGGATGACCAACCCCCCCCCCCCTCCCCTTTTTTTTGTCTTTAATGACACAAAGCAAACCGGAACCGGAACCCGAGTAGGTAGCTTAGCCCACAGAAAAAAAAAACCAACTCAAGGTCAGCACTCACTGCTCTCCACAGAAGGCTGTAAGACTAATCACCCCAGTGAATCAAGAATTACAACAGGGGTAAACCAGAGAGTTGAAAGTTTGTCTCACCTACTCTGATACCCTGTGTAAGAATCACTGGTCACCCAGAAGATCTAGCCTGGGTTCATACCTACCCCAGGTGTGCATGTTATCAGCCACACTGAGACAGCACCCCAAGATCAGCCTGCCTAAAGAGAAGGTGGACCAGTCACCAGCAACTGGAAAGAAAACAATAATCCACTCCAACATCAGAAAAATTCTGATATACCAAGGGGACTCCAACTCAACTCATCCAGAACTTTCCCTCTCTTAATGATGACAAAAGAAGTGGGGAAAAAGTCAGCCAGAAAAAAACTGAATTAGTGTAATTGATTTGAATATTTCACCCTTGTAGAAACAAGTAAAGTTGTTGTGTGAAAGTACATTTAACATGTGTCAGTTCTTTGTTGTTCGTTCAGTTTTGAACGTTTGAACTTATCTCTCATTCTGTCTCTCGGAGCTACAAGCACTTTTAAGCGTACAAGCCTAAGGAAAATAATTCCTGAGCCACTCTTGAGTAGCTTTAATCGTCCTGAGATAAACAAAAATTTCTTTCGATGACTAGTACCGGAAAGTTGCTCCTTCCATAACTAATAAGAGAGCAGGTGGAGGTGAAATTTTTAATATAACTCTGAAAGAGAAAATTTTCTTAGTCCTTCCCCTAGAGGACAACACTGACCCACTCCCAACTCTCGTCACACCTAGTATTCTTCCACAGTCATTTGAAAAGTTCAGAACCAAAACTATCTGTTTTTAGGCCTTTCCCATTCTCTATGTTCTTCTGAGCTACTCCCGCCCTCAAAACCTACTTCACCGTCTAACAAAGCACTTCTACTTCTGACAACGCTGATAATATTGTTTTTACAAAATGTCCATGTTAAAATTCCCCAATCATACATCTTATCTAAAAAAAAAAACCAAACAACATTTAACCTCGAGTCTTGTATGTTCTGGATTTCCATTAATTTCTCCCTGTTTGTCACCTATCCTTGATATCTGTTCACCTACTTGAAATTTCATTTACTTACATCAACAAACTCATTATTCTATTTTCATTTATTTATTTTTTATTCATTTGTTTTTTGCCTTCTTCTAACCATCTCCGTTTAAATCTCAGCATCAGTAGTCGCTGAAGAAGACAAGTGTTAGTGTGTGTGTGTGTGTGTGTGTGTGTGTGTGTGTGTGTGTGTGTGTGTGTGTGTGTGTGTGTGTGTGTTTCAGTGTGCTTATGTGTGTGTGTGTGTGTGTGTGTGTGTGTGTGTGTGTGTGTGTGTGTTTTAGTATGTGTGTGTGTGTGTGTGTGTGTGTGTGTGTGTGTGTGTGTGTGTGTGTGTGTGTGTGTGTGTGTGTGTGGTGTGTGTGTGTGTGTGTGTGTGTGTGTGTGTGTGTGTGTGTGTGTAAGATCCACGTAACAGCCAAACTATGGTCTACTCACCTATGAAGGATGGTATAGATTAAACGCATGCGTTCACTTACTGAACCGCAGTTGCGAGTTTCAACCGACGTACTTGGACCAGGTTGGAGCGTACACCGAAGCTCATTCCGAATATGAAATTGCCTCAACCTTGGTCGTTTGTAGTGGAGGATGGAACCGCCAAGACCCTTGGATCAATAGCACAGTGCCTATACCACTAGGCCAAACAGGCCTCGGTTGATCGATTGATTGTTTCTGCGCCTTGAAATCTGTCTTTATCGATCTGGACTGTTAGCCTTCTGCACCGGCTATCGCCTTTCAAAGTGCTGGGGAGTCGGGGTAACCTGCCTGTGGTTAAAGCACTTTTGGGGCTGGCGTTGTTTTCCACCCCTCTTCCAACGCCACCCCCCCCCCCCCCCCCGTCTCTCTCTCTCTCTCTCTGCCTCTGTGTGTGTGTGTGTGTGTGTGTGTGTGTGTGTGTGTATGTGTGTGTGTGTGTGTGTGTGTGTGTGTCCCATGGAGCCAAAGCTCAAACAAAACTTCTGAAACTGCTCTCTCTCTCTCTCTCTCTCTCTCTGTCTACGCTTTCTCTCTCCTCTCTCAATTCTCCCCTCTCTCTCTCTGCCCCCCCCCCCCCCCCTCTCTCTCTCTCTCTCTCTGTCTCTCTCTCTGCGCAAGGCAACTTCAAAATAGCTAGTGGAGAGTCGGAAGCTGGGTCTTCATGAAATTTTAAGACGAAGCTATGTGTGTGTGTGTGTGTGTGTGTGTGTGTGTGTGTGTGTGTGTGTGTGTGTGTGTGTTCTTCTTCAATTTAACGTCTATCCACATTAAGTGATATTAGACAATGTTACAGGGAAAGGGGAGAGGGGTAGAGGTATTAAGTAATATCTTCAAGGGCTTTCAAGAAAAACAGCAACAGCAACAATAAAATAAACAACTATGAGCTAACAAAGAACTACTGATCAAAACACTCAACATCGGTTCCAGTTTACAGAACAGAAAAAAATGGGACTTTGATGTAATGAAACGCAATTTTACACATCAGTGATACATCTGATACAACTTGATCCAGAGAATATTTAGGTAGGGATGGTAGGTAAGGTTTTAAGGGCCGAAACACTTGCTTGAAGATAAGGGCCGAAACACTTGCTTGAAGGGGGCTTCTCTTCCGAGGACTCTCTGCTGCCACGCTCTCCACGAGTTTCTTTCTACAGGAATGGTAGGTAAGGTTTTAAGTGCTTACATTGAAAAAGAATGTGATTATTTGTAATTTTTCCGCCACAAAGGCATGTTATGTTCTTACAAAACTTTGTCTTAAAAGCATTCAATTTGATCTTATAAATTAAAGAAATTATAATCCGTGAATAAGGTAAGCTACATTGATGAAATGAATTAAGTGTGTCAATGTTTATTAGCTGGCGTGAGTGAGTATCTAGAAAACATCCAGATTTTTATTTTTTTTTCCTGAAATGTTTCCAGCACGCATTTTCTAATAGACTGTATCCCTCATGGACAGACAATGGAATACTGATACATTTTGACCCGCTTGTATTTCTTGCTCCCCGCTTTGCTGCTCTGTCGACCCTCTCATTAAACTGAATACCACAGTGAGAAGGAACCCAACAGAAAGAGATACTCGTACCCCTAATAACCAAAAAATGTATTAATTGATGAATGTCTGCAATTAAATCTTTTCTTATTGTTGTTGATTTGCTGAGGGCAAATAAAACCGATTGTGAATCGACACAAAAGAGGGCCTGAAGTGTTGGGTAAGAAAGATCAAGAAGATAATACAGGGCCATTAAAATGGCAGTTAGCTCGGCTGTAAAAATGGATCTGTTTTTTCCAAGGTAGTAAGATTTTTCCACTTTTATAGAAGGAATAGCAAATGCTGCACCTGCTTCTTTGGTATCTAAAAGAGATCCGTCTGTATATATCTTAAGATGAAGCGGGTACCAGTTTTCTATATACTCTTTTACTGTTATGCCAATCAAGTTTTCATTGTCACCTTTTTTCAAAGACGAATGGTTGATATCAAATGATGCTCTTTGAAGTTCCCATGGTGGGCTGGGAGATGAAGGAAGTTGAGGTTTAATTATTTCGTTATGGTTAATTTCTGACTCTTCGAATAAATTGGAAGTGAAAGTCCTAATTGTCGTAAGCGAGGAGATTGATTTTGCTCTTTTAGGGAAGTTAATGTCAGATCTTAAACTAACTTCATTTTCAACATTGCTGTCACATGTTGAAGATCGTAAGACATACTTGGCGACAGCGAGCCGTCGATACTCATCTAATGGTAATACCCCAATTTCGCGATATGTTCCTAGGGACGATGCATGGTATGGTACACCTATAGCTAGTTTGAAAGCTTTGCAATCCAAGCTCTGCATTTTCTTTAGCAAACTTGTTGGAGCACTGAAGAAAACTTCCTGTCCGTAAGTGAGTCTTGACCGTATCAACGATAATGCCAGGTGTTTGAGTACATTAGCATCTTGGCCCCAGTTTTGTTTTTGTATAGCTTTTAGAAAATTAAAACTTTTTCTGGCCTTTGTTAATAGATATTGAATATGATGGTTCCACGATAACTTTGAAGTAATATATACTCCAAGAAATTTTACCATCGGTCTGTACTCTAGGATTTCTTTATCTATTCGAAAAATGAGTAACTCTGGTGGATCGGGCCCACTGTTGAAAAGTACAAGATTAGTTTTTTCCGGTGATAACAAAAGTCCATTCTCCATCATATAATTATTTAAGTTATCAAGTTCCCGTTGATACAATTTTCTAAAATAGTTCAGCTGTCTTTTGGGGTTTTTTCTTTTTATGGTAACTTTCATCCACATACATATGTCATCTGCATATTGTACGATTACAATATTATTTGACACAGACTGTGGTAAATCGTAGAGCAGAATATTGAATAAATGAGGGGCAATAACTGATCCCTGTGGGATTCCCATTTGGGGAAATCTTAAGGTGGAATAGGAGTTGCCTACTTTTGTTTGCATACTTCTGTCAGATAAGAAATTCTTAACATAATCATAGATATGTCCAGATAGACCAATACTTTTTAATTTATACAGTAATCTACCATGCCAGACATGGTCATAGGCTGTCTTTATATCAAAGAATGTGGCCAGTACATTTTTTCTGTGAGCAAACTGATGTTTAATCTGCGTTATTTGTTTCACTAAATGATCAGTTGTACTTCTCTTCTTCCTGAAACCTGCTTGATTGGTAGGGATAAGTTTTCTTTTATCACAATGGTAAATTAGTCTGTTTAAAATGATCTTTTCTAGCAGCTTACCGGTGTGTGATGTTAGGGCAATGGGCCTGTAATTATTTTTTTTTATCTTTCTTTGATTTTCCTTGTTTTGGTATTGGAACTATGATTGAGTGTTTCCATACCTCCATACCTTTGGAATATGACCTTCATCCCAGCATTGTTGAAACAGTTCATGTAGTAATATAATCCAGTTTTCCGGCAAATGTTTCAACATTATGCTAGATATTGCGTCTGCTCCGACTGACGTTTTCTTATCACTTAAAGAAAACAGCGTGTCTTTCAGTTCTTTCAAAGTAATTGGGGCATTGATGTAATTTGCATTATCTGGTACAGGATCTTTATACATATCTTTCTGGGCCTCTTTTTCCCTAAAAGTTCTTATTTCTTTTGGAAGATTATTAGGAAGCATTGTATCAGAAAACATGTCGACGAACGACTCAGCCTTTTGTAAATTAGAAGGAAATTCATTACCTTCAATCCTGACTGGACATAATGGTAAATGTACTCCATTTTTCATGTTATTGAATTTTGTCCATATCTTTTGTAGATCTTTATGGCTATAAACCTCATCTGTACAAAATGCAGCCCAATACTGCCGTTTCACTTGTGCTATTGTTTTATTACTAAATGAATTCGCTTTCCTCAGGGGTATGTGATTTTCTGTTTTTTTATCCTGTAAGTAGATTTTGAATAAACGTTTCTTTTCGTTCACAACTTTCTCACAAACTTCGTTCCACCAGATGTTTCCCGAATGTTTGTCAGATTTTAAATTAGAATATTTCGGTATGGAACAATCAGCTGCTTGTAACACAGTGTTCGTGATTTTTTAATAAAATTTGTTGATATCATCATCTCTTATGTCATTAATATTTTGTGATTTTAGAATATTCTCAAACATTTTCCAATCAGCACACTTATAATTATATTTGGCTATAATGTCTTTGTCTGTCGTAGTCTGGGCTAAGTTATCATTAAGAGTAATAATAACGGGTAAGTGGTCACTTCCCAAGCTATCAGTATGTGTGCTCCAGTTAATATTTGGTACAAGGATGGGAGAAATAAGAGACAGATCAATGGCAGAAGCTCTTTGAGTGGGTATATCAGGGATCCTTGTGACTCTCCCATGATTAAGAAGATAGAAAGAAGCATCAACGATATTTTCGACAAATCTGTTACTAGTCACAGAAATGTTACCAGCTTCCCAAAAAGGTGAGTGAGCGTTGAAGTCACCAGCGATTAGCCATTTCTCATTCGAATCATGCCATGGACGTAGCCATTCAGTATTTTCTTCATTTGGCCCTTTAGGTAAGTACACACTGACGACATTAACAATTAACGTCTGACTGATTTTAACCCTTGCTGCACAGGAATGCAGTTGTAATATGTTTGTTGGTGCCGGTGACGGACACACGGAGTAATCCATTTTATCATTAATATAAATAGCCGTTTTGACTTTCTCTCCTTGCTCTGTCTTTTCACAGACCGGAGGGAAAAAATAGTTTGACAGTTTCGGTTGGTTATTACGAGTCACATTTAACGACTGCAAAATGAGAATCTGATAGCTGGAGGAAGCAAGGTGTTGAATAAGGTAAGGCAGGTTTGTATGTATGGATCTGCAGTTCCATTGCATAAACCTGATAGCTTTACTTTCGCCCATGACTCCTGCTTAATTACAGTACAAAGTGATTTGATATTTGAATGGTGACAAATTAGTAACTATCAAAAATAGAGGTAGAGCACAAGAGAGAGAGAGAGAGAGAGAGAGAGAGAGAGAGAGAGAGAGAGAGAGAGAGAGAGAGAGAGAGAGAGAGGGGGGGGGGTATAAATATAGTTCTAAGGTACAAAGAATTAAACCTGGCGGATAACAGTAGTTATGAAGTGATGTAGTCAATGAAACGTTGATTTGTTGTCCGCAGTCAAGCAGTATCTACACACAGTGTTTCAATACCAGTCTCTTAATACTTCGAACGTGTTCTGCCATGGGTCCCTTTCACCGAGGAAGCGTGGAAACCTTGTTCGGGGGTAGGCGTGTCTGGGCAGCTGATAAAGCGGGCGCCTTGATGTTTTCTTTGGCTTCACCCAGAACAGCTGTCTCAGGTGTCGCCCCACGTTTCCCGCAAGGACACCGGCCCCTCTTGCAGTTGGGTGAAGGCCGTCCTTCTTCAGTAGTCTGGTATGTAGGTTGCCATGGTGGACGAAGGAGACATTTTCCACACCATACAGTTCTGTGGATACCAAGG
>CM065740.1:15926262-15933762 GCA_033310375.1 Conus canariensis | reverse complement strand
GCTCTTCCTCTTCCTCGCAGATTCCGCTTTGCTGAGGGCGCTGTGTTTTTCTTTCAGGTCTTTCCACAGTTTTTCCAAGCCTTGTTTTTCAGCTGGAAGTGCGGTCTTCATTTGCATCTTGAGGTTTTTCTTTTGGACCCTGATCTTGTCCATCTTTTCTTGGCGTCTGGATTTCTTTGGAGGTGTTTTCTCTTTGGGTAGTTTTGCTCCATAGGCGTCTCTACATGTGGCATACACAATGTCCCCATATGTGGCTAGTTTGTGTTCCAGGGTGCTTTTCCCTATCAGTGCATCGAGTCTTTGGACGATTTTTGCATCCAGTTTCTCCCAATCTTCAGTTTCGTTTGCTCGTGGCAGGTTGAGTTTCAGGCGCCTGGCATCGAGGGCCTGTGCAAATTCCTCATCCGAACCAACAGCGTGGATGTCCTTGGCACTGTGGTTTAAATCCTGGCCTTGGTCTTCCGACGTCTTATCTGCTGATGCAGTGCGCTGCTGCTCATTCAGATGAGTCTTCACACATCCCATCTTTGTTCTGTGGATCTTCATGCCACGGGTGGTAGCGAAACGCTTTCCACAGACACATGGATATTCCATTTGGTCCATGTTCATAGTCCGTTTGGGATTTGCAGTCATGATTGGTTGAGCACCGATATAGATACTGCTCGCGTCGAAAGCAGAGGTAAAGCTTCCCCAGGCCGATAGTTTGCACTTGCTACATGGGCTGTTGACACAGAGAACAATTTTTCACGACTTTGAGTAACACATTCAAAACGATCGATGTTAACACTGTGTAACCTCTTAAAAGTTATATATTAATATGAAAAGAAACAACAACAACAACAACATTCAGGCCTGGTCTTCGAATCCACGCCATTTTTTCAATCGTCCTTTGACCAACAAGTCGGAAGTGACGTGATTTGGCATGTGATCCATTGCACTGTCTGAAATCGATTTGTTTCCCCGATTATTATTCTTATCATCATCGTCATCATTACGATTATTATTGTGATTGTTGTTGTTGTTATTGTGATACTATTATCATTATCATCATCAGTATCATTATTATTATCATCATTATCATTATTATTATTATCATATTATTGTTATTATTATTATCGTTATTGTTGTTGTTGTTAATATTGTTGTTGTTATTATCATTGTTCCTATATTACTGTTATTATCATTTTGCTCAATGGCTGAGATATCGCATTGACGATCTGATATTGTTTTCGTTTATAACATACTCAGTTTTCGCGCGCGCGCGCGCGCGCGCGTGTGTGTGTGTGTGTGTGTGTGAGAGAGAGAGAGAGTGTGTGTTTGTGTGTGCGTGCGTACGTGCGTGCGCGAGCGCGTGTGCAGCGGCGCGAACGCGTCCATACGTAAACGTCTTTTTCTCTAAAATCACAGACAGACCATTTCTTAAAGTCGCTCTTCCAGAACAGAGAGTGGACCGAAGGCTGAGCGAGCCGTGGTTTCCACAGACATGAAAAAAATCCTGAAACAAAGGTCGGCTCTTTGCTGACAACATTGAGCCGTGCAACGTTTTCAGAGCGCCCATCAATAACCCATAATTTACCGTGGTGGCCTTTGATGGTTATCCTCGCTTGCTTTCGAGAGTTCTCTCTCTCTCTCTCTCTCTCTCTCTCTCTCTCTCTCTCTCTCTCTCTCCTCTCTCTCTCTCTCTCTCTCTTCTATCTTTTTATTGTTCTGCTGTTGTTTTTGTACTCCCAGTTCTTATAGAACAGGAGTACTTTAGAATGGAAACGAAGAAATGCTGTCTGTGTGTATGTGTGTCTGTCCGTCCGTGGTCAAAATGTGTTCCACTCGCTCCAGACAAAACTACTGGGCCGATCTTTCTGAAAATTTGTAGGTATATTCATTATGGGTCAAGGATGATGCCCGATGTTTTAGTTTACCGTTAAAGCCGTTGCTAACGGCTGTAACGGCCTGTAACGGTTTTTTCTTCTTTATGGAATATCTCCGAAAGTACTTGCCGATCTTTGTGAAAATTAGCAGGTATGTTCATTATGGGTCACGGATGATGCCCGATGTTTTAGTTTACCCCGTTATAGCTGTTACTAACAGCTGTAACGACCTGTAACGGTTTTTCCTTCTTTATGGAATATCTCAAAAAGTACTTGGCCGATCTTTGTGAAAATTTGTAGGTATTTCATTATGGGTCACGAATAACGCCGATGTTTTAGTTTACCGTTATTACCGTTACTAACGGCTGTAACGGCTTGTAACGGTTTTTCTTCTTTATGGAATATCTCCGAAAGAACTTGGCCGATGTTTGTGAAAATTAGCAGGTATGTTCATTATGGGTCACGGATGATGCCCAATGTTTTAGTTTACCCCGTATAGCTGATACTAACAGCTGTAACGGCCTGTAACGGTTTTCTCTTTATGGAATATCTCAGAAAGTACTTGGCCGATCTTTGTGAAAATTTGTAGGTATGTTCATTATGGGTCACGAATAATGCCCGATGTTTTAGTTTACCGCTATAGCCATTACTAACGGCTGTAACGGCCTGTAACGGTTTTTCTTCTTTATGGAATATATCCGAAAGTATTTGGCCGATCTTTGTGAAAATTAGCAGGTATGTTCATTATGGGTCACGGATGATTCCCGATGTTTTAGTTTACCCGTGATAGCCGTTACTAACGGCTGTAACGGCCTGTAACGGTTTTCCTTTTTTATGGAATATCTCGAAAGTTCTTGGCCGATCTTTCTGAAAATTTGTAGGTATGTTCATTATGGGTCACGAATAATGCCCGATGTTTTAGTTTACCGTTATAGCCATTACTACCGGCTGTAACGGCCTGTAACGGTTTTTCTTCTTTATGGAATATCTCAGAAAGTACTTGGCCGATCTTTGTGAAAATTAGCATGTATGTTCATTATGGGTTACGAATAACGCCCGATGTTTTAGTTTACCGTTATAGCCATTACTAACGGCTATGACGGCCTGTAACGGTTTTTCTTCTTCATGGAATATCTCCGAAAGTACTTGACCGATCTTTGTGAAAATTAGCAGGTATGTTCATTATGGGTCACGGATGATGCCCATGTTTTAGTTTACCGTTATAGCCGTTACTAACGGCTGTAACGGCCTGTAACGGTTTTTCTTTTTTATGGAATATCTCAGAAAGTACTTGGCCAATCTTTCTGAAAATTAGCAGGTATGTTCACTATGGATTACGGATGATGCCTGATGTTTTAGTTTACCGTTATAGCTGTTACTAACGGCTATAACGGCCCTAACGGTTTTTCTTCTTTGTGGAATATATCAGAAAGTACTTGGCCGATCTTTCTGAAAATTTGTAGGTATGTTCATTATGGGCGACGGATGATGCCCGACGTTTTAGTTTTCCGTTGTAGTGGTTACTAACGGCTGTAACGGCCCATGATGGTTTTTCTTTTTTATGGAAGTCTCAGAAAGTTCTTGGCCGATCTTTCTGAAAATTTGTAGGTATGTTCATTATGGTTCACGGATCATGCCCGACGTTTTAGTTTACCGTTATAGTCGTTACTAATGGCTATAACGATCCATAACGGTTTTTCTTTTTTATGGAATATCTCAAAGTACGTGGCCGATTTTCTGAAAATTTGTAGGTATGTTCATTATGGTCACGATGATGCCCGATGTTTAAGTTTACCGTTATAGCTTTTACTAATGGCCCATAATGGTTTTCTTCTTGATGGAAAATCTCAGAAAGTTCTTGGCCGTCTTTCTGAAAATTGTAAGTATGTTCATTATAGGTCATAGATGATGGCTGATATTTACCAGAATAGCCATTACTAACGGTTACACCAGCCCAAGACGGTTTTTCCTCTTTATATAATATATCACGCGTATTCAGGATGAACTGGGAGTACATTTATATGCTTTGCATCTTGTTTCTTTCTTTCTTTTCTGTTGTTGTTGTTGTTGTTGTTGTTGTTGTCTCGGCACCCGCCTGTGTGTGGGTTCAACAGGAAGAGAATGGTGAAAGTGGTGCAAGAGGGTAGGGATCGAGGATGGGGGAATGGTGGAGACGGAGAAGAGAAAGGAGGATGGGGGGGGGGGGGGGGGAGGTGAGGATGGGACTGTCTTTTTTTTTTTTTTTTTTTTTTTTTTTTAAAGGATGTTTACTATCTACGGACAACGACTCCTAAGGATCGATTTGAGATCATCACTTTTTCCTTTCCCTCCTTCTCTCATTCCACCACCACCACCTACCCCTTATCCTCATTCTCCCTCCTTGCTCCTCCTCCGCTCCACACCCCCCCTCCCCCCCTCGCCGCCCCCCCCCCCCCCCACCCTTCTCCCTGCCTCCCCTTCTGTTTCCCTACACCCTGACACATGCTCACATTATTTTGTCGACAACCTAGCAGTCCATTACACTTGTTCTTTTTCTATAGTACAGAATGATAGTTGGTTAATTGAGTGTAACGCGGCCTCATAACGGAATTCCTGGGTCAGTAGCTAGCGTCATATGGCCATGGCCTCGTGTTTGGTGTGTGTGTGTGTGTGTGTGTGTGTGTGTGTGTGTGTGTGTGTGGTGTAGTGTGTGTGTGTGTGTGTGTAGTATGTGTGTGTGTAGTGTGTGTGTGTGTGTGTGTAGTGTGTGTGCGCGTGTGTGTGTGTGTGTGTGTGTGGGGGGGGGGGGGGTAGTGTGTGTGTGTATGTGTGTGTGTGTGTGTGTGTGTACGGTGTGTAGTATGTGTGGTGCGTAGTGTGTGTGTGTGTGTGTGTGTGTGTGTGTGTGTGTGTGTGTGTGTGTGTGTGTGTGTGAATGCGAGTGTGGGAATGTGTGTGCGTGTGCGTGTGCGTGTGTACATGTGTGTGTGTGTGTGTGTGTGTGTGTGTGTACATGAGTATGTGTATGTATAGGAACGTACATGCTGTACGTTTGCACGTGCGTGATGTGTGTGTGTGTGTGTGTGTGTGTGTGTGTGTGTGTGTGTGTGTGTGTGTGTGTGTGTGTGTGAGAGACAGACAGACAGACAGAAGGAGGGATACAGCACATACAGCTAATTTTACATTCGATTCTTAATGATCAGGGTGCGCACAGAGCCTCCATTAGCTCAACAGTGTTGGGGTAACATAAGAGAGACACAGGAGAACATAATCATACGTCCTGTTATCACCTTGGTAATGGTAGCCACTGGCTTCATATAAAAAGAAGAGACGAGAATAATGTTTCCATCGCTAGCTATTTTAAAATGCACTAATTCCTGGATTTTGATGGCTTTGCAGTCATTGTCTTGAGGTATATCTGACTCTGTTATCTTTAAAACATTTTTTCTTCTTTTTTTTTTCACTGTTTTACATCTGACTTTTTTGTAGATAGAGGTGAAAATAGGTTGTAAAGCATTTTCTCTTGTTGCGAAGTCAAAGGATTCATTCTTGCAGCAACTCCCTTTAGTCTGATGCTAAAATGTGACATTGGTACCGTGTCTTAGAAAACCATCACTGCCACACTGGAGCCGAGTTGTAGAGAACCATTATCGCCACACTGGCGCTGGATTTTAGAGAAACACTACAGCCACACTGGCGCTGAGCGTGAATGCAGAATGGTTGCCACATTGTTGCTGAACCGTAGAGATCCATTATTGCCACACTGGCGCTGGGTCATACAGAAACACTACAGCCACACTGGCGCTGAGCCTGAATACAAAATGGTTGCCACATTGTCGCTGAACCTTGGTGAAGCATTATTGCCACAGTGGCGCTGACTGTTAGAGAAATGTTATTATTGCCACACTGGCGCTGGGTCTCAGAGAAATATTACAGTCACACTGGCGCTGAGCCTGAATGCAGAATGGTTGCCAAAATGGCGCAGAACCTTAGTGAAGCATTATCGCCGCAGTGGCGCCGAGTCTCAGAGAAAGATTGTCGCCATATTGGCGCTGAGTTTTTGTGAAACATTACAGCCGCATTAGCACTGAGCCTGAATGCAGAAGGGTTGCCACATTGTTGCTGAACCGTAGAGAACCATTATTGCCACACTGGCGCTGAGTCATAGAGAAATACTGCAGGAAGATTGGCGTTCAGCCTGAAAGCAGAATGGTTGCCACATCTTCACTGAACCTGAGTGAAGCACTATTGCCACAGGGGCGCTGAGTGTTGGAGAAACATCGCCACAGTGGCGCTGGGTCTTAGTGAAACATTACTGCCACAATGGCGCTAAGTCCTAACGGAGAATTATTGCCACAGTGGCGCTCAGTCTTAGAGAATCCTTATTGCCACACTGGAGCTGGGTTTTAGTGAAACATTACATCCACACTGGCGCTGATTACATCCACACTGGCGCGGAGAATTATCGCCGCACTGGCGCTGACTCTTTGAGAAGCGTAATTACTACATTGGCGTTAAGTCCTTGTGAAGCACCGTTGCCCCATTTACACTGTTTCAATGAAGCGTTATTGCCAAATTGGCGCTGAGCTTTGTGAAGAATCACTGCCACATTGGCAGTAGGTTTTAGTAAATCATCATTGCCATATTGGCGCTGGGTTTTAGTAACGCATTATTGCCAATTTGACGCTGAGCCTCGGTGAAACATTGTTGCCACACTGGAACCACATTTAAGTAAAGCATTATTCCTACAGTGGCAACTAGTTTCAGTAAAGTATTATTGCTACATTGGTGCTGAGTTTTAGTAAAGTATTATTGCTTCATTGGCGCTGAGTTTCAGTAAAGTATTATTGCTACATTGGCGCTGAGTTTTAGTAAAGTATTATTGCTACATTCGTGCTGAGTTTTAGTAAAGTATTATTGCTACATTGGCGCTGAGTTTCAGTAAAGCGTTATCGCTACGGTGGCACCGAGTTTTAGTAAAGTGTTATTGCTACATTGGCGCTGAGTTTCAGTAAAGTATTATTGCTACATTGGCGCTGAGTTTCAGTAAAGTATTATTGCTACATTGGCGCTGAGTTTCAGTAAAATATTTTTGCTACATTGGCGCTGAGTTTTTAGTAAAGTGTTATTACTACATTGGCGCTGAGTTTTAATAAAGTGTTACTGCTACACTGGCGCTGAGTTTTAGTCAAACGTTATTGCTACATCAGCGCTGAGTTTTGGTAAAGTATTATCGCTACATTGTCGCTGAGTTTGAGCGAAGATTATTGCCCAGATGGGTGGTTAGTTTTAGTGAAGCATTTTTGCTATATTGTGTTGAGTCTTAGTAAAGCATTGTTGTCACGTTGGCGCTGAGTTTGAGCTAAGCATTATTGCCCAGATGGGTGGTGAGTTGTATTGAAGCATTTGTGTTACATAGCGTTGAGTCCTAGTGAAGCATTGCTGTCACGCTGGCGCTGAGTCTTAGAGAAGTGTTATCACCACATTGGCATGAAGAATTACTGCCATATTGACACTGAGCTGTGATGGAACATAACTGCCATATTGGCACTGAGTTCTAATGAAGCATTACTGCCATAAGAGTACAGTGTCCTAATACTACATACATTGCACTGAGCTTTCACGAAGTATTATTGCTATATTGTCACTGTCCAAA
>CM065740.1:15913762-15918762 GCA_033310375.1 Conus canariensis | reverse complement strand
CGTGACCATGTGAATCAGCTCCAAAACGTGTGTAGGTGTAGTAGTGATTTTATTCAGTTTATGTAAACCTGAATGCAATGGAGAGAGAGAGAGAGAGAGAGAGAGAGAGAGAGAGAGAGAGAGAGAATTCTTATTTCCAAGGGTAACAGATAAGCAAATAGATAGTTGTTGTTTTGTTTTTCAGAGAGAGAGAGAGAGAGAGGGTGGAATATATAGTTTTTTTTCAGAGAGAGAGAGAGAGAGAGAGAGAGAGAGAGGGGGGGGGGGGTTAAAGCAACTTCGAACGAAATGCATGTTGAATAACAAAAAAGAATACAATTGGAACAATTTTAATGGAAAATATGCAGAGAAAGGGAAAACAAAAAGACTGTAACTGACTGGGGGAAAAATAAACCCTTTGCGACAACAAAATTCAATTATCCTGCCTTTTTTTTCGGAAGAGGCAGCTTTTGTGCTTCCTGTGTTAAGGCTGAAATATTTAAGCACCACAGGTTCTGTTCATTCCTCAGATCCAGTTGTAATTCCGTCTGAAAACGACCAGAAACTGGATGATAGATCGTTCATGTTTAAGTAATGTCGTTGCTGTTGCTGCTGATAGTTTTGTCATTGAAGAGAACCAGATGTTCTCGTGCAGTTTCAACTTTGGTGTTCATAGCATGAATTGCTGTCTTTTGATTAAAACCACTCGTCTGCTCTGTTGAATATTTCTGTTCAATTACTTCAAGTTCTACCCATCCGTATTGATGAATATTTCATCTCGTCCATTTTAACATTTTTGTCTCCTTTATTGAATGTTTCTGCTTGTGTAGTTCGACAACTTTATGAACTCTTTGCCTGTAATGCATATTTATACTTATGCGTCTCTATTTTCATGAAGAATTGTATTCACCCATTGTATTTCATCAAAACGTCTACCCGTCTCTTTTAATGAATATTTGTAGTCCTCGATTTTAAGAGACATTTTTTACTCATTTACTTGCTCGAATTGTTTTACTCGTCCATTTTAATACTGTTTACGTAAGTGAAATTTTAGACTCTCTGTGTGTGTGTGTGTGTGTGTGTGTGGTGTGTGTGTGTGTGTGTGTGTGGGTTGTGTTTCTTTTTCAAACTTTTGACATTTGATTTACTAACATGTATATGAAATAAACGAGTCTATCTATCTATCTGTATAAAGAAACAATTACAAACATAGGAACGACCGTAAAATGTATGCAAAGTCGCATATATCTTAAACCATGCATGTTGCAGCATGCATGTGGCAGCACACTATTTTCTTCTTCTTTTTTTCCAAACGCTTTTGTCATGAAAATAACAAAATAAAGGAAAGGAAGACTAAAATTTAAAAACTTTTCAGTCAGCTTACTGTGCAGGGTCCATCTTGTGACAATACCTAGAATAGGGTACCAACAATTCCAAATGCAGCGGAAAAACTAAACCTGACACTGCTTCATCGACTTGTATGCCTGGTTTATTGCCTAATTGTGTTTGACAAGGATAACTTGTGAACAATTCGCCTGGTTTAACCTGGGCGCAAGCAACATACATCAATATCTAACACTTAGGAGTCTAATCTTGAATCATATTCTCTTGTTTTGTTTTGTAGCAGCGCACACTTGCGTGTGTGTGTGTGTAAAATGTATAAACAAACTGGCATGATAAAGAGGCAGAAATTAAAACCGAAGTTTAGTTTTCATGAAGAAAAACGCGTTCCTTCTTTCTTTGTGGCTTGCAAGCATTGGCAAAATTGACCCTGGTCTGATAAACGGTACCAGCAGTCCAATATAACTGAACAGCAGCCTAATGTACCTGAACAAGGGGAGTTCATACAAACTGATTTATCATTCCTGTTTGAAAGACTTTGTCTCAAATAAGTATCGATCCTCTGATGTTTCACCAAAGGCAGCCATGTCTTTGAGCATCGCTGCAACCAATATGTATTTTACTATTCTTATTCCTAATCTTAACGTCATCAAAGGACCAAAATAACAAAATTACAGAATAAAAAAAAACAAACAATATAACGTCCCGTCCATTTGTTTCTCCTTCGTATGGGTGAAATCTTCTGTGTGCAAGGGAAGGATGCCTGTTTTATTGCGAGACTTCAAATCACGAAACCTTAGAAATTAAATTTTCTGGAAATTTTAAAAAGTATTTATAATACTCCGCCAACAACAGGGAAAGATAACGCATGTCTTTTCATTGCAAACACAGTTAACCTTTCGCAGTTTATGGTTCAAGCAAATAGATCTAGAGAGTCAGTGTTAGATTTGAAGCACACGCCACGAAAACAATCAGGTCATCAGCCGTCTGCATTTCATGCACACTGTTTCACACCCATGCTTTGTCGTTTTCTCTCTCTGATTGAACTGTTAAGCTGACTGATGAGGCTCAATCGCCTTGGGCGTACCCACAAGTGGCATTTTGTCCTATGAAAACGGTAGGTAGGGTCACTTTCACTGAAGGCGAGCTGATTATCTCCCTTGCAGATTTCCAAACATCAATAAAACTTCAGGTTCAAATTACCCCCCTTTCCCCTGATGTTTGTTCACACTACGTTTTATGCGAGTCCATGGCCTGTATTGAATGGAACATCTATATCTATTCCATATACCTCCTCACACTGATAAGTAACTTTTAAAAAATCCAGGTAATAATCGAGTGCTTAGAACTATCAATAGATTCCGCACGTAATGGGCGCGGACTACCAGTCCTTTTTACTGACCAATGAGCGATCGAAAAACCATGACTGCATTGATCAGCAGACGACATTTTCTGTAATCTGAACAAAAGACCAGCGAATGAAAGACAGCGGGATTTGCCTGGTTGGTCAACGCTTATTTTCAACGTGTAGTGTTGCGTTCCAGATCAAACTGGTAAGACAGCCAATTTCTTCCCCATTTTTATGAAAACAAACAAATAAACAATGTTTGATTATAAATTGACTCTTTGTTTTTGAACCCGCAACATACTGAGATGAATCTCTTAAGATAAATTAAGATTTTACCGAACTCACGGGTCTTTCTTATGGCATGTCTTCTCTCCATGAAAGATAAAACAGATGTAGTTAGAAAATCATTGAATATAGTAGACGTGTCAAAGAAACGAGCAGTAGGGCACTCTTCAACCAAATCAGCGTCAACATTTGAGGTACAGAAGCTTCTCATTCAAGGGACGATATCCAGTGAGCGTTTTTTTTTTTTTTTTTTTTTTTTTTCCAGTGGGATGCCTGAAACTTCAGTTTACCGATGATCGCTATTTCTCAGTATTGATATCTTGATCGTGCGTGTGTGTGGTGTGTGTGTGTGTGTGTGTGTGTGTGTGTGTGTGTGTGTGGAGAGAGAGAGAGAGAGAGAGAGAGAGAGAGAGAGAGAGAGAGAGTTTTTATTATACCTTGTATATTCGTATGAAGATCACGCCAGATCGACTCCACTTCCACCCCCAGTCCATCTATCGCCAGACACAACGCCTTCAAATCTCAGATCTCACTAAGTACCACCCCCTTTGAACAATGCTTCCGTTCACTTCACTTGTCACAGATGAAGCCGTTTTCAAAAGTTTTAGCAATGGCCACACATAAAGGTATGACCCCTTTCACACACCACACACACACACACACACCACACACACACACAGCACACCACCCCCACACACACACACACACACACAAACATGTACGCATACACACACAACCGCGCGTATGCTCTCTCTCTTCTCTCTCTCTCTCTCTCTCTCTCTCTCTCTCTCTCTCTCTTCTCTTCTTTCTCTGTCCTGATATACTTGTCAAATGTGTGTAGTGTGTGTGTGTGTGTGTTGTGTGTGTGTGTGTGTGTGTGTGTGTGTGTGTGTGTGTGTGTGTGCAGAGAAAATGTAGCAATGTTCAATAATTGTTCAGTTTACCCCATCGTGTGGAACAATGGCCTGTGCATGAATAAATTATCCGAATCTCTCTCTCTCTCTCTCTCTCTCTCTCTCTCTCTCTCTCTCACACACACACACACACACACACACCCCGCGCGACGCGCGCGCGCAGCGCGCGCGCATGCACACATGCGCACACGCACACACACACACACACATGTACACATATACAGCAGAGAGAGAGAGAGAGAGAAGAGAGAGAGTCCATTTATTTATCTATATGGACATCTGTCTGTCTGTCTGTCTGTCTGTCTACATGTATGCAAACGGTAGAGTAATCAGTATGGTTATTGTGTTAAAAAATGGATGAAGATGAATATAGTGAGAAACACTGTTTGTCGGGAATGTGATCTTACTCTCATTGTATGCTTAATTCTCTCCTCTCCGTTTGACATGTGGCTGTAAATTAGAAGTTTGTTTTTCTCTGTTCTGATATCACTACTGTGGATGGACATCAAATAAAAGATTCATTACCTGTCTTTTCAGCAAAATGAATCGTATGGTATTGCGTTCTCTGTGTGCCTGTGTGTGAATATAATTGATCTGCTTGTTCTCATGTGCAAATCACCTGAGATGAAGGTGGTAGCAGACTAGCCGCCTTTATTCAGTGGTTAGCATTGCGGACTTGCGGTCGAGGGTTTGAGTCCAACCAGAGACATTTCTCTGAGAGATTGTTCGGCCCCGGCAGGCTCGCTCTCGGAGCTCAGTGAGTTATGGGCTGAAAAGGAAAGACTACAATCGCACAGTCGAGTTTCATCCACTTAACGGACGCGTCTCAGAGAGTCGCTCAAATTTCCTGAACAACACTGCAGGTTTCTGCATCTCTCGGGCTTGGTTGGCGCCTGGATATTTTACTAAAGGAAGTGTGGAGCGCATCCCTGTCATGATAATAGTGTCCGACGAGAATGGAATTCTAAAGCGTTATCTTCCATCACCTTCATTCTCACTGAAAAAAAAATGTTTAAAAAAAAAAAAAAAGACTTTATGTCTAAGGTCCTCCATGCCCTGGTCTCGTATTGACCTTAATTTCGATTTCCTCTCCACGCTCACGCCCGTGACATAGTCATCAGTATCGACAAATT
>CM065740.1:15901262-15908762 GCA_033310375.1 Conus canariensis | reverse complement strand
ATACGCAGGTGGCTGTTCAAGCTGATTCGTGCACGGAATGTGCGGTGACAGCTTGGACAGGCAATTTGTCCTTTCTGCTGCGCTGCAGCTGTTCTCCATTCTTCACATAAACTGGCACCTTTGTGGATAGAGTAGCGCCATCTAGCTCAATCTATAGCAGTTTGTTCCCATGCGTCAGGGTTGTTGTTAAACACTTTCAAGGATGTTTTGAGAGTGTTTTTGAAGCGTTTCTTCTGACCTCCATTGGAACGCTTTCCTTGTTGCAGCTCACCGTAGACGAGTCTGCTGGGTAGCCGGTGGTCTGGCATGCGAGCTACAGGACCAGCCCATAGAAGCTGAGACAGCATCAGGATGGTGTGGATGCTCGGCAGCCTGCCTGGTCGAGCATTTCTGTGTGTGGGATTTTGTCCTGCCATTTTATGTTTAACAATCTTTTGAGGCAGATTGTATGTGGAAGTGATTCAGCTTCTTGGCATGCCGTTGGTACACTGGCCACGTTTCACATGCAGAGAGGAGTGTGGGGAGAACAACTGCTCTGTACACTTTCAGCTTGGTCTGGAGACTGATGCCTCTTCTATTCCAAACATTGGTGTGTAGTCTGCTAAAGGTTGCACTTGCTTTTGTAATTCTGATGCTCATTTCATCGTCGATGGTGACTTTCTGTGACAGTGTGCGGCCAAGATAAATAAATATATCTACTTACTGCAGCGAGTCTCACACCATTGACTGTGATGTTAGGCTCATAGTAGGGTCTGCCTGGCGCAGGTTGATGCAGAACTTCCATGTTCTTTGTGTTTATGGTGAGACTTAAGTTGGCGCAGGCTACGGAGAACTTGTTGATGCTGGGTTGCATGTCAGTTTCTGAGCCACTATTGAGAGCACAGTCATCCGCAAACAGATGATGACAGTCCCCGCTGATGTCTGTCATAACTTTGCATTTTGCCTGGAGCCTTTTGAGCCTAAACAGTTTTCAATCTGTTCTGAATCTGATGTCAGTGCAGAGAACATGATGCTGAACAGAATGGGTGCTAAAACACAGCCTTGCTTTACGCCATTTGTGACAGGGAATGGGCTAGATGTCTCTCCATTGTCCTGGATACGGGGTTGCATGCCATCATGGAATTGCCGCACTATAGAGATGGATTTTGGTGGGCATCCGTATTTGGCCTTGATCTTCCACAGGCCCTCTCTATTGACAGTATCGAAGGCCTTGGTCAGGTCAACATAGGTGGAGAACAGGTCGGCATTTTGTTCTGACATTTTTCTTGGAGCTCTGTAGCAGCAAATACCATATCAATGGTTCCTCTGTCTTTTCCCAAGCCGCACTGGCTCTCCGGCAAAAGCTCTTGCTCAAGGTGTGTTATAAGGCGGTTCAGCAGAATCCTGGCAAGTATCTTGCATGCGAAAGAAAGGATGGATATGCCTCGGTGGTTGTCACAAGTCTGGTTTTTCTCTTTGTGTTTGTACAAATAGATTATAGATGCATCTTTGAACTCCTAAGGGATCGTCTCTTGGTGCCACACCAGAAGAAACAAATGATGAAGCTTTTCAATCAGAGCTGTGCCACCTTCTTTGTAGCCTTAACTGGTATAGAGTCTGAGCCGGAAGCTTTGCCAATGGACAGCAAACATATCGCTTTTGGGGTCTCCAAGAGGGTTGGTGGTTCATCCATTTCTTTGTTGGTGGGCACTTGAGGGAGCTGATCGATGGCTTTGTTGTTGATAGATGATGGGCGGTTTAGTACGTTGTTGAAGTGTTCTGCCCAGCGTTCCAAGATCATTTCCTTGTCAGTGATCAGTGTCTTTCCATCAATGCTAAGCAGACGGGATGGTCCTGATGAAGTAGGTCCATAAATTTCTTTCAAGGCATCATAAAAGTTCTTCATATCATGCCTGTCAGCATATATTTGGATCTTGTCAGCTGTTGCTCAGCCATGTGTCTTGCATCTTTCCTAGTACCTCTTGAACTGTTCTACGTTTGTTGTTGAACGCATCCTTGTTGGAGGTGGACTTGGTGTCACTAAGGTAAGCTTTGTGCAGAAGATGTTTCTCACCCAGTTAGCAGTTCTCATCAAACCAGTCCATGTGTTTCTTGGCAGCCGGCCCAGGGATCTCTGCAGCATTGTTGTAGACCAGCTCTCGGAAGGTCGACCAGTTGGTTTTTTACATTCTGATAGTCCAGAGTGGCAGATTCCAAGCAATCTTCCAGAGTGTCTACAAAACAACTGCTTGGTTCTGGTGTTCTTCAGCTTGGTGACATAAAGCCGTCTTGAAGCCTTCTTGCCTTGCGGACGTCTCTTGGGTTGGATCCAGATGTTTAGCTTGCTGACTATGAGACGATGGTCAGTCCAGCATTCCGCACCGCACATGGATTTGGTGACTCTCACATCCTGTCTATCCCTTTCCCTGACAATGATGTAGTCAGTGAGATGCCAATGCTTGGAGCGGGGATGCAACCATGCTGTCTTGTTTCGGGTAGGGAGGCAGAAAACTGTGTTGGTAATCAGCAATTCATGCTCGTCTGGATTAGCAGGAGATCGTTGCTGTTGCAGTGGCCTATTCCGTGTTTGCCGATGACGCCTTCCCAGGAGTCGCTGTCAGAACCGACCCTGCGTTGAAATCACCAAGTATGGCAAGCTTGTCTGCATTCGGAACAGCAGCAATGATAGAGTGAAGATCCTCGAAGAATTTGTCCTTCACCTTACCTGGGTTGGTCATGGTCGGTGCTGAGGCGATGATAATTGGCAGATGCTTCATGAAAGGGGGACTTTCATGGTCATCAGCCTGTCGTTCACTCCCTTGGAGGTCCAGCTAGCTCGCCAACAATGGCTGTCTTCACTGCAAAGCCTGTCGTTGCTCTTCACTTCCTCTTCCGCTCCAAAAAAAAAAAAAAAAAAGGTATAGCCAGAGCCCCTTTACAAAGTTCGCCCAGTCCTGCAAGCCGAGTCTCACTCAAGGTTGCGATGTCGATGTTATACCTCTGAGGCCTGTTTGCATCGTCTCTGTCCAGGAGGGTGCGCACACTCCATGTGCCGCCGAACATACATCTATGGATATTGCATGTCATCTATAGACATATAACCGGTTTAGCATGCACGTGACAGGGATTCCTGCTGACATACGCATCATCTCTATATAGATATTGCCGCTATAAAACGCACGTTCTTTATAGATTTGGCTAAACATGCTTATCATCTATGGATAGATTACCTTCTTTGCACACGCGTTACAGGGATCCTTTCAAACATACACATCATTTGTAGATACATTACAAGTGTAACACGTACACCACAGGGATTTAACAAAAAAAAACTTTTGACGCTAGAAATTATACCAGTTTAGCACGCACGGTACAGGAGCTCCACCAAACCTACCCATCATCCATGGATATATTACCGGTGTGACATGCATCTTACAGTGATTTCACGAAACATGCATATTGTCTATGGATATATTACCTGTTTAGCATGCTTATTATCGGGATTCTGCATGCACATCATCTGTGGATGAATTAACTGTGTAACATGCACGTTACAGAGATATAACAAAATGTGCATATTATCCATGGAGATTACGGTTTAGCGCGCACCTTATAAGGATTCCACCAAACGTACAAATCATCTATGGACGTTTTACCGGTGTATCACGCCCGTTACAGAATTTCGCCAAACATGCCTATCACGTTGTCAGATTTACATTACAGAAAAACACACCTAGAATAAGCCACATACATACATTATGTCACATTACAGAATAATGCATAGTCTTACACACACACACCACCCCCCCCCCACACACACACACACACACACACACACGAAAGTCGCTCACAACAGTAAACTGATCAGACCATCTAACCTCAAATTTCCCCATCTCTCACCGTCTGTGCGAGCATTGCCGTGTGATTGTGCAACCGTCATGCGCGGTGCAGGAGTGGGTAATTAAGACATAACAGAGTGAGGTATATATATATATGTGTGGGTGTGTGTGGGTGTGGGTGTGTGTGGGTGGGTGTGTGTGGGTGGGTGTGTGGTGGTGTGGGTGGTAATTTGGCGCAATTTTTTTTTTCTGGGGGAGAGGGACAGGAAGAGAAGGAGGGAGGGGAGTTTTAATAGCGTATTTTGTTCAAGTGCATGTAGAGCCTAACACTTTGCTAGAGGACTGCGCAATACAAAAAAGCTACCATTTGTAACAGAAACAGTAGCACCACCACTGCCAACAGAACCAGCAGTAGTAGTAGTAGCAGTTGTAGCAGCAAGAAAAGTAGTGGTAGCAGCAGTAGTAGCAATAGCAGCAGCAGCAAGCAGTACTAGTTGTAGTAATAGCAGTAGTAGTAGTAGTTACTGTTGTTGTTGTTGTTGTTGTTGTAGCAGTAGTTGTGGTGGTGGTAATTATAGCAGCAGTTGTTGTTATAATGGCTATAGTAACAGGGACAGCAATTCTACAAGCAGTAGCAGAAGTAGTGGTAGCAGTGACGGGTAATAGTAGCAGGCCAAAGTGTTGCGCACACGAGGGTTAACAGAATTAGCTAGAATACTGTGATAGCCGAAATGTTTTCTTCTTTTCTTTAGCAAAAATGTTTTCTTCTTTTCTTCTTCTTCGTTGTAATCTAGTGGTGGTAACGGCAGCAGCTGCAGCAACAACGTCAGTAGCAACAGCAGCAGCAGCAGCAGCAGCAACAACAGTAGCAGTAGTAATAGTAGTAGTGATAGTAGCAGCAGCAGAAGCAACAGCTGCCGCAACAGCAGCAGCAGCAGTAGTGGTGGTAGCAGCTGTAAGTGTAAAATGCAGAAGCGTTGCAGAGTTGGCTCAAATTTTGCGGTATCATGTCCCCTTTCTTTTCTTCTTTGAAAGTGGTATTAGTTGTATTAGTAACAATAGTACAAAATCTCTCTCTCTCTCTCTCTCTCACCACACACCACACACACACACACACACACACACACACACACACACGAACACGCACGCACACATGCACGCACTCACCACCACGCACACATGAAATACTCTCTTTCTCAGACACACACACATCACACCCCCGCATGCGCGCACGAACAACACCAACACACACACTACACACCCACACACACACACACACACACACACACACACACACACACCACACACACACACACACACACACACACACACACCACACACTTTCTCTCTCTCTCTCTCTCGCCTCTCTCTCTCTCTCTCTCTCTCTCTCTCTCTCTCTCTCTCTCTCCCACTTCCAGCCGACTTCAACGACCGTTTAATAGAAATGTTCTTGGTTATCCCCTTCTTCTTCGACTTCTTCTCGATAGAAATAGCAGTAGTAGTAGCCAAGTGATAGTAGTAGCGGCTGCAACAACACCAGCAGCAACAGCAATAGCATAAGCAACAGCAGCAGCAACAACAGCCGCAGCAGTAGTAGGGGTAGTAGCTGTAGCAGCAGTATTAGTAGTAATTGTAGCAAAGCAATGACACGTTACAGACGGATGTTTCACCAACCTGGCCACATCGGACACGTTCAAGGCGCTAAACGAGCAGTCATGCACGGAGTTGTGTCGAGGACAGGACCAAACCTACGCTGCCTACTCCCCATACAGGTGTGCCTGCTACTCCCACATCCCGCCCAACGTGCAGGCCCACGCCAGCCCGTGCAACAACCAGACTAACAGTGCCGGCAACTTCACTGCCAACGTCTCTTTCCTAGGTAAATGTCTCTATATTTCAAGTTCATAGAAAGGAAATTTTAAGGTTAGAAACAACTTTGAGACATGTGTTCGGAAGCTTTTGATTTATGATTGCATTTCGTTGTTGATACTGTTTCTACGTTTTTTTCCTTTTCTCATTAAAAACAACTTCTCAGGATATATCTCATCCACTTTAAAGTGAAGTCGAAACAAAAGACTTGTCCAGTCTCGATTGCCACCATTTGTTGTCTTGTCTAACAGGAGATTTGTGTCTGCCCTTTTTCCCTTTGTGGCGTAAATGCAGCAGTACAAGTCGACTTTTGTACTGTACGTTGCCACTCTGGTTCTTTCCTGCTGTTGATCGAATCATATGCTGGCCCAGTAAAAGATTCTTAACAGTTTTTAGGTTATGTTACTATAACCTGGCCCCGACCACATAGCGCCTTTCCAGAGCAACCAAACTCCTATGTGAGGAAAGTCACATCCTGAAAAAGGGTTAATTCCTGGAAAAAGCAACGAATAACAGAAACAGTTCATGATAAGGTAGCGAAACATTTGACGTCTTTCAGACGGACAACACAAGGCCATGCCGACAACGCTAACTATTCAGCTTAATTTTAGGGTGCCAAATTAACACACAAAAAAACGCTTGAAAATGAGTGAAAAACATTTACATGTAAAATAGATTTTACAGATCCCCTTTGGGCAAATAAGAATGGACAGCTAGCGTCAACTCTGAGCCGTGCCTGCAATAGATTTTTACAACCCAGTCAACAGGTTACGACAAAAAAAGCTGGTGTGCGGAGAAGAAGTTGAAATACTCTCCGGAACAAACACAGAAGAATGGACAACATGGGCAGAAAAATTGTAGAGAAAGACACAAATAAAAGGCCGAGTGAAAGAAGTGAGAGGAAGGAAGTTTCCAGGCTCTCGAGAAAGCATTTTACTGGAAGAACTTTCGGGGACTTGAAAAAGGTATCGTAAGCAAATGAAATAAAATGGTGTCCGATATAGCTGGGTGTCTGGTCCTGCTGATGGGTGCTTGGCTGGTTTAGTTGTAGATCACTGGGTTCGCAGTCTGAAATCGAGAGTTCGAATCCCACAAGTGCTTAATATAAACAGTTTCGCTGACTGTTTTAACGTGCTATCGTTCTGGTGGTTAAATATAATGTTGAATAAGCACGGCATCTTTTTTCACCTAAACCCAAAAGAAGCTAAGGTTCTCCATTTTAAATCTGAATGTAACTAGCGTTCTCCATGTTAAACCTGAAGGTAGCTAACGTTCTCCATATGAAACCTGAATATTACGTTCTCCGTATTGAACCTGAATGTGAGTAACTGACGTTCTCCTTATTAAAACCTGAATATAAGAACCTAATCTTTTCAGTGTTAAACCTGAATGTAACAAACTTATTTTCAGCAAATTAAACCTGAATGTAACTAACTTGATCCTTGGTTGACCTGAATAATAACTAACTTTCTTCATGTTAAATCTGAATGTAACTAACTTTCTCCGTGTTAAATCTTCACATAAGTAACTAACTTTCTTTGTGTTAAACCTGGTTTTAGGAAGGTAACTTTCTTCATGTTCGAACTGAATGTAAGTACAACTTTCCCCATTATAAACCTGAATTTAAGTTATATATTTTCTCAATGTTAAATCTGAATGTAACTTTCTCTATCTTAAACTGAATGTCAGTAACTAAATTTCTCCATCTTAAATCTGAATAAAACTTTCTGTATGTTAGAACCTGAATGTCAGTGACTAGCTTTCTCCGTGTTAAATCTGAATAAAACTAACTTTCTGTATGTTAAACCTGAAT
>CM065740.1:15888762-15896262 GCA_033310375.1 Conus canariensis | reverse complement strand
CAAGTCTTCACACTTGCCCTCGGAACTTTCAAGAAGTGTGAGGTCTCACTCAGCCGCCATTAGTGAGACTAACATAAATGTGTGACCTTTAATTTTCGGTCTCCGCTTTAGTTCTTCCATCAGGTTTTGCGTGGATTTTAACAGTAACAAGAGGTATCAGATAGTAAGACAGTTTTGTTGTGGTGCGTGCATGCGGGTTTTTCTCGGGGAATTTATCTGTGAAAGTCTCTCTGTCTCTCTCTCTGTCAGACTGTCTGGATGTCGTCTGTCTGTCTGTCTGTCTCTTTCTGTATGTATAGATAGATAGAGAAATATTCACATATGTGTGTGTGTGTGTGTGTGTGTGTGTGTGTGTGTGTGTGTGTGTGGTGTGTCTTGTGTGCGTGTGTGTGTGTGTGTGTGTGGTGTGTGTGTGCGCACGCGTGCGCGCGTGCGTGTGTGTATGTGTGTGTGAGTTCAGGCGTGTGTGTGTATGTGTATGTGTGTGCGTGAGCGCGTATGTATGTGTGTGTGTTTGTATGTAGATATAGGGACATGCATGTATGTTTGTTTATTAGTCTGTCCATCTCTCTTATCCATACATACATCTACTATCTATCTATTTGTGTTTCTATTTATATCTTTCTGTCTATCGATTTATCTGTCTATATACATACGTACATAAGTACATTTATGAATATATATATATATATATATATATATATATATATGTGTGTGTGTGTGTGTGTGTGTGTGTGTGTGTGTGTGTGTGTGTAGATAACAGTACCACGTGCGAAGCTGAGTGGATCGCATACAATGGTGGCTGCTACTACTTTCACACTCGGGAAATGAATTTTGATTCTGCGTGGGAGTTTTGTGTGGATCATGACTCCCTACCTGTTGTCATCAACACGGAGGAAGAGAGTGTCTTCCTTGAGATGGTATACAACTCCGGTAAGTAGTGCTAAATGCACGGAGCATAATGATTTGGTTAAAAGGGAGATTTCCTCCAGTTGGTTTACAACACCATTTGTGATGCTACGTGCTGGGAGAAAATGAATTGTTGAGAGGAAGATTCCTCGTCTTGTGAAAATGTGACATTAATCAGCAATGTCCAACACGAACGCGAAAATGCACCAAATGTCTTGCACAGTAGTATGTGCCGAAAGTGCTAATCTTCTTATACCGATATTCGAAGTGTTGAAAACGGGATAAATCCTCTTTTGCTTTCTCACTCCAGAGGCCATTCATACAGACTGAAGGCAAACCGTGAGGCATCTCGTTCGTTTAAAGATGTTTAAGCTCTTTTCTACTAATAGCAAGAGATCCTGATATCCAACTGTCATAAAACAAGTAAATATTTCAGGCTGTACTGTTATTTGCACGCTTCTTCCTAGAATTAACAATATCATCATCATCATCATCATTATCATCATCAACAACAGCAACAACAACAACAACAACAACAACAACAACAACATGATGATGACGATTATGATGATGATGATAATAATGATAATAACAATAATAATGATAATAATAATAATAATAATAACAATGATGGTGATGAAAATTTGCCTCTGTATGCGTCCAGAAACTTGCTCGCAGAACTTACAAAAGTAAGGAAAGTAACAAATAATTGAAACAAGTGGCATATTGAAAAATAAACGATAAATGAAATGCAGAGATAATCAATGCACAATAATCAGTACGAACGGGCGGATAAATGAAACACAACTAAACTAAAGTACAACTGACCCCTGAAACACTTCCAATATCAAATCCCCCACCCCTCACACACACACACACACACACACACACACACACACACACAACACACACACACACACACACACACACACTCACGCACACACATATACACATACACAAACACAAACACATAGGGATCTACATACACACGCATGTACACACGCATGTACACCCGCACACTCGCTTGCAAGCATGTACATATAACGTACATAAATCGGGGAGCAACGAGGGAAAGAGTGTTGACGTAAATGGGGTCAAATCTTTTTTTTTTCGAAAATAATAGGTTTCAGTGTGAGACCTGAAGGAAGAGAAAGGTTCAGAGTGCCTGAGAATGCCAGACAGATTGTTCCAGACTGCTGGGGTTTGGTAGGTAAACAAGATTTTTCATCGTAGGTCTTGGTTCTGAAAGAGAAATTTTCCAGTCTTACGTCTGAAAGAAGAGCGGGATTAGCGAAAAAAAATGTAGAGATGAGATGGTCAGACAGATAGTCTGGTGTCTGATATAATAGAAAAAATCAAAGTGGAGAGATCATAATCATTCTGTTTTAGACTGGGAGCCAGTGAAGAGAGTGAAGGAGCTGAAATACATGTTCGAATTTTGAGTGCTAAAGAAAATTATGCGAGCGGCGTTGTTTTGGATTTTCTGCAGCTTATCAAGAGCACATTTTGGGATGCCAGGGAGAAAGGAATTATGGTGTTCTGGTCTGAAAATGACAAAAAGGCACATATTAGACTTCTGGTTACTGCTGATGAAAGAATGTGGCGAATAGCACTAATTCTGCATAATTCAAGTTTGGCTATTTTGCGGATGTTGGAAATGTGGTTTTTGAAGTCAAGTGTTGATCAGGATCCTATGGATGCAAACAGCTGATGTACAGGAAGTAGAACGACCATTTTACCAAAACAGAGACTGGAAAGAAGGTTGATTAAAAGAGATTTTTAGGAGAGGAAAGTATCAGTTCAGTTTTATCGTCAGTCAGATGTAGCTTGTTGTGAGTCATCCCTGTTTTAAGGTCAGAGATGCACTCATATCTTCGAGATGTTAGCTTGTCAACTTCTGTGATAGTGGCGGATTGGTAAAGCTGGGTATCATCAGCAAAACTGTCATGCAGCACGAAATGATGACTGACGACATCAAAGAAAAGAGCAGCGTACAACAAATAGAATAGGTCCCAAAACAGAACCCTGGGGTGCACCATAAGACAGAAGGAATGGCCGAGAATAGCGTCCATTTATGCAGACAGTTTGGGGACGATCAGTCTGTAGGAAGAAAGTAGGGACATAACCGTGCAAGAAATTCCGAGAGTAGTGCAGTGTTTGTAGAAGTACGTCAGATCAGATTCATACCCCTTAAAATCTACTGAGGAGTACATCATCGTTTTGTTACATGGTTTTGAGTCAAGTGTGTCATGTCAAGTCAAAATTGTATTTTGAGATGGTACATTGATAAGCAGTATCTGCTTTTTCCCATCATGTGCGTGTGTGCGTGCGTGCGTGCGTGCGTGCGTGCGTGTTTGGTAAACTTTGACAGTGGCTTTCCCTCGGCAATTACAAGTGCTAGCAGTACAAAACCTTGCGTAAAAATAATCAATATCTACTGCCTCTCACTCTCTCTCTCTCTCTCTCTCTCTCTCTCTACTTATCTATCAATCTATATCTATTCATTTATGCATCTACCTATATATCTATGTATTCTCTCTCTCTCTCTCTCTCTCTGTACAACACACACACACACACACACACACACACACACACACACACACACACACACACCACACATCCCTTGTTTGAAGAGGTCAACGAATGGTTAAGTTATAAATCTGCGATGAACGTTTTAGCAGTAAATGTTACAAACATGATATTTTCTGACAAAAATGCGATCAGTGGCAGTCACTGTTTTAACAAAAGATATATTAAATGATATTGTATTCAAATATTGCTGCAATTATTATCACACATTTTGTCAAGTTAAGACTGAGATTTCTTCTAATAGCAGAAGCAGATGATCGAAATATAGAACGAAGAATGGCCACATTTAAAAACATCAAAACTATTTCAGCGAAATGAGAGTTTTTATGATTTGTAATGAATCAAGCAAGTGAAGACTTCATGAAAGCAATAATTTCCGAACCGTACCAGTACATTATAAAACTGCATATGTGATTGGATCAAACAAAACTTAGTAGCACAGATAAACGTGAGGAAATTATAACACGGAAGTGTCAGATCGAATATACGTCTTTTGGTCAT
Organism: Conus canariensis; assembly: GCA_033310375.1. Taxonomy (NCBI): domain Eukaryota; kingdom Metazoa; phylum Mollusca; class Gastropoda; order Neogastropoda; family Conidae; genus Conus; species Conus canariensis. The sequence goes on along the minus strand of CM065740.1, from coordinate 15,892,263 downwards.
GATATGAATACAAAATGACGACGAACGTAAAGCACGAGTCTGGGCTGAAAGTAAACGCATATGCGACGAACAGCTGATCTGTTCAGATAGTTTCCTTTCATTAATCTATGCGCTTTGCATTTCCAGACCGTTTTCTCTCTAGTTTCCCCTCCTCCTACCCCCATCGCCTTCTCCACCGCCTCACCTTTCATTGCATGCATGTTATGTCGTTTGCTGTATGCAAGGCATGGATGGGAAGAACGCGTTTGAGCCGTCATAGAAAGAGTGCGTTGCCTTTCTGAATTAACACAGCGCAGTGCTGGTACATTTTCCCCAGTACTCTCAGCCAGCTCTGGATGGGCTAGCCTGATAGAATCATGGCACACATCGCACATGAGTAGAATAGACAAACTGCTTTCAGTTTAAACAGGTTTGGCACGTCAATCATGAAGGCCTCACATCTCTTCTTATCTGTGTGCAGCTGAGGAGGTCTTCGGGACCTTGCCAAACCCGTTCTTGGGGATGTACGATGCGTTCGACGTGATGACTCACCAGTGGCTGGATGGATCCCTGAGAACTTACCTCTACTTCGCGGATGAGCATCCGACATATGTGGGTGCCCGGTGTGTCGCCATCGATGGAGAGATGACGGGTCTACCGTGGATTTCCATCGAATGTGATGACATGGGGCGCGCCATTTGCGAGCGGTCGATCGGTTTGTAGACAACTGGAGTTGCTCTCATTCCTTTTCCTTCCCCACATTCACACAAAACACCCGCATGCATGCACGCACGCATTCATACGCGCACGCATGCATGCACGCACGCACGCACGCACGCACGCACACACACGCACATGTATATATATACATACATACATACACACACACACATATATATACACACACACACACACATACACACACACACACACACACACACACACACACACACACACACACACATATATATATATTCACACACAACACACACACACACACACACACACACACACACACACACATATGGAGACAGGCAGACAGACAGACAAACACAGAGACAGAGAGAACAGAAGGTGTTTTTTTTACAGCCCAGACCCCCTTACCTTTTGGCCGTTTTGCTTTTCAACCAGCATGCAGCAATCATTGAATTCATATTGCGCATGGAAGGCTGCAGAGTGAAAAGAGCAAAACGTTTGCAGAGCAAACGGAACAAAGAAGTGTGCAAAGCAAGGAAAGCAAAGAAGAACGCTGAACGAGATGACCAAAGAAGGCTGCAGAGTAAGAGGAATTTAGAAGTATGCGGCGCGGGAGGAGCATGGACGTTTGCAGAGTAAGAGGAGCATATAACTTTGCCGTGCAAGAGAAACATTGGAGTTTGCTGGGTAAGAGAAACTTAGACGTTTGCTGAGCAAGAGAATCATAGACGTTTGCAGAGCAAGTAGAGCATGGAAATTTGCAGATCAAGAGGAGTATAGAAGTTTGCAGAGCAAGATGAGCTTAGAAGTTTGTAGAGCAAGATGAGCTTAGAAGTTTGTAGAGCAAGATGAGCCTAGAAATTTGTAGAGCAAGACGAGCATAGAAGTTTGTAGGGCAAGATGAGCCTAGAAATTTGCAGAGCAAGATGAGCTTAGAAATTTGTAGAGCAAGATGAGCATAGAAGTTTGTAGGGCAAGACGAGCCTAGAAATTTGCAGAGCAAGATGAGCTTGGAAGTTTGTAGAGCAAGATGAGACTAGAAATTTGCAGAGCAAGACGAGCATAGAAGTTTACAGAGCAAGAGGAACATAGGAGCTTGCAGAGACAGAAAAGAGCACAGAAGTTTGCAAGAGCAAGCGGTTCGTAGACGTTTGCGTACAAGAATATCGTAGAATTTGCAAAGCAAGAGGAGTCTAGAAAAATGCCGAGCAAAAGGATGGTAGACGCTTTCAGGGCAAGAGGGTCATAAACGTTTCAATGGTAAGAGAGGCATAGATGTTTGCATAGCAAGAGAAGCAAAGAAGTTTGCTTAGCAAGAGGAGCACAGAAGTTTGCATAGCAAGAGGAGCATAGAAGTTTGCATAGCAAGAGGAGCATGGAAGTTTGCATAGCAAGAGGAGCATAGAAATGTGCAGAGCAAGAAGAGCATAGACGTCTGTAGAGCAAGATGAGCTGAGAAGTTTGTAGAGCATGATGAGCATAGAAATTTGTAGAGCAATATGAGCGTAGAAATTTGCTAAGTAAGACTAGCATAGAAGTTTGTTGAACAATATGAGCATAGAATATTGCAGAGCAAGACGAGCAAAGAAGTTTGTAGAGCAAGATGAGCATAGACGTCTAAAGAGCAAGAGGTTCGTAGACGTATGTGTAGCAAGAATATTATAGAACCTGCAAAGTAAGAGGAATTTAGAAAATTGCCGGGCAAAATGATGGTAGACGTTCACAAGGAAAAAGAGGATCACAGACGTTTCAGTTTCTGTCGTTTTTGTTTGTTTCTTTCAGATAAGCTTAATAGTCTTCACGTATAAATACATGCACTCACGCCCTCACGTTATGGGTTGGAAAATGTAATCCATATAGAGCAATGAAAAGTTTAGTCGAGGTAAACAATATATTTCGGTTTTACAGGAGTGTACGGGTGCATAGAGCATGGGATATCAGGCGGTACTCCTATTCACACGCTTGTGGACACGCAGTATATGTCCCTCAGCGTGTGCATGGAAACGTGCCGATCAAGGGGGGCCTTCTACGCTTCCGTTTCCGGTGCAACGTGCAACTGCTTGACGTCACTTCCTCCGCATACACGCGTGCCTTGGGGAGAGTGTGGGTCGGAGCGGTGTACAGGGAATCTGTTTCAGCTGTGTGGCAATTCTGTAGCGGACAACGACAGTGTGACGGCGTTTGTCATCCAAAGTGAGTGAGTGAGTGTGTGAGTGAGTGAGTGAGTGAGTGAGTGAGTGAGTGAGTGAGTGAGTGAGTGAGTGGTGTGTGTGTGTGTGTGTGTGTGTGTGTGTGTGTGTGTGTGTGTGTGTGTGTGTGTGTGTGCGCGCGCGTGCGTGCGTGCGTGCGTGCGTGCGTGCGTGTGTGTGTGTGTGTGAGAAAGAGAGAGAGAGAGAGAGAGAGAGAGAGAGAGAGAGAGAGAATATGTAGCGTGTACTTTTCATTTGATAGTCTTCAGCATTACATTTGTGATACCTATCAAGCAGCCATTTTTCTACTTTTATTAGTCCTCAGCATTACCTTTGTGATAACTATCAAGCAGCCATTTTTCTGCTTTTCAAAAATCAAACCAAACCAAAACAACCGCAAAAATCCACCGAAATATTGAATTTTTTTCAGTGGGGTAAATGCGGCTGTGCTATATTATCTCGTCAGTTGATCGTTTTCTTTTCTTTTTTGTTGTTGCTCTTTTCAAATCAAGCTCAATTGCAGCTGAAGTTACGTTTTCGTACCTTTTCATAGGTCTTTGTTCTTAAGCCTAATCGATGGGAAATGAAGCTCTGTGCTCATAATCTTCTCATTAGTTGTTGATGTTGTGGTTGTTTT
>CM065740.1:15881262-15883762 GCA_033310375.1 Conus canariensis | reverse complement strand
TCATGAAAGTAAGGATAGAGTACAGCCCTGTCATGCAGTGTCAGACCGGAATGGAAATCCATAGCATCATCTTCATTATCCTCATTCTCATCGATCAGCATAAAAAAGTCTCAACTTCTGTGGCCCTTCATGCCCTGCTCTCATGGTGATCTCACAGTTCGATGTCCTCTCCACGTCAGTGGTGGCCTTGGTTTGATTCCGTCGGGATCACCGGTATCAGCGAGTCCATGCAGGCTGTCGTTGGGCAGATGCGGTGGCGCCCTCCGGAGGGAGAGCTCACTCACCCCGGCACCGCGACTAAGCAATCATTGCCGTCAGTAGGGGGCTTAGTAAGTGGTGTCCTGTGTATGTTGGATCAGAACAGGCGCCACTGAACACCACCGAAGTGACGCGGCAACAGTGCAGTGTTTCTTCCGGTGGGTTGCCTCTTCGACTTGACATTGACTGCTCCCTGTGGATTGCCGGTGCGGGGGCTTCGGCTGGCCGGGCCAGGTTGTGGCTGTGGACGGTGTGTCGAATCGTGGGGCGAGGTGGCACAGATGATGGGACAGAAAGAAAGCAACAATGAGAGAAATGGATAAATATGTTCGCCTAAAGTTAGTTACAAATGCATCGGGCTATTAAAGGGTTTTGATACTCCCTGCTAACCTGATTGGCTCTTTGTCCGTCTCCTGTTCTCGGGGTCGGCTGTCTGGTTGCCGCACGTTGCTGCTAATAGTGTAACATTGTCCAATTTAAAGCATGCACATGATGGTTTGCGCTAGTAGTGGGCCAGTCTCACAGAACAGCGGAAAACAACAAGCTGGCATACGTGGTTACATGTGAAGGTAGCGCAGACAACTGAACAATGCCCATGCGGTACGCGGTGACCTTAGTGCCGAAAATGGTTTCTGACCAGCACTATCGAACAAGACTCCCAAAAAGTTGAGTAGTGGGAAAACGAGATGAGATGCTCAGCCTGTTCCTTCTTCATCTATGCAGCTATGAAGTGGGCGAGACTTCCAGCAAATAAATAGATTGACCTAAATTGGAAGTAGCTACGCATCGTGTAATTCCAATTGTGTATGTTCATCAGTCGTAATGAAAACAGAAAAATCGTCGATGGAAGTAGTCCCAGAATTTTGCACACTAAGAACGGAAGATACTGGGGATGGGCCTGCTAACAAGCAATACCAGAGGAGAGTCCACACATGTGTAAAACTGGGAGGAACAGCATGTCTTTTCAAAGGTCTGCTTTCGAAATTGGCAGTGATTTGTTGCCAACAGTATTTTACGAAAACATTTGCCATATAGGTTTAAAGAATAAGAACAGGCATATGATCACTGTTCAACGTATCACAGGGTATTTCAGTCACAAAGGATGGCTAAACAGAACCAAAGTCAAATTTGTAACTCTGGCCTTTGGTCTGGGATTGTCGAGAATGCGTGTTGTTGAGAGAAAGAGAGAAGAGACGAACAATAACGTCATATCTACATGACGTAGATAGTCGTCCCAATTAGCCTAACAGAGAACCGCTTTGCCGAAATATCCTTCTCTGCTCATCCAAAAGGTTTCTGGTGTCAATACGAGTACTTAATAATCACTGCAAGATCGAAAGGAGAGCAGCATCGTGGTGATTGATATAACCTGCGTGGACCAGCCATTTGTTCTATTGCACTACTGACGTCGTATTCAATAGAATCTAAGCCATGCTAAGATTGGCTGAACACTTTCTTTATCTTCGATTGCCAGTGCAGTGAAAATAACTTCCTCTATCTTTGATTACCAGTGAAAATAACCACTTTGATGGATTGTTATAACTTAACCAGAAACAATTCAAGCGTTCATGATTTGTCAGAAACTTGACATAGGCTTAGTCCGTCAAGCTGGCAAACTATTGCCCGTCTGAAAAACAGACACTCAACACGGGACAAGATTAACTGGCGCACTGTAGGTCTGCTGCATGTTTTGCACAAGCAGAGTTCAGTGAAAGGCATCGGGTAGGTCAGTGGTTGTTCGGAAGTTTACAGAGAAAAAAAAAAAGCAATTAAAGCTAAAACATTGACAGATACGGTGTTTTCAGAGGAGGACTGTAAATCACAAAAATGTGATCTTCAGGGATCAATGTCAAGTGATGACTGGTGCTAACAAACGATTGTACATGAGGAAATCTCCCGAAGCGCACCAGACTGCACGGACGTTCGCGGGCCAGGTATGATTTGGGGCTGCCACACTTGGTTCAGCTCCAGAACGGTGTACATGGCACTTTAAACGCTGAAGGAGTACAGGCACACACAGAACGAACATCTCTGGGTAGTTATTGCGCGTTACTTTTTTTTCCCTGTCAAAAGCTATAGGTGTCGAGATGATAATGCATCTACAGATAGAGTGAGCTCATGTAGTCACTGCACACAAGCAAGAAAGCATCAACAGCATCACTCCGATACCTGGCCTGCACATTTTCCGGACTTGAACATTATTGAAAACTTGTGGTAGTAATCAAATGGTCTTCGAGTAAAG
>CM065740.1:15876262-15878762 GCA_033310375.1 Conus canariensis | reverse complement strand
TACCCTGCTTTTCATTGATCACTGCTATCTTCTCTCAACAAACAGCAGCATATTGATGCCAACACATTATTTCACCTGTTACAATGAACATCATCCCACAGCATTGTTTACTTTTTTAAACACTATTAATATGAACCTCCCAACCTCCCACCCCCACCCCCACCCCCACACCATAGTGGATGAAGAGATATGAGCTCTCCTTCTCTTGCCCCCCTTCCCTCCCCCCCCCCCCCCCCACATACACACATTACCCTCCTCCTTCCTTTTTTTTTTCCCTCAACCCCCCTCCCTTCCCCCCCCCCTCCCAATCATACCTTATCACCCATTTATCTTCCATCCCCTTCCCTCCCTTATTAACATTACCCACACACCTTTCACAACTACCCACGCATAACTACCACCACCTCTTTCACCACCCAGCGAAATTGTTTATTTTATTCACCTAAACTTTCTTCTTCTTTTTTTTTTTCCGTTTCTTCTGTTCATGTACTTATTTACCCCTTCTATATATAATTTTTTTTTTCCAGTTTGCCTCCCCCCCCCCCCCCTTACCATTATTATCAATCCACCATTACCACAACTGTCACAAAGATATCACACCACCCCACTAAACTAGACACACAACCCTATCGTATCACACAACCCCCCCCCCTCCCCCCACGAAACCCCCCCCCTCCTTTTCCTCTCCCATAATCCCCCTTGTCATTTCCGCCTAGTGGCTATTCTCCCCACCACATGGACAACAACAAATGAGTCATTTTCGTTCTTTGTTTGTACTGTCTTAAATGTTAAATGTGATTTATTTTTTCGCCTGAAGAAGACCCAAGAGGTTGAAATGCATCGTGTCTTGTCATGTGCTTTGTTTGTCAATGTCATTGGCGGTAACTAACACCCTCTCTTTCTAAATTTTGCTTCGTTCGCCGCCGTCAGTCACTCCATTTTGAAAGATTTTATGGGTTGCTGGGATTTACTGGGTTGCTATAAACTTATGGGCTGTTGGGACCTAGTGGTTGCTATGATCTTGTAAGTTGGAATCTGCTATATTGTAGGGATTTTAACTCACGCACACACACACACACACACACACAACACACACACACACACACACACACCACCTTTCTTTCCTTCTTTCTTTCATTTTTTTGGGGGGGACATTTCAAACAGAAACGAATATTTTGGGAGGGACACAATCATTTCATGGCCAGCTGGTCTTTTTTGTTAGGGACAACCACTTTGTATTCCTCTTCGAACCCATGCAATGTGTAAAGCAGTGTGGTTGTAGCCCCGCCCAGCACTGGTGGGAGCGGGCCTTTGTTTGTATATACTTTAAAGAATTCGTGGGATGCGGACTGACGCCAAACAGTAGCGACGCCCTGGTGCTCGACGACTACAGCGAAATGAGCGTGCTGCAGTGCGTGGAGCTGTGTCGGGCTCGTCGGCAGAGGTACGCGTCCCTGTCCAGGATGTCGATTTTCCGCTGCTACTGCACGTCCACCGTCCCGAGCCTGAGGTCTGACCTGGAGTGCCACACTGCCTGTTTTAGTAACGACGCGCAGCTGTGCGGATCTAAGCACTACAGCTACCACGTTGCGGTTTACGATGTGGGTGAGTGGCAACGGGTAGGACTGACACTACAATGTGTACACGCTGTGGTTGTTAGGACTTTCGGGGATCAACGTTCACCGGAGATAATAAAGATGGCAGGTAGGGTTGGGAGTGTGTGTGTGTGTGTGGGGGGGGGGGGGGGGGGGGGGGGGGAAGGAGCTCACTGCGCGTGCACGACGTTTACTGTACAGATGACAAGTCACGTGAGCTGTGCGCTGGACTTTAAGTCCTTTATTTTCTGTCGAATGTGAAGTCTGTGGATAATCACTAAATTAATAGTTCGCTGTTTCCTCAGTACAGGAAGGGGGTGTGTGTGTGGGGGGGGGGGGGGGGGGGGGGGGGGGGGGGCGGCGCTGGAGGCGGGGTCTCTCAATATAAATTATATCCCGTTTTCTCGAAATTTCATGCTTGTAGTTTCCTCTTTTCTGTCAGCCTGTTCCACTCTGGTACCCCCCCCCCCCTCCCCCCTCCCCCCTCCCCTCCTCTTACCCGTCTTCATTAACTGTAGTTTACTATTTTTCTGCTGTTGTCGCCTGGTCGTCTACCTGTGTAATGCAAAATATTTACACTTTTAATTAATTTTCATCCTGTGGGAATGCCCGCAGCCTCTGAGCGTAAGCTGTATTTCCTCCCATGAAAATTCTATTGACAATTTCCCTTTTTCTGTCAGCCTTTTCTGCCTCTGCCTTATTTTCTTTTCTGTTTGTAATCCAGTCAGGTTTTTTTGTTCTTTTTTTTTTTTCAGCACTTGTGGTCCCTTCACCTATCATCTTTTTGGCAAAATATCCGTACACTGTTACTGTTTTCTTTAGTTGCAAATTTATGACAAGCTAGTTTGTTGTTGCTGTTATTGTTATTTGGCGCATAGGCGGTGAGAATACAACACTGAAATAGG
>CM065740.1:15853762-15871262 GCA_033310375.1 Conus canariensis | reverse complement strand
TAGCTTTTTTGTGTACACCTACCATTTGCTTGAAGAACTTGTGTTGAGTATGTTCATGTGGTAAACTATTTGAAAGGCAATGATTAAACAGATTATCTAAATTGAAATTATCATTTAATTTTAAGCAAAAAGGTAGCCATACATCCGCGCCATACATTAATATTGGTGAAATAAGACTATCAAACAACTTTAGAACAAATTTAAAATTAATATTTTGATTTTTAAACGCTCTTTTTAAGGAATATGTTGCTTTATTACCTTGGTTACTCAGATGTTCCGCTGCGATGTCAAGTTTTCCTGATTTATGAAATATTATTCCAAGATATTTGTATTGTTCTGCTGTTTCAATGAAATTTGTACCACATTTAAAAAATAAACGACTTTTGGGTTCTGTTTTGGAAAATATTAGTATTTTCGTCTTTTCTATGTTAATTAGTAACCCCCACTCTTTACAATATAAATGTAATTGGTCTAGTTTTGATTGTAAACCTAGTTTCGATGTTGCAAGGAGTACAAGATCGTCTGCATACAATAAAACAGATACCCTTGTATTGCTTGAATGATCCAGTGATGGTGAATCCTCAGTTGGAATCTTGTTTGTTAGATCGTTTATAAACATATTAAATAATGTTGGACTCAAGGAGTTTCCTTGCAAAATTCCTCTTCGTACATATACTGAATAGCAGGCTCCGTTTTTACCAACTGAAAAGATTTGTGCATTTGTGTGCATGTTTTTGACTAAATCAAACCATCTACCCCGAATGCCAAATCTTTGTAATTTTATTAATAACCCTTCGTGGGAAATGTTATCAAATGCTTTCTGAAAATCGACAAAGCATGTGTACAATCTGCCGTTACGCGATTTTAATGTATGGTCTACTATACTTTTTAAGACAAAAATGTGATCTGCAGTTCTGTGTTTTTTTTCTGAAACCTGCTTGTACATTAGATAAAAGATTATTGGATTCCAAATGATTGTTTATTCGAGTATTTAGTATTTGGCATAATACGTTGCTTAATGCACAATTAAGAGTTATTCCCCTGTAGTTGCTAGGGTTCGTTTTGTCTCCTCCTTTGTAAATAGGAACCGAAAGGCCCCTTTTCCATAAATCTGGATATTGACCGGTTTTTTAAATTAAATTAAAAATGTTTTTCAATGTGGGTAGCAATTCTGAAATCCCAGTTTTTAAAAATTCATTCCTTATCCCGTCTATTCCAGGAGATTTGTTCTTTTTTAAATTCTTGATTACTTTTAGGATTTCTATATCTGATATCTCGTAATCTACATGGACGTCACTCAGAGCTGCTTTCATACCTTTATTCTCTTGGTTCTCCTCTATTACTACTTCTTTGTTTTCTATTTCAACTTCTTTTCCTATTAGTTTTTCAATATGTGTCATCCATCTTTTGATCGGTAGGTGTTGTGTGTGTTCTTGAGTCTCCATGGTTTGTAATTCCTTTAAGGTTTTCCAAACTGCATTTGGATTTTCAGACAAGTTTCTATTCAATAGAGTTATTAAATTGGCTTTGTACAGTCTCTTTTTCTTTCTAATAATTTTGTTATATGTTTTCCTTGCAAGGAAATATTTTTGGTGAAGTATTTTGTTAAATGGCTGTCTGTTTAGTGCGTTTAACAAAGATTTAGTTTCTCGACGTTGTGACTGACATTCCTTATCAAACCATTTTTTATTCTTTCTTTTTCTTTTCTTCCATTTCCTTTTTGTTCTATAGGCGATACTTTCTTTGCCAGTGTCATGCAGCATTTGTGTGAACTCTTGAACGACATTATTCACAACTGTCGTGGATTTAAAATGCTTCTCGTCATCTGTTATCATAATGTCATTAATTGACTTAATGCGCTTTTTCATTTCTGAAGATTTTAATATCCTTAGGAATTTCATATCCGAGTTTTCATCCCAAAAGAACATTACATTTTTTTCCTGCGAGTCATGGTATTCTATTTCTACATGATCTTTGTCAGTTAATTGGCATTCAGTTTTGTATGGAAGATGTTGATTAATTTTTAACGATATTGGGCAATGGTCTGAATAATCTGTTAAATTATGAACTGTCATGTCTATTATGTCCTTCAATAATTTTTGTGAACACAAGAAATAGTCGACCACACTGCAGCCTTTGGATGTGAAGCAAGTATATTGCCCCTGCAGATCGCCCAGAGTCCTCCCATTTAAAATGCACATGTTACAGTCAATGCACAGGGATGAAAGTTTTTTTCCCGTATTTATGAACATATTTATCCATTGAGCATCTGTTTGCTGTATCACTAAAAGGATAATCTTCAGGCAAAGAATATATGTTGCTTTCTCTTTCCATTGTAATGAAATCAGGAATCGTTCCTGATCTGGCATTAAAATCCCCACATAGTATTACTTGTTCGTTCGTATATGATAATTTTACAAGATCAGCTTCTATATTATCCCAAATTTTATTTGTGTAATCTTTTCCAAAAGATGAATTTTCGGGTGGTATATATATACACTGCCTATATAAAATGTTTTACCTGTTACTTTCATTTTTAACCAAACAATGTCACTATTATTCTCAGGTAATAGAGTAATAAATTCTCTTAGGTGTTGCTTAATAAAAATTGAAATCCCCCCTGATGCTTTCTGAGCCTTTGCTCTTTTAGAACGACAGTAATGTATACCAGGTGCAAAATTTGGTATTTGTATTTTGCTGTAAGAGTCCTTATCCAAATGCGTTTCCTGTATGAATATGATATCGTATTTCGATATTATTTCAATTACCTCATCCTCTTCAAATTTATTGAGTTTTTCACCATTAATTGTTTCTTTGAAACCTTTTATGTTCCAAGAAATAATTTTTATATCATTAATCCTCATTGTCATTTAAGGGTGGTGTTTGTTCATGTTGCAGTTGTGTAATATTAGGGTTATTTTTCTTGTTGGGGTTATTTTGTTTATCTATGCATTTATTGCACATTCTCAGTTGTAGTATCTATCTTATTTTCCCCATGTTTTGTAGTCGTGAAGTCCCCCTTTTCTCATATTATCTCTCGTATCGTCCATGGAAGTGGAAATGCTGATTTCTGTTCTTGACTTCATTTCTGTTGTTTCTTTCCCGTTCGTCTTGGTAACTTTCGTCACGATTATGGTTGTAGACACGTTGGTTTCTGTAATTATCCCGATTTTTGACTTGATTTCCTTCCCGTCTCCATTGTAGGTTTTCTGTTTGGCAGAGTTGGAGAAGTCTTGTTCTCTGTATTCATACCCATTTCTGCCTCGGTTTCCTCCCCTGTCTCCATGATAGCTTACATGTGGTTCATGGTTGTAGCTGTCTTGTTTCCTGAAACCCTCTCCGTTTCTGTGTCGGTTTCCTCCCCTGTCTCCATTGTATCGTTCGTATTGTTTACTGTTGTAGAAGTATTGTTTTCTGTAACCATCTCCATTTCTGGGTCGGTTTACTTCCCTGTCTCCATTGTAACATTCGTATTGTTCATTGTTGTAGAGATATTGTTTTCTGTACCCATCTCCATTTCTGAGTCGGTTTCCATTTCTGATGTCATGGTAGTTTTCGTATTGTTCATTGTTGAAGAAGTATTGTTTCTGTGACCATCTCCATTTCTGTGTCGGTTTCCTTCTCTGCCTCCATGGTAGTTTTCGTAATGTTCATTGTTGTAGGAATATTGTTTTCTGTAATCGTCCCAAATTATGACTGGGTTCCTTTCTCTGTCTCTGTAGTAGTTTTTATGTTTTACAGGGCTGTAAAAATCTTGTTCTCTGTCCTCATATCCATTTTTGTCTAGGTTTGTTTCCCTGTCTCCATGGTAACTTTCATGTTGCACAAAGTCGTGGAAGTGCTGGGGAATTCCGATTTGCCTCTTTTCGTACCACTTAGTTGTTGGTCGGTCTTGCATCATTGCATTACGTCTTTCGTTGATTTCTAGCTCTCTTTGGTATTTATTGGTGTCTGATGAAGCGCTTTTTTTCTTTCTCCTCTTCAGTGCTGTAAGCCTCCTTCTGTTCTCGGAAATCTCTTGTTGTCCTCTTTTTAGTAGATTCTTGATGCCTCGACTCATGTTCTGTTTGTTTCACATGCTCCTTGTGTTTCTGTTTTTCCCATACAACAGAATGAATATGTCGTCCGATGTTGCCGGCTATAAGACCTGATCCTCTTGGGTTGGGGTGAATTTCATCCTGCATGACGTTTTGTCTCTTTCTTAGGTTTTCATGTTGCAGAAATGTCATATCGTCTTTTGACTTGAGTTTCGCAAATACCATTGCATTAAATATCTCTTTCTTTCCGTCCAACTCTTCATCAAGCGTAGGGATGGTGTTGCTGATGACCACTTTCGACTTTGGACATTGCTTTTTGATGTTACTGACGCATTTTACCATTTTTTTGCTGGTTTTGTTTGGTGAGGCCTTTCTGAGATTGTTGATTCCTATGTGAAAAAGAATCACATCAGGATCTTTTTCGTTTTTCATATCCAGTCTGTTGCATTCCTCTATTGTTGGTACTTTTGTCATTGAAACCTTTAACCCATAGGGCTTCCCCAATCGTTCTGGGTTGATTCCACGTAGGGTTGAGTCATGTATGATGTGGAGAGTGGGTAGTTCCTGACCTTGTTCCTCTCCAACAGAACTCTCCTCGTCCGAGTCCATGCTTGTGATGTCACTCTGGGAGTCTAGGCAATGACTGTCAGAAAGGGAATGGGCGTAGGTAAGGTCAGGGTAGGAGTCTTCTTTTGCATCTTTTGTTTCGGTTTCATCTTTTTTCCCCTTTGGATGTGGAGATTCCATAAACATATCAGATGATGTCCTAAAGTTGCCATTCTGTTCTTTCTTATTTCCTTTCGTTGAGCTTCCTTTTTGTCTGTGTTGATAGATGATGCGTCCGCAGTCTTTGTTGGTTCTTTCAAAGGGGTGTGTCTGTGAACATTGGCCTTTTGAGTATGGCTTTGTTGGGTGAGTACGACCTTTGGTTGATTGTCTAGTCTTTCTTGCACAGCATGAATTATTTGTGCGAATGCGTCGCCCCTCGTTTCGTCTGAATGTTGCAACTGTTCAGCGAGTTTTACAATGGCTCGTTCCATGTTTTGTAGCACATTATCTGTCTTTTGGTTGTGCGCTTCTATCAGCTCATACAGAGTGTTGTCATTTGTTCCTTTGGACGTGGTGTGTTCTGACTGTTCATGCTGCAAATCAACTTTTCTTTCAATCGCTTCCGTCATTTCTTCTTCGATGTTTTCGTCATACAAAGGTCGTGCGCATATCTGACATGTAAATTTTCTTTGCGTTTTTGCAAATATACAAACTTGGTATGTTGGTAGTTTTGTGCAAGAATAATGTATTTTCCTATTACAATCTGAGCATTTCAGGATCTCTCGTTGTTCTTTTCATTGCAAGTGCATTGGACGTCAATTTGTAATGACGTGTTAGTCATGCTTGCGTCATATTGCTTGTTATTTGCATCACAAGTTGTTCCATCTTTGTTTTTCTCTGTTTGTGTGTCGCTGTTGCGTTCTACTGACCTACTGGTCTCCTCTTGTAGTTGCGTGCTGAGCAGAGTGTGGTCCTCCTCCCCGTAGATTTCAGGATTCGGGTGTCCAGCCTCTCGCATGGCCTCTCTGGCCTCTGCCATGGTACTGTACCCCTTGTGGCTGGCCTTCGGAAATCCGTTTACCGATTTGGAGCACAGATTCCAATTTAGGAAGATCCCAATCACTCTTCCGTGGCTCACCGCGTAGATTTTTTTCCCTTTCTTCTTGGGTTTTTGAATATTACAGTGCAGACTTTCTTTTTCGTCGTTGGACATACTTTTTTTAATTAAAAATCAGCGAGACCTTACTGTCTTGTCAACACAGTCGCCATCTTGCCGGAAGTGTGTGTGTGTGTGTGTGTGTGTGTGTGTACATGTATTGTGTGTGTGTGTGTGTTTGTGTGTATGTGTGTGTGTGTGTGTGTGTGTGTGTGTGTGTGTGTGTGTGTGTGTGAGGGGCGGGGGAAAGGTCGTGAGGGTAACGGAAAAGAGGATGGTGATGACGAAATTTGGAATGAGATAAATGTAGAAATTTATGGTGTGTATCTTGATCCATGTTTGTTTTTATTCCGTATTTTCGCTCGCTTTGTAAACGCCCTGAGCTTCTTAGTTATGCAGGCGACCAGATTGTATGTAAATCTTTGTGATGATGATGATGATGATGGTAATGATAAGGGTGATGATGATGATGATGATTTGCTCAGCCTTACTACTTAACGTTGTATATAAATCACGGTGATGATGATGATAATGATGATGACGGTAGTGATAATCTTAGATTTTGCTCAGTGTTATTACTTGACGTTGTATATAAATCATTGTGATGACCATAACGATGATGATGATTATGATGATGATGATTTTGCTTACTATCATTACTTGACATCATTTTTTTTTCTGCATGTCCGACCTGTTTCTCCCAACAACCATTTCCCTTTTGGGTCCAAATATATGAAACTTACACGATTCCCACATCTGATGACAGACAACTCGACCTGCTCGCTGCCCAGCTCCTACTGGGAGGGGGTTGGGCTGAACGGGGCATGTTTCAAGTGGTCTCTACAATACGTGAATACTGACGCGTGCAGATCTCTGTCCCCGTCACACAGGCCGGCCTCGGTCCGGTCTGCAGATGAGCTGCAGCTGCTGCACAGCATGCTCCACCGTAAGGCTCACTCGTGTGTCTATACCTTTAGGAATGTGTTTAGGGTTAACGTCCACAGCCTGCCCAAGGTGACAGAGCAGATGGGGATAACCATTGTAGAAGAATGGGAGGGGGAGGCGGGGGTGGGGGGGGGGGGCAGGTGGGGTGAGAGGATGGGTTGACGGGCTGGGGGGCTTAGCTTGCCATTTCGTGTAGATCCTGTCGTGCTACTGTCTACTGGTAACAGGTATGAACTGTGGAGGCAACAAGACGCAAACTCAACAACAACGACTAGGAGAGAAAAACAAGTGCTGGCAAAGTCTCATGACAAAAAACTTGGCAAAAAAAACCCCCAAAAAAAAACAAACAAAAAAAATGTAAGAGGAAAAGAGAGGAAAGGGAAGGATGTGGTGGATGGGGAATATAAGAAGTGTGAATTTTAAACCCTGTACTGGAGTGGTTTTGATAACCACCGAATCGTTATTTTATGAATAGAACCATTCATTTTTTTCATGCAATTTTTCCCAACATAATACTTAACACAAAAAGTCGGCTAGGTTGTCAGGGACTCACAAGCAATTTCACTGTTCAGTTGGGCCTGGAAACTTCTTTTCTATGATTAAAAACAAACAAATAAACAGAGAAGGAGACGACCAAGTTACTTACAGCAGTCCCAGCAACAGGAGTTTCCATTCCTCTCTACGTGAATTCAATGAGCACACCTAACTGCTGCTGTTTATGTCAGCAAAGTAAATCAATCAGTAAGTAAATAGATGAATTTTTTTTTCTTTTTGGAATCTCGCTTACTTACTCGGGGTTCCGCAGCGACTGGGAAAATAACGTCACGGTGCTTGACGTCAAACACCGTGACGTTCTCAGCTGGGTGAACTAGAAGGGCTTTCGTTTGCTGTCCGGAGGGGCTCTTCGGGTCTTGATCCTCTGTCAGCAGGACGGATCCTCCTGGCCGTTCCTGGCTGTGGTGAAGTCCTGGCGTGGGTAGAGGTGGTGCGTCGGTAGGGACTGGACAGATGGCCAGTCCCGCCTCGGTGTTTGTGTCCTCGAGGATGTTGCCGCACCACACTTCTGTTTGCTCCTGAATGGACTCCACCAGAGAGTACTAGCTTCCAGGAGGTCGTGTGCTGACGGGGACTCCGTCAGGATCTGTAGCCTTATCACTCTGGAGAGCCTAGAATTGCGCTGCTACTACGGCTGTGTAAAATCTCCTTCTAACCGTTTTCCCGTGTGTCCTAGCAGCTCCCTACACTTGTGCACATAGCGACCAATCAGGGTGTTGAAGAGGACTGGCTGAGCCTGGCCTCCCCAATCACAGCTCTTGGAACACTGATGCATATTACAGTTCTGAGTGAAGACTTTACGCAACCTGTTACGCACTTCATTCAGAACCGTGTTCCTAAACAATGCAGCACAAAGTATGGGTTTGTCTCAAAGACAGAATGGGGCTTAGTGTCTGACACTCTGTCTCCTTCTGAAAGCTGTTTAAAATCTGAGAAAAGTACTTCGTCTTGACTTTGAGTACTATCGCTATTGCATTTAGCCATTGCGTCATCAAGTTAAGGTGCTATGATTCCATTATCAATGCCAGTTTGAGCTAGATGTTGATTTAACTTGATCACACATTTTTCGTTTCCCCCCAGATTCCTCTGACCCCCTATGCTATGAAGCGTTTTGGTAGACTCGATCTTTTCTCCTTATTGGTCTTGAGCTCTGCGGTCCCTTCAGCGTCTAAGATAGCTGGGGTGGCATTTGTTACGTGTTCTACTTCCATGCCGTGATAAAACTGCTGGAACGAGTGAGTGTTGAATCGTAATTGAGTGACTCGAAAAATTGTTCCCGTAGCGTTTCTTTGCTTGCTTAGGTACTGTTTTGAACAGCTCAGCCTTTTGATTCGTTTCTGTTTTAATATCTGGATCAGGGCAAGGTTATCTTCTTTCTGCCTGTCTTATTTTCAGAGCCTCGCGTTTCTCTTCCCAGACAGTGTGTGTCTCTGTTCCACCAGAGGGGCTGAACGCTTTGTTTAGATTTAGCATTGTATATGCTGCATCATCCACTCCCTTGATATTGCTTTCACTCATGTTGTATTGAAATAGGGTACTGTTGCAAGATCGGTCTTCCTTTTTAAGGTTCAGCACGTTTTTCGTGGTTTAGTGTGCCAGTGCAAGAGAGGATAACCTTGATTAATATGAAACTTACACATCCATTTTTACTTTTTTTTTTCCCGTTGACATGCTGTTTCTATATATAACACATGTGAAACGATCAGGAACTCTGACACATTTCCTGAGAGCAACCTGAGTGTAGGCTCATCTGCTTGTATTAGTAAACATCTAACAAAGAGATATCGCCAACATTTTATGTAACACACATATGCACACACACACACACACACACACACACACACACACACACACACACACACACACACATATATATATAAATCTCTCTCTCTCTCTCTCTCTCTCTCTCTTCTCTATATATATACACACACATACATACATACAGAGAGAGAGAGAGACACACACACACACACACACACACACACATGCGCGCGCACACACACACACATACACACACGCACACACACACATGATTGTATCTAATAAAGTGAAGAAAGAAACACACGCGTGTGTGTATCTGTCTTTCTCATTATTATATATAATTGTGTATGTGAGAGTGTGCGTATGCGCCCATGTTCTCTGTCTGTCTGTCTATCTGTCTCTGTCTTTGTCTCTGTCTCTCTCAATGTCTCTGTCTGTCTGTCTGTCTGATCTCTCTCTCTGTCTTTCTCGCTCTCACTGTGCACGCGCGCGCGTGCGCGCGCGCGGTGTGTGTGTGTGTGTGTGTGTGTGTGTGTGTGTGGTGTGTGTTTGAAATTTTCATTTCTCCCCTTCATAGCGTGCTCTCGATCAGCAGATTTTTTAAAACTTATTTTCATGTGTGCAGGAGGATCTACACGATTTTAGGGGGGTTCCTTTTGACTTACTCGGAAGTGCTTGTAATTAGCAAAATGTCAGACTCTCTCACGCAGCGGTGACACACAGACAGTCACACAAGTAGGAGAGTGGTCTCCCTTTCAATTAAACGGCAATTTTACATTATTTACATGAAATACTTTGTAATATGGTTTCGCATCATCACACTTCCATCTTTCAATTCAAAATATTAACCAGGTCTTCAAAGAGCCACAAGCGCTTTTCTTGCAACGCTTGGCCTCAAGCAGTGCCATAAATAACATCTCTTTTAGCAAACACAATTTCCTAATCCTTCCAAACCTATGAAACAGTTTTCTTTCCTGGGTTTAGCCTCACAAATACAAACCTTCGCAATCTTCGTAACCTCACGTCGACTTACAAAACATGGTTTATGCCTGTTCGCCTCTCAGTTTAGCAAACAAACAACAAACAAGCACAAGAGAGAGAGAGAGAGAGAGAGAGAGAGAGAGAGAGAGAGAGGAGAGAGAGAGAGAGAGAGAGAGAACGCGAAGCCCAGTCTGTCTGGGGAAAAAGTTCCTGAAAAGAACAGAAAAGAAAATCATTTTGTGAAAATCAGTTAAGAAAACAATTTTATCTGTAGAATATTCATCTTTGTTTTTCCTCTTGTCTTTTCTGCATATTTTACCTGGAGCTTTGCTAAGCCTATCATTGCCCAGTCATGGTTTTTTCTTTGTATTTTTTACCAACATCTTCCGTGTCATTAAAAACAAACACACACACACACACACACACACACACACACACACACACACACAGAGAACACACACACACACACACACACACACACACACAGAGAGAGAGAGAGAGAGAGAGAGAGGAGGAACATTGAAACTATATAGACATATGAGAAAGGTTTTTTCTTATGCCTGCCCCTTCCCCACTTAACGCAAACATTTCTTCTCAAAGTTAGATATATAATGTTATGTCTTAACTGTGGTGTATTTTTATCGTTGCTTGAAAACTGAGTATGTCTCGGCTAGGGTTTCGTTATATTTTCATGTCGTGAATCAACTGTGAGGTCTGAAATTGGGACTTTCTGAAAATATTCACACACACACACACACACACACACACACACACACACACACACACGTATGAATATATATATATATATATATATATATATATATATATATATATGTGTGTGTGTGTGTGTGTGTGTGTGTGTGTGTGTGTGTTGAGAGAGAGAGAGAGAGAGAGAGAGAGAGATTGGGGGAAAGGTCTAACAAACGGAAGCCGCCAATGTACACAGGGATGAAGTTTTTCATATTCTGGAACAACGTGGTGGGTCTCGGAGGAGTAGACGAGTTCAAGATGGGCGCCTTCACCTGGGCCGACGGCTGGTTGATGACCTTGTCTGCGTGGAAGGGGGGATTTCCGCAACTGAATTATTCGACAGCAGCAAATGAACACCCCGGAGTTATCATCACGTTTAACAAAGCAGGACAATTCGAGAACAGCATCATCTGGAGGCGGATGACAGTGTGCAGGGAGGCCTCAGGTGAGGATGAGGGGCTTGCAAGGTGGGTCGTTTCTTTAGCGGAGCAGAGTGTTGTTTTTTCGGTCCTGGGCTTGTGTGGGTGGGTGGTGTGTGTGTGCGTGTGCGTGTGAGTGTGTGTGTGTGTGTGTGTGTGTGTGTGCAGCGTGTGTGTGTGTGTGTGTGTGTGTGTGTGTGTGTGTGTGTGTGTGTGTTTAAAACTGTTCTTTCCTTTTTCATGGTTTTTGCCCTGGATTTTATATGCCTGTGAATATTGTCTGAATTAGAAGATAAACTGAAAAAAAGGATATATATATGTATATATATATATATATATATATATATATATATATGTCAGTATATTTAAAAAGCCTAAAACAATTCTATAAGTGCTCAACCCCTTGGGGAGCAACATTAGTTGATACAAGTATTAAGAGAAATCTTAAAACTATCTACAAATTTGTTTCTAGCGGCTTGGCTATCGTCAGGATCTTGACGATAGCCAAGCCGCTAGAAACAAATTTGTAGATAGTTTTAAGATTCCTCTTAATACTTGTATCAACTATATATATATATATATATATATATATATATATATATATATATGGTGTGTGTGTGTGTGTGTGTGTGTGTGTGTGTGTGTGTGTGTATGACAAGTCATTAATGGGGGGAAAACAAATGCAGGCCAACATCTCAAAATGACTTGCAAAAAAAAAAAAGAGAGAGGTGGGGGAGGATTTGTGAAAGAAGGAAAACGGGAATTAAAAATTAGGGCGTTAGATGTTAGAAACAAAAGCCTTCTTCACTAACAGCACGTGGAGACCATGGCCGTCTTATCTTTAAAACAGAATATTCATATCGCCTGCTCAGAGGCCTTTCGTCCTCCTTTTGTATTAAATAGTGATATACCACAGCCTATAATTCTACAGTATTCTGATCACCAAGGGCTCAAGAACAGACTCCAACAGCAGCCCAGGGCAGCCAGTGGGGGTGAAAAAGTGAAATGAGAAGAAAGCGCTCAATGTTGAAAACCTGAAATCATGATATAAAGGAGAACATTTTTGAGCCTATACATGAGGATCTATTTAAGGATCCAAGGAAGGTTAAAAGATATCAAGAGTCAAGCTGACAACTGTACTGTTGAAGTAACCCAAACATTGTCATCACATACATGCTGATAACAGCTACCAAATGTGCAGAGCAGCCTTTACTTGGATCTCCTATGAGATGCGGTCTCCCAGTGACTGACCAAATGGTAATGTGTTGAAGAAATAAGTAATTGGGGAAAACAAATAAAGGCTAAATTGTCCTCCGTCATCACAACTATGACTTGATAAAAATTAACAAAAAAGAAAGAAAACGGGAATGAAAAATTAGGACATTAGATTATAAATATAAAATCCTTCACTAGCATACACACACACACACACACACACACACACACACACACACACACACACACATGTACATGTGCATATGTTTGTGTATATATACATATATATATATATACTGTTCAAAAAAAGAAACGCAACAGCAGCAATTGGTCACTTGCCTTTACTATTTTCAAAACATTCTACATTTTCAGGTAACTGCAAAACACCGTTAAAGTGGAGATGATTGAAACATAATGGCTTATCTGATTTTGCGTTGAAAAAAGAACAGTGCCAAAAAGTCATTACAGAAGAGCTCACACCTTTCGACCGTCAGTAGCGTGTGTGTCCTCCCTGTGCAGCAATCACACCTTGAAGTCGCCTGGGCAGGGATCGCAGCAGACTGCGGATGACGCGCAGTGGAATGGTGTCCCACTCCTCCTGAAGAGCCTGGAACAACTCTTGTTCATTTGTAGGGGCATTAACTCAGGCACGGGCTCGGCGATCCAACTCATCCCAAATGTGCTCTATTCGGTTTAAATCCGGTGACATAGAGGGCCAGGGAAGGAGATTGACGTTGTTGGCAGCCAGGAAATGTCGTGTTAAGCGGGCTGAGTGTGGCCGAGCATTGTCATGCATGAATATGGAACCAGGAGCAGCCAGGAGTTGAAGAACGTGAGGCTGGAGGATTTCTGCAATGTAGCGCTGAGCATTAAGTCGTCCCTGGACCAGTACTAGGGGGCTTCTGCCACTGAAATTGATGGCTCCCCATACCATTACCCCTCCACCACCATGGGGAGGTGCCTGATCAACACAGTTCTGTGCATAGCGTTCATTCGTTCTGCGATAGACCCTCCTCCTCCGGTCATGGCGTTGCAGCAGGAAATGTGATTCGTCGCTGAATGAAACCTGTCTCCATTCACGATGAACAGCCCAGGGAAGATGTTGCATGCACCATTGATGTCGTGCCTGGCGATGACGCTGAGTCATAACGGGTCCTCGGACAGGTCTTCGAGCCCTCATTCCAACAGCATGTAGACGACTGCATACGGTTTGCCCACTTACACGTCTGTGGCCAGGGATGGCCTAGGCTGTAGAGGAGGCAGACAGGGAACGATCCCGAACATGGCGGAGCGTAATGTAGCGATCTTGGGCTCGGGTTGTGCACCTTGGCCGTCCTGAACGAGGTCGATCTGCTGTTGACCCCGTCATTCCAAACCGGTTCCAAAGCCTAATGATGGTGCTTCTGGCCACATTGAAATGTCTGGCAACAGCTGCTTGACTCTGTCCGGCCTGCAACCGGCCTATCGCATTTTTTCGTTGTTGGCTATTCAGATTTGGCATTCTTTCCTTTCGTTTCTGGTTTCATTTTTCAATGAAGCCAAACCCCTTTTATACCCTGCTATTGAGGTGTTGTCAGTATTGTATTCTGTGCTTTGCACGTGAATTTCCCGTCTGCAAATCCGTCGACAGTCGAAAGTTTACAGCGCTAGATTTTAGCCCACCAGCACGTGTTTATCGCACGGCATGCGCTGAACTTGTACACTGACATGGCAGAGGAACGGGTGAATCAGTCCTGCTATTTGTCAACATCATTCATGTTGGGAATATGTAAATATTGCATCGTATTCCAAAATATCATTTGTTGCGTTTCTTTTTTTTAACAGTATATATATATATACATACATACACACACACACACAAACACACACACACACATATATATATATATATGTGTGTGTGTGTGTGTGTGTGTGTGTGTGTGTGTGTGTGTGTGTGTGTACATGTATACAGTATTCTCAGTATACAGAGAGAGAGAGAGAGAGAGAGAGAGAGAGAGAGAGAGAGAGAGAGAGAGAGATTTATATGGCAATGACAGAGAGAGAGAGAGAGAGGCAGAGAGAGAGAGAGATACCTCGGCTAAAGGAAAGCTACGCTTTGCTGACGGTATTATGTACGACAACATAATCATCAGAGAACGTCTGATGTGGTTGTGATACCCAGTGATTTGAAAACGGAAGCAGTGCCACGTACCTGAAAGGCAAGATGAGGGAAGGATTTGTTGCCAGTTCCAAGAGCCGTTAGCTAAGTGGCTAAAGCATTATTCTCTGGTTCAGTTTCCGTTAGAGGCAGCCGGGTTAGGAGGCTCTTCCTCTTTAGAACACCTGCTCAGACCATGTCCTTCTGAAAGTCCTTTATGCATGCTTTGCTATTGAAAATAAAAGTCGTGCACGCACATTCAGTCCATTTTCATCCCAAGAAAAGTAGATCACCGTGTGCTAGTTGGATAGATGACAAACAATAATCCAAAAGAAAATCGACAACAATCCAACAACATGCACACCGACGTCGTGTTTAGACATCGTACCCGAAGACTTTTTACGGCTGCCTGAATGGCGGGAATAAAAACAGTCACGTACGCAAAAATTCCACCAATTGTGAACTCTGTAGTTCAAGTCGAAGAACGAAGAAAAGCAAGAAGACATTAAGACAGTGTGTGCTCTGAAGAGTTTTGGGGATGCTTAGAATTACACCTTAATCTTCGGGGGACGTGTACAACGCAACCAATATGACGAACAGTACAGGAAGTTTCTGTGCTACAGCTTAAAACTGTTACTGTTGAATACGTACACTTGAATCACTCCAAACGCTGATCTTTGGATTAAAGCCATAAGTAAGAAGAGGCTGATCGAGACTGCTAAATGGGTTGTGAAGAGTAGGGATGGAAAAAAACACACATGATTTTAAAGAATAGAGAGAACGCAGGAACAGATGGAAGACTTGGCCTAGCAGAGTTAATGACAAAATAAAACAAAGGAAATTCTTCACTCGGTCACATTCACAGTCATGCCGACGCCAGCGTAAGAGGAATAGGAGGGGGCAGAATTTGATTTATCATCCACACAATAAAACAATCAAATTTTTTTTTAGTATATCTCACACATCTGAAAATCAACCGCTAGGAAAATTTAAGTTCTCCTTTTTGTTATCCTTGTGGACAATGATCGGTGCAAAGCTTTATATGTTTTGATAAAGTAAAAGTGTTGTCACCAACGGGCGGACGTCTGGTCAACATTTTCCTCTCTGAGCTCTGGGATTCAAGCTGTCGTCAGAGTAAGAACAAGCGCGATTCTTCCTCAAAGGATTATACAGCCGTAAGGATGATCACACAGCTACAGCAGCAGCAGAAGGCATGTACAAACACAATTTAACATTGATAGCAGACTTGCAAACCTTTTTGATCTCGAGCATGTCAGAATACACAGACAGACAGGAACAAATGGATGTAACCTTCAAGTAGTTGATGTGACAGAAATTATAGATGTGATGCAACATTCGCATACTTGATTGACTGGTTGCTTGGTTGGTGGGTGAGTCAGAAATACGCTGCAGTGTACGGATAAAAAAAAATTGTTTTGTTTGAATTTAGACGAAAGTAAAACACAAAGATTGAAAAATAAAAATGGGGATACTATACATCAAAGCAATAATTAATACTCTCAGTATCCAGTTTGCATAGGTTTTAATTCATATTTTTGTTCTTGGTCGTTCTTAACCACTTCACCACAATATGGCTCTGGCTGCTGCCCGGACAGACGATCTAGGCTGTTTCGTGCTCAACAACTCCATGACGCCGGTCATTGCCAACTACAGTTCCATGAGCGTCACCCTCTGCAAGCAGACGTGCCTGGCTCTCAACCAGTCCCTGGCACTCTTGGACGTCAGTTCCTGTTACTGTGCTCCGGACTCTTCTTTTCTCGAGGCGACTGACGACATCGGATGTGATGTGGCCTGTCCCGGAAATCATCTACAGGGCTGTGCAAGTCGCGGTTTCCTTCAAGGGTACTTGGTCGGTGAGTGAATCAGATGGTTGTCCGCTTTCTAATCTGGATAGTCTCTCGTTCGTGAATTAAATGTGATTCGGTTGTTTAGATATGCGTTCAACATGGGGGAGGATGTGCGTTTTATAAGAAGACAAATAACTAGAGATATGGCATTGACGTAGGGGAGAATGTTCGCTTTGTAAGGAGAAGAATAATTGTCGAAATAGATAAATGAATAGATAAATAAATAAGTAAATAGATTGATTGTTAAAATAAGGTTTTCTGCGTAATCGAGAAAAAGAATGTCACATGATCAAACATTTTAACATAAACGTGAATGTCTTTTGGAGGGTTGTCGCTTTGTTTTGGTCATCATTCCATATTGTATTGGAGAAATGTGTGACCAAAGACACGTAATATTTTACACCTAAAGGAGACTAAAACAAAACAGATTACAACACGCCAGAGGGCCACTTTTTTCATAGTTTCATCGGAACGAAACGATTCAGCCGGACAATTTTGTTTTTCAGTATGATTCCACAATGCGTTCACGGAGTATGTCCAGAAGATCAGTCGTGGCGTGTACATCGATTACAATCATCACAACCTCAAAATTAAGATTTACAGCCGAGTGTGTCCTGAAGATCAACGGTTGTGAACTACTATTTGAACCTTTTCCCTGAACTCCAAAACTGTTTATGAATATGTTTCTGACTCGAAATTCCTCAAGTCAACCAGAGTTCTTTCCCAACCTTGGGAATTCCCTGTTCTTCCCCATCTGAAGACGCAGATATAGACGTTGGAGTTGTATATGATTCTTCCAGTTTGACTCGAAGTTCCACAAGAGATTTGAAAACAATCTGAGTTCTAGTCCAACGTCAGGAATTCGTATTCTTCCCCATATGAAGGGTGCAGATATAGACTTTGGAGTCGTATACGATTCTTCCAATTTTGACCAAAGTTCGTCAAGAAATTTGAAAGCAATCCGAGTTCTATTCCAGCCTTGGCAATTCGTATTCGTCCTTATCTTAATCGTGCAGGTACAAACCTTGGAGTCGTGTATGATGCTTCCAAATATCCTATAATAATAATAATAATGAATACTTATATAGCGCCTATTCTCGGCTAGAGACCAGGCTCTAAGCGCTTTA
>CM065740.1:15841262-15846262 GCA_033310375.1 Conus canariensis | reverse complement strand
GGAACAAGAGTGTAATACCGTACCCACAAGGCTCCCGTTCTCTTGTTTATTATCAGATGTTGATTGGTGGGTAAGTATGGGAAGACAGTCCGTCTTAAAGCATGTGACAGGAAGCCAAAGATGTACTGGGGATAGGGTTAGTATCTCGTCTTGTTTCCCACCTTTCCTCTTTGTCGGAGTCCTGTTCGCTCGTGCAGGTACAAACCGCTTCTGGATGAGACAACTGTTCAGTTGGCTGGACTGCCACATATGCAAGCTTCTTATTGTCCGCTGATCAGCAGAGTTGTACTGTGTGCACATAATTATGCTTGCACGCAACATGTTCTTTAAACTTGACAGTCTGACACTGTCACGGAAGTGTGGTGAACAGGAATGACCCGCCTGTGAACAGGAGGCAGACGAATAGCCAATCAGGTCAACAGGACGTGGTGAATACCTTAAGTGGAACTGCAGCACGCGAAAAGCGAAGATACTGATTGTGTCCCCTGTTCATCACCTGCACAGTCATAATTATGCCTTTTAGTGCGTTAGAAGTAAATGGCAGGTAACAACTTAATTGTGATTATGCATATGAAAGTGCCGTAAGGAATTGTAAAGGTTTTGTTGACTACAGATCAGCTAGCGGTGGGGTCGGACGGCTCTTTGTTGACCTCTGCCCTGTGGAACGTGACCTCGATGCCTGGCAACCATGGCTTTGTCATACTGAACGCACAGCTGTCTCAGCTGGAGAGAACTATCGCATTTACAGACACCCTGCCCTTCATCTGTCAAGTCCGACCTGGTGAGGAGAGAGAGAGAGAGAGAGAGAGAGAGAGAGAGATTCCGACAGGGAAAGAGAGGAGAGACACAAACGAAATACGGAGAGAGAGTAGAAGAGAGAGAGAGAGAGAGAGAGAGAGAGAGAGAGAGAGAGAGAAGAGTTTTTTTTCGACAGGCTAAGGACGTCTAAAGATTGGTATGCTAAGGTATAATACTCATTTGAATTAAAAAAGATATTAATGTGAATTCAAGCAGCAGACCTTGTTTCCTAACCGGTAGCAAGATTTAATTGAGGTGCGAACGTTAGATTTCTATCAGAGATGTGGACATGTTTCAGTCCCAGCCGATCATAGTTGTTCCGTGTGCTGTGGGTTCAATGGAAATATTGCAAGCACACTGTCGAAAGTTTCATCTGCCAGATGGACTCGTCTCAGGCAGTGTCGCTCAAATTTCTTGACCAATGTTGCAATTGTCTCTCACAGGCCTGGTTCAAGCTTTGATGTGTTATGCAAGGAAGCGTAGACTAACACCCGGTCGTGTGGTCCTAGACCTGAGTGGTAGCTGGCTGATGCCTTGTTAAGTTATGCAAGGAAGTGTAAACTAACACCTGGTCATGTGGTCACATACCTGAGAGAAACCTGGCTGATGCCTTGTTAAGTTATGCAAGGAAGCGTAAACTAACACCCGGTCATGTGGTCTCAGACCCAAGTTTCAGTGATATTTGTTTAAGTGCTTTTATCCGCCGAGAAAGTTTTATGTTGTCACTCGCGTCAGTTGTTTTTTCTGTCAGCAACATTACTTAAAACAACAACAACATCAACAATAACAACCGATTGAACCGATTTTAACAACACTTGTTGGAGAGATGGAGTGTGATCAAAGAACGAACCCATCTAAAGTTAGTGCCGATCCTTGTCGCAGATCTCCGTTAAAGGGCGAATCCAGGATCCGTACGGCCTTGACAGAAGTCTGCGCTCCCCGAGAGCCTGTCTGATTTTGCTTTTATTTTACATGCCCTAAACAAGGCAAAGGGTTAATTTGAATGTGTGTGTGTGTGTGTGTGTGTGTGTGTGTGTGTGGTGTGTGTGTGTGTGTGTGTGTGTGTGTGTGTGTGTGTGTGTGTGTGTGTGTGCGTATGCATGCATTGTTGTCTTCTTGTTCTTTTTTTCTTTTGAATCTTCACGTTGGTATTCTACAGGGTTTCGAGGTTGTCGTAACTTCAGCTCAGCGTTCAACTCCTTGGCGACCTTTGACCTGTCTCAGAGTTCAAGGACGGTGCAGCAGTGCGTGGCCCTATGCCACGCGCAGGATGCGCGTTATGCGCTTCTGGGTTCCGTCACGTGCTCTTGTGTCACCTCTGACGTCAGCACCATCAGTGACGTGGCTGTCTGCCTCGCTGAAGGCTGTGGCGATAACTCCATTCAAGCGTGTGGCAATGACAGCGCTGGTATCTATGCTGTTTACGACATTGGTGAGCAGATCATTGCTGTCTGTCTGTCTCTCTTTCACATTCTTAAGATAGATGATGACAGAGTTTGTTTCACCGTCGTTCAGCCAATCTCTCCCTGTTATCTTCGTAAGTGTGCAGACGATTCCACCCCTATCACTACTGTTGTGACAGCATTGACCTCTGTAAAGCTGTTGTTCCGGCATGAGTCAGTGACAGTAACCCGTCAGTGTATGTCTATAGCGTCCTTGTAATGAGATGGAGCAGACAGGCTAGGCACCCTCTCTGTCTGCCGGTTTGTCTGTGTGTCTGTCTGTCTGTTTCTGTCCGTCTGTCTCTCTGTCTCTCTCTCTCTGTCTCTCTCTCTCTCTCTCTTCCTCAATGTATCAGGTAGGACAGGACAAACAAGTTATTCGGGTAAAGCAGTTACAATGAAACGCACCACACACAAAAACACACACACACACACACACACACACACACCACACACACACACACACACACACACACACACACACATGCACACAGAGACACAGACACACTCATATGCACGCACATACACGCGCGCACACACACATATGCACGCACATACACGCGCACACACACATACACACACACACGTATAGATTTAAATGATACTAATGCAATACATCTTCCTTGAGAATAAACATATACACAAGAGATCTTAAACAATTTGATCTATTAGCAGCGAAGGAGATACTGTTACACTCAGGTTAACATCAACACTCACCAGTCGGAAGTCGCGGATAACCATCCCAGGAGAATAGGGGAGGCGGGGGCGAAGGGGTAGAGCGGGAGGGAGAGTGGGAGGTGGAGGTTGGGAAATCTACCTAACACTTCACTTTTACCACCATAACACTACGTGAAGATAGGCTAGCTTTTATGTTAGGAGCCAGCACGTGTTGAGCTCAGTGTATGACTGTGAACTCAGTACTGTACCACTGAGCTTGTCAAGGCACCTTAGGAGATCTCACTTCATATTAATTTTATGTACAGTAGAATGTTACAGTTACAGTGCAGTAGGAAGTCGTTCTCTGTGCATTCAGCACCGTGGGATGCAAAATCTACGATCAGGTTTACTTTTCTGCTGATCCTCTGTGCCTTCTGGCTGTCTCTCTCGTTCCAGAGGCTTACAACAACACGGAGAAAGAGGCCGAGTCTTGTGACCACTATCGTTCGGTGCAGGTGACAGCCACTGCACAGTACTACCTCAGGTTGTCCCCCACGGAAAAAATGCGCGTCACTTGTGGCACTTTTGGTTAGAACTCTGTTCTTTTTGTTGTTGTTGTTGTTTTTTTTTTCCCCTATGCTGATTGATTATCTTACGTGTACGTTAGTGTAGTACATGTTCTGCCGAGCTGATGGATTGATCTTATACACTATGCTAATGTGGTACTTGTCTTTACCCCCATCCCTCCCCTTCCTCTCTCCAAATTCCTCCATTTGAAAAAAAAAAAATTGTTGAATTGGCCTCGCTTTTGAATTGAATTGGCCTCGCTTTTTTTTTTTTCATATGTGATCATTATGATGCCCTTTATTATTCTCAAAATGTTACTTTTCCTAAACAAGGATAGCATTTGAACCATTAATGAGTTTCAATTTAATACTGTTGATTAGAGATGGAATTTACATTGAAGCGTACAGAAGACTGACGCCTTTTTGCCTTTTTTGTGACGCAGGAGTGGGCCATGACGACATTGTGGCACAGGAGGGAGGCAGTGCGATGTACCAAGCCTCTTCCGTTCTCAGTGCGACTGCACAGGATGCCAGGTAAGACCAGCATCTAAAGCAAATGAAAGGAATATTCGCCCCTTTGCCTCGTAGCCGTCTGTTTAATTCATTTGTCGATCAGTGTCGCATAACGGTTCTTTTAAGTTATGTTTTTCAGAAATAATAGTAGGGCAAAAGATGGGTGGCGAAAAGAGGTATTCATGTTAGCTGCCGCTAGGGTTCAAAATGGCAGTATCTAATTATAACTGCGATTGACCTTTTCTCCCTCTTCCTCCCAGCATACACATAAGTTCCCAATGTATATGTGTTAATCATAATCAGTATTATAAATTATAGACATTTTGAGCTGCATTAGGCTACTTGTTATTAAGATTAAGCTCACTTTTTCACCTTCCGGTGGTTATGAAGATCAAGCTCACTTGTTCCCCTTCCTCTCTCCCCCCTCTCTCTCTGTGTTCTCTGTTTCTGACGTGTCATCGCTTCTCTGCTTCTCTCTTCGACATTATCATTTCCGTGACAGCCATCTGGGGGAGTAGTCTTTTATGCATTTTTTAAAGTCTGTTATTTGTGACCTCTGAAGACGCCGCGTTTACTGAACATTCACTTGCCTGTTTTGTATTGTATAATACATAGCTGTTGCTTTGCATTGTGTTTTGTGTGTTTATTTGGACTTACAGGCCAATTAGTTAATCATCAAATAACACACACGCACAGGTACACACACACACCTACACACACACACACACACACACACACACACACACACACACACACACACATACATATAAACATGTCCGCGCGCGCACACACACACACACGCACGCACGCACGCACGCACGCACGCACACACGGCGCACACACACACACACACACACACACACAACACACACACACACAACACACACACACAACACACACCCCCCGACAGTCGGCGTCTAAAACCAATGTACATGGCGTCACTGACATTATTTATGCGTAGGTATCATGTGTGGTTGGTATCGAAGTCAGAATTAGGACAGACTTCATCAAGAAGTGCAATACC
>CM065740.1:15718762-15836262 GCA_033310375.1 Conus canariensis | reverse complement strand
ATTCTCTTGTCCGCCTTCTCATCCCCCCTCTCTCAGTCTGCCTGCATGTCTGTCTGCCTGTATGTCAGTCTGCCTGCATGTCTGTCTGCCTGTATGTTTGCCTGTCCTTCTCCGAGGTACGAAAACGCTCTCTCTCTCTCCCTCTCTCTCTCTCTCTCTCCTCTCCTCTCTCTCTCTCCTCTCCCCTCTTCTGTATAAGTGTTTGGGGAGGGGCGTTTTCTGGGTGGGGATTTTTAACGTGGAAGTGTGTTATGTTTCTTTGATGTTATTTCCATTTTGTGTATTTTCAGACTTTTTTGTGTGTTCAATCTTTTGTTTGTTTGTTGGGTTTCTTTTTTTTTTCTTTTTTTTTTTGCCGTTTGTTCATTTTTCATTTCGCAGTTGTTGTTGTTGTTTTTTTTTTTTTTTGTTCCCCTCTTGGGCGAGGGCTGGATGTAAAAAAGCATGAACTTGCTTATCTATCACCCTCGATAATAAAGAATTTGTCTTGTCTTGTCTTGTCTCTCTCTCTCTCTCTCTCTCTCAGGATGCTGTAATGATGAATGTGTTTTTGACGAATACCCCATGGGATATAAGTTATATATCTCTCACTATTTCTGGCTGGCTGGTTGGCTGTCACTGTTCCTGTCTCTGTTCTCTGCTGTCTGTCTCTCTCTCAATATGCTGTAATGATAGAATTTGTTTGTAAAGAATAGCCTGCCATGGACAAAATGAATAAAAACTCTCTCTGCCTCTCTCTCGCTTTCCTTCTGTCTGTCTTTCTCTTTCTCTGTCTGTCTGTCTGTCTGTTTGTTTGTCTCTCTCTCTCTCTTCTCTCTCTCTCTCCCCGCTGTCATCCCCTTGGCACAGAGATGAACTGTGGCCCTGAGCCTGACGTCATCAATGCCAACCGGAGTGTGATGTCATGGGCGGGGCGGACCGACAAGGGGCTGGCGGAGATCGGACGGACAGTGACCTGGAATTGTCCGGAGGGGCACGAACTGGCCGGGGTGGGAGGCAACAATGTGAGCATCACTTGCCTGCCCAATAGAACCTGGTCCGCTATTCCTCCTCCTGCCTGCGAAGGTTAGTGTGCGTGCGCGTGCGTGCGCGCCTGTATGTGTGTGTGTGTGTGTGTGTGCATTCCTAGAAAGACTCCTGGGAGTTGCTTTGGAGCTATTTTTTTGCATCAAAACAACTCTCGGGGAGTTCATCTGGGGAGGTAGGGAGTCATTTTGGGGACAGGACCAAAACAGCAGCCCTCCCCCCTCCCCCTCCCCTTTAGCAAAAATTATTTGTTGTGTATTCTTCAAAGCCCCAAATCCCAGTTGTATTAGTAGAGAGTCATTCTGGCAAAGGGCCAGAATAGCCCCCTGCGCCCTGCCCTCCTCCCCCCCCCCTCCCCCCTTCCATCTGCATGCCCCAGCCACCCTGAAAAAAGTGGTTATGGGGTATATTCCATTTTTGTGAGAGAATGTGTGCCAGTTCTCATTTGCAATGTGCAAAGTGAATGCGAGGCAAAAGAGGATTGGGCACCTTGCCCATTTTGCTGACCCAAGAAATGTCGAGCTTGAAGCTCAGTCCCAATCATAGGGAAGTAATAAAACGTATGAGATTGGGTGTGAGGGTGGCGGTGGTTTGAGAGGAACGGGGAGGAGGGTGTTAAGGGATGGGGGGGGGGGGGATAAGTCTGGTTATATCCCAGATTGCCCATGGAGGATTAGTCTCTAGACTCATTGTGCTACTGTTACTTCATGATCCAAGAAACGTCATCTGCCTAACCATAGGTATGAGTGTGTGTGTGTGTGTGTGTGGGTGTATTGGGTGGTGGTGGAATTATTCTTGTTATATCCCTATTTAACTGCATGGAACTTGAACAGAGCACTGCACTCACCATACAGCATATGCTGAACCAATAAATGAGAAAGTTCCGATCGCTTCGTTCTCAGAAAATTTTGGGAACAACACGACCATAACTTGTGTGCTGATGAGGAGTGAAAGTCATTCTTGTTCTGGCCAAGATTAACTTCGTGGAAGAGCACTCGGCGCCACCATCATTAAGCTAATCCAAGGAAAATGAAAATACTACTGCTTCTTGTTCTGCTGATCATTTGAGCCATAATTAATCATAAAAGTGGAAGGGGGGAAATAATGTGGGCCTGCCGCACATTAACGCCGGTAGTAAGTCCAGTAGCGGAGCCAGCCCGAGGCAGGACCACTCTGGCACTGGGGAGTCAATCTGGGGCAGGACCAGACTGACTCCCTGCCGTTAAACTGGAAAGGGACCGTTTCGGCACGTTATCCTCCCTGTCAACAGTATGATGCATCGTATTACTTGATTGTAGCATGCATCGTATTACTTGACTGTAGCATGCATCGTATTACTTGATTGTAGCATGCATCGTATCACTTGATTGTAGCATTCATCGTATTACTTGATTGTAATGTAATGTTATGTAATGTAATGTAAAAGGATATTCATAGAGCGCTTTACCTTACGAGAACCCAAAGCGTATATTACAGAAACATGATAAAATACTAATTCTAACTCAAAGCCAAACACACACACACACACACACACCCAGCGCACGCGCGCACGCACACACACACACGAAAAACAAAACACACACACACACGCAGACAGACACACGAGCGCGTCAAAACAAGCAGACTCGCACACAGAGGTAAGTCCGGGGAAAAGATGTGTCTTTAGGGAGGTTTTAAAAGTCTTTAGGGAGGTTTTAAAAGTCTTTAAAGAGTCCGTGTTATGCTGAGAAGAAGGCAGACCATTCGACAGAGCAGGTGCCAGGTAGGAGAAAGATCATTGGCCTGAAGTTTTCAGAGGGAAGCCGAAGCAGACGAGAATCGGTGGATGAACGTAAGTTGCGAGACGGAACATATTGATGAAGAAGGTCAGAGAGGTAGGAGGGAGCCAGATTATTCAGTGATTTGAAAACCAGGAGGAGAGCTTTAAAGTCATTGCGAAACTGAATAGGGAGCCAGTGTAAGGTGTAAGGATTGTAGCATTCATTGTATTACCTGATTGTCAAAATAGATTTGCTCTTTGTGAAATTTTAACAGCTGTAGCGCATTGCCATTGTGTGGCATCACCCATCCTTCACCACCGACCCGCCCCCTATCTACTCCCCCTCACTCTCCTCCGCACCCACAACCTCCTTTTTATCTGTTTACACGTTTGTTTTTTTTTGGTCACCTACCATTGAATTTTTCTGCTGGAGTTTTCCAGGGACAAGTGCTTATTTTGCTGCAGCGAGTTCTTATACGTGGGTAAGCTCTGTTCCCGAGGACTCTTGTCAGGTTGTCCTGTACCTGTGTGTAGTGGTGGTCTGCAATGCTCCACCCAACGTCAGCAACGCCATTGTGACGTACCACAACGTGACGTACGGGTCGGAAGCCGTGTACGTGTGTGAAGGAAACCTGCAGACTGAGGAAGGTCCGAGTTACAAAAAGACCAAATGCTCCCACACCAAAGAGTGGCTTCCTGCTCCTCCTACTGTGGTGAGATTTTGTCGCATTTTGTACGTGGTTTTGTCTCATGTCACGCCTAGGTATGATGTCCCATGTCTTGTCCAGCAGGCCCTGCTGAGAAGGGTGTTGTTTGGGTCCTCTCTGTCTGCCAGGTATACAGTGACTGGATCGTCATTAACTTATGCAGGCAGAGAGAGGAGAGAGAGAGAGAGAGAGAGGGAGAGGGAGAGAGAGAGAATGTATGTATGTGAAATGTTTACTGAAAGGAAGACTGCTGCGGTATTTGTATGTAGGCTTCCACTTCGATTTTTGTTGAGAAGATCAAGGTGGTCTTTCAGCGAGGGAGGAGGACAAATAAGATTACAGAGACAGCCTTTGAGCAAACAAGAGAGGAGGTGAAAGAGATAGCGTTTAAGCCAGCGAGAAAGGCAAAGAAGGAATGAGGTAGCCTTCACGCCTAAGACAAAAGCAAAGAGAGAATGCGAATGAGGTAGTCTTTAAGCCAAGGAGAAAGGCAAAGAAGAGAGAGAAGATGAATGAGATTGTCTTTAAGCCAAGGAGAAAAGCTAAGATGAGGAAAGATGAAAGGGGTAAAGCCAAAGAGCAATGCGAATAGGAGAAAAGAACACTGAAATACTCTCTGAGCCCAAGAGAAAGGCGAAGAAGAAAGATGAATGAGCTAGTGTCTAAGCCAAGGAGAGAAGCAAAGAAAAGAGAAGATGAATCAACTAGTCCTCATTCCAAGCAAAAGGTGAAGAAGGTAGAAGACGACCGAGGTAGTCTCCGAGCCAAGGCAAAAGGTGAAGAAGGTAGAAGACCACCGAGGTAGTCTCCGAGCCAAGGCAAATGGTGAAGAGAAGAGGTAGAAGACCACCGAGGTAGTCTCCGAGCCAAGGCAAAAGGCGAAGAAGGTAGAAGACGACCGAGGTAGTTTCCGAGCCAAGGCAAAAAGGTGAAGAAGGTAGAAGATGACTGAGGTAGTCTCCGAGCCAAGGCAAAAGGCGAAGAAGGTAGAAGACCACTGAGGTAGTCTCCGAGCCAAGGCAAAAGGCGACCGAGGTAGTCTCCGAGCCAAGGCAAAAGGCGACCGAGGTAGTCTCTGAGCCAAGGCAAAAGGCGAAGAAGGTAGAAGACGACCGAGGTAGTTTCCGAGCCAAGGCAAAAGGTGAAGAAGGTAGAAGACGACCGAGGTAGTCTCTGAGCCAAGGCAAAAGGTGAAGAAGGTAGAAGACCACCGAGGTAGTCTCCGAGCCAAGGCAAAAGGTGAAGAGAAGAGGTAGAAGACCACCGAGGTAGTCTCCGAGCCAAGGCAAAAGGTGAAGAAGGTAGAAGACCACTGAGGTAGTTTCCGAGCCAAAGCAAAAGGCGAAGAAGGTAGAAGACCACTGAGGTAGTTTCCGAGCCAAAGCAAAAGGTGAAGAAGGTAGAAGACGACCGAGGTAGTCTCCGAGCCAAAGCAAAAGGTGAAGAAGGTAGAAGACCACTGAGGTAGTCTCCGAGCCAAGGCAAAAGGCGACCGAGGTAGTCTCCGAGCCAAGGCAAAAGGCGACCGAGGTAGTCTCTGAGCCAAGGCAAAAGGCGACCGAGGTAGTCTCCGAGCCAAGGCAAAAGGCGACCGAGGTAGTCTCCGAGCCAAGGCAAAAGGCGACCAAGGTAGTCTCCGAGCCAAGGCAAAAGGCGACCGAGGTAGTTTCCGAGCCAAGGCAAAAGGTGAAGAAGGTAGAAGACGACCGAGGTAGTCTCTGAGCCAAGGCAAAAGGTGAAGAAGGTAGAAGACCACCGAGGTAGTCTCCGAGCCAAGGCAAAAGGTGAAGAGAAGAGGTAGAAGACCACTGAGGTAGTCTCCGAGCCAAGGCAAAAGGTGAAGAAGGTAGAAGACGACCGAGGTAGTCTCCGAGCCAAGGCAAAAGGTGAAGAAGGTAGAAGACGACTGAGGTAGTCTCTGAGCCAAGGCAAAAGGTGAAGAAGGTAGAAGACCACCGAGGTAGTCTCCGAGCCAAGGCAAAAGGTGAAGAGAAGAGGTAGAAGACCACCGAGGTAGTCTCCGAGCCAAGGCAAAAGGTGAAGAAGGTAGAAGATCACTGAGGTAGTT
The DNA here is from genome assembly GCA_033310375.1 of Conus canariensis. Classification (NCBI taxonomy): domain Eukaryota; kingdom Metazoa; phylum Mollusca; class Gastropoda; order Neogastropoda; family Conidae; genus Conus; species Conus canariensis. Next base: position 15,830,702 of record CM065740.1, on the reverse strand, counting down.
TCCGAGCCAAGGCAAAAGGTGAAGAAGGTAGAAGACGACCGAGGTAGTCTCCGAGCCAAAGCAAAAGGCGAAGGAGAGAGAGGAGGAATCAAGTGGCCCTCACACCAAATTAAAAGACGAAGAAGAGAAAAGAGGACAGGAATCCAAGGAAAAAGGCAAAGGAGAGAGAAGAGAGGGAGGCGACAGTTCCAGGCAATATCATCACCGGTAGCTTATTTACAGATGACAAGGCATTCGGCGTTCAACTGTTAATAAAGCAGAAACGTAAACTGTGTATGTTTTGCGTGTGTGTGTGTTGTGTGTGTAAAGTTTTCAACCCAAGATTAAAAATGTTTTCTTGTAAGATTGTATTTTCTTGTATGATTGACAGAGTGCATGCATGCCTTTGTTATTGTGAAAAAAAAAAATCTGCACACAGTCGGCATTACTCATGCTGTATTCTCGTTTATTTTAGACAGAAGCATCATGCTGCATGGCATCTCTCCCCAGAGAAAGTTGTATATATAAATGATTTACTGAGTGTCCACATGCGAATCTGCTTGTGAAAAAAAAATCCTTAAGCGATATGACACTTTCTCAAACATGGACAGCAACATCTTTCAGATGAAAAATTGCATATCATTTTGTCAACACCTTTTTTTTCATCTTTGGTATTCACCGTAAAATTTATTAAAAAGAAATGTATGATTTACCTCCATCTCTCCACATTCTTAGTTTGATCCTTTGTGTTATTATATAGCAGTAAGAATGGAAATGTAAATGGATTGGTCTTCTTTTTTTATCATTTACCTATCTCCAGTTCATTGTGTGGTTATTCCTGTGGTTATTGATCAAATGAATTTTGTGTTCCAAGAAAGACGAATTTCACATGAAAAAGTAAAAATGTATCTCAAATATGTATCTCCCCTTTGCTTCCAGAGCTAAAGCCTTTCCGCCAGAGAAAATTTTGCCAGAAAAGGGCTGGGCATCGTCTGGCGGGTAGTCTAAAGGCACTGGAGGTTAAAAGTTGGGCAGTGTGCGCTGTGGCGTGTGTCAACGAAGGAGCGTGTGATGTCTACAGCTTTCGGCACAACCCATTCATTGGTTTGGAAAACAGCCACAACTGTTTGCTGCACCAGCTTACTTTGGGCATGTATGAAACGGTTGAAGATTCTGACTGGGACGTTTTTTTGGTGGATGAAGGTGGATATGAATCATGCTGAAAGTATGATCTGTAGCAGTGATAAACGTATGAGGATTTAGAAAATGCACTGCCCTGTGTACATACCCCTTCTCAGTACCTCTCCATAAATTGTGTAATGTACCTGGCATGGACAGCATACTTGGAAGGTGTAAGGTTTAAAAGAAAATATTAATTGAATAGTAAGATTAGTCAATCAGCTTAAAAGAAAATAATCATTGAATAATAAGATTGGTCAATCAGTCTGTTTGTATACATGTACGTCTCTCCCTCAAACTGTTTCACTCTCTTCATGGACACACGCACACACACACACAGAGGATATATACAATATACGTAGCAAGACTGGCCATGGACACACACGCACATACACACACATGCACATGCATGCATGTGCATATGCACAGAGAGAGAGGGGGAGGAAGGACTTACACAAGGTATGTATCGAGAAACATATGGAACTGCTGTGCAGTGCTAGGTTTATAAGGCTGTAACTTTTGGACTACCAATTTGAAAATGATGTACCACAAATTTCCCCATGAATTCTTCAGATACAAGAGGCAACCTAAAATGAAAGGGTACTGTTAACACACAAAATGTCACCATTGCACAAAATGTCACAGTGACATTTTGTGCGGTTATTCACTGCACAAGTTTGCACAGAATGTCACAATTGTGACATTTTGTGCATCCGTATGCCTTTTTTGAAATCACTGCTGCACAAATTGTCACCACTCTCTCTCTTATTTGTGTGGGTGTGGGTGTGTGTGGGTGGGTGGATGGACGGGTGGATATACTCTATGATGTCCATGTGTTTTTTTGTTGTTGAGTTTTTCAATTTGGCTTGCAATTTATAATTTTCAGTTTTTCAGTCCTTCACTGCACAAAATGTCACAACTGGCACAAAATGTCACGATTGTGACATTTTGTGCAATGGTGACATTGTGTGCGGTAACAGGTACACCCAAATAGAAACCTGAACCACACAAGCTCACGCTGCTAAGCAGCAACGGTGGCATTATGTCTGATGGAAGGATTATGTAGCTATACAGTGATTTAGCATTAACCAGGTGAATTTGTTGTAAAATAGTTCCTAAGATGGAGTTTACATCAAACACCTCTTCTGTTCAAGTAGATAAGCCCAAAATGGCTAGGCAGGAGAGGGGCTGCCCAGCTGTTCACTCTGAAGAGCGTAGAGGGTTAAACAGTCTGTATGCAGAGAACTCTATAAAATGAGTGTTCTCAAAGCCATATTAGAAAACAAATGGTGTTTTTCCAGGGAAAACCATGACGACTTTGGCGAGAACTGAATTTTCGCAATAACATTATTACTGTATTAGTACATTCCACTTCTTTGTACTGAAAACAAGTTTTCGCTTATGAATAAAAAATGTCTCCCTTTTGCCCTCTACAGTACCCACCCCATCTCCATCTGCTTTCTTTTTTTTCTTCTAAGACACACCTTTAGAAAATCATTCTCATCGATACCTATAATCACTCCAGTTGGGGAGGGGAGATCCATAGATTATTAGTTGTTTTATCGTTACGTTGCATGTGTGTGTGCGGGTGTGTGCGCGCGTGTCTGTGTGTGAATATATAATTTTGTTTTTTCATGTAAAGCACTGACAGTGCCAAGGGCAGGCCAACAGTGCTAATATAAAAACTGTTCATCATTATCATCAATTAGTCATACATTCGACATCAAGTTAAGAGATCATTATAGAAGCGCAGTTTGTGATGACTTGATTTGTGTAACCAATGAGAAAATTTCAGATAGTTTGAGAATAACAGACATACAGTATGAACTCTGAATTTTTTTTTTTTTTTTTTTACAAATGTATCTTTTTTTCCCCCTTCTCTCTGTATGTTTGTCCCCCCCACCCTTTTTGTCCCCTCCACCCTTTCTTCTTCCACTCCAAATCTCTCTTTTGTTGACTGTGTGAACTGATTTTTGTGTGCTTTTTTTTTCCCTTGATCTTTTGGATTATTATTAAAGACAGCTTGTGTGTATGTGTGTATTATTTCCATGCTTAGGATGCAAAGAGAGAGTGATGGGTTACAATTAAAGAGGGAAGAAACTGAATTAATTCAGTGGCAATTAGAACACATTGTGGGTGGTTGCGTAAGCTTACTCTACCAAATGAGTGGGAGCACTGGGATGGGAGTGAGGGTGGTCGACATCTCTCATCACACATAACACAAAAAGAAATAATTCTTGTACATTTGAACAGATGTATATTTACTGTGAAACTAAGGATCCACAATCGCATTTGATATTGAAGTGTATAAATATGACCATTATATAGAAGAAACAAAAACCTGTCCAGATCACAGAAAAAACACCACCGTCAGTGGAAGCATTGTTCTATGCAGCAGAATTCCAGAGAGGCCCATAGGATGGGCTGTTTCATGGTTAACAAAATACTCATTAGGACACCAACGCACCCATACAGACAGACAGCACAGCCAATCAAGGCATCTAGTCTCAAATGATGACACTTGACTGTTAAAAAGGAAAAAAAATACACCATGATCTAACGCTCTTCAGATATAATGTTAAACACTGCTTTCCAACAGTTCATAATACATGCGAGCGAGTCTTTTGCACGCATGAGATTATCATTGTTTTCAATTTTCACAGGCAAGATTGGTTGGAAAAATAAGCATACTTTTCAACCGACTTCAAGTTGAGCAAATTAATACCAAAAGACGGCTGTAATTTTTCTGAGCTATAAAAAACAAAAAAGATTAAAAAAAAAAAAAAAAAGGTGGGAAAGGGTGGGGGCAGAAAAGGGGCAGGGGGAGGGGAATGGTTCTTCTCATTCGTCAAATCAACCACTTCCGAAACAGTACTTAAGTCAGTTCCTCATCAATAATTGTGCACAAATCACAGAGAGAGAGAGAGAGAGAGAATGATAACAGAAAAGACAGAGACAGAGAGAGGTAATCACAGAAAAGACACAGAACGGACACATACACAAAGAAAAGAAGAAGAAAAAAAAAACGAGCAGCAGAAATGGACAGAAAGAAAATGTCGGAGCTAATAAATAAAAATAAAGCCTCCAGTTCTTCAAATCGAGCCCCCAGCTTGAAATACTGCACCCAAGCAAAAGACAACACAGCTGCCTTGCTGAGCGAAAGCCCTGGGGTTCTAATTTAGTCACACATCCCCCCCCCCCCCCCCCCCCCCCCAATACCGCTGCACTTCACCCAATTCACTTTGGGGACGGATGCAACATCACAATCGCCTTCAGCTTTCAACACTTTGGTTTCTTTTTTTTCCTAAGAAATACACAAATTCTGCCTGTGTTTCACCCTGTTCATAAAAAAAGCAGGCCAGAAAGAACATTTTGTAAAAACACACAGCATTAAAGTATGACACAGCAAGGTATGAAAATCATCAGAGTAGAGAAAAAGACTAAGAAAGAAAGACAGACACTCTGACAGTCGGAGACAGGTCACGTGTGCAAGTACCAAATTATATGATGAATAAGCCAATCCCTGAGGAGAAACTTACCAGACATTCTGTGATATCTGAGCACAAGTGATCTGTTGAAATCACAACAGCATAAGGCAAAGAATAGAATGTTGTATGCACAGGCGACTGGTTCAAATCAGACCAACATGCACCCCATAAGGGGATCTGTGAGGGGATTGTAATCACAGCTTGAAATCGCTGACCACTGAGCTGATGGTTAACTTGTATTCATGCAAGCCAGCACGCGCACAAAAAACACATCTGCAGTGCAATGCAATGGACGAAATTTGGAAAGACTGCCTCTCAGAAACAGAAGAAGAAAAGTTCACAATAATCTAAAAAATATTTTTACCCCTTCCCGCTTTTATCCTAACCATTATGTTCCCAATTTAAGATTGAAAAATGAAAAAAAAAAGTTTACTAACCTACTGACGCTGCTGTATCCACTCGTGTTCCAACCTCCCTCCTCATCCACTGCCCTCCCCCTAATGTCATTCCTACCCATCCAGTTTCCCTTGCTATCAATACCCCTAGCTTTAATATCTGGCAACAAACAGTCTCTCCTGTCCTTATAAACCACCATTTACTAAAACTAAAAACAAATGACACATCTGTGCTTAAGAAAGGCAATTCTACACAAGAAAAAACCCAAACTGTGCCCATCCAGTTTTGTCCAATACGTGCATTCTGAATCGGTGCATATTGTGGAGAATGGTTACTCTCTTGGAAAGCTCACAATTATTTTGCTTAAGGCTGTTGTAGGCAAAGCTTAATACAACTGACAGAAGAGTGCTGGAAACATGTATTTCAATCCATTTTGTTAGAGTAAGCTAGGCTTCAATAGGCATTGCATTACTAAAAAGATATCTTGGGAAAAAAAAAGGGGAAATCTGCTTAGGGCCATACAAATTATTTACATATATCTGTACAAATAAGCTGAAAAAGAAACAGACTATATTCACACAACAGCGTAACATTGTATACATATCCAAGCTGACTTAAAAAAAAAAAAAAGGCACAAAAAGACCATCAACTAACAATTTTGATCCAAACTGTACAACGACAAATTGAATAAATCACAACAGCCACCAATCCCCAAACCCTGCACACTGTTCCCTTTTGTCAGCAAAAAAATGATGACACATGAATTTCAGGCTGACTCTTGTTCTCATTCGTTTGAACTGAAATGGTGAAGGTCTTGGGTTTCATTTATCTTCTAGTGTCTTAGAAGACTTTCTCCCACACACTTATTTCAACTTTACTTTCCCACTGTTTTCTTCTTTAATCCAAGCCACAGTCATATTTCTCTTGCTTTATATTTTCACTATTAGACATAGCAGGTGGAATCCCCTCCCCTCACACCACTATCTTTTACAAAAACATGAGCCATCCTTTTTTCTTTTAAACTCCCTTCTCTCAAGTCCAGTTCACCAAAGTCTGTATCACCAGGTCCACTCCAAACAGAAGTTCTCTCCCACCAGAGCTCTGGGACAGGGGAGAAGCAGCTCCATAGGTAAAGACCCTCTACCAGAAAGACACGCCACCTCCGGAGCCGTCGGTCCAGAAGTTGCTTCGCTGCTGGCTGCCCACCACGTTGTGGCCTTGCATGGCTGCCATCTGTGCTGCGTTGGGGGGACATCCGGGTGGAGGAGGCTGAAAGACAAAATACATATATCTGTTTAGTGCTTTCTCGATACAATGTTCTGCTGGAATAGAGGAGTGTGCAGAAGCAGAGAAAGATAAAATGTCTCTTCTCGATCAGCAATCTTATTTCGCCCGCAAACCCCACTTTTCACATAATCAAATTACCTCAGCCAAAAAAATAGCTAAAAATCTACAAAATTAAACAAATCTAATTGCGTGAAAAGTAGGGTTTGCGGGCAAAATAATTTTCCTGCTCTAGAACCGCACATTTTAACTTTCTCTCTGATTAACTAACAGGCACTGTGTTTGGTGGGACAACTTGCAACTCTTCGCGAACAAACGGTCTTTTAGGGACGGGCTTTTTAGACGTAGTGGCGCCGCTAGAAGAAAGAGTCTCTCTTAAATAATACACAAGAGGGGTTGTTTTCATAATTCTTTCAACTTCATATACGTCTACGCTCCATATAGGGTCTGTGGCTCTAATTCTAACATCGCCCTCCGCCTCTCCAGGCGCATACAAGTATCTTACTTTTAGTCCAAAAGGCAAGAGTTTTTGATTACTTTGGATGTCTTCAGTAATACTTATTTTTTTTAATTTGATCGCGTTCACTGGCTGAAGACCCGTTGCTTTAAATTCTTCATTGTTCATGGCGCGTAAGACTGCCGGCAATCTTCTGACCCATTCTGTGTTGCGTGTTTTGTCCATAAGGTCTCTGTGGTATTGATAGGTAAACAGACGCTCAGCTAGATTCTTATTAAAGTTTTCTACTAGAGCCTGGGAGCGATGGTTGCCTGGGATCCCTCTCTTAACTGTAACCCGATGTCTTAAAAACAACTGGTTTACAGCTCCTTTAAACTCTTTCCCATCATCAACCTGGATCAACCTAGGATACTTTAATGGACCTCGCATGTATATTTGTTGTAAAGCCACAGCCACAGCAGTTGAGCTTTTATCTGTTAAAGGCTCAACGTCTTTATACCTTGAAGCCATATCAACAACAGTCAGAGCATACTTAAACTTTTTTCTTCTAACTTTGTCATGTGGAAGATACGACAAGTCCATCTGGTGGGTGTCATTAGGAACTGAGTTAACAAATCGAGGCCTTATTATTCTTTTTGGGGCGGGCAGATATATTTGCCAGATCGCTTGTTTTGAAAGCCAGTCTTTCGCCTCTGATTCAGACACCCTAGCAGCTTTACTCAGTTTATCAATAGCGGCCTTTCCTTTCCAATACCCTCCAGGAGAATAATATATTTTGTACTTTGTATCGTCCATAAGAAGGGACTGTTTTTATTACATTTTTAACAATGTTTTTAGATTGAATATGCAAGAAGAAAGATTGCTCCCATAGCACCTATAATAAAGCCTATTTCTACCATTTTCTGATCCTCAGATGGTTCATAAAAGTCAGACAGTTCTGGCGGCGACGATATTAGAAACTTCTTTCCTGTCACTAAGTAATATTCATTCATTGCGTCATCAACGTCTGTAAATGTGTGCTCTGCATGTCCCTGTTCTCTTAACTTTTTATTAATAAAGTCTAAGTGAGCAATTCTCCTTTTCTCGTAAGCGTCTTTTGCCTTAGCTAAATCTTCCATTGCCTTGTTATGGCGTTCTCTCTCTTCATCAGACCGCAATTTACTAAACATATAATTGCTGCCAGAGAAAGCCAATGCATTAACAATAGCCCCGCCCACCATCAGAACTGTTCCAGACATCTTTTTTATAAATGAATGAATATTTTTTAGATGAATCTTTTTTTATAAATCAATCTTTTTTATAAATCAATCTTTCTATGCATTGATGTTTTCTGGGATAATCCCCTGTGCAACAAGAGTCTTTTGAGGCAATCCCTGCCGTTATTACAGCTATAACCTTAACAACATCCTCAATGTCTAACCTTCCTAGATCAGCCGGCCTCATTTTAAACATGTTTTTTGCTAACATGCTATATCCTATACTAAGACCACCAATTACAGCAGAGTGGTAAATCGTATTAATAATCTTTTTTTCGCTCATGTTTTTTATTAACTAAAAAAATAATTAAAATAATCATAATATGAAAGACTGTCTATGTGCTTTTTAATCAGATAATCTTTTGTTGCCAGAGCTAAAAATAAGGTTGTAACTAGTTTCGGCGAATCTTCTATCTTTCCCATGTTGGGTGGTTTTATTCTTAACAAACATTTTGCTAGGGTTGAATAAACTATAACACCGACAATGGGCACTGCATAATTAACCAGCGTTAAACTCATGGTTTTATTATTTTTATTGTTTTTAAAAAGAGTTTAAAAATGGATTGCGACGAGCTATTAAAGTGTGAGGAGGCAGCAGACCTCTGTCATAAAGAAAGATTATACTCTCTGGCTGCGTGCGGGAAAACCAGGCAGTATTTAGGCGTTGAACTAAGTATCGAACAGATTCAGCAATTGTCTACATCAGACGTTGAGAAGTATTACGCCAGGTACGAAGCACAGCTAGGATCAAAAATGGTTGGATCGGTGGGGCAGACAATGATTAGTTTATATGCTAAGTTAATAGGCAAGATAGCGCCGATTGATTCAGAAGAAGATTTAAAATATGACTTGACACAAGATCCGGTTTTAACCAAGTCCCTAGAATCTCTTGCACGTGACATGTATTATAGATTTGGGACGTTGCTATGCCCATTCATCATGGGATTAATTACTTTCAATCATATTAATTTTAATCATATTAATTTTAATCAGACTAAAAAAAATGAGCGAGCAGGAGAAGAATGTCCCACAGGAGCAGAATGCCCCACAAGTGAATTCTCCACAAGTGAATTTACTGGTGAGTGCCCCACAAGTGAATCCACAACTGAGTGTCCCGCAAGTGAGTGTCCCGCAGGTGAGTAGTGTTACTAAAGCTAAAAGTGCTGGGCGTGTTGAGGCCGGTCGTAAACTAGCTGAATGGAACAGACTGCAAAAAGCAAACCAAGCAGCAAAACAAAAATTATTAGATAGTAATACAACATCAGCACCAGCACCGCCGCCGCCAACAACACAATCAAACTATAAGATGTATTATTATGTACTGGGGAGTATTGTTGTTGGTGGAGGACTTTTAGCATACAAGCGCCTAAAGCCATACTTAGCAGCAAAGTCACAAACCCCCACAAAAACAGTAAAAGAACCAGCTTCTGCAAAAAAAGTACAACCTCCTGCTGTAGACCCATTTTTAATAAATTAGTTTTTTTTAATGTGTTGTTAAGTACTGGTTAAGTACAAGCTAAGTACTGGTTAAGTACAAGGTAAGTACTGGTTAAGTACAAGCTAAGTACTGATTAAGTCAGTTATAACAAGTTAAGTGTAAGTAAAGTGCAAGTTAAGTACAAGTTAAGTGCAAGTCATGTTAAGTACTAGTTAAGTTCTTAAGTAAAGTACTAGTTAAGTACTAGTTAAGATCTTATGTTAAGTACTAGTTAAGTACTAGTTAAGTTCTTAAGTAAAGTACTAGTTAAGTACTAGTTAAGTCGGTCAAGTCGATTCTCCAGTGGTCTATAGCGTATGAAAACTCGGGGTTAACGAAAGTTCGCTTGCTATTGGTAGAGTCTAGCGACTTCTTATTAACAGCGGTTGTGTTTACTTGATGAAGAGTAGAGCGCAGATTAACATTTGTGTGATAAAATACTTTGCGTTCAAAGAGAGCCTGCTTGTAGTCGTCGTGACTTTTTTTTTTTTTTGACAACTTCTTTACCTATGCCCTTAGCTTTCTTCATTACAGAAGTCTGGGTAGCAATACTATACATCTTTGCCTGTAAGCCAACATATTCTTGTATAATTGTCCCATTAAGTTCATCCTTCATCTTTCCAATCACTTTCTTGTTCACAGCTGAATGTAAAGGCGAATCTTTTGGATAGTCGCATGTGTCATACCACCCATCAGCTCCTTTAGCTACCTCCGCCTCTAAGTCCTTATAGAAGTCTTCAGTTGGGATGTCCATAATAAAACTATCAGTGTCTGTGTAAAGGACATTTGATTCTGGATACAGCGGCTTAAAGTAGTCGAAAAGAAATTCTAGCATTAACAGCTTTGACAACTCTAGCACGGCGAATCCGATAAACACCGGCTTGTCCAACTTCACATTCTGTTTCTTCATCATAATACCAATCAGGTTGTCGCTAAACCGTCTAAAGTCTTGGTAGTTAGGTTTAGAGGTCAGCTTAATTGCTTGTTTTTCTTTTGTAACTAATCTTACATCTTTACGATTATGTACGTTCTCCATGGTTTTGCCAAAACAGCTGCTGTTCATTAGTTTAAAAAAGTCTTTTTCTGAAGCGTCTGTGGCCTTGGTTCTAAGGTCGGTGTTCTTCATGATGTATGGCCTCATGAAAGGCTCTTGGTCGAAAGTAATTATTCTGTGAACGGCTCTTAGTTTTAACCCGTGTCTTAAGTAAAATTTTAACAGCCGGTAATGACAAACATATTTAGTTTTGTGTCGAAGATTAGGCACGAGTTTGGGCGGTTCGGTGGGACTCATCTTTAATCTTTCTGCGGCTAAGGGGAAATCATTATGGAGGTCATGTAATTCTTTAGGATAATCTAAGTCCACCTCTAAGATTAGTCCTATTGGATTATCGGGTGTAAGCTGTGATAGCATACTCAACACTTTATTAACATCATGAGGCCCGTTTATCATTTTGAAGTTTCTCAATGGCAGTGTCTGGCTCATGGCCCACCCATACAGATTGTTGGCGTCTAAGTACATCAGATAGTTGGATGGCTTAGTTGGATCATAATCGGCTAAATACTTGTTGTTGGCTCTGCGGTAAGGATGACAGGCCATACTAATGCCTCCTCTCAGCCCATCCTCAATCATCTGGAGTGTATCCAGATCCGATATTAAGTCAATCTCAACGTTTGTAGACTTCAAGAATGCATCCCAAGAAAGGCCCGGGGAAGAGATGTACTGTGACGAATCTAGACCGTAGTGTTTCATGCATGCGGATCTGTAATTCTGAAAGACGTCAGCTAATAAACACACGTCGGCCAATAAATATTGATCGTGATAATCGCCCATCGTTTTGCAGTGCAATTCTGTCCAGGCTTTTTGCGCGTATTCATAGTCGGCGTCAGATATGCCTCCGCCTCTAAGACGGCTGTAAAAGTCTTCCTTTGCTGGCAGCGCCGGCTCGTCAAACCTCTCCCACGAGTCCATGTATTCATAAGGGTAAACGCCTTTACGAACTAAAGCCGGGTCGAAATATTTTTTAGTGATTGGATAGTCTTGCAGAGATCCTGCTAATTTATCCAAACTCCCCATCAGATGCTGGGCAGAGTCATAGAAGGATAAACAGTCTACAGTAAAGGTCATGTACTTTTCTGATGATTGTGCAATACAGCTAACCCTCTTACATTCAGAAGTCACTGCTTGCATGATAAAGTGAGAATCATAGCCCCGCAAGTTATGAAAGAAGATTGGCAGTTTCCATGTCTTGGGGTCAACCTTAAGCTGAAGATTGCAGCTATTATGCGCTGCCCCTCCGAATTTGCCAGTAATGTGATCATGGTCCCTTACAGCATCGCCTGATAATTCTCTGTTGCATATCCAGCAGCGAGTGGCTGATTTATAACGTTCTTCATCTTCGGGGGTCATCTTAATGCCTGAAAGGTTCAGCTGATTAGAGAATTGATTGCGAAGATGCTTCATCTGCTCCAAAAATCGACCAGCTGCGTCGGGACCTCGGTAAATCTCCGGTTGTGTGTGTTGACCGTCTGACCTAACAACGACGAAAGCATAAGAACAAATCTGATGGTGGGACACTGTGGTTGTTTTTTGTTCTTGTTGAGGGCCGTAGTACTGTGGCAAGATCGCCTCAAAGTCAGCAAAGACTACGTATGGCCTCATCTGCAGTTTGTGTACATTCTTAAAACTAACTCTAGATCCGGGCGGGGGCGTAAGAAGTACGGTTTTACAGTCTACAATACTTTTACAATGTTTCTTATGTTCAGCAGCTGCCTCTATAGATGGAATTCTGACCAAACATCTTCTACAAAGCTCTTGTTTAGCTGTATTGTTTGTAGTATAGGCCATAAGTCTGCTAATTGATCTGATTAATACATAATGGCTCTTGGAACCGTCTGTAAACAGAATCAAGTCGACATGATTCTCAAGTGATTCGCCTAAAGGGGGAGCTTTGGGAGAGATCCTTAGAGGGACTAGATTGTCTACTACAGACCATGTGTATACGCTCACGGTTATTGGTTTGTTTTGTTCTTCAAACTGAGATATACTTTCTATACTCACTGGAAAGGTTATGTTATCAAAGTTCAGGCTATCTTTATACTGCCAATAATTAGAAACTCTGTTTGCATTATTTTTAACTGGGTGTAAGTGCGCCAAAACACACCACATGAAACATAAGTTATCTGAATTATGTATGTTTAGGACTGCTCGTTTAAGAACTAACTCTCTCGGGAGAGGAATGTAAGAATTGCCGACTATAGGATAGAACTTTACTTGTCTTAATTTGATTTCAATGACTGTTCCTTTAGACCAGCCAGAGCCGCACTGTTTCGCTTTTTCAATCGCTTGATTAAACTGTGTGAGCATGTAATCAGCACAGTCAGAATTAAAGTCGCGATAACTCATTATTTCTATCTGTCTAGTTGAAACCCAGACTAGTATACTACTATCATCGAGGGTTATATATTCAATCTTAATGGCCAACAACACTTTCACTGGCGGGTCAATTTGAAGAGACTCTGGGATTTTAGAAATAGCATGCGTCACGCTTTCGCGAATGTTTATAGGGTTAATAATGCCCATGTCTAGTACTCTGTTCATATTGCCCGACGGTTTGTCATCCATTGCTTTTGTGATCGTCATTTTTAAGATCAAATAAATAGGTAATACAAAAAAATAAATACTAAAATTTAGCTAATATTTACTAATTTGAGGTAATACAAAAAAATAAATACTAAAATTTAGTTAAATTGAATAGCTACTCCTTCAGGGTTAGTAAAAATAGACAATTCAACGCCATCAGGAGCCATAATATTAACTAAAATTGCAATACACTTTATAACTGGGTTGGGCCAAGAATTTGGCATTTTACTGATTAAGTCGGTTACACTTTCACGAATATTTGTGTGCTCAAAAAGATCCGCAATTAATTCGCCAAACTTGTTTCTTAACTCTTCTTCATTAACCCCCCGCTCCATCATTAACTCTAAGGCGCAGCATATATTTTTAAGCTCTGTAACTACTTTGGTCGTCATTTTTAAGATCAAATATATAAGTAATACAATAATTAAATCAGGCTCGTTTTTGGGTTTGCAAGGTTCTGCTTTGCAATGTTCTTTCTGATTGCCTCAGCGTCTACCTGATGTGAAGTAAAAGTCTTTCTCCATCTCTTTTGGAGGTCGATCTTTTGGCGTCTGTAATCATCACCGTCAGCCATGGCTCGTTTAAATTCTTCGTCTGTTACTTTTCCATCCAGTAATGTATTGCTTATAATCAGCCTTAATGAATGAAGTTTTGCTGTTGCTAGGGCTACAATGACAGTGTGCTTTTGTAATTTGGGCGTTAGCTTCTTTAAAACAGCACTTACAATCGTGGACATGGCAACTAAACCCAAACCAACGCTCCCAAAAGCTATGGATATCGGTGTCCCAACTCCAGTAGCTAAAAGAGCGACACTAGACCCAGTGCTTAAGCCGGATACAACCGATGAGCCGGTGATTATATAAGAAAGGACATTTAAAGCTTTAGCATATTTCTTTCTAGTAACCCTATACTTATTTAAGTCACTTTCTATTTCTTCTTCAAGCTCAGTCATGTGCTTTAATCTAAACTGCTGGACGTCCTCCATTTTAAAAACAAGATTATTTTTTTTTAATCTTGTACATATCTTCTTATTAACCCTTCTGGCAGCACCTCATCAACAGAGTAAAACGCAATAAAATCAACATACTTAATGAAAATAAAATCGAGTACTGTTAGTTTGTCTTTGTCAACCATCACAGTAACTTTGTCAGAAGATACAGAAGTGTTTATTTCATCCCCGTTTTTAGTAATAACAATAACAAGCCTAAGAGGACCACCCAAGTTTTCAGACTTTATTTGCGCGCCTCTGATTAACGTATGCTCTGGCAAACTAGGATCAGACTCCCTTGGAGTAATAAATAAGCGAAAAAGCATCGTCATTTTTCTAGGCAGTGATTCTAGTTTTGGGTTAAACTCTAAGCCGACGGTGTCGCCCCCCACTTCAGCTAAGGACTTCTTTCTCCGCAGCATATATTCAGAGCCCTGCTTAGTTATTTCAATCTGCTTTTTCTGTTGTGTTCCTGGGACTAGGCTAGCAAGAAGGCGTCCTTCATTCAAAGCTTTTCTAAAATTGTATTTCTTATCAAAGTATACATAGGGGCTTCGTAGTTCAAACTTTAAATGCCAGTTAATGTCAGGAAGCAACGCCCAGGCATTCTCTCGTTTATGAAGTTTGTATTCATGTTTGCCAAAATCGTTTGCCCTTAGATTTCTTATCTCTTCCAGTGTAGGATATTGCTGCCGTTTTTTATCTTCAATTTCTATTCATTTGTAAACCCCATCGTCGGTGTACTCAAATCCATAAACATTTCCTGTCACTCCTATCAGATCAAAGTCAGTTGTGTCTGCTAGATCTTTTAGCTCTACTGCAGCGCATTTAGGAGCTAACTCTGCTTTTGATTCTGGCCCTCGAGACATTCTTTTTAATATAAACAATTTATTATTAAACAATCTATAATGAGCAATCTATAATAAACAATCTGTAATAAACAATCTATAATAAGCAATCTATAATAAACAATTTCTTATAAACAATTTGTTATAAACAAACGTATTGAACTGGCGGGTCAGTCCGTAAGCATAGTTTAGCATGCTTAGATTTTTCTAGCTGCTCTTTTATTTTTTTTAGTTCATCCTTGTTCCTGATTATATAGTTTTCACTTAAACACTCTTCAAAACTATCCCTGTCCTTAGTATAGAATAAGATGACTGATTTTAACTGCGATCTAAAGTCTTTTAAGACAGCATTGTATTTTTGAGTTAAGAGCCAAACAGAAACTAATGCGTGTCTTCCGCTAAAGGCCAGCTTAGACAGAGTCCTTCTTTTTTTAACAATGTCTTGTTCAGCTGAACAGTCATCAATAATAAACAGCGTTTCAGTTCCCTCAAATAGCCTATAGTAATGTTCTAAACAGTCGCTTAGCTTGTCAGTAGGATCAACTAAAAATATATTCTCGTCTGTCCAAACAAACTGCCTTTCTTTATAAGACTTGTTGTGCTTAATGGTTGTGCAGAATATAACAATGTACTCGTAATGAAATCTGTAGACTGTTTGTAACAAATCAAGCACGAAGACAGTTTTCCCACACCCAGTAATCCCACAAATAAGCGAACAGTGCGGGTCTTTAGGCAAAAAGTTCAAACTATCCATCTGTTTTAATAGGCTATTTCTTTCAGTCTATTTTCTTCAATGTTTAGCTGGGCGTCATAAACCACAAAAACGTGCATTTGTATCTGGCCATTCTCCTCCTTTTCCTTATTAATCTGTATGAGTATGCCATCTGACCCTACCCTTCTTCCACTCCCGTGCAGTCTGTTGTCATACGTGGACCTAAAATCCAGCCATAGTCCATATTTATCTGTTAGATAATCTTCAAGTCTTACATCGTGAAGGTGAAGTTTTTTACACACATGATCGGCTGTGGGGCTTGTCTGTCTACCTCCAGCAAACAATTTTCTTATTTCATCAAAGTGTTGGTCGGGTAAAAGTCCAGCTGAATACAACTGAAAAGGCTTGCCATCTACTGTGCAAGACAACTGTTCAATTTTTGGGTTGTAAAAACACTGATTCTCTCTGAAAAGGAGCTGAGGGTTCAGTAAATAGCAAGAGAACCCCCTTTAGGGACCTTAAAGAATTGCTTATAGCTATTTCCCAGACAGTGTCTTGCTTGTTTTTAATCGCTAGACTGTGGTGTAAAACTCTTTCAAAGTAAACAACCGCCCTACTTTTATACTGATTTAAGATTATTCTAGCTAGTTCAGGGTTAGTAACAACGTCAAAATTAAGAGAGATGTTACTAACAGTGTATTTGGCTAAGGGATCGTCTGATAGAATAACAGACCCGCTGTTATTGAATGTCAGTTCGTAAGTAAGTTTGTCTCTTAGTGCGCCTTGGTAATATGGCTGATGGGTTTTTAACAGTTCAAAATCTAGAGGAATGCAAAATCTGTTCTTAAATGCTCGCGCTATTGCCTGGTCTCCCTCGTCTTCCTTTGCATCTGCAGCATTAAGCCTGTGCTTAAGGCCGTTTGGGCTCTGGATTCCTTGAAAGATTTTGTCTTTTCTTTCTGTTCTAGGCAGCCACAGATCAGAATAGAGATTAAAAATGTCTGCGCTACTCAGTGAGAAGACTTCTCTACCCTCCAGTTTAATTACCATATTTTTAATGATGGCCCTGCCCAGGTTAGCAACGACAGTAGCATTAGGATCCGTCGACTCAATATCTATTTTGAATGACAGCCTGGCAGTGCCTGGCATTATAACATCGTCAGGCCCGAGGTCACTAAATCTTACTGTTAATATTTCATTAGGCTCAATTGTTGATGGATTATTTACAACCCGCACAGTCTGTCTTATGCCTTTTATGCCGTGGGGTTCCTTCGCTTTTCTGAATGGATCAAGGTCGCAGCCGTATGGGTTCATTTTTTATAAAACAAAAAATAATAAATATATAAATATGTCTGGTGAGGGTGATTATGATGTGATTAGTCCTATTGAAGAAGATGAAGATGAAATAGAGCCGGGTCGTTCATTGCAAGATGAACTTGAGGGAGCAGAAGCACGTCCTTTACTCCCTAGACAGCCTCAAGATGTAGGTTCTTCACTCCTTAGTGCTCGTCAAGAACTTTTAGGAGTAGGCTCTTCACTCCCTAGACAGCGTCACGAACTATTGCAACGACGAATTGAATCATTCTATAAAAATATAGAACGGGAGCTGCCAGAAATACTTGATCTTAACGATTTTGAAGAAGATGGCGGCCATTTGTATATTAGGACTAGTGAAGGAGGCCGCGTAAGAGTTACTACAAAGCCAAACGCGACCAAGTTTTTAAGTCTAAGTACAATTAGACGAGACCTCCCTGCTGCTGATGCAGAACGATTAAACATTACAAATTTAAGGTCTGATGCTGTTAGACTTTTACAGAAAATGGGGCGGGCGTTGCCAACACGATCTGAAATAGAAATCGCCGCTATTCCAGAGGTAGGTCAAAAAACAGATAAAGTAATAACAGAATTTGAGGCGAGTCTTATTGAGGAGACGAGTTTTATTGAGGGGCCAATTGGCGGTTCGCCTAGGCAAAGAGAAGGTGAGCTGAGTCCTGAAGAAGAAACAGCTTTAAAATCAATTGATGATCCTCCATTGTCTACGAGTGAACTCAGGGATATTAGAACTGCTCTGCGTGAACTCTTGAATATTAAGTCTGCTTTAGCAACTACGAACGAAGAACTAAAAAACAACTTGGCAAAATTTAATGAGCTAAAGAGAGAGATAGACGAAGAAAAAAATAAGCTGGCTGATGCAGATGATAACAATTTAGGACAAGAAGAAAAGGCTAGAATACAGGCGAAAATACAGGATTTAATGAAAGAAAAAGCAAATGTGTTAGCGGCGTTGTATATTAACAGAGAAAAAATAGCAACCCAAATAAGCAGAATCAGAGAAACTATAAACAAAATGATTTATGAAAATACTACGCTAGCAGAAAGAATAAGGACTCTGTTCAGAGAGCAGGGGATTACAATAGTTAGTATATTGACGGCTGTTGGGTTTGCTATCTCTACGCTGGTTTATGCATTAACCGGCAGTGCGCCAACAGGGTCAGTAGCGCCTCCAACGCCTCAGCCTGGTAAAAGTTGGATTAGAAAACAATTGCACCATCTGGCAAACTTATTAAAGAAGTTAGCTGCCAAAGCGCTTGGTGCACTGCCTGGCATAATAGGCGGTGTTGTTAGTTGGGTTTTGTCTACAATAGGCAAAGTGGTTGGTTATATGGCTAACCATCTGTGGACTTTGGGGGTGCTGGCCGCTGGTTTAATTTTTAGTAAAATAAAGTATGACCAGTCCAGTAAAAGTTAAAAACACAACAAGGGCCGTCTTTTCGCTAGTGTGTCTGTCGGGGTGAGGCACATCGACGGGTGGGGGGTCGCTTTCTGGGCTGCTTATAACTGGCGGTGGGGGGTCGCTTTCTACAGGTTCTGGGCTAGATACTTTTTTAAAAATGGCTGGCGCGGGCCTTGTGTTTAAGCCTTGATTGTGTCCTAAGTTTTGATCGTCTCCGGCTATGAGGATTTCATTATTATAATTCTGTATCATGCCAATCTGCAGTCTGAGGTCAGAAGGCAGCATGTATAATCCATGACCTACAACAAAGTCAACCTTTGACCTAGCATGTGAAAGAACGTTTTGGTACCTTTGTATGCTGGAAGGCAAATCAACAGCAGAGTTAATAGCATCTTCTAAATTGGCTAGAAATTGTTTTCTGGCGTCAAAACCTGTAGATTGATCCACTATGCTAGACTTGGTCTGTGCTTGCGCTCCTAATAGGCACCAAACGTACGTTCGTATGGAGTCATTAAGTCTTTGCACTCCTGGCATTGTTAGGCCTTTACTTTCATCCAAGATAAATGTTGCCCAAGCATTGGGGTGTTTTTGTTCTATTGATCCCAATCTAACTTGGGAGTTTGACTTAAAAGTGGTGTGGCCGGGCCAGTAGTCAAAATTATATTCTCTACGCTGGCCCCACAAATACAATGTGCCCAGCCCATGATTGCGGTCTAACTTTTGTCTAAAGTTATTTGAAGGGTTAATGTTAAATTCGTTGCAGATTCTTTCATATGCATTATTGTCCATTGGGCTGAGAAATGGATTAAACGCGTTGTCATTGGGGAGGCGTACTTGTAGTTCAGTTAGTATGCGCCTATACTGATAATAAACATGAAAGTTATATACTGACCTTACTAAGAGGTTGGGGTGGTTTAAATGGTTTGTATATGAAACACCACAGCCAGTGGTTGAGCAGTAAACTGCAAAATTTAACTGATTCTGGTAAAAAGCCATGGGATGAGTTGACCATGCTGATGGCACTCTATCACTCTTTATTGGAGGATTTAAATATCTAGTTAGGGGGTTTACAAGCCTGACTAGAAAGCCATATGATTCATCCACTGCGATGGTTAGGCTATTAAAGTCCAAAGATTTGGGCTCATAAACCCCCCCTACATCGTAAGTGGCACTTTCATTATATTTAAAAGGTTCCATTTTAAATAGATTTTTAAAAAAAGGATTTAAAAAGGATGCACATTTATATAACTAAACAAAACACGCGTGTGTTCTTAAAGTATCCAATTGACAATAGGCGCGGTGATAGTAGGGTTGCTCTTAGAGAAATTGGTTTTAAAGTTAAGTGGTTTAATATATCTGAAGAAGCTCAGAATAACTGGATTAATGTTAGTAACGAGGGGGGCAATCAAATAACTCATGAAAAAATACCAGAAGGTTATTACAACTTTTGTTCTTTAAAAGAAGTACTTAACGAATTTGGCATATTGCTAAAAATTAACGAAGCAAACCTCAAAATTACTATGCATTTTCCACCAGAAGAAAGAAGAGAATACACTTTTCCTAAAGGCCTTGCTAGAATCTTGGGCTTCCACAGTACTAGCAGATCTTATAAATTTAGTACAAGAGAAGACATCTATCAATTTGAAAGCAATGAACCATCTGATTTTCTCGTGAACCCAATGTTGGATGTCCATTTACAAGAGTTAAAAACAGATACTAATTTATTTGATGGCCATCCATCTACAGTTCTAAGAGTACTACCATCAATTAAGGCGGGGTTTTGCGATTATCAGTTAAGTATATTTGGTGAAAACAGTCGGTTTAAAGAATTAGTTGCAGGGTCTATAAATTCAGTGTGTGTAAAAATAACTAACCAAGATGGAAAACCAGTTGTTTGTTCTGATTTATTAGTAGTGCTTGAGGTAGAAGAGCGTACTAGAAAAATAGTAAGGGCTCAATCCCGCGGGCGTTAATCAGAGAGAAAGTTAAAATGTGCGGTTCTAGAGCAGGAAAATTATT
Organism: Conus canariensis; assembly: GCA_033310375.1. Taxonomy (NCBI): domain Eukaryota; kingdom Metazoa; phylum Mollusca; class Gastropoda; order Neogastropoda; family Conidae; genus Conus; species Conus canariensis. The sequence goes on along the minus strand of CM065740.1, from coordinate 15,810,245 downwards.
TTGCCCGCAAACCCTACTTTTCACGCAATTAGATTTGTTTAATTTTGTAGATTTTTAGCTATTTTTTTGGCTGAGGAAATTTGATTATGTGAAAAGTGGGGTTTGCGGGCGAAATAAGATTGCTGATCGAGAAGAGACATTTTATCTTTCTCTCTGAAGCAAAAGACGTGTGCTACTGATGTGTGGAGTGAGGGTGTGAACTGACAGGAGAAAGAAGAAATGGATCTACCACGATTGACAGAATTCACACTAATTTAATTTTGCGTAAACTTCCCCACCATTTCCGATCCCAGAAGACATGTTCCCCAGGTCCTCAAATTACTTCCTATATGAAATAAGCATTCTTTAACCGAACGATTAAACCAGAACAGTGGTGCAATACTCATTAATAACCATAACACGAGTGTTGCAACGTCTGCAGCTTTGATGGCCAAATTATTTCTTGTTTTTCAATCAGCTAGTCTTCTTACTTCGTTTGTGCTTTGTTTTCATCAGCCTGCTTATTTCTGTATCTCTTTTTGGATTCTCTACACTCACATCTTGTCTCTCCTGATCTTTCCCAACTCAGTGCCATTTTCCCTTGACTTTCACAACAGGGAAAAGGGTCCTTCAGTTTTACCAAACTATCCCAACCAGTTGCACTAGAGAAGAATATCGATCTCCCTGCTTGATACCCCACCTGTCTAATATTCTCCCTGCTTGACACTCCTACTCTAAATTCCCTTGGCTTGATATTCCTCCATCCACAATGGAAAAAAGCTCCATCTTAGGAGTTGGGAGAAATTTTCCCATACCACAGCTGGAGATCACACTGCATGCACACACACACACACACACACACACACACACACACACACACACACACACACACACATCACACACACACATCATACACACACACATCATACACACACACACACACACATCATACACAAGCAGAGGGAGTATGAAGCACAAGGAGCATACAACAGAAGTTGGGAATCTATCGATACATGGGAGTATAAAGCTGAACACATTCAAACCTTGAGGGGATAAGTATCTCATGCTGAATTTTGTACTCTCATACATTTTGTGACAAAATTTCCACACACGAAAACAAAAACCACACATGACTAGGCAGGTATGCTAGTCTATTAATCTCGCATTCATATACTGTGATGGTGATTCACATGTAACTAGGTGTGGGTGATCATCACCCACACCTAGTTACATGTGAATCACCTGAAACCATGAATAATATACAGCAACATTTCATATGCCATTTCCAGAAAGAAAACAACAACAAAAAAAACCAGGTTCTTCTGTGGCCAAAACATTTGTTCCCGCTTCAGAAACAGAACTGTGAGTTCATGTAGGTCCAAAGTACTTCATCTTTTGTTTGGATTATGTTTCTGATCCAATGCCACTGGATATTTGTTGCTGCCTTGTCAGTTGTCGAAGGTTGGTAAATGCTAGTTTTGACATTCACTTGGCATAAGATGCTTTAAGTAAACTATACAGTGATAATGATTTTGTACTCGAGAAAGGTAGGGAAGAGGGTCAAGGTCAATTGTGCGCAGAAATGACTTGTCTGATTTTGGCGATCATTACTTCTCATTCCCCCTTCCCATCCCCACAATTTTGTTATCAAATAACGACCGGACTGTTGATTTTCACATAAACAAACAGCAAAAAGGGACCACCTGAACCGGAACACCCACAGCTATTTATATTTTGAATTAATTTTGAATTAAAAATTCAAACAAAATGACAGTGGAACATTTTCAAGAAATGTTTGCACTCCTATAATGAAGATTAATGGCATCGTGTTAATTTGCAGACAGGTTATTCAGTCAATCAACCTTTCCATTAATGGATCGCCTGCATCTGCCCATCTGCCATTACCAATTAGCTAATGATCTGCCAGCATCTGTCTGTTGAGGGCGATTCTACTTTTTATTTGCATATGATTTTCAGTGTTAAGATGTGGCATTTTTGGTTTTCTGTTCCAGTTCTTGTAGCAGCCAGTTGTGACATGCTTTGATTCAAGGTAGAACTGATTAAAAAAAAACAAAAAAAAACTGTTGCTTTCAATTTTGTCTCTAGTGTAAACGGAAAAAAAAATGTGTGACTGCATTGAAGACAATCCATTTTACAACACAGGGGATGGTTCAGTGGTCCAGGCTCCACATAATTGACAACAAGGACACACAGACATCATAATTGCACATGCACATGGGTGCCAGTAGTACATGACCCTGGAACTGAATTGTGGTCACCCCACCAATTCTGAAACTGAACTGTTGCCATACTTTTAATCCTGAATGTTATTATAAAACAAGATACAATCCTAGAACTTCGTTTGGGCAACTTTCCACAAACATTTAACTCTAACTTATTTCAGTATAATTCATTTTCAAAAGCATTATAGAAAAAAAACAACAAAAAACGACCAAGTAGTATTTCTGTGTAGCTTCCTCTTAAAAGAGAAAAAAGACACTATCAATTTTTTTTTTCTTCGATATGATCATGTTTCCACACACATGCACACAAACCATTGTATTCAAGTATATATACAAAATGTGCCTCTTTAATAAAATGATGAATCTACTATGAGAGCAAGATACACAGTCTAGATCCATGAAGCAAAACTGCATTCTACAGATCCTTGATCTCTTTGATCTGCCCCTCTTCATAAAGTCATAGTGGTGCCCCTCCGAAACTTCATGTTAATGATGACTGCAGAGCACAATTTTACGTGACTGAGACGTCATAATTTTTTTTCCAATGCTGACGCTGTAGTTAACATTCAACCAAACAGCGCAGAGCAACAGAAAATACACCAGCGACATCCATCATCTGGCATACACATCTGTATTCATTCCCATTCATTCATTCACATTTCCAGCTATTTTGCAGACATTTTCCCATCATTTGCTAGAAGCTACTGACATGATTTTTTTTCGTGCTCTTCTTTTTTTCTTCTTCTTCTTTCTATTCAGTGCGTTACTGTTAGTATGGTAGATGCTTGCCTTGACAGTTCTTTCTGTTTAAAACAAAAATTCATGTCACTTGGTTTTTTACAGCTTCTGTAATTGTGAAAGATCTTGCAATGTATTCAAACCAGAGACCATAACCAAATGGTTGGAGCATTTGCCTGCTGAGCTGACGGTAATGAGTTTGAACCACTTGCAGAGTTGGATTTTTACAGCCTGAAAACTCTCCGTCCACCCGTCGGTGAATGGGTACCTGATTCAGGTCAGGGAAGGTTTAAGAGGCAGAAAGGAAAGGGCTCCCTCTTCCATAGTACTGTGCCTTGGATACAGTGAACCTCGCTCTCCCTAAGGCCATCAGAGCATGGAACTTGCACCTTTCTTCTTTTTTTTTTACATTAAAAATCAGCTGCATGGTGTGGAAAGCCACCAACTCTTTCTTCTCAGGATGCTCACTTTGTTTACAGTCATGTTACACATAATCAACTATAACAGAAGATGAATAACAAACAGAATCTTGCTTCTGCCTGACTCTTTGAACCAGAAAATTCACAAAATCTTGCCAATCCTGTCAATACCCAAACACCATTTCACTGATCAAGATGGAATGAAATCACAATTTTTTTTCTATTCTTTCTGATTTATTTTTGAAGACTTGCATCCCTGCATGTGTTTTAAACATACACAGTACATGCAGGCAGACATCCACACTGCTGAAAGTTTTTGAACTGTACACCTCTCTGAAAACAGATCCATGGATACAACATAGTTTTTGCTTGGGTTCCCAGCCATGTGGGCATTCGAGGCAACAAGGTTGTTGATCAGCTTGCCAAGAGTTCCACAAAGGAAAAATTGAGCATGTTGTCTATTCCTCACACTGATTTGAAACCCAAAACACAGGCTTACGTCAGAGACCTCTGGCAAGAGGAATGGAACTCACAGACGGATAACAAACGATTTAAAATCCGTCCAAACCTGAAAGAGTTTTTACCATGTTCCAGAGGTGGTCCTAAAGAGGAAACAGTCTTGTGCCACTTGCACACAGGCCACTCGTTTTATACTCATTCTTATGTTTTAAAAGGTGAAGAAGCTCCATGGTGCATTCCATGTCATGTTCCACTCACAGTGAAACATATTGTTTTAGGTTGTTGGGACTTGCACGATGTGAGACATAAAGTGAAACATATTGTTTTAGATTGTTGGGACATGCACGATGTGAGACAAACACTTTACAGCAGATTCCATGAAAACCCTGATCAGAGATGTCCCACCTAATGTGATCTTTGAGTTTCTGAAAGAGATTAACATTTTTCATCTGATCTAAGATTTTATGGAAGAAAGATTTTGACAAAGTTTCTGATACGTTTTTAGAAGGTATATTTTAAAGAGAAGTGTGAAAGTTTTTTGTTTTTTTTTCATGACTTGTGAGTTGATTTTAACGTGGTGATAGCCCTGATATGGCCCTTTGCAGTCAGCTGGGCTATAAGCAACATTACCATTACCATACAGAAACACTGCTGGCATGTCTGAATCTTAATTAATCCTTTGCCATGCTTCCTGGCTCTTACACAGACAAAGACCCTGTTGATAATGAGAGACCAACTTTGTCGGAAGTATGTTGTGAAAAGTGATGTCCTGTAAAAAACTTAAACAAAAAAAAAATGATAAAGGAACTCACTGGGATAGTTGCCTGTGCTCCCCCATCAAAACGTGCTCCAGCATCAAACAATCCAGGCATCACGATAGTCTGTCCACCAGGAGGAGGACCGTATCCCTGTGATGGATACCACACACTGGTAAGTAAACACACACGCACACACACACACAAACACATGCCCATGCTGTCCACTACAGAAATAAGCTGGAGGTCTATTCAATAATTTCATACAAGATAGTGTAGTAGATCCATCAAAGGGCATGTATATTCATACTCCTTTCTGGAAAATAAGTTAGTAATCATACCTCTATGAAGAATTTTCATGGGTACAGTTTAAAATGAAATGAATATTTCACTTGGAAAAATATTGAAAGTCTAACGTCCAATTAAAGTTCGTTTGCCATCCTAAGAAATTAATTTTAAAAGTTGCAGGAATATTATCTGAAAAATTTTTTTTGCTAGTTAAAGAGTTGACCAATTCCATCTTGCGAGCACTAACCTGCATGGCAGGAGCCGGGGGATAGGTCTGCTGACTGTAGACGGCTCCATACTGATTCTGGGGGCACACTTGGGGTTGTGGTACCGCTCCACCTGAGATAGTAAACACACGCCTGTCACACTCTTTTTCAAAGAATAAACCCATCTGACTGACCGGCCATTTTGTCCATATGGATACACTTCCATTCCCATCCAACAAAGTCTGATTTCACTGATTTCGCTCTCGTTCTAACTCAATAGCCCATCAACCAGCTGAGGAGAAACGATCATGAAAATACACACGCACACCACAAACAAAAATGATAATGACAAAAATGTATGTATAATTTCAAACTGAATTGACTACATGCAGAAACTGAAATAAACTTAAAAGAAAAATTAATATACCACCAAATGAAAGAAACAAAAACGTAAAAGAAAAATTACTACACCATCAAATGACAGAAACAAATTACAAGACAAACATGATGCGTTTCAGCCTCTTTGGCCTTCTTCAGGCAAGACAATGAGCGTTCAAGGCACTGAAATCGAAGCATGAACAGACAATCACTTATCTCCTCAAACTGGGTCATATTCAGACAGTTCAACTGATCACAGTTTGAAGTCAGATTTATGACTTATGCTCGGATGAAAAAGACAGCCATTCTACAATAGTTTATAACCTCTAGATTACCTTAAAAAAAAAGAAGCAATAATACACACGCGCACGCGCACACACACACTATAAAGGAAGTAATGCAAACAAAAATCCCAATAACAGTACAGAGGGAGCAGAATCTGCTCCCCTTTTCCCCCATCCCTGGAGCAGTCTTGGCAAGTATGTCATGGACCGCAATGGTAAACAATACAGCGGGCAGTGATGGAAAAAATGAAGAGGGTAGACAAGACAAAGTTGGAGCTCTTACCACATCCCACCAGAAAATAACCCTCACAGACCTGTTTACCCCAAATTCATGCACCTGTAATATCTCAGACAAAAACCTGTAATTCGAAAAAAAAAGAAAGAAAAAAACCGTAATCTTCATAATTGCAATACTTTTGCAACTTTTGAAGATTTGGAAGAGCCAGCCGTTAGCGCTCAAGACCATGTCGTCGCCATCTTTGACAAGGTAAAAGACACAAGGCACGCTGGGAAATGTCTACTTACTGCTTTTGACCGAAACAGTAGCAGACGAAATTTCACGTTTAACAATTTTCTTTCTTGGATTATTTCTCCCACCCCCATAATTTCCATTTTTTTATGTAAAAATTATGGCAAAATGGTAAGAGTAAACAAGTCTGCCCTCACATTACTTCTGACCGCCTACCACTGGCTACACCAGAGATGCAAACATACTGTGGTAAAGTTCATACGATCAGATCTGCCAAATAAACCAGTCAGCAAGCCTGGTTGGCATCACCTATCAATCTATGATACAACTTGATCATGAAGACCCCCCTACCTGTTCCTTCAAAGACTGACTAAAACAAAAAATTTCAATGGTCTTTATCTAAATGCTAAATTCATCTCCCACTAATGATTCTTTTTCTTCAAAGACCTGATTTCGAAAGAGTTGCAGACCTGTTTACCCCAAATTCGTGTACCTGTAATATCTCAGACAATAACCTGTAATTTGAAAAAAAAAAAAACCCTGTAATCTTCATAATCGCAATTCTTTCGCAACTTTTGAAGGATTGGAAGAGTTGGCCGTTGGTGCCTAAGACCGCTTCGTCGCCATCTTTGACAAGGTAAAAGACGCAAGGCACGCTGGGAAATGCCTTTTTACTGCTTTCTACCGAAACTGCAGCAGACAAAACTTCACGTTTGACAATTTTCTTTCTTTCATTTTTTTTGGGGGGGGGGTTGGGGGGGGGGGGGAGGGGGTGAGGAGGGGCAGTAATTCTCCTAATTTCAATTTTTTTTCTGTAAAAATTACCGAAAAATCGTAAGGGTAAACAGATCTGGAGCCGTGGCAGAGATGTGGAATTTCCACTGTATATGGTTCTTAGTAATACCTATACTTGCACGTTATTAGAAGAGATAAGAAAGTGAACAAACTGACAACTACACACACCTGACTTCACACCACAATGATCAACTTATCCAATACTTTCAGCCGTCATCGGCAACATACTCACATGACCAGTGGATACCCACACTGAATCAGAATCAGACCATGCTAAAATACCTAATGGTGAGTTGACAAAGGGCACTAGACTCGACAGTCTTGGTACCTGCATAGTAGGGCTGTTGGGGATAGGTGTGGTGGCCAGGTGGAGGGGCAGGCGTGTAGGCTGGTGGAGCGCCCATGGGTGCCATGGGTGGCCCTTGCTGCACTGGGTAGGCTGGGGCAGATGGGGCGGCAGGGGGCTGGGAGTAGGCAGGAGAGGGGCCTTTTTTACCTGACAAGGAAAAAAAAATGGATTGCATCAGTCACACACCCAACAGGTCAGTCACTTCCTTAATGTCCAGGTCCTGGGTGATCATATGTTTAGGTTCAAGTCAGGAGTGATCATAGCCTTGATAAGCTCCATAATTCATTTTCCTTTGGTTAGGTCAACTCAAGCTCTGTACATTTACTTACTATCCCTCAAATTCATGAATAGTATTTCTTGAAAAAAAAAAAATTTTGTTTTTCATTACAATAAATTTTGCCTATCAACACCGTGTAAGCCTCTGAGAGTGCGCACACACATGCATAGATGTCTGTGCATGTTATATGCATCAATGCACTTGTGTGTGTGTGTGTGTGTGTGTGTGTGTGTGTGTGTGTGTGTGTGTGTGTGTGTGCGAGAGAGAGAGAGAGAGAGAGAGAGAGAGAGAGAGAGAGAGAGAGAGAGAGAGAGATCTGCAGTATAACAAATGGATGAAAGCGATCAAACATAGCCTAAAAGTGGACACTGTTTGCAGTCCCACACTGTAGTATAGTCTACCACACCTGTTTATGGAGCTGCCTAAATACAGTGGCCATAAAATGATCACTCCATGTCTTCTGTGGCAGTGCCATCAGGATCTCATTTTACAGCACCCTATCTCATGTGATAACCAACTATACTCTAAAAACCCTTTCACATAACTCAAGTCTCTCGATCAAGAAAAAGAAAAAGGCTATTTCTGCACTCTTTCTTTCGCTCATCTCACTATCTTATGGTCACACCAGATGAGTTTTGAGGAGGAGAAATTAAGCAGTAAGCAAACGACTAGACATCTGTCTTGGGTGCTGAACTCATTCCCCACTTTGGCGTTTCATCCATGTTGTTTAGTCAATGCATGTTAAGTAAGGCATTCTGACTTCATAACTTCACTAAAGAGTAACAAGTTACAAGCAGAATCATGCTGGACACAGAATATGAGAAAAAGGATAAATTCTTGATCCATCTTGGTGAAGGTGAAGAGAAGGAAAATGAAGCCTAAAGGAGATGGGGTTTGCAGAGCACCTGACCTTCACCACTACTCTGATTGGCTGATCACCTTCGATGTGTGAGTGTTCAACCCCAAACTGTACGATTCTCTGTTTTTTGTCTCGCTTATGCAGATGGTCATACCTTCCAAGTGTCAAAAAGGAGCGTGAGAGCAAATTCTTGAAAAAGAGACTTTCTTGGTGTGATATGTACTATAAGCACAGTGTAATCTGAGATCCAGTATATGATAATGCTCTTTCTTTCTTTTCCCATGCCCTGACTCTTTGCACAGCCATTTATCCATCCATTTGTGGTTATATCGTCTTGTTTCAGCCCCTTCCCCTATCTTTCCCCTCTTTCCTCTACACATGCACTCCTCTTCCTTTTCTCTCTATCTTCTTTCTTTCCAATAGTACTACTTCTTTTCTTTTTTTTTTAATACTTTTTCTTACATTTGTTTTTTTTTCTCTTTTTCTTGTTGTGGGTTCTTTTTATTTGTCTGTCTGTCTCATTTGGAAGAGAATATTTTCGTTCTCTCTCTCTCCGCCTTGGCTTAAGGCTGTGTCAGGCCAACTGACATAGGCTGGAACACCAAGGCTACATCAAAATGTTGTTATGGTCTGCACAGTTATGCGGGGGTTGTCTTCAGTTGTGACAAGCTCCTAGCATAACATTATCAGTCTCCAAAATCCCTCAAGGTCGGAGAGTGGCTGCCCATGTGGCGGGGCAATCAAAAACGGTCACATACGTTATGTTCTCATCCCAGCTGATGCATTTGTACCATAGTGTTCAAGTACTTCAGGTGTTTGGATGATCCCTGGAGTCTTTTAGCCTGGGTACAGGAACAACAACAACAAATTCTCTCTCTCTAAAAACAGAACCTTTTCTTTCCATCTTTTGTTCTTCTGTCACGCAAGACAATCAGCGGAGACAGCTGAAATTTTTCATGTGGTACAGTGGATCAGGGAAATACAGGAAACAGTGTGCATACTCAATTGTTCGTGTTCGGACAGCCAGATGCACCACTCCAAAGCTCAGTTCTCAAGAATGGAACTCACCAGTATCTCTCAGGATAGGATAAACTGGCTATACTAGTTATAGCCCAGTGGACCACAGAGGGCCACACCAGGGCTGAGTGTCTCTCAGGAAAAGGAGCTGCCTTCTGGGTGTCCCTTGGACTGGCTTACAACACACTATTACAATCACAACTTCAATACCTATCAGCATGACTTAACGACAGGAAAGGAGACAGACCAGCCGAGTCCACGTGGGTTACTCTGTGGTATGTTTCAAAAACCTTGGTGGAGGCTGACAACTTCCAACATGAGCTTACAAACTGTCAAATGCTGAGCTTACCAACGATTGTGGATCCTGTCTGACAGATGTGGTCATTCCAACTTTTGACACTGCTGAATGATGGAAGGATAACCAGAACTGGACATTCAGAACAGTGCCACTGATCTCTAAATGGCAACCACAGACCTCTGTCACGATACAAAACAGGGCAGGGACAATGATCACCAGCCGATCCCCCCCAGATAGAGACCCCTTTGAACCAAAAACAGCATCTTCAAATGCAATGTTGGCTATGTAGAGGAGGAAGGTGCGGAGAACAGGGCGAGGGGTCCCATGGATACACCTCCCAGGTGATGAAATCAGGCCGCCACTTCTCTAAAGCTGCCTGATCTGTAGCGGACATGGTATCCTCTGATGCCTACTCCTGCAGGGTTGAGGAAGTAGAAGCTGGGAAGCATGTATTGTAAGGTCCATATGAGCGGGAGAGGGGACAGGATAGGGAGACCAAGTCTGTCCCCCTGCCCATTTCTCTGTGCCTTGGCTATGGGGGAGTCCCGCTGTTATCCTTCCTTGGAGGAGAATGCTTGGGGAAGAGAGAGAGAGAGAGAGAGAGAGAGAGAGAGAGAGAGAGAGAGAGAGAGAGAGAGAGAGAGAGTGAGGTGTGTGTGTGTGTGTGTGTGTGTGTGTGTGTAGTTGTGTGTGTGTGTGTGTGTGTGTGTGTGTGTGAAGTCAAAGGGCTTACCCTGAGTGCCATGGCTCATGGAGGAGGCAGTGCTAAAGGAGTCCTGATGCTGTCTAGACGCATCATGGTCCTTAAGCAGAGGACTGGCCAATATCATGTGCCTACGCATGCATATGTGTATGTGTGTGCCTCTGGATGTGTGCGTTTGTCCTTGAGTGTGTGTGTGTGTATGTGTGTGTGTGTGTGTATGTGTGTGTGTGTGTGTGTGTGTGTGTGTGTGTGTGTGTGTGTGTGTGTGCGCGCGCGTGTGTGTGTGTGTGTACATGCATATATGTGTGTGTAAAAGTTTGCAAAGCATGGGTATTTGTTGCTAATATTCATAACAAACACTCCTAACCATGGGGAGGGGTTAAAGCCCATCCCCCATCCCACCCCTTCACCCCTGTCCACCAAGGCCACAGGACAGTGGATGTTAACTGAGGTGGGGGCCATATCTGACTGCCCCCAAATGTCCTGTACCCATAGGAGAGAATTCAGCATCTGATTGGGATACACCAGGTGGCAGCAGTCAACACTTGCCACACCCAGAGGCGTGTGAACTGACCGAGGGTGGTCATCAGCATCCAAAACATCCATAGATGAGGAGACCGACCTACTACAGAACTGCGGCTGTGTCAGCAAAGCCAGGGGTAGCTGGCTGTGTAACCCACAACACTATAAATATACATACTGTCATGGTAATCAGCACATATCCTAACTCAGGGTGGTTAATAATGTGGTGGAGTGATGCCTGACAGCCTTAGCATTAAAGTGTGGATTGGCTACCCAGCTTAACCACATACGAGGCTGTTGGAGACAGGGCATAATTATGGTGCGAGTGTATCCCACCTGCCTATTGTAAATATTATCTGAGAAAGAGATGGAAAGAGTAGGATGGGGTTGGGAGCAGAGCCAATACTCCCCTTCTGAAAGTTCTTCTGTAAATTACGAAATAGTCAAAGGAACCTTAAATAATTTCACAATCCATTTTCACCCTCACTCCCTGCCCACTCACTTGTGGGGTTAACCAAAGAAACTGTATTGTACAACGGCAGATGCCTAATTTGTACGCCATGTCCGCTGTATACCCTCGCCTCTTCTCAAACTCATCCTTGTGGTCTGAGTGTCTTGCGCACAAGAACACTAGACCAGGAATCCAAGGTGTGAGGTGGATCAGAAATTGAACCAGCCACAAGACTTGTGGCCCAGGTAGCTATCCCAAGTTCGATGGACAAAGTGCATGTGGTGAGATACAAGTGGGAGAACAAAGAAAACAAAAGAGAAGAGATCGATTGTTATGAAAGAGATGCTTAGTTTAACACCAGATGTGTCCTGAATCCACAAGTAAAATGGTATGGGGAGGGGGGGGGGGGGGGGGGGGGTCAGTGAAAGCATCAAAAGAAGGAAAAACAGAAGCAACATACATGAAAATCGAAATGGAGATTGGCTGAGACAGAAAAACAGCCTAAAAAGGTGGTAACAGCATGGTGCTGGCCAAACTAAATGAGGAAAGGAAAGTCTGTTACAGTGTTAGATGGAAGATGGTGAGCAGGTGCACATTGCCTCGTTAGCCACTAAATTTCTGCCTACTGGGCTTTCCAACTGCTACAGCTTGCATGGGTTTGACTTGGTACAGTATACGAATCACGATGCCAAAATTCAGGTTTGTCTTTAGGACATATCATCATATATTTCATGATCAGCATAATCAGTCATTTGTTGGCAGTCAAATTGGAAAGAAAAAGGTGAATACAGTAAACGCTTGGGTGAAAATGCTGCTGAGTGCAGACTAATGGGTGGTAAAATGAAGTATGCAAAATTATAGTGTTTGTAACTAGGACCTATAAGCATATACCATGAAAATCATTAGTCTCTATCATGTTTGTAATGTAACTAAGACAAGCTACAAGCAAGTACCATGAACACTATTAGTTCCTGTTGCATCAGCCACCTTCCCTTGGCCAGAGAGCCAAAAGGCAGTCTCGCTATCTTGCCTTTTCCTAGCCTGACTGAGCGACTCACCAAGTGTGGGCAGTTTCATGAAACTCTTACACTCGCCAAGCAAGCAAGGATTCTTGCCACACTGCCTCAATGGAACTCAACTCAGTCTTGCAGTTTTCGTATAATCTTGTTTACAGTTGGACAGACAAACAACAGATGAAAACATACAGTTTCTTTGCAGAGGTTTAAATGTGGGCCCTCTTTAGATTCCTGAGGAGTGTGAGAATGGAAATCCATCCCAGAGCTACTCTAAAACAACCTCATAACATGATGAACTACCCTACCCACGCATTGATCAATACAAAATAAGCCTAGCCTACTCTGGAGCATATATATCTGGAACTCACTTCCACCTAGTCTACAAAATATGAAAACGTTAAAACTTTTCAAGAAAATCTACATAAATACTTTATGTCTCAATAATTTGATTATTCGCTTAAAATCATTAGCATCCATTCACAAAGTCTTCTAAAAACCAAACTATTGAATACACCATCTAAACATATAACCTACTCATTATCTCTCATCCCCACTCCCACTCTGTCTACCATCCCTCTTCCTTCCTCCACCTAGTGCCCTACCATTCTCTCTCCCTCCCCCTCCTCTGAACTCTCTCTGTGTTGTTTTGTTTGTTTGTTTGTATGTTTGTTTCCTTTTGTTTGACTACCCACCATGTCATCATTATGTTTGTGAATAGTCTGCTTATCATTGTAGAATTAGATTATAATGTTGCTACGTTGAATTGTCAGTATGAATGATATGTGTTGAAATAATGTATACTTGATCAGTAAAACTACCTGTATGCATGACAAGGACAGATTGTAAGGCTAGGCTTTGTCCTAAAATCTTCATCCTTGTGTATTAAGATCTATCAATCTATCGAACTACATTTCTCATCTTCATCCCCCTATGTACAGACACTTTGAAGAAAGTCACTAGATTTATGTCTTACCATCTATCTTTTGCAATTATACTGATTTTGCCTTTAACTTCCTCATTTCCTGTTCATGTTCAGTCGTAAGATATATGTGCAATGGTGTCGGCTACCTCTTCCTGAACTAACGTCACAATAGTATTGTGCAAGACCGTTGTGGCAGTTATTTATTTATTTTCATTTTTTGGTCAAAACATGCATTCATCCACGAGGCATCGTTTGAAGCGATCGTAACGATGAGCGAAAGGGCAAAACCGTAGCATCTCAATCACGCCGTCACGGATATCATTCACACAGTTGCGAAGGCGATTATTGAGTTGACCTTTGGCCTCAAAATTCGGGAATCACAAAACCAACTCAAAACAAAGTCAGTTGCGACGACAAGAGATTGTATATTCTGTAAACATTACCAGTGTAAGCCATGTAACTGTACCTACCTGATTTCGACATATTTAGGCTTGAAGCGTTGCAGGACAAGTGGGGGGAGATCACCAACCGTACAGGCTTTTTGTGGACTGACGTTTACACAAATCAACAAACACATGTGACCATGACCAGAAAAAGGAAACTAATCGAGAAACAACACAGTTTATGAAATGTGTGAAATTTGTTATTCGTGGACAAAATCACTTTTATTAGATTTGACTTAGGATAAACAAAAATATTCTAACATTAAATTCCAATATATTTGCACTGTAACAGTATGAAAATTTCCATTTTTGCCGGAAAATGAAAGCAAATATATGAATTAAGTTTCCTGATCTGTAGAGCCGCCTGTAATCAGGGGTAGACAACTGAAGGCGTTTGGCATATTTGACTCAGCAGTGGAAACACGTTACGTTTTTCTGCTTTGTCCGTGCCAGAACTAAACTCAGTTTCAGAATATTTACATTGACAGGTAATTTATTTTTCTCCTTATTCTTGTTTTGGCTTTTTATTTTGACCGAAAGTGAATTTGCCCGTTACTTTTTTTATTTTCCATTTTGTGTCGGTCGCACACGACCGCCATATTGTCTCACTTCTCTCGCAGTTTGGAGCTTCTGGATTTTGATGATCGTTTGTGAAATGCTGATCTCATTTCGTCAGCTGGTAAAGGTTTTGTTGTCTTGAAGTTAATATTGTGTATTTGGAAAACAGCGTGTGGCAAAGGACAAAGTAAAGCGTTTGAAGGTCTGAAACTAAAAGCGCAAGCTCGAGAGAGTGATGAGATTAGAATTACTACAAAACCAGATTGAGATCAGAGTTGAGCACATTGAGAAGATTCACATTGTAACGATCGTCTGCCTTTGCTGTTGACGACCAGTGTCACTTACGAATTTGAATTTTTCAGGTACTAAGATGCATAATTTCATCATTTTGTGTATTTGAAGAACCACGTTTTCTGTAATTCGTTGAACATTACTTTGGGTGTTATGATAGCACTTGTTCATTGTCCTAGAATCACTGAATTAAATAACGGGTTTTAAATTACTAGCTGAGGTTTTTTTCTCTTGACAGAGAAAAATAATTATCAACCGTACACGTTGCTTATGCAGTCGGTCATTGCATGAACACTTGGGCATACAGAAAAGCTGATTTAAAAAAAAAATTTTTTTAACACAAATCTATCGTGATCTAGATGTGATAGATCTGCCCTGTCTGATATTTGGAACTAGACTTTATTCCCAAAAGAATGTTAAGAACATTGCATTAAAACCTTGCAGAATATGTATTGGAAGGATAGGCTGTCATGTAAGCCGATCAGTCCAAGGTTCTGTCATACTGACGTCTTAAGACTTGGCAAGCTAAACGTTTTTAATAAGAAATTCTTATGTTAAGTCACATTATATAAATACTTGCAATTATAGTGGCCATTTTTACTACTAGTAGGTAGGTATCCGAACATCTTTCCAAGCTTTTGGCTGTTAGTTATCAGATATTTACTGGAAATTAAGAGTGGATGTAACCATTTAAAGTCCATTCCTAACCGATCAACACTTGTAATATCAGTCCTTCAGAGTTTGGTTTCCAGTCCTTTTTTCCTAAAAGAGAGAAAATGTTGGCCATGTAAGCAGTGATCAACCAAGGATGAAATAAAAATAGTACAAATTGTCATCCAGAGAAATCAGTGTGTCACGATGAACAGTTTGGCATGATCATTAGTTGAATACTATAAAAACGCTGTGGTGCATTTTGATGGATTTTATTATCAAGACAGTGTCTATTCATGACTCAACTGCAGTCAGTTTATTCTGACAGTTTTGCTCACTTGCAGTTTGGAACTCAGGTTTTAAAAGCGAAATCATCAGTTTTGGTTGCAGCTGGACATGCCCATTTGTTTTGAAAAAGGTCCCTAACTTTGCTGACCATTTTGTTTTCGATTGCTGACGGGCTACAGCTTAAATGGTTAATTGTTTAGCAAAACGAAACGTTAGTGGCAGAGTTTTCTCTCCAATACACTTATGGTAAAAGCTGGATAAGCTTAGTTTCAAACAAAGCTAGAATATGATCACCTTGTTATTTACCATGCAAACACCTTAATGAACTATTTTGCAGTAACTAACTGATTGTATCATGTAAACTATGGAATGCTTTGCCAGATATGTGAATCAATAGGTCACTTGTCCGCTGGTATAATGTATCAGTAGGACAGTTGGACATTTTAAGTGTGAATCTTATTGTTTTGTCCAGAGGACAACATTCTAGTGCATCACTGGCTATGTGAGAAAATATTGGGCTGGCGTGAACCCAGGTTTCTTGGGTTTTGGCAACATTTTCTTACTGCTGTTTGAGGTTACTTCACTCGCTGTTTTTAATTTGTAGAGGGTATTTTCACCCCGGTTTGGATATTTTTAAGAGTAAAACCGGATATCTTGCCCATGCAGTGATCAGTGTGCTAGTTATTTATTGTGTTTCGTTTTCTTTTCAAAATCCTTGGAGGCAGTGAAAGAAATTAGTCTTTTATTAGTTTTAATACCTATTTTTAGTGTTTGTTCAACTCATTTGATAACATGTCACTATTGTGACTCAGAAAACAGGCAGCTATACATTCTTAGCAACATTAAACTGCCCAAAGAGCTAGATTCAATACTTCAAAAAAAAAAAAAAAAAAAAAAAAAAGGAAAAAAAAAGCCAATGTAAGGTTGAAATCACATAGCCAGTAGCTGTAGGAGCAATGAGGTGTTAGAGGTTCACTGTATCTGGGAGATGACATGATGTAAGGCAGGACCCACCTTTCTCCTCCTGCCATCTCTAACCTTCCCTGAACTAAGTCGGGTACCTATTTACTGCTGGGTGTACAGAGAGGTCATGAAGCAGAGAAAATCTGAGCCCACAAGTGGTTCAAACTCACGACCATCGGATCTGAAGAAAAACTGATTTTTTGACTAAAGGCCCTTCTGATTCAACACTACTCAACAGAAAACACATTACCAGTTTTCATTACAAGAAAAGGTATCTTAAATTTAAAAAGAAACTTTAGATTAAATTTCCTGGGGGGCTATCTGAGGATTTGTAGTATTCCAACTCTAGTTTAATTCTTGCTGTACAAGAATGGATGGTTCATTAACTTGTTGTCAGAGTGTAATTTAAAAAAAAGGATATGGAACTTTGTTGCTTCATTGATTGAACAAGAACTTGGAATCTAACAATAAGGACAGATCCGGAAGAGTAATACATTAGCAAAGATTAGGACAGCAGGCAGTACATCAATCACTTAACGTTGAAAGTGAATCGTTGCACTTGTTTTCTTTTCTGGTTGCTTTTCTCTCTCTCAACATCTTGGCTCTCTCTCTCTCTCTCTGTCTGTCTCACTCTCTCATTTTTTTTCCAAAACTTGTTGAGACCATCTCTTGAGAGATTATAATGACATAAGTTCTTTGAATTGCATGAAAATGGATGATCTGATATTAACCATGCAGTATTAAGTCAGTCAGAATTTTGTTCACTGCATCTTTTTTCCAGCCAAAACTGATTGGGTGCTGTATGTGATACCTAGAAAATATGAAACTTGAAAGCCACTGTGCTTGCTTCAGCATGTTGTTATGGCTTCAGTGTTGACGTGGCTGGCTGGGTTATGTATCACTTATATCAGAAACTGTTCTGCTCTGATGACAGAAGCTTCTGATGTCTCCACTCACTTTGGTTTTTGTAAAGAAAAATGCATTCATTTAAATCTATAAGGGGGTGATAAGATGCAGAACACTATATCAAGAGTGAATGTCATGTGCACTTCGAAAAGGTAAGGAGTGAATTTGAGTTCCATAACATAAAATATGCTCAAAGTGTGTGTCTTGGGAACCCTGCAAGAGCAAATTTGCACAATTTGGTTTTAAGAACTCAAGCTACAAAATGAATATGGGAAATGGAATGCAGAATGCTGGGAATTTGTCACTTAAAACAGTGTTAGCAGTTAGGCCTTTGGCTAGAATCTTGTGAGCCTGATTCCTGGTGTTATAAAATCCCTTCATATTCCAGGGAGTTCTTCATTATCAGAACTGATAATTAGAAAGGCATCACTGTCATGGTTAACTTGGGCATATCCAGCCATACTTTTCACACTGCAAGCCATTTGGGCTACTCTCCTCTTCCTCCTTTAAATTCTGCAAGAAATAGACGTAACATAGCATACAGCACCAAATGGGGGGTTCATTTTAAACTCTCAGTTTTGCTAGATTTAAGTTAACTAGGTCAAACTCACCATCCTGCTTTCAATGGAAATTGTGATGCCGTGGTCCACTTGGGGATCTGCATTTAACTGTAAAATGTAGGAAAATGGAAGTAATACAGTGCTGTTTTAGATGTAATATGGTAAGCTGAGATTTAATTGCATTAGCTGTGAAAAAAAGGTCCAAAAAAGCCAGCAAATTTGCCGAAGTGTGCAAGATAAGAATTTGACATGGTAAAAATAGTCAGCCAAATAAGGAGTTATAATACAAACTGCATCATCATGGAAGCGTATATGCGTGGTATCGTGGTTTAAGCTGCGCCAGTGGCCCGATACCTCCGTCTTCAGCTGGAGTTTTCTTTCGGGGTGCCTCACCCTTAGCTCATGGCCCGTGCGTCCTGCCCTGTGAGCACAGGGGGGATTGTTTCTCCGGGGATCCCACCCCGGGGCTAGAGGTTATACCGCGCCTCTTGACCGCATGATGAGCCCGTCATAGGACACATGGGGTATTTCAGTGAGGACAACAGTGCCACCTGTTGACCCACCCCGTCCTGATAGGAACATCGCCAGTTGGTCCGGGACTGCTTATTCTGCCAGGCAAGCCTGACTTATATCGCAGCTAACCCCCATATCTGAGGGCCATTCCCCTATCCGCCACCCGGGGACCCGCCGAGTTGGGGATGGTCGCCCCACTACTGAATTGGAAGCAGCCTGGTCCCGGTAATGTTGGCCTGAGCCTGGTGAAATATCCTATCTGCTGCTTAAGAAATGTTCCAATGTCCCCGAGAGGCTCAGAAGGAAGTACTGGCCAACACCGACAGCAGTGGAAGCCAAGCTGTATGGCACCCTGGAGGAGCTGCGACGGACGGCAGCCTTCATCGAGGACACCGGGCTGCTCATCTAACGGGATGGCGAACGAGGAAGAAGAAGAATACAAACTGACCATGTGAAATATGCCTCACTGAAAAAACTAAAACAAAAATAAGTTGTGCTTGCTGTCTCACCATATGCATTACACTTCAGGTTCTGCCATATTAGTTATGATGAGTGTTACTTGTTGTTCTTTCCCTCAACAGTAGCGGTTAATCTAGTTGGGAACAAACGAAGAAATTAAATGAAAATGCCCCAAATGGCATGATTCTTGGCAAAAGAAGCGAAAACAAAATCATGAGAGAAGAGGAAGAACTAACCAGTCAGTAGTTTGCAAACTGCTGTCTTTGGCTTCATCAAGTTTGTGAGAATACTTCTGCCAAAGTGAGAACTTCAAGCTGTACGGTCAGACTTTTGTTTATATAAATGTTCTCCAGTTTGCTATACTTGTAGTGTACATTAGTTCTAGAAATGGTGCTTGTGAAGGAACAGATGTTAGGAAATGAAATGCCGCTGAAGGGTATTTTTGCAGCCGCTTTTCTCTTTTACTTTCAGTTAAGTGTCTAGGAATTGGACAGGTCTGAGGAAACCTACTGATTTAAAAGAAAAGAAATGTGTATATATATATATGCGTGTGTAAATTGTTGTTTACAGAGTGTGTTGTGACAACAGTGAACTAATGTTTTGCCAGCTAACACACATGGCCTGTGGTGGTGAAACTCTCCTGTTCTCTTCTCATGCTAGCCATTTGTCAGGTGTAGTGTCTTGGCCGATTTTTTTTTGTGGGTCCTGAATAATATTAATTTGATTTGTAATTGTAACATATTGAGTAAACTGCATATAATCAACTGAAGCTTGCAGAAGCTTGGAGTTTGACAGATAATGCAGAAGTAAGTTGATCAGTTGAATTTTCATTTGATGTGCCTGGCTTGGCAAGGAAGCAACATCTGGCAGAGAACTGGTGTTGGTTCAACAGGAAATTTTTGTCAGGTTCCTGACCCTTCATTAGTCTCAGTTCATTTGCATCTGCTCTAAAGGTTACTGTATTCAAGAACAGATGTAAACTTAGGAAGATGAGAAGTTATTTCCTGTGTAACACATCAGCGCGTGTGTGTACATGTGAGTGTTTTGTTTCCAGAAACATACTGAAATTGGGTCAACATGGTGCTGTAAGAGAAGCTGAAAGTGAAAGCAAGTACGGTCTCTGCACACCTTGGCAAGACTGAAGAGGGGAGAAAGCCAGCGGCACATTTGACTTTCTCCCTTTTTTAGTCACTTTGGAAGAGTTGAGGAGGAGGAACGAATCAAAAACATCATCATGAGCCGTGGTCAAAATCCTCATGGTCTGAAACAAATTGAACTGGACCAGATATGGGACGACTTGAAATCAGGGATTCGAAGTGTGTACCGACGACAGAGCATGACAAAACAGCGGTACATGGAACTGTATACGTATCCTTTTTTTTTTTTTTGAATTCCGGCAAAATCGCCCTTTGATTTTATTATGAGTTTGACAGTACTCTACGTTTTTTTTTTTTTTTTTTTTTTTTTTTTAACCTCATGAAAGGTCTAGGGTTGTACAATATTCTTGTTTGTTATTCTTGTTTCTTTGTATTTTCTGAAGTTGTTGGATTACAAGGTGCTTAGGAAAGTTGGGCTTATACTCTTAGTCATTGATTTAACAAACTATTTTGTGATAAAATCTCATTGAAAAAAATAAAGATATGCTTTCATTTATACCACCCATTAATTTCACTACATTAGTATTTTAAATATAGCTAAATATTATCAATGCTTTATTTCGTTCAAGTATATTGCAAACATGTAAAAGCCTTGTCCCTGTAAGGGGTGTCAGGGGCTGTTCCAGTACAGATACAGCACCCATGCTCTCTGGAAGTTCTGTGCTGGCAACTTCCTCTCTTTCTTTAACTCTGTTTTTCTTTCTTTCTTTATTGTTTTATACTGTTTTTCTGCCTTTTTGGTTCATCCTACTTTCTTTGTTCTTGAAACTCTTGACACTTCTGGTCACAATCCATCACATGCTGGCTTTTTTTTTATATTTTTTTTATTATCTGGCGCCAAGGTAAGAAGGATTGTGATAATTTATGCATAGGGTTGACAGAAGCTATCCAGTGTACTGTGTCCATTTGGCCATACTTAATTTTTTTTGTATTTTCTGTTTCACATAAATGCTAGTTTTCATTTATTGTATTGTGGGTTCAGGAAGTCAAGCAGACTGGCTGGCGCCGCAGGCACAACCTAGTCATATCTGAGCAAGGATGTCATGAGTTGGTTTTGTTGTTTTCTTTCTTTTTTTTTTTTTTTTAAGGAAGTAATCTTTTTCAGGAACAAACTGTTTTAGTATGTAACTACAGCGTTTGAGTTTGATAGCTCTGAAACGGCCCTGTGTGTGTGTGGTTGGTAGGGCAGTAATAATAAAAGCTGTTAAACTCGACAGCTTTTGACCTGAATGGAACTGACAGGTTGTGTTGACATTGAGTACAGTCGGTGTTAGAAAATGTATGCAATGATACCAACTTGTGTGTAATTTTCATAGCACTAGGATGTTTCCATGATACTTGATAGTAACATGAATGAGAGCAATTTGACAGTCAATAGCACCAGGACGTTTCCATGATACTTGATAGTAACGTGAATGAGAGCAATTTGACAGTCAAGTGGACTTCTGTTCAAAAGTTTGAAATGATCATCATTCGTTGCACTTCAGTAACACTTAGTTCATTCTGTGAAATTCGCTTCATTTCAACAGAAACCCATCAGATATTTTTCATTCTTCATTTCTTCATGGAAGAATAAAGGACTTCGATCAAGTTTCTGATCTGGTAACAAGGGCGTGCTTTGCACAAGTTATGGTGCAGGTGGGTTTGAAAGTGCTGACTGGATTGAGCAAGTTGTCTATAAAAATGATAAAACCCTCAATCCTTTATTTCTCCTGTTGTTCCCCAGGACCTAGATGGCTTTTTGACACCAGTCTGGGCTTAATTGAGGTTTGAGAGTTTTTCACCTGTGTACTTATAAGGTTAATCGAAACTTTGTGTTTCGTTTGCATAAAAGTCAAGCATATTCATTTTACAGCTCGTGTGTATATTCTTTTAAGTATGATGTTCAGGGATTTTACATCTCTCTCTCTCACACACATACACACACACACACACACACACACACACACACACACACACACCACACACACACACATCATTTGAATGACATCCTGTAGAATACATTCAAAAGTTCTTGAATTGACACGATATGAACTGCATATCATATTATCAATGTCGATAAATAATATGAATCATTGTTTTAAGCACACACACATGCATGTATATTGGCATGTACAAGTGCACACGCACACGCGCGCGCGCACACACACACACACACACACACACACACACACACACACACACACACACACACACACACACCACACACACACACACACACTTATAATTATATGAATCCTGTCTTGTAATTACAGTTGTCTCCTCAATCGAATCCTGGTTTGTTGTGATATACATGTTATCATGACTGTAGTGAATGTCACTCTTCACTTGACGTCATTGCAGTAATTGTAAATTCAGTATTGATGTCTTTGTTTCAAATGTTTGATCTGTTACTATTACTTATAGTTGCTGATTTTATTGTGGATAATCGTTTGACAGTAAATAAAATTAGGTAAAGTAATACAAATCTTACTCTTTGAATTTTGACGAAAGGGTTGTCGACACGTTTCTTATGATTAGGTGTTCCAAGACAAGAGCCCGTTTTCATTGCAAATTCAGTGAATGTAAAGCAGAAGTGTTTTCAGAGAATAAATGTTGGCATTGCCAAAGGGACCACTGTCGCCGATATAAAAGGAAGAGAGGTCGCAGTTTACATGTCTTCTTAGGTCAGGCCAGGAGCTGAAAGAGGTTTGGGTCAGTAATAAAGCAGACAAGAACTGTTTTCAGAGAGAGTGATTGGTGGCACATACATGTCCTTGACTTGTCCCAGTCATGTGTACAACTATTGCACCAGTGTGCACGGTCAGGGTCAGGCGTCTGGCATGACAGGACAGTCCGTCCAGCGGCCAGGGGTACGCAACAAGCCACGCCAAGCCTCTGGGGGCGCTCAGTTTGTGGGCCATGAACTGTACAAACGGATGAAAGAGTTCCTCAAGTCCTACCTTGTCAACTTGTTGAAGGTAGATGATTGTTTAAAGACGGTATGTTTAGTTTTGTTTCTGATGCTTTGTCTCGCACAAAAGTTTCAGAACCTTTCAGTGATTGTAATGTTCTGTTGGTTTACGTGTCAGGTTATGAGTGGTCTCCTAGTCCTGTTTGTTTGATATGTGTGTGTGAAGAGGTGCATGTGTGGACCAGGCATAAACCTTTTATTTTCCAGTCATCTGATACCCAAAGATCAAGATTGGTATGAGTGCGATATGCTTGTGTGACTCTAAAGATGTATGCAAACCTGTGTACCTCCAATTTGGTGTACGAGATTATGCTTGAGTGCTTCATTTCACCATTACACTTTCTTACAATACATTTAGCTCTAGTGATAGCTAGAATTACCCTTTCTTAAGAATCACTTCAGGACTCTCACTGAGCTTTTGAGAATGCAATGTCTTATTTGATACGAAGAATACCCGCCACGGTTGAGTATATTCTGCAGCAACTCTTTCAGTTTTTGATGGCAGTCTGTCCTTTTGGAATGGCCAAGAACAGAAGTTCTGTCGTATTCGCATGAAAAAGCAACAACAAAAAAACAAAAACTAAATGGCAAATTAAAAAAAAGACAAGGAAAGTAGAAGACGTGCAGGAAAACTTATGCCCTTCACAACCAGAAACCACAGGTGCAAAGCACCATTTGCTGTCAAACATAAACATGCTTTTACGTTTCTCAGTCAGGCGATAGACTGAAGGTGCCCCAAAATCTACCCAGGGGCATTTTGGTACCTAGATGCCAGATTCAATTTTTTTTAGTCTTCAGCAGTTGCACAAGTGCTATTGTTGTTCTAGTGGGCCATTATATTGCTGAACAGCATTATACTAAGGAGGATAATCAGTAACGATGGGTGCTGTTATTTGATTCCAAGGCAGTGTCACTTTGGCCACCAGAAGAATCTGAATGTGGATTGGAATGCACCACATCGAGAAAGGAGATCAGGAAGACCACAAAGA
Source organism: Conus canariensis (assembly GCA_033310375.1). Lineage (NCBI taxonomy): Eukaryota > Metazoa > Mollusca > Gastropoda > Neogastropoda > Conidae > Conus > Conus canariensis. The sequence goes on along the minus strand of CM065740.1, from coordinate 15,786,087 downwards.
CGCATGTTCTCGGGAGGTTTTGCTCTTGTCTACAATGAAAAATACTGCCTTCACACACACACACACACACACACACACACACACACACACACACACACACACACACACACATAGAAAAGGGCATTGAGTATGTTCGCTGCATGATTGGCAAAAGTGATATTTAGCTTTGAACTTTGTAACGGTGAATGGTCATGAGAAATTTATTGAGCTGCTATAAGTGGAAAATGACCACCGACGTTGTGCTGTGCATGCTTTGAGATTACGTTTTTCTCCAACAGATTACACTTTTCAGATTTCCATATTATGCTTGGATCTCTTGAGCGGATAAACAACTCTGCACATGGGGAAAAAAGATGGCTTTAGAGAGAATGTGTGTGTGTGTGTGTGTGTGTGTGTGTGTCTTTCTGACCAGGAAGGCTGGGTTAAAATCCTCCACCCTGAGGTGCACACTGATCATTAGAAACTCGCTTTCCACCCATCCCCTTCTAATATTCTAGTCTTGGTAAAAAATGTCCAGTACACCTGGAAACCTAGTGAAGCGAGAAATGTGGTTCCTTGAATTGTCCAGTAGAAACACCTAACATACGGCCAGAGTGAATGGTCAGAGGATGCTTGCCTTGCAAAGCCCTCCCCCCTTGCGTCCCTGACCATACCAAGCCTTAAAGGAAGAATGGATGGAGGGGGGACATACGAAGAATGAAAGTACTGAGATCGGACGCTGGTGGAATGGATAAGATGAAGTGTATGTGATGTATGTTGACTGACAGGATGGTCAGGACCTGCTGGATGAACAGGTCCTGCAGTTCTACACCCGCCAGTGGGAGGACTACCAGTTCTCCTCCAAAGTGCTGGACGGAATATGTGCCTACCTCAACAGACACTGGGTGCGACGGGAATGTGACGAGGGAACCAAGGGCATCTACTACATTTACTCGGTAAGGACTCGGACGTTTTTCTTTAGCCCTTAGGCTGCCAGGGAATTTAGCCAAGAACCTGAACTCATTTGCCAAGAAATTTTTAGAGAAAATCAGGTGGTTGCTTAAAAAGAAATATTGTGAGCTCAAGTGTGAACTAACATACATAAAAGTATATATATTCTGAAAGGAAGATGAATGGACAATACAGGAAAAAATGTTTTATTGTATTTTCTGTGAGTTTTTTTTTTTAGACCAATAGAACTTTTTAAAAATGAAATATTTGAAAACACAGAACATATTTTCTGTTCTAATTATCATTATTTGTCGTTGCTAGATAAGTATAGTTAGTAACTTTTGCACAAAAATGTGTCAGTTGAACAAAAACAGTGTTAGAATAACATAAACATAATCAAAAAAGTTTACCTTACTCTTGCTAAATATGAAAATATTGCCTTTTTTGAAAGAACCGTAAGATCCACTTTCTTCAGGAAAACAGTACTTCACACCACAAAGTGTCTGTGAAGGTTAGTCATTGAAATAAAACATCAGTACAGTCTCTATTTCACACAGTCCTATGCAGGAACACACTGGAACTTGGCAGTTTCTTCACTAAACTGTAAACTTTGCTTTTGAAATGATGGCCACAGTAAGTAATCCACACTGAAAACAATCTCTGAAAGTTTTTTCTACAAGTAAAGAAAGAATAAAAAAAGTGTTTTCTACAAGTAAAGAAAGAATAATAGCAGTATGTTTTTCACAAACCTTATGCAGGAACACACAGGATCTTGACTAAGTGGAAAATCCAGTAAAAAAAAAAAGATGAAATAAGAACAATAAATACTGATATGATACTGAAATGCTTCTCTGCTGGGGACTAGAAGCACAGCTTGGTGTGCCTGATTTCAAAACGGGGGATTATGCAGACACACACGCACGCATGCACGCACGCACACGTATAAGACACTTTCTATAAACACATGTATACACACACTCTCTCTCTCTGTCTCTCTCTCTCTTCTTTCACACGCACACACACACACACACACACACACACACACACACACACACACTCTCTCTCTCTCTCTCTCTCACTTAGTCACGCACTCACTCACTCACTCTCTTACACACACACACGCACACACACACACACACACACACACACACACACACACACACACACACACATCTATTTCTAGCCATTACCAAAGGAAATATGTTTGTGTTCAGCAGTGGATGTTTTGACCATTGTGACTCTGTTGATGTTTTTTTCATGATGCCCATGAGTAGTGTGAGGCCCAAGAACGCTTCATTTCTAGCATGTTGGTCTCTCTCCGTGTCGCAAATCTAGACTTTTTTTTTTTTGCTGTGGCCTTGTCTGCATCTGCTGGATTGTTTTGTTGTGCATATGTTTGATTTTGTGACTAATTTTTGCACAAAATCGTCTGTGATAAAAAGAGAAAAAAAAACAAACCAACTATACATTTGTCCCCACTGCGTTATTTCAGACCAGGATCCCCAACCAAATCAGGTAAAGTTGGCTGAAACTCATCAGCTGACTGACTGTCAACATTGGCAAACACACCACTACGCCTCCTGCCACGACCCCTTCTCCTTTCACCACTTGTCTGTTTGGCTCGCCACGTGGCGAGCTACCACCTACCGTCCCCCTAGCCCTTTCATTTTCGCTGAGTGATCTGTGTTCATTTTGTGCCTACCACTGGCCGCGCTGTCTGATAAGTCATCATTCACTTCAGCTACAGCATCGAGCTCGAAGTCGAAGTCAGTTCTGTCTTCTACATCGATCATTTGTGGCTGAAAATCTTTCTGCACCCTCATCTTTTAGAGAGTCGTCTGTTTGAAGTTCATAACCGCTATCCTCTTCAAGTAGCCACTCTAATTCACACTGAGCTTTGGCTAACTCATCAGTCATGTATGTTTTGTGCTGCTACCACTTGTGCTTGGCCCTGGCATCACCATTTTGCTCTCCTCGCATAGATAAAGAGTTTGTTGTCACTGCAATCACTACTTATAGATTGCTTGAAAAAGTCATTGGCGGGTGTCGTAAGGGGGTTTCCAGGACATTTTCAGATTCTACGGACCTTCACGATTCTGAATCTAGTATAGTTATGCTTCCCTGACACAAAGCTGAAATGGTTGACTGCCATTCCAGAACGGCAGTCGTGGTGGTGGCGGGGGCATTAATTATCTGCCGTTCCAGAACGGCTTTGTGGCAGTCTAAAGGGTAAAAGAAAAGTGTACTTCAGTGAAATGTACAGGGCTTTTTATTTTACAAGATTTTTTTTTCTGCGCGATCCATTTTGTGAACAAAATGAATTTATTGTCGCCTTTATTTTGTCTGCTATGTTCGCATGGTGAGATGGTCGTCTTGAAGTTTCCCTTTACAGGGACAGACTTGTTGGGTTAGAACTGTTGATATTTTGGGAGGCATGACAGGATCGGTTACCTTGTTTGAAATCCATCCTGATGATATGGGAGGTCTTTGCTTTGAATCCTACGAGTCTTTAGTGGGTGAAAGGTAGAGACTTTACACATCTCCCAGGTCAGTTGTATGTGTAAAGCTGCTATTCATGATTATTGTTGCAATATTAGTTTAGTTTATGTATTCATTTACCTGTTTACTTATTTATTGTTAACTTAGATCATTTAACAACAAAAGGTTTATATTAAGACGCATATATGCACATACCCACTCAGACATGCATACACACTGACAAAAAGAGGACAGTAAAGACATCGTGAGAAATGATTAACACACTTGTATGCATAAGCTACACAGGCTCTCAAGTCGAAGAAAATAATGTATAAAGATTTCGAAAGAAATCAAGGATATTTTTCCTGACATATTTAAATTTTACCTTTGGCTGAGCTTATTAGTCTTAATCTTTGTGTGTGCGTGTGTATTTTACAGTTGGCTCTGATCACGTGGAGAGAATGTTTGTTCAAACCTCTGAACAAGCAAGTGACGAATGCTGTGCTTAAACTGATTGAAAAGGAAAGAAATGGGGAGACGATCAACACACGATTAGTCAGTGGCGTCATCAACTGCTATGGTAAGTTTGGTGGGGTCTAGTAATGGTGACTGGCTTTTTCTGTATTTTTTCCCCTCTGAAAAGTTTTGTGCTCATGCTTATCTGATAGGAAGCAGGGTTTACCTTTGATACGTCATCTTTGATTCCTGTTGGCTGTGTAGTCTCTGATTCTGTCCAGTGCTCCTAAATAGGTGCGAGATTTGGTCTTACTAAAAAGTGGGGGGAGGACTGAATGTGCTTTATCTTTTTCAGTGGAGCTGGGCTTAAACGAAGAGGATCCCAGTGCCAAGGGGCCCACTCTGGGTGTGTACAAAGATCACTTCGAGACGCCCTTCCTTCATGATACAGAACGCTACTACACCAGGGAGAGTACAGAGTTTCTACGCCAGAATCCTGTTACAGAGTACATGAAAAAGGTTAGTAATGCAGTGTGATCTTCTGAGGATCTGACATCAGGTAATTGATCGTACTAATATTATTAGCACCTTTGTTATGATTTTTTGTTCATCATTGGGAATCCAGGGTTCGTACGCTGCTTGAAACTTCTTGAATTCTGAGAGCCAATTTCAAGGCCTTGAAAACCCAAGAAAATCAATAAAATGGGGTTCTGTTGACCAAACCACCTTGAAAACCTTTGAAAATCAAGCCATTGGCTTCCAAAATTTTTAATGTGGCAAAAAAAAGGCACTTTGATTTTTCTGCGTTCAGGTTGATGAAAATTTATTTTAAAACAAATTTTTACATAGTCGCGATTCCGCATTATCATCTGCTACTTAATGAAGGGAGAGAATTTGTAACTTCTGCAATTTAAAAATTCTATGCATGCGCGAAGGTCTTGCGCTTCCGGCTTGTTCAGTTCTCTGTGATTGCTGGTTCGTGAATGAAGCTTGAAGATGCCGAGGGGGAAATGTGCTTTCTTCGGCAGCGATACCTATCTCACATTTTCTTACAAACAATACAGCAGCAGCAGTGTTGACCGCGAATGTTGTGTCGCCATTACATCCTGATCCTGATGTGTCTCTGCGCGATTCTAGTACCAGCCCTTGAGCCACAATGAACTCGTTTTGCTCAAAGACAGATGAGCTGAAATCTGAAATTCTTTGGACACTTCACACTGTCAACTCGCACCAAAGCTTCAGCTCTTGTGAACAGAATTTTCAGCTTTTTCAAACAGTGTTTCCATATAGTCAAATCGCCAAAAGATTTCAGTGTGGTGAGGGAAAAATCAAGGTATTCGGCATTGCAGCTCACTTTCATTCATTGTTGATAAAAGGAACACAAGAAAAATCAAACTACAGCTTACAATTCTTTGCCATTTCGTTTTTTGGTTCACTAGTACGAAATGGCAAAGAATTGTAAGCTGCAGCATGCCAAACTTTGTAGAGGTTTTATGTTGTTGCCAAACAAGCATCTTTCTGTGACAGGCGGAAATGCGACTGAAAGAGGAGCAGAAACGAGTGCAGACCTACCTCCATGAAAGCACGCAGGACAGCTTGGCCAAAGTGTGTGAACGGGTCCTGATAGAAAAACACCTGGAGATCTTTCATTTTGAGTTCCAGAACCTTCTTGACACCGACAAAAATGAGGGTAAGAATGGGTGCAAACAGTTCGGGTGTGTGAAAATTAAGGACAATATTTCTTTTGGGAAGGGTGGGAAAAAAATCTTTGCCTAACTAGCCCAGGATTATTCTGCTATGTCTTGGGTATAGTGTAGTTTTCCTTTGTTAATCATTGGGAGACTGACTACTTGATTGATAGTGCCCCTTTTCTGATGTAGTGTAGTCTGTTGCGAATCGGACATAGATAGCAGATCTGACAGTGTCCTTGTGCTAGTATGCTTGGGTCCCCTTTAAATCATACAGGTGTGAATACATAAGCTGACAGTAGTTTTAGTGATCTGAACGATAATGCTGGTACAATTTGACATTTGCAAGCAATGAATTTTAATTGACGTATGTAACGTTTTCTTGTTCTGCAGCGGTACCAGTATTAATCCCTGATGTCAGAACTATTAGAATGGTCGGTTTGTTTGACTAGACGTATCATGGTGAAGAAGAACGATTACTGATTGGCAGAAAAATAGTGTTCTTGGTTTTTCCAGATCTGGGTCGGATGTACATGCTGGTGTCAAGGATTTCGGACGGTCTGGGTGAACTGAAGCTTTTGCTAGAGTCCCATATACACACACAAGGCCTGGCGGCCATCGAACGTTGTGGGGATGCTGCTCTCAATGTAAGCACTGCTTTTTTGTTCTTCACATAGCTCTCACATGTGCAGCTTTTAAACTTTTTTTTATGCCCAATAAATTTTAATATGATTATTTAGATAGGTCTTACACACACACACAAGCAGCTGAATGAAATCTAGTTCTGTTATCTTGACAGTGGTTTTGAATCCAGGGGCTTTAATGTTTTTCTTGATGACTTGCTTTTTGAGATGTGGTAGGAATTTTTAAAGGAAGGTGGTTACTGCATTTTACATTAACATGTAAATGTTTTCTCATTTGCATATATTGATAGAAACTCAGATGGTAAGCTCTAGTTTACAGCTGCTCTTGTTGAAAACATGGAAGTTTTTAGACTTCTGGGCGGTATTTATTATCTTCTGTTACAGGTGATTTTACTAAGTGAAGTTTCTTCTGCAACATACTTTCTTTACAGCAACCTGGCTGATTGGTATACACAGAGGCTGTAATGCATACTGCTTTGTTGGTGTTGCACCTTTAATGTCTGAGCCTGAAGAGAATAACAGTTTATTGTTGTATGCCGATGGACATGTAGCTTGAGGTTGGCGTTATTGTATGTAATGATAGAATGCTTAAATTATGCATTGGACATTGAATTGTAAGACTTGACACAGAGAAGTTGCTCTGAAAAAAATGTGTATAGTAGTTTTTACAAATTTGATGTTTTGCATATTATGTGAAATTGATGCCGTGTACAGATGCGGTATGAAATGCTGCTGTGTTTTAATCCTCAGGACCCCAAAGTATATGTACAGACAATACTGGACGTGCACAAAAAGTACAACGCCTTAGTTCTCACTGCCTTTGTGAATGATGCTGGTTTTGTTGCTGCTCTGGACAAGGTTAGACTGACACATTTCTTATTATTTGTCATTATTACCTTCATCGTTATCATCATCATCATCATTGTTATAGTTATTAATGGCAGAAAATGGGTGTGGGACTTGAGATCCTGTGCCCATATGAGTGATCGCTTTGAATCGTTTAAATCATGGAAAGAGCTTGGTTTTTAATATTACTTTCCCCAAATTAATAGCGTGCTCATCATCATATTTCAGTGACCTGTTGTAAAGTTTTTAGTCTTTGTCTGACAGTTATCAGTTAGTTCTTCTATGTACAGTAAATCCAGATAGCGTGCTTCCTGTAATTGCAATCCATTGAGCGTGCTTCCTGTAATTGCAATCCATTGATGGCAATATGGAGGGGAAATCAGACCTGAAGTAGCCTTTTCACTAGGATGTGCAGTGCTGCAGAAGGCTTTCCTGATGATGACCAGTAAGGTTTATGACATACAATGCTGTGAAGTTTCATTTAGACTAAGACTGCTTAACAGGGCTCTCATAGAATATCCTAGCATCAGCCCAGACAGCAGAAAGACATCTGCAGCGCTGGTCAGAAAATTTGAGCGACACCCTAAGAGATGCATCCATCTGATTGTCTTGACTCCTCTGTATGGTTCCAGTCTTGCCATGGCAGTTGGCAATCTTGTGTAAGGGCCAGTTGAGGCTGAAAATTTCCACTGTGATTGTTTTCTCCTGTGGTGGGAAGCTACAATCTCTCAGATTAAGCATGTGGTGCCTTGGCAGCTGATTGGTTACCCACTTTTCCAGAGTGCCTCATCTCAGTAAGGTTATGAAGTTCCGCTTGGATACCTTACTTTATTTATTTTGGTTTTTTTTTGGAAAAAGACACCTTCATGTTGAGTAAGATTCAGATGGATGTGGACAGCCACAGAAGCAGATTAATACCTTCAAGAACTAATTGGTCAGATATGTCACATGTGGTCTGCCTTTCTCCTGTTGGAAGGTGAACAAAAATTAAACTTTTTTGTCATATTAAATATCTAAATGTAAAAGCAGACAAACAAACAAATAATGCTGAATGAAAATGTTGAACAGCAGATGTGTGGGTTATTTGTACTTATTTCGTTTTTGTTCGTCGATTTGGGAACAGCATAATTCTGTTGACAGGGATTGAATCATAGTTGGATTGATGTTTCAGGCCTGTGGTCGTTTCATCAACAACAACTCTGTGACCAAGATGGTCAACAACACTAGCAAGTCTCCTGAGCTGTTAGCTCGTTACTGTGATCTCCTGCTCAAAAAGAGGTAATTTGTTCTGGAGTTTCAAACATTCTGTTTAGAAATTATTGCACTGGCTTCATTGTTTTGTTCATGTTTTTAGTGTTGTAGGCTTTGATGAGTGGATATGAGTTCTAAGTTTGTGAAGTATGACAGTGCTTGAAAATGTTAATGCACATTGTTTGAATATATTTTGTTTGCCTTTGTAATGATAATGTGGGTAACTCTGGAATCTTGTATTGTGGGAGATGGATACAAGGCTTTTCTTTTTCACTTGTGTTATGGATAGTGCTACAGTAATTTCATTTTGAAATGAAAAAAAAACACTGCTATTGCGCTGTTGATTTTCATAAATGTCTGTTTAAAACTTTGATGCAGTGTTTTAGTGGATACCTTGAAATAGGGAAGACTGCTGAGGTGAACCAGTTACCCTTGTCAAAGGTGTAAGTGGCTCATGACAACATTTCTGAATTCCAGTGTTTCAAATAGGCTGATCAGATTTTTTCTATTGCCTTAACATTGAATGAAGATAATGGTTTGGGGTCTTCTGTTGAAAGGGGTACTGCTGAAAAGAGCCAAAACAATCTTCCAGCCAGCAACGTCATGTTATTGAAAGTTCTTTTTTGAGTTCTACATTCATCAGTGGATGTTGTTGAGAGTCAGATACTTCTAGTTGAAAGCTAGAGTTCTGTCTTCCTTGTTTCACTTCCAGATTTCAACTGTAAGTAGTTGGCAGTTGGATAATCGGCATCGTCTGATTCTAGCGCAGGTCACCACTGAGATGTCATGACAATAGAACAAGAGTGAACAGGAAAAAAGATGAGATGCCTTGCAGCAGGCCGTACGGGTTGTTTCCCTTGTAAATGATCTTTTTGTCTGTATTCTTTAAATAAGTATCTGTTGTGAAAGTTTCTGGACAGCACACACGCACATGTACACACACACACACACACCACACACACACACACACACACACACACACACACACCACACACATACACACACACACACACAGAGCACCAATTAAAACTTTTAAAAGGCAGTCTTTTGACATTTTATACTGAATGCATACCATGACCATTTTGATAGCTGTGGACAAACTGCACATCATCTTAGGGAAGGTAGGGAATTCTGGCTGGGAATGGACTTTTATTGTAATTGCAAGGATTGAATTACAGCTGGGTTCATTATGAGGAAAGCATGAAGTTTAATTTTCTGTTGCTGCAGTCTAAACGCTCACAAGATAACAAGAAACAACAGAACACAAAAAAAGCATTAGCAACATGAGTGGTTTAGTTTTCAAGGAGTCTTGGGCGTTGTATGCTGAGTGTGTTGTTGATTATTGCTTTTATTTTGCATAAATAGTCACTGAAGATGTCACGAATATTTTTTTACAGCTCTAAAAATCCTGAAGAAGCTGAATTGGAAGACACATTGAATCAAGTGGTAGGTCCTGGTTATAGTTGTATTCACGTATACTTAGTGCTACTAGATGTTTTTTTCTGGGCAGACACAAGGGGAGAGAGGATAGGGAATGTGGTTGATCTGAGATAAGGGTATATGTGTCTGTAAGTTTACAATGTTCATTTGTTCTCTTCCTATTGTGGCTGTAATTTGCATTTGTGCAAAAGATTATTTCTGAACACTAACAAACAAGGCTATAGATCTGTGGTCATTGTTTAAATAAATAATCCATTTACGATGTTTGTTCTGATCATTCTTCTCATCTTGATCATACTGTGTATCTAATTTGTTTATTCTCTTATTTTAGATTATTATCATCATTACCTTCATCATCATCTTCATTATACTCTGCTGTTTGATCCCTTCATACAGTTTATTCTTCGTGATAAAAACATGGAAAATAACCACACGTGATATTTTGGCAGGTGATCATAAGTTGCAGTCTCGGGATCCCCAACTCCACCCTTCCTTTTCTTCTGCAATTAGATATTTTAGATGGAATTTTTTTTTACCAAGAAATATTAGATAGATTTTTTTTTTTAAATCAAGTTTGTGTCCAGTGAGAACACTGACCTTTCTTGGCTTCATCTGAGAATAATGACATTTGAAAAATGAATTGATCTCTTTTAGGAGCATACTTTTTAATTCATGCGGATTCATCAGTATTGATCATTCCTCTGGCAGTGTCCCATTAATGTGCAGAGAAGAAAATGGAAAAAGGAACAGCTATGGAATAATGGCAGAGTAGCACTCTATGCTTTGTACTGGGCAGTGTGTAAGTTTTTACGGCTGTAGGAGTTTTCTTTGAGATGGTGTTGGTAAGATAAGTTGTTTTAGCATTGGTTGTAAACAATGATTCACAAGTGTAGCATCATTTTGTACTGTGGGTGAGCTGCATGTAGTTCAAAATAAAGCTTTCATTTCCTAGCAGTTCAAAAACAGGCAGCATGCGGCTGTATGTGATGCATGTGTATGAATTGTTTAATATTTGTCTTATGTAGCTTGTGTATTCATGTGGCTTGTTGGAACAGATCAGAACTAGCTTGTTGATATCAGTGATACAGTGCTTTTTTTTTTTTTTTCTAAAGTCAACATTGTTGCTGGATGGGTTTTGTGCAGATGATAGTCTTCAAGTATATAGAGGACAAAGACGTCTTTCAGAAGTTCTACAGCAAGATGCTGGCCAAACGCCTGGTGCAGCACATGTCCGCCAGTGATGATGCAGAGGCCAGCATGATCTCCAAACTCAAGGCAAGGACTGGTCAGAAAGGGGGAAGGGGGGGGGGGGGGGGGCTGTATTTCTGATGAAAGATTGCCTGTATTGGTTTGGATTCCACATTTAAAACAAGTCTGAATGTGTATTGTTAGAGTGCATTGTTAGTCTAGCAAGACAAGACATGTGACGGCAAGAACATCAAGACAAAACTTGCATTGGCAAAGAGGTGTTTGGTAACAAGTCAAAGCTTGATTAGGAAACCATAGTTTTGTAACAAAACTAAGAATGTACTTTTGAAGGATTTCTGGCTAGAGAAGAGTTAATGGTTAGGACATAATGATTTTCTCTAATACAAAACTTCTATTGAGTAAGGTACACACACTTTTGTGGCTTCTAACTATGGTCTTCTAACAAGACAAAACTTGTATTGGGTAAGGTACCAAGATTTTTTTAACAAGGGAAATATTTATTTGAATTCCATGTTTTTCCCAACAAGAGAAAACTTGTATTGATTGGGATACCATGGTTTTTGAACAGGTTGGAACTTGTATTGATTAGAATACCATTGTTTTTGAATTGGACAGAACTTATATTGATTAGAATACCATTGTTTTTTAACGAGACAGAAGTATTGATTCAGGTGCTGTGTGTGTGTGTGTGTGTGTGTGTGTGTGTGTTGTGTGTGTGTGTGTGTGAGACAAAACTTGTATTGATTTGGCTGCTGTTCCTTTTGTTTTCGTGCTTTTTGAAACACAGTGAAGACCAAAAAGGCATCAGTTGTGTTTTGAAGGCATTGCAATAACTTTTTTTTTTTTTTGCACACACACACACATACACACATACACACACACAAACCGCCTGTTCACTTATAGATAATGCAGACACAGACTCTCAAATGCAGATACACATGAACATTACCATGCACACATACATAAACTTCTGACTTGGCTATCTTTTTTCTGGAAATGTGCAGCAAGCCTGTGGTTTCGAGTACACATCCAAGCTGCAGAGAATGTTCCAAGACATTGGTGTCAGCAAAGATCTCAACGAACAGTTCAAGAAACACTTACAGGAGTCTGCTGGAGATCCTCTAGACAGTAAGAATTCATAACTGTTTCATGTTTGGGGGCTTTGTTAGCCATTTGTTGTCATTCAGTCTAGTTTCTCAAGTCATTAGTCTTGTTTTTGCTTCATATGTACCAGTTTTCAGGGTTATATGCAAGTCAGCGAAAACCTGCCTCTTTCTCTGCAGTGTTTGCATACTCGCACATCACATCATGGATTTGGTCTTGCATGTGCACTTGTGCACACACCTTTGCACATGCATGCTCACTCAAATGTGCACGCGCACACACACACACACACACAACACACACACACAACACACACACACACACACCACACACACACACACACTCGCTTATATGCAGAACCATGTGTTGTAATGTGTTCAGTTTTACTACATGCTCTCTTGACTATACTATACAATTTTACTGTCAAATCTTTTGCCTTGCAATGGCTTTAGTAACTTGGTAAAATGATTTTTATAAAAACTTGACTCAAGAGTGTTGGCATTTATGGATTGTGGTCATTTGTTTATTTGAATGATGTCTGTTGATTTGTTTGTTTTAGATCCTTCCAACTTTTGATATTGTTTTTGTACTTTCTGGTAAAAGACATAGCTCATGAATTTTTTTTTTTTATGTTAAAAAAAATCAAGTTGTTCATCCAGATTCTGGACCAAGACTATTTAGACAATGGTATTGCATGCTTGTCAGCTTGGAAAAGGAAAAAAAGTGCTACCCAGGATCATTGCTAATCATGAGGGAGACCATCACTGATGAATTGCCTGTCATCAGTATTGGTTTGAAATCACTGAGCACATTGTGTGGGGGCTCTGTCACTGATGAGCTAAACAGGATGGTGTTGACTTGCTGTAGGTGACATTCTGTACATTGACTGGGATGTGGTGTGTTGCAGTTGACTTCAGTATCCAGGTGCTCAGTTCAGGGTCGTGGCCATTCCAGCAGTCCTGTACCTTCACATTGCCTGTGGAGGTGAGTGCCTGCCTTGAGAAGAAATTCCCACTGCACTGTTGCTCTCTTGTTTTCCTCATTGCTTTCTGACCTCTTGTTACCTCCCAGATCACCTATATTCTTTTTTCAGTCTTGACTTGTAATTCTTGAGATTAGTTCTAGATTGAGCCTTTGGCAGTTAAACACTAGATTGAGCCATTTGGCAGTTAAACACAGTGATTTAACCTTTAGCACGAGTAGTGGAGAACAGCGACTCGACTATAACACTCTCAACTATTCTGACCAGAGGAAAAAGGGATGGATGACAGCAAGAAACAAAATGATAGACTAAGCCTCCAACTTGGAAAAAATTCTATCTGAATTATTTGATGTAAAAAAAGGAAATGATCTTTTGAAGAGGAAAATAGATTCACTTCAAAAAAGCTACACAGACCTGCATGATGATGTTAGCCGGCTGAAAAAAGAACTGAAGCAGGAAAAAGAACTGCGCAACTCACTTGAACAGTATAGTTGAAAGGAAAATATGAAAATTATTGATCTACCAGGAGACTTGGGACGAGAGACAGCCGAAGAGACAGAAGAGAAAGTTGTAGAACTTTTTAAGAGAAAACTGGAACTGACATCTTTTCAACACAGCTATATCAGTGTTGCCCATCGAGTGGGAAAGTACACCGCCAGCAAAAAAAGACCGGTCATTGTGCGCCTTGTAAATAGAAAAATAAAATCAGAAATTTTCAAAAGGAGGCGACTTCTAAAACAAAATAAATCGGACATCTACGTGACTGAAGACTTAACCAAACTAAACACACAGAAGACCTGCGAAGATGCACAGAGACTGTATGATATGAAACGTCGTCCAGCCGTCATCTCAGCTTGGTCCTTCCTAAGGAAAACTTTATTGCAAATTATTGGACCTTAAGATTATTCAGCTTGAAAATGGGGACACAAGCAAAATTGATAGGATGCTCCTCGAGTCCAGTAGATCAGCTGACCGGAGCCAAGTTTCTTCCCACCATTTAACCAGTGGGGGGTCGATTGGACACCGCAGACAACGGGAGGACAACCGAGCGGACTGCGCCAGCCGAAGGAGCAGCTACTCACCAGTCCAGTCCAGGTTCCAGGTCCACAGCCCCAGACGGCAGCTACAGCAGATGGGTGACAAATGCCACTGGTGCAGGTCATCCAATGGATCGGGAGAGACGTCATCCCCTCCAGGCCGTGCTCACGACAGTGTGCTAGAACAGCCCAGAGGTGACGACAAATTGGCCACGGGGACACAGCGTCACCTGATTGTGTGTGCAGGGAAGTCCATCAAACTTTGGACTCGGTGCCAGTGACTTTCTCCGATGCTTTGTCAGAAGGAGCAGCTTTGGAGACGGGTGATGAACCCATCAGTGACATTGTGAGTGACGGTGTGGAAGATTTCAACTCCCATTCTTCCTCCCTACCTCCATCCCAACAGTGGCAGTACAATGACAGCTCAAGAGAATTCATGAAACGGAAAAAACACAACTAAAGGACGTCTTTCAAGTAGGCCGATGCAATAATCTCAAAGTATGTGCATGTGCGCGTGAGAGTGAACGAGAGGGTATGGAAGGAAATATTTGTACTGGAATTTTATAATGTATGTATGTAAGTGTGTGTATATATGGGCAGAGGGGAATTAAGTATATGTGGGTGTGCATGTACACATGTGGGTGAGTGATTTTGTGTGGTGTTGTGTTTGTGTGCACGCGCGCACATGTGGGTGAGTGATTGTGTGTGTGTGTGTGTGTGTGTGCGCACGCATGTGGGTGAGTGAGTGTGTATGTGTGGGTGTGTGTTGAAAATAATTCTGATGCAGATAAGCATGCTTGTGATCCACTATTTCTTCCCCAGTAAAAAAAAATGTGATGTGTGCACACGTATGCGCATGCATGTTTATATGTGTGTACATTTAGGTCTATATGTATACACGTGATTGGATGTATGTATATTTGTATGTGCAAGTATTGCAACAAAAGTCTAAAACAGGTGCTTGTCGGACATCTTGTCAGACTTTAAGACTTTGATCCATGAACAAACATGTATTGTAAGGTGTGTGTGTGTGTGCCGCGCGCACGCGTTGGAATGTTTGCTTATGTGTTCTTGGATGCGTGGTTTGTTGGTATGTGTGGTGGGGGGGGGGGAGGGGGCGCGGCGCGCGCATGTGTGTGTGTGTGTATATTTGTGAATGTGCGTATGTGTGTGTGTGTGTGCCTGCATGCATGCGTGTGTGTGTGTGTGCGAAGTCAAGTCAAGTCCAAATTATCTTTATTGAGGGTTAAAGAATAAACTTTCCAGCTTTTCTACGGGGGGAGGGGGGGGGGGGGGCTCACTCCCTCAGCCTCTCCCTCCGAATAGAGGCCCCCCTCCACTGTTGCCGTGCGGGGATTCACCCTCTGCGCGACACACATAGCGGGGCCCCCCCTCCTTCTCACTGAAGGGACCCTCAGCAGGCTGGCCCTCGGCTCAGTGGGGAACAGTGTTCAGGCCCAGGGTCGCTCACCCTCCCTGGTCTGGCCTCAAAACATATGCATTCCCTCCATTCCCAATCCCCCACAGGGTGAGTCCTTTTCCAAGGGGAGAGATGGCCTCCTGGGCTCAACTCTGTTCCTCCATCTGGCCTTCCTCTTTTCAGATAGGTAGTTTCTATCTCTCCTATCTTCTTCGTTAGGCTCTCGGCTGGCTCCATTTGGGGCTACTGGGAACCCCGCGCCCCAGGCGCTCCTCCCAGTCCTCTCTAGATCCTTCCTAGATGGGCAGATCGGCCTACGCCCAGGCGTATAAGGATCTCCCCGTGCCCATCAGGGCAGGGTGCTGGCCACTTCCACAGTGACCCAGCGCTCTGTCCTCTTGCACCACATCCTGGAGGCAGCCTACTGGCATCCGGAAAATCCCTTCATAAGCCTTAATTTAGGGATGTCCGCATGACCAGGGCTGATGGTTCTAGGGACTTTTTTTGCGGCTAACGCAGCCATATCTATTCCTCTGCTAACCCCAAGAACCATTAGGGCACTGAGCCCTCCTCTGATTCCTTTGAATTCTGCTATGGTCTGACATGGTAAAGTATATGACGCCAAAATGGGGAGTTTGTATTATACTCCCTGTTTGGCTAGTATACTTACCATGTCAGACTCTAATGCCCTCCCTACCTTCCCCGCTAGCGCTATGGTTCTCGGGTTAACTTGCGCATAGGCCTCGTTGAATGAGGAACAGGAAGTTTACACCGGCTTCTTCCCTGGCGGAAGTAGTGTGGGCGTCACGTGATGTCTTATTACAGCATTAGCCACAAAAAATCTCGGCCTGGCAGAGCTGACTAACTGCCGTGGAATGCTATGGTCTGACATGGTAAGTATACTAGCCAAACAGGGAGTATAATACAAACTCCCCATGTTTCTATCATGCAAATACATAACTCTCATATGAAATATGAAACAATAATGAAACTATTGTTGGAACTTCAAGTGCAAGCACAGAGAGAGAGATGGGGATAAGGGGATCATATTGGTGGAAATGACTTCAGTTGATGCGCAGAGTTTCTATCAGATGCATTTTAAGTGCTTTTTAAAATGTATGTTTTGAGGGACATGATTTTGTGGAGGAAGGCAAATTATTCCATGCGGTCCCTCCAGAATACAGAAAATTTGATTTATAAAGATTACTTCGAGGTCTGGGAAGAGACAGTTTATGTGTATGTCTGTAACTATTGAAGACAAAGCTTTCAAAGATTATCTTCAGGGCTGATCCATTCATTACATTGTACATGCACAAGCAAGAAGTAGAGTGTCTTTAAATGGAAGAATATTTAAAGTTTTGTAATCACTCTTTGTCAAGGTATTGGATTTCAGCTGAATTAATTCGATTGCTCTTTTATGCAGACGACTTACTAGTTTCAGATTAGTTCCTCTGGCATTTATCCCATAACGTGGATGCATAATTGATAAGAGAAAGAATGTGCGCATGAAAGAATATCTTTCTGGAATGAAGACTTAGAAATTTTTTTGTCTTTGAAAGTTGATATATTCTCTTAGAAATACGTTTTCCAAGATCCTCAATGTGGTAAGACCAAGATAAATCGTTGTCACTGATAACACCTAAAACTTTATGCGATGTAACCGCTTCAATCTTTTGTCCTTGAGCATGTAATGGCACCTATGAGGATTTCATTTTCTGTCGTTTTTGGCGTGTTGTGACATACATGCATTTGGTTTGTGGGTGTGGGTGTGTGTATGAGGGCGCGGACCCGAGAACTTGTGACATGGTTTTTTTGCTTGATGAGATTTTTTGCCTCATTTTTGTTTGCTTGGTTTTGCTGGTGTGGCTTTTTAACCTGGAAGAGATAAGAGAACGGCTGATTTATCATTCAACAACACAGCCCTATAATTGTCAATGTTCATCTGTTGGTGATGTGTATATGTCTTTTCTGCTCCCCTTGGCCCTGTTAGTCACTTTTTCCTCATTTTTGACAGACACATGACATTGACCGTTTAAGACCTGAGGCAGGATTTCCGTTTCACACTCTGAACTCTGGAAACCTATATTGTCTGTGCTGGATATTTGACGCAGTTGTACACTTTTAGATAGATCCCCCCCCCCCCCCCCCCCCCCTCTCTGAAGTGGTAACTATTTCTTTTCGGTTACTACCTCAAGAGAAAACAATTAGCAGACGTTACAACCATTATGAGTTGAAAACTGTCCGATGTCTTGAATTTTTCTTCCCTCCTTTCTTTCTTTCCTTTCTTCCTGCCCCCTTTTGTTTGTGTGTTCGTCTCTCACTCTCTCTCTGTATTTTATGGAATTGTCACATGGCGAGTGCTCGATATAATAAATTTGGTGCTGGGATAGTAAAGAAGAGTGACCACCCTTGGTCCCCCTCCCCCCCTCCCCCCATGAGAAGGGTGGGGTTGTGGGCCCTTATTGTAATCTTGGAGATTCTCTGTTATCTGACTTTCTCCTCCCAAAACCATTCGCTATTGCTGCTGCTACCTGGTTCCCGCCTCTCTCCACTCTCTCTCTCTCTCTCTCTCTCTCTCACGCACACACATACCTCTCCTCCGCCTGTCCCTCTGTTTCCGTCCCTTTAATTAATTTGTTTATCACCACCATTATTATCATTGTAATTATTAGCAATAATACTACCACTACCACCACCACTGCTACTGCCACAACTGCTACTGCTACTGCTGCTGCTACCACTACTGCTACTTCTACTACTACTGCTGTTGCGGCTGCTACTGCTGCTGCTGCTGCTACTACTACGACTTCTGTCATTATTTTCTGCAGTGGTTTGCTTTGTCCATGCAGACTCTTTAACTGGATTGATGTACTCTTGTTGCAGGCAGTTTTCAAGCAGGTCTAATTTTAGTCTGGGGGTTTTTGGCGCCAATTTGGGATGTTTTTGAGTGGAGGAGGTGGCGGGTTGGTGAGCGGGAGGGTGGTGGGTTGGGGACGAGGACATTATTGCAGACATCGGGGGGGGGGGGGGGGGGGGGGGCGGAGGTAACATGGATTTGATGATGTTCGTTCAGAGAAAGGGGAAGGGCTTCCAGTACGATATATAAGTTTTATATGATGTGTTTCTTTTGTACGTAGTTTGCAGCCTCTGTGTGTGTGTGTGTGTCTTTTGTTTTCTTTTTGTTCTTTTTGGCACATAATATAGAAAATTGTATGTATTTCACTGTGAATTATCAAGACTTGGAAACTCATGGCAACGAACGGCGTACAAGTGAAGAGTTCAGGTGCTGAGCACACTTTTAACATTGTTATTATTATTGTTATTTCCATCATTACTTTGTTTGTGACTTTTTCCATGTTTTATTTCTCATGTTATATGTATACATCCCGTGTCAGTACATACATTAGCAATGTTGACATCTCTTAAGAAACGCAACATCCTGGCAGACTCCCTCAGTCGGTCCAAATCTCTCCAACACACAGAGTGGACGCTCAACATGCTAACCCTAGCGTCGGTGTGGGCTCATTGGTTCAGGCCGATGGTCGACCTGTTTGCCACCCGGTTCAACCATCGTCTGCCAGTCTATGTCTCTCCCGTGCCCGATCCCCAGGCACATGCCATCGACGCCCTGTCCCTGTCTTGGTCGGGCCTCATAGCCTACGCCTTTCCCCCCATCCCGATCCTCCACACAGTGATCAGGAAGGCGAGGCTGGAGAGACCCAAGCTGATCCTCATAACCCCTTGGTGGCCGACCCACTCCTGGTTTCCGGACCTAAAAGCCCTCTCCCATGTTCCCCCTCTGCAACTAAACCCCAGGTGGGACATGCTCAGGCAACCCCGCTCCGCACGCCCTCACTCCAACCCCCAGATGCTCCGCCTCCACGCCTGGCTGCTGTGTCCGCCCGGCTGCGAGCATCTACCCCTGTCTCCCACTCAGACAGAGCCCGGTCCGTCCTAGACATCCTCGCGGGGGCTGGAGCCTCGCAGGACCTGCGAGATTTAGCCTCAGCCTCGCGCAGACCCAGCACCGAGTCCCTATATGACTACCGCTGGGAGAGATGGGTCTCCTGGTGCTCTGACAACTCTGTTCCCCATGATTCCCCTTCTAGCATCCAGATAGGCAATTTCTCACTTAGCCTCGGCACAGAAGCTATCTGCTAGCTCCATCCGGGGTTACAGATCAGCCATCTGCACCACTATCCGCCAACTAGGCGGACCATCCTTTGAGAATGATTTCCTCCTCAGAGAGATCTCAAGGGGGGTGGCCCTACGGGAGGCCCAGTCCCCTAGGCGTGTACCCCTTTGGGACCTCTTGATTGTGCTTGACGCGCCTAGGAAACCCCCTTTCGAGCCTATTGCCACCATCCCCTTTGACCTCCTTTCTATGAAGACCACATTTCTCCTCGCCCTGGCTTCGGCCAGACGGCGAAGCGAGATCCACCTTCGCGGCATTCCAGCACTCTGTCCCCGTGCGCCACCTATTGGAGGCAGCCTTCTGGCGTTCGGAAAACCCCTTCATAAACTTCTACTTGAGGGATATCCGAATGACCCGAGCTGGTGGTTCAAAAGGGATCTCCTTTGTGGCGGCTAATGCAGCTATTTCTGTTCCGCCATCTAACCCCAAGAACCATTAGGGCAGTGCCCTCCTCCAATTCCTTTAAATTCTGCTATGGTCTGACATGGTAAAGTATATGACGCCAAAATGGGGAGTTTTTCGTATACTCCGTTTGGCTAGTATACTTACCATGTCAGACTCAGATGCCCGCCCTCCTTCCCCTCTAGCGCCAAGGTTCCCGGGGTTACCTTAGTGTGGCCTCAGAAGAATGAGGTAAACAAGCTCACCTCGGCCTTCTGCATATGGCAAAAGTGGGGTAGGCTTCACTTGACTGTCTTATCGCTGTCTTATTACTGCATTAGCCACAAAATCTTCGGCCTGGCAGAGCTGACTAACTGCCGTTGAATGCTATGGTCTGACATGGTAAGTATACTAGCCAAACAGGGAGTATAAGAAAAACTCCCCATACCTCTTCGCAAAGAATGTTGTCTGGTTCAAAGGTAACAGGTGTATCTACCAGGCCACTGCTGTCTGTAAATAATAGTTGTCAGTTATTGTCAAATGTAAATCCTAGTCATGAATAGCATTTCTATTGTATCACTAAACTGCCAAGGGTTAGGTAATAATCTGAAAAGACGACATATTTCAGTGTCTGAAACAAAAATCACACTCAATTTATTTTCTACAAGACACACACTTTGATAAGAAATCACACAAAACTCCACTTCCTTCGTTGGGCAGATGGGATTAATACTTGCCTGTCTATACAGGGAGTGTCTGCAGGAGTATCAGCCTGCGTATGCAGAAGAAGCAGCAGAACACATCGTTGCATCGGAATGGGGCTATAAATGTTTTTTCTCTTCTAGTACTTCAAATTCTAGAGATGTATCTGTCATTTTTAATAACACGTTTGAATTTAAGATAAAAAAGATACACGGAGACCAAGATGGTAACTTCATAATTATCCTGTTTAAATATATAGAGCTTGATCTGCTTCTTGTTAATTTATACGGACCTAATAGAGACAACCCAGATTTTTATGTAAACCTTAAAAATACTATACAAAGTTTTAAAACCCATAATATCATAGCGGTTGGAGACTGGAACCTTGTGTTAGACCCTTCCATTGATTATGATAACTATAAACATAACAATCCCAAAGCTCAGGATGCAGTTCTGGACATGATCGACGAACTGCAGTTATCAGATATGTGAAGAGAATGTAACCCTGATAGCAGGAGATACATGGCAAAAGATAAGCCCTCTTAAACAAAGTAAATGAGACTTTTTGTTAATTTCTGAATACCTGATTTTTTATGTAGAAGATCCTGACATACACTATGGATATGGATCGGATCACTCCATGGTTAGTTTAAAGTTAGAATTTGGTAAACAAAGTTAGAATTTGGTAAACAAAGTTAGAATTTGGTAAACAAGCCATCCGTAAAACATATTGGAAATTTAGCAGTTCTCTACTCCGAGATCGCAAGTTTTTAGAAGAAAATAATAATGTAATTGGTAACGTTACTGAAGAATTTGCTGCAGCTCATTATGACAAAGCACAACTGAAGGATCTGTCTAAAGCTGATGTACAACTAACGGTGTCTGTCAACGTATTCTTGGATTTTTTGTTAATGAAAGAGCAAAAACGATTGCATATGCATCAATGAAAAAGAAACAAAGAGAAGAAAAGGAGTGCAGTTTAGAACATCAAATAGCAGAAATAGAATACAAAGAAACTAAAACTGAGGACGACATGCTGAAGTTGGATTGCTTAGGCAGAGAAGTAGCCACGTTAAGAGATGAAAAAAATGCAAGGAATTTTAATAAGATCAAAGGCAAGATGGGTGGCCGAGGGTGAAAAGGTAACTAAATACTTTTGTTATATAGAAAAGAGACACTTCATTAGTAAATATATGTCTAAACTAGTTACAGATGACAAGATAGTATACAAATCCAATGAAATCCTGATAGAAATGAAAGCTTTTTATGAAAACCTATACACAGAGAGAAAAGTGGAAGAATGTGAGATTACGGACTTGATCGAGGAAATGCCAAAATTAACAGAGGAAGAACAAGAATCACTAGAGGGAGAAATAACACTTGAGGAAGCAGGATGTGCTCTTAAAAACATGCAGAACGGGAAGAGTCCTAGTTCAGATAGATTCACATTGGAATTATTTCTGGAAACTGCTGGGTGTTTTTGTAGTCAGAGCTTTAAACCAGTCATTTCAAAAAGAGGGGGATTATCCGATACGCAAAAAGAAGGAATAATTACATGTATCCCAAAAGGAGACAAACCTAAAGAATTCATTAAAAACTGGAGACCAGTATTTTTGCTCAGTGTTGTCTATAAGATAGGTTCTTCTTGCATAGCAAATCGTGTTAAATCTGTTCTTCCCAAATTAATCAATGAAGATCAAACAGGGTTCATGGCAAATAGATATGTAGGGGACAACATTAGATTAATCTATGATCTAATCCATTACTTAAAAACAGAAAAACTCCAAGGCATACTTATCTCCATAGATTTTGAAAAGGCTTTTGATTCCTTGAACTGGCAATTTATGTTGAAGGTATTAAAATCATTTGTATTTGGTAAAGATATTTGTCATCTGTAATAGCAAACAGTCAGAGCTCAACATGGTTTGAAATACAAAGAGGTTGTCGACAAGGTGACCCCACATCTCCCTATTTATTTATATTGTCTGCAGAAATATTAGCCATCAGGGAAAATAAAAACATTAAGGGAATACACATTAACCAAACTGAACACAAGCTCTCTCAGTTTGCAGATGATACACAGTTTACAGATGAAGGGGACAGAATATCATTTGAACATTCAATAGAGACCTTAAACAAATTCACAAAAGTGTCTGGGTTGTATATGAATATCGAAAAAACGAAGGCAGTTTGGCTAGGAAGCAAAGTGTTATCAAAGACTAGACATATGCCCCACCTAAAAATAGACTGGAATCTAAAACAGTTTAAGATCCTTGGAATATGGTTCACCGCAGAACTACCACACTGCATAGAACTGAATTACAAAGATAGATTTCTTGAAATAAAGTCGTTATTCAACACCTGGAGTAAGAGAGTTATTACACCTGTTGGCAGAGTGCCATTTTAAAATCACTGATTCTCTCAGAATTGATATATCTTTGGATCTTCTTACCTGATCCACCAAACAGTTTTATGGATAAGCTTCAAAAGCAGTGCTTCCAATTCGTATGGAATAACAAACATGATAGGATAGCCTGAAAAACAACAGTAAAAAATGTTAGAAATGGAGGATTAGGTATATACCTTCACTTAAACACATGATAATGGCATTGAAACTTAAATGGATTAGAAAACTTCAATTTAGTAATTGTAAATGGAAGTCTGTGATAGAAACAATGTATCCTTTTGTAAAAGATCTTGAGAAATATGGTTATGCTTTACCAGTTAGCCGAAAAGAGACTAATGCCTTTTGGAATGACACTTTCCAAGCATATAAAATCTTTGGTGACAGAGTAAGTATTGAGGATCCTAGTGATCTTTTGGCTGAAAACAATTTTTACAGTAAAAACATTGAAATAGACAGGAAAAGTATATGTTTCAAGGATTGGATAGACAAAGGTGTATATCGTATTGCGGATTTAATAAACCAAGCAGGGTCGTTCATGACATATGAAGAATTCAAGCAAAAGCATACCGTTCAAACAAACTTTATGCTATACCTAGGCTGTTTACAATCTGTCAGAAACTATATTTGAACGAAGAATATCAAATTCACTAGCAATACGCCTGTGACCTCTGAAAAAGCTGTCAGCATCATTTGGAGTGCAAAGAAAGGAGCTCGGCTTTATTATGGTATCTTAACTGCAGATAACTCGCAGCCAAGGTGCTGTGAGAAATGGAACAATGAAAAACAGATAAAGAATTGAACTGGAAAAATATATTTCTTCGCACACACAAAATAAAAGAAATTAAACTGAAATGGTTTCAGATGAGACTAATTCACAGGATCCTGGCTACAAATATTGTTCTTGAAAAAATGAACATAGTTGAAAATAACAAATGTACTTTTCGTAAGTCTGAAAAGGAAACTATAGATCATCTGTTTTTCACACGCGAGGTGACAACACATTTTTGGACTGACCTTCAAAATTTCTCAAAAGACAGTTGCTCTAGTGTACCTGAAATTGTATTATCAAAGGAACTTGTTCTGTTTGGCACTGACTCTCGGATAAAAACTGACATCATACTCGATTACATTATCTCTGCGAAGTTCTTTGTATATAAATCCAGAATTGAAAAGGTGCTTCCTCTGTTTCCTGTCTTCAGGAAATATTTAAAAACCAAATACCAAGGAGAAAAATGCATTGCTAAAATGAATATGAACTATGTTGATTTTGCAAACAAATGGCAACAATATGAATTTTTTTTGAAAACTAAGATTTGTGTGCACATGCTCGCGCGTACGTGTGTATGTGTAGTCCTGAGCAAAGCCTAGCGTGGCAGCTAAAAGTCAACCGTCGTTTCTGGATAAGTAATTTATTTGTGCTGTTGATGTCTTTTCCTATGCTTCTGTATAGAAGACTTTAGGAATCTAGGGTTGTGGGTTTTTTCTCTGTCTGTCTCTTTGTCTGTCTGTCTGTCTGTCTGTCTGTCTCTCTCTATTGATTTTGAAAAAAAGGACAATGCTCCAAAATAGTAAGGTTAATGTGTGACACTGACAGTGTAGACACAATGTTGTGCTTATTTTGTAATGTGTATATGTTAAATAGGATTCGCTGTTCTTTTTGCAAACTTTAGCTGCCTGCTTTGCTGTACTGTGAGTCCGTGGGATACTGAAAAAAGAACAGTGATCTATGCTGTTCTAGGTGTAATTTTGATTTTTATTTTTCCAACGTGTAAGCAACAAACTTTATGGAATGACTGATACCTTCACCACTGCTAAAATATATGTGTTAGGAGTTAGATTGTAATCTTTTTGTATGTAGGTTCATTTCAAGTAATGTAGCAAAGGTGGCTTTATGGTTTGATATAGCTGCTGCAGTCGTCTAGGTTGTTATGAAAAACTTAAAATGACTGCTGCAGTTTTAAATCTGCTACAGTAAGACACATACAGGAAATAACTACCATTAATTATTTGAATTTACACTGAAAACAACACAATCATAATGATGTAATCTAATGACTGGCCACTTACAGGTTGGCTCATCTTTCGTGCCTAGAGCTAGGTTAGCCAGAAAAAAGTCTGCAGTAAAACTCCAGCTTTGTCATGAATTGATGTCGTTGTCACGTGCTGAGACAGCATCACTCTGTTTCTGGCAAATGGATTTGATTAGACAAAAGATTGATTGTGTGCGTGTAAAGCAAAATGTGTTGCATGTTTTGAAAGCTGGTTTTCAGTTTAATGTTATTGAGGCAAGAATTATTGTGAGGACATTTTGTTACCCAGAAATAACCTGTTTTAGATATTACTTCTTATACATGATGTTGCATGTAGGCTGTGTTTGGTCATATTGACACCTGTGGGCCCCCTTTAGTAACAGCTGCACTGTATTTGACAGCAGTCTGAAAAAGAGCAGTTTGTGTTTCTTTCTGGCACTTTTGTTGATTAATTGCAAATATGTGTATTGTAATAGAGCACTGAGTGTGGAATTTTACCTGCTAGAAAAGATATTTTAAAAGAAAAGACGATTTCTGTAATGAAACAGAGTAATGTGCCCTCCCCTCATCTTATGAGTGAATGTATACCAATGTGTCATCTGCTGTATGCGCGTTCAGTGAGAATCGGGTCAGTATGCCTGTCCACACCATTCCCAGGTCATTATGAAAGAGAACATAAGAGAGCATGCCTGCATGCCAGTAATAAACATTGTCTCCCAGTGCATGGGAATTTTGCTGAAAGCGCGCGCTAGTTGGAACTGGTGTGGTAGCCAATGCATGCCAAGCGCGCAGCAGCGGAAAAGAATGAATAGGCTACAGCCGCAAGGAAGTGTGCATTGCTGTTAGCTTACAGTCAGCTGGTGAAAGATTTATGCCACTGAAGGAGATAATCTCTGCTGTATGTTTGTTTTCAGCTTGAGCGAAGTTTCCAAAGGTTCACAACATTCTACAGTGGTCGACACAGCGGTCGCAAACTGAACTGGTTGTATCATATGTCCAAGGGAGAGATTGTCACAAACTGCTTCAAGAACAGATACACACTACAGGTTGGCCATCTCAGTTATGTGTCTTGTGTTCTGGTCAGTGGCGGAGATTTTATTGGGAGCTCATGTACTGTTTATGTGTGATCAGAAGTGGTTAGCACTCAGAAGTGTGTACATGTCATGCTAGATGTTTTACATCTTGTTTACGATTTCCAACATCATAGGGGAAGAAGAAAGAAAGATAATTTTAAGAACGTGTAACGGTAACATATTTACATTTTATTGTTTTTATACGAAGAGCAGTGGTGTTTTTATGAAGAGTTGCTGTAAAGGCTAGAGTGTTCAGTCATATTGATTGCTTTGTTGGTTGGACATACAAATGAAAAAAAGCTCAGCTGATGCTTTTCTGTTATGTTGAGATTAATGGATGAAAAGTCTTACATGCTGTGCTGAATTAGATGTAGAGATTGAGCTTAAAAAGTGGTCAGAAGGGTGTAAAGTGGTTATTAGTGTGTTTGTGTGTATGGTGAATGATTGAGGTGTGTGTGTAGTTGTGACCATTAACACAGAAAAATACAGGATGGACGAGTGTGAGAGAATATGCTTTAGTGTGTGTATGTGTGAGAGAATGATCAATATGTGTATGAGTAGAGGATCCAGGAATGGTGAGGACGAGGGTGATGGCATGGATAATATGTGTTTAATATAGATAATGAATACATTGTAGTAAATTACAAAACAAAACTAAAAAAGAAAAGAAGACCTTTTTTCTTGAAGTCAGTTGAAGTCAGTGGCACAACTGGAAATATAGGCCAGCATTCCAGCTGCACTGCTGTTTTGCCAGTGTTCATTGTTATGTAGTGGATGAAACCGTTACGATTTTTAAATTGTTTTTAAAGAGGAGGCCAAAATGATCGGTAAACAAATCGATGTGTCCCACGTGGACTTGTACCTGGATCTCCCACCACGAGTGTAATTATATGCCCTAGCTGACTGTTTGGTCACTCGCGCATGTGATGGTACCAGCAGTGGAGATGGTGGTGATGTGTGTGCAGGCCTCCACCTTCCAGATGGCAGTGCTGCTTATGTTCAACAACTGCGACACACTGACTGTGCAGCAACTCCTCGACGGCACCCAGCTCAAAGCGGTCAGTGCTGTCTCTCTGCCCCTCTCCGTAACTGTCATTCGTTACTCCATCTTGATATCGTCCACCACCTGTCTGCTTGTCACTGTTGAGTCTTATGTTTGTTCAGTGTTTCCTTCCTTTGTGGCCATCTGGCGCTGCTCTGCTTGCTTTCGCTCTTCCTTTTCCTATCCACTGAATCCATTGATGCTTCAGTCCTGTAATTTGACAGTGGCACTAGATGCCTTGGATAACAGTGAAAAAATCAGGTGTTTTTCACTTACGCAGTTGGAGTGAGTTCTTTTTGGTGGATATGCAGCCATGATCTCTCAGAAAACGAGACTCGAGTTAAAGGTTTTTAAAAGGAAATAATGATAACGGGTACCCTGGTATTCCAGTTCTTGTGGTGTCTTTTTTCATTTGTCCTTTTGACTGATATGGCCCTTGTGAAGTCTTGGCTACAAACAACATGACTTTTCTTGCTGAGGATCTATGCCTTTTACCACTTCTTTGTGCTGTAAACAGTGATTTTAGAGCTCAAGATGTTTGTCGGTGCCAAGTGCTTCAAGCATTGTGCCTGTACTGTTGAAGGCGTTTAAACATCTGTAATTAAGCATGAAGCATTGTGCATAAGGATACCATGATAGGAGCAGTACGGAATTTCCACTCAGTTCATGATATGACAGCTATAACACAATAATTCAGTGTCACATGCATCGTCTAGTGAAGGTTTTAAAGCTAAGAAAAAAAAAATGTAAAAAAAGAGAGACGTAAAAGAAGCTGTAGTAGCAGCTAAACCTAAGCGTGAATACAGGCAGTTGTTTGAATAGTTAGAAGCAGTCATCTCCCCCTGGGGTGGTCTCATTTCAGACTTTTTGACTAGACTAAAGGTTTGAACCAAGGGAGTCCTGAAACATTTTCATTTGTGTAATGTACGCATTTTCTTTCATACAGAACAGTAATTTTGAGCAGAGTTTAAAATGAGTTTTTGTTGTTGTGATTTTAATTATGTTGATTATGTCTTGGGTGCCATTCCTCTGCAGCTTCTTAGTCCCTGAAGACTGTATTTCAACCAAAATAAAGGAAACAAAAACCTGCAGGAGCCTGCCAAGCTGTTTTGAAGTTTTAGTTCCCTCATTTTACCCAGCTGTGTCTGTCTTGTCTACTCAGATGTGGGGAGTGAGCAAAGGGAAAGGGTAAGAGGGACTTCTCTCCTGTTAACATTACAGGGTGAGATCATCAAAAATATTTGTCACTGAAAAATTGGATTTGTCTAGCACTTGTGAGTAATTTTTGTCACAGAAAATTTTGAATAGTCTGGCAAAAGCAGGTTTTTTTGTTTTTGTTTTTGTGTGATGGGAAGCCTTGATTTCCCAAATGCTGCAGTTTTATAGAAAATGTACCAGTCTTTGATGAGAAACACCTCTAGTAGCAAATTTTGGCATAAGATACTGTACCATGTCAAATTCTGGCAAGCTTCTGCATGTTTGCCAGCTCTAAATTGCATGACGAAAGTAGTGCTAAGACATCCTGCAGGCTGGTCTATGGCATAGTCGCATCCATGTCACTTTTATTCTGCAGCAAAACTGAACAGGTTTTTGTTCTATTCCTCATCTGTTTCAGCACTTGCAACTCCCAGTTAGTCATTTTTTTTTTTTTTTTTTTCTGTTAAGTGGCTGAACTTCTCTGCTCTGTGTCAGTGCTGTGGGAATCTTGAATGCTGTTAACTCAAAACTTCAACTTGATTTTATGGTCTGTCTCTTCGTCACTGTCTTCCTGTGTTCATTGCTCAATGGCATGCCCTGCCAGTGTCTTGACAGTCTGTGACAGAGCTGGCCAGGCAGGCCAAAGGTTGGATGGATGAGAGTTGAAGGTTGGAATTAACAGAGTTACCAGCCTAGTAAATGACTGGAATCATAAGAAGGAATTGGAGCCAGATTATGTGAAGTGTCGTGTAGCCTAGTCATGTTGTGTATATTCCAGACACTCGCCAAGGTGTGATGTACAGCCAGAGTTGGATGAATTGTGAAAAACGGCCAGCATAGGATGTGTAGTGATAGATTGTGTTGTGTATATATATCTATATATATATATATAATAAGAGAGAGAGAGAGTTATGTATATGTATATAGATATATATATAGATGTATGTATATTGATATTTTTATCACAGGACATGCTGACCCAGGTTCTACAGATTCTCCTCAAGTCCAAACTCCTGGTGTGCCCTGACGATGAAAACGACCTGAAACCCCAGTCCAAGATGTCTCTGTTCTTTGGATACAAAAAGTGAGTCATGTGAACCCAGTTTGATGTGTGTGTGTGTGTGTGTGTGTGTGTGTGTGTGGTATCATAATGGGCTGTGTGTTTATTATTCTCCCCCTCTTTTGGAGGTGAAAGAAACGGCTGAAGGGCAATTGTTGAAAAGGGAAATAAATGAAAATATATAGAATCGTTAAAAGGAACTGATAATAGGGATTTGACCAAAAGATTTAAGTTGATAATACGTGATGTGCGTTTTGAACAGAAGCAGAATGTTGCAGTGTGAATGCATGATGAAGTTAATTAAAAAGAAAATGTCATTGTTTACAGGAGTAATAACAGAAAAGAGCTTGGTGAATGCCTTGGTAAAAGCAAGAATGAGAATGATATGCTCAAGTGTGCCTATTCTAATGAAATGATAAAAGAAAAAGCAAGAATGAGAATGATATGCTCATGTGTGCCTATTCTATGAAATGATAAAAGAAAAAGCAAGAATGAGAATGATATGCTCATGTGTGCCTATTCTATGAAATGATAAAGAAAAAGCAAGAATGAGAATGATATGCTCATGTGTGCCTATTCTAATGAAATGATAAAGAAAAAGCAAGAATGAGAATGATATGCTCATGTGTGCCTATTCTAATGAAATGATAAAGAAAAGCAAAAAGATGATATGCTCATGTGTGCTATCTATGAAATGATAAGAAAAGCAAGAATGAGAATGATATGCTCATGTGTGCCTATTCTAATGAAATGATAAAGAAAAAGCAAGAATGAGAATGATATGCTCATGTGTGCCTATTCTAATGAAATGATAAAGAGCTGCTCTGTGTCTGCATATTGACAGTAAAATTCCAGATACACCTGCTATGGAACTTCCAAACATGCTTCTTTCAAAAAGACTTGACCATCTGTGCAGAACTGTAGTCAGAAATGTCTGTCATTTCATTCAGTATTTACGGATGGGTCAAAGTATGCCAAAGGGTGCTATTTCTGCCTTGTCCTTTGCTCCTCGTGATTGTCAGTTCTAAAACACATTCCTTCTGATAACTCCATCATACTGCTGAAGTAACTGCTCTGGTTTTGGCACTGAAACTGATGTCCAAATTGAGGAGAAAAAAAACGAAAAAAAAACCGGCCTTAATCATTCCTTTCCCATTCTGCATGAAATCGCTGGCGGTAATAGTTACCCAGAGTTTTTAAAAATCTTGAACTCTTTTCATGTCTGGAAGCTGTCGATTACGACCTCCAGCCGTCCCAGTGTGGATGCCAGAGAGTTCTTGATTGTTTATTGTATTCTCCTCTTGTGGAAATTCTGAGTTAATTTACCTTTCCATCACTTTCTTTGAGTGTCTTTTAAACATTTTGCACTGTTGTCTACGGTTTTTGCGCCCCTTCTATCTCACATTGTTCTTGAAAGTCTTTATTTGTGATTTTTCCAGTTTCATACCATGAAAGCTTTTATGTCGTGATGTGGTGTCTGGTGAGAGATACTGTCTAGAATGGACACTTATTGTCCATTCTGCAGTGATTTTGCCAGTATGATCTTGTATGTATTTTCTTGCACTTCGATGTTAGTTTATGTGTGTGTGTGCATGTTTTATTTTTATATGCTTTTTTTTTTGTAATAGGAGGATAAAAATTCAAGTGGAATGGCTGATGCTTTGAGCAGGGCTTGGTTTTATATACTTTAAATAATGTCGGTAGTTTTGAGCTACTATTATGTTGCAGATGTATACAAAATGATGTGTACATGTAAATTGTGAGGTTTTTTTTTTCTTCCTTTTTTGGTGACAAGACGTTCCTGTATGGTGACAGCTCTAGAAGGGTCCTGTGTGGTCGTCTTGGCTGACATAAAACTAAAACAGAAGCTTTGTTAAAAGGACTAATTTTGTGCTGTCTCATAGATTGTGCAGTGTGATCCGTGCAGAGTATGTCTGTTGAAGATGGAGAGCTTTGGTCAGACAGCACAAAGCAGTGTTTGATAAAAACCATCATTTTGAAAACTTTGCAGCAGTGAATAATAGAGCGCCCAGTTTTCCAGGAATTCACAGATTTAAGTGAAGTGTAATGTGTGCTTGTATGGGTGCATGCACCTAATGGTTATGCATGCTTGTATGGATCTGTGGTTAGCGAGAGAAGAGAGAAAAAGGGAAAGTGAGCATTTACAATCGAAACGTTTCAAATTCATTGTGACTGTAGTACTAAAGGTTGGGAATGAGAAAAAGCAGCCATATCTGGGGAAATTATTAAATATAGGTTAATTTGCGTTAATGTGTCTGAAAAAAATAACAAAGATTAAAATTGTGAGATGCATGGCACTAGGGGCTGTGTTTGGGTGTGTCAAGAATGAATGATGTCTCTAATTTTGCGCTGACTGGGAAGAACCTGCAAACGATGTGCAGGTTGTTGCAGCTTACTTTGATCTGCTCTTGTCACGCACCCACCGCACTTTTGAAGGGTCAGCTGACTATTTTTTATTAAAGGGTCAACTGATGCCTGAAGCATATTTTGAAAGGGTAAGAGAAAAATGTTCCAGAAAACAGAAGAAAATCTTTGAAAGGAGGGACTTTTTATTCAGAAGGTGCTAACAGGATCCAAAATGCAGTCAAAAACACTAGGCACAGGTAATTCCAATACGCAATGTTGAATGGGCAAGTAAAATTTGTTCAGATTTGTGTTCTTCAGATGTACCTAAACACTGGACATACAAAAATGCATGAAAGAATATTCTCCAGATATATTTCCATCAAACATCTGATTTAACAAACAAAAAAATAAAAATAAAAAAAAAGAAGAAAAAAAAAATTGAAGGTGGTTACCTGGTTTCTTTAGCGAAGGGCATTAGTGCATCTTGTGTTTCCACTGATTCATCCTTAGACAAGACCTGATTGAGAAAAAAAAAAGGAAGAAATTGGAGATGGTTATTAGGAAGTTTCTACAGTGAAGGTTATAAGAACATTCTCTGTTTCCACTGATTCACCCTGTGACTTGTGTTGACGGTATGCTTGCCCTCAAACAGGAACAGGGTCATGCAGTGTACAGATTGATTGGTTACCTCTGCTTGCATCGGATGGAGCAACAGAAATCTTGGGTCCCCATTCAAATACCAAGGTGGCATTTCCTTTAGGAGGGCTTAGCAATTACCCTTGTTGTATGGCTGTGATGCTGGGTGGATGTGAATGATATTGCTTGATGTGTCACAGTCGATTGAGCCCCGAAAGTGGAGGCTTACGGTAGGCTGTTTGTTGATGTGTGGTATTAGCTTGTTTGTTCGGGCATAGCAACCAGCAGTTTCGCAGGACTTTGTTTTTTTACAAAGCATTCCATATGCCCTGACTGAGGAAGTAAAGAAGCAGCAGTTGTTTGATATTACAAAAGAAGACGTGTGCTCAGAATGAGGAAGGTCAGAGCATTCAGTTGTTGACCAATGAACTTAATTTCTGCTACTTTATGTGATGTGTGCCGTGATTATGTTTGCCCTTTTTAGCAAGAAACTGCGTGTCAACATCAATGTGATGTGTGCCATGATTATGTTTGCCATTTTTAGCAAGAAACTGCGTGTCAACATCAATGTGCCAATGAAGACCGAGGTCAAACAGGAGCAGGAGTCCACGCACAAACACATAGAGGAGGACCGCAAACTGCTTATACAGGTAATGGGCCAGAACAGGTGCACAGTGACTATGAGCTGCTTGTAAGGTTACCTCTCTGAAGATGTAGGCATTGTCTGTAGGTACTTAATGATGGTGGTAACAGCTGTGAAAATGTAAACGGTAACTCTTAACTATTTATATATTATCTGATAATGCAGGTAACACACACAGCTAAAGATCAGGAACAAATTGAAGGATCCCTAGAGGTATTATCCCATAACCACTGACTAGAAAAACACTGCAGTAACAGATTATGACACACTCACACACCATATGGTACTACACTATTTGGATTGCGCACTGCTCTTCCATGCAACTCGAACCCGAAAACTCTTAAAGATACGGAGAACCATGTACACAGACACCACATAGAGAAAGACCCAAAACACCCTGTACAGCTAACATTGTCAGGTAACATTCCTTCAGAAATCAATGGTCATGAAGAAAGGCATTGAAAGGAGTGGATGGGGTAGGGTGGATACCATTTCCTAGGTTTTCAAAGAGCGAGAGGATTAGGGCAGAGTAACTGTGCTAGATAAGAACAGTTTCCATGCTTGGCATTAGTGTATTGTTAAGGTATCTGTGAACACACAGATCAAGTGTAAAAATGGAATGTGATGAGTGTGCATTTTTGTGTGTTATATTATTGTTTTTTAGTATTGGTGTGTGTGTGCGTGCGTGCGCCTTTATGTGCGTGCATTCATTCTCTGATGTGTGTGGTCATGGGGTGCAGGCGGCCATCGTGCGCATCATGAAGATGCGTAAACAACTGAAACATCAACAGCTGTTGGGAGAGGTGCTCAACCAGTTGTCATCCCGCTTCAAACCCCGCGTTCCCATCATCAAGGTGCTGTGTATATCCCATCTCCCTCTCTACCCTCTCTTACTGTCTTCTTCTCCAACTTGACTATACCTTTTCAAGGGACATTTGTCAGTTTTGGTTCCCATTACACCTGCATACACTCTTATTGTCTAGTGTTCTTTTTTTCTTTGTTATTTTAATTCTCAGTAAGTATTACGTTTTTAAAAACTTTGATTTGATCTTTTGT
Source organism: Conus canariensis (assembly GCA_033310375.1). Taxonomy (NCBI): domain Eukaryota; kingdom Metazoa; phylum Mollusca; class Gastropoda; order Neogastropoda; family Conidae; genus Conus; species Conus canariensis. Next base: position 15,751,813 of record CM065740.1, on the reverse strand, counting down.
CAAGCCATACTTTTTCAGCTTATCTCATATCTAGTTTAATTTCACACACTCACTTGAATTTCAGTTCATGTTAAATTGTTTTCATACAATTTTTTTGCCCAGTTGCGAGTATGCATAGTGGTTAATATGGCAATTAATGAGTTTATTCTGTCTGTCTGATATACAAAAGCATCACAGCAGTTTTTGCCAGGTCAACTTCTTAGGCAGTTGTGCATGCCTGTGGTCAAAGTCCATTCTGTTTGTAGATGATTAGTGGAAATGCTCCCACTTCTGAAATAAGTGGTAGGTAATCCTTATTTGGAACCTGGAAAAGAATGTTGAGTATCAGATGAGTTTCTTGTTATTGCTTGTGTTTTGTGTAAACATGCATGAGATCAAGGAAATCTAAAAAAAAAAGTATTAAATTGGGAGGGGGGAAGGGAAGGGGGGGGTGGGGGGTACTTTTAAAACAGGTGGTAAAGATGTAATAATGGTGCCAGAGTCATGGGAGAGTCATGAAATCAAAATGATGTTCAAAGAAAATAATTTTCTTGATGTATGAGCTTGATCCAGAGATTAAATTAAAAAAAAAAAAAAAACAACGCAAATTCTAGTTTGGCCCGTCAAAGTTTTAGGCAGCTTCTGGTCAGATTGGTGCAGTTGTCAAGTCTGATGTAACAGCTGCAGTGAGTTCACACTGAACCAGTATATGCCATCAGTAAGTCCATACTTGAACTCCATTGCTCTGTCCAGATTTATTAGGGAAGAAAAAGAGAAAAGGACGCAAACAATGAAGGGGTTTCCTTCTTAAATTAAAAGAAATTTCACCCCTTGAAGCAGAAGTGCAGATCTTTTAGAGCACACCAGAAATGAAGAGCAGGGATATGAGACAAGCGGAATAAACTGGGAATGCTTAACAAAAAAAATTTGTTTTGTTGATTTAAGGTAGGCATAGAGCCTGCCGACCATCCTGCTTTTGACGGAATCATGCTGAAACGCACGTCATAGAAATCTGCTCGATTGCTCGAGGAAAAAAAAGTTTGTTTAGTCACAGGGTTTGCACATCTGGTGTACATACAGCCAAAGAGCCCAGAAACTTTGAGCAGGTTCAGATTCTTCCGCCGCCGTGATGTTGAAATGACCTGCTGGACCCTGAAGCAGAAAAGAAGAAAAGAAATTGGAACAGAAGTGTGGATTCAGATTGCTTTCTGCTGTCATGATGGGAGTGCTGCTGATCTCAATCAGCAGTTTGGTCTGTGAAAGTGTTCAGCCATGTTAGGAAGAACCTTAACAGATTTTCGTCCCTCCTGGCGTCGAAACACACAGAAGCACTGATGATTCTGAAGTGCAAAAATGAGCCAAGTCATAAGATGAAGCGTAGTGACAGTGTGCTTCAAAAATGTAAAAGACAAACTGTGTACTGGCCGAGACAGTGATTCCATGATAGCACTTGACAAAAAGGAAAGAAAACAAAGTGTCTGGAATGTCATTGTTTTGTTTTGGGTGTGATAGCGATGTATTCCTCTTGATTGTCGGAAATTCCTTACAAGTTTCAAAAATATTCCTCTCAAGTCTCTTCAGAGGTTGGCAGCACTGTAGTCACTGGATTGGAATATTAAGCCTTAGTTTTGTTGGTGTGAAAGGCACTGTTCCTCTTTAGTATTCATTATGTTTGTGACCTTCTTCTGATGGTGTTTTTGTTTCTTTCCAGAAATGCATTGACATCCTCATAGAGAAAGAGTATTTAGAGCGAGTAGACGGACAGAAGGACACGTACAGTTACCTGGCCTAACTCATCCATCCCATCTTCAGTGCCACCGCCGTTACCACCACTGTCATCCTGACTGCCGGTCATCGTCATCTGCTTCTTTCATCGTCATCATGATCACGTTGACTGGACTGGTGTGTGCATCACATTTTGGTCCCAGTGAAAGCGACCATCATCGGCAGTTGTTTTTTTTTTTTTTTTGTTATTTCCCCGTATGCTGATGCCATCCAAATAAACTCTGCCAATATGTTTTCCATAGGGGTTTTCTTGTGCCAGACGGTTAGTTTTTTGTTTTTAGGTTCTTCTATGATGGCAGTCCTTAGCTTGCTTTCTTTTTTTTTTTTTTACAGCTTGTCCACTTGGGTTTTGTTCCAAGAGATGTTCAGACCCATGTGTCCCTGCAGCCGCTTGGCGGCACAAGTGGTGTGATAGGGAAATGTAGCATGGGTAGCTGGTCACAGGGCTGTCTTTGGATGCTGCTGTCAGCGGTGTTCACCCAGCTTCTGTGCAGGGGTGTTGCAAGGCTGGGAGCTTTCCCTAATCAGAACAGGACACTTGGGACAGTTTGCATGGGATGGGGAGAGAATTCAACATTTTTTTTCTGTTCTTTGGTAAATATGCATTTAAGGCCAGTGTACATGCACACACACAACGTGCACGCGCACACACACACTCACACACGCACACACATACACACACCACGCATGCACACACACACACACCACGCATGCACACACACACAACACGCATGCACACACACACACACACACACACACACACACACACACACACACACACACACCACAGTCATGAGGTTTCCATACTCATTTGAGACTTGAAAACACAAGCGCTCACTAAATCTGTGGGGGCTGGAGTAGCTCAGTTGGTAGAGTGCCGGATTCGTGATCCTGGGGTTGTGGGTTCGAATTTCGGTACAGGGGATTTTTTTCCTCGGAGTTAACATTGGTTCTGACTCCATTCCCCATACAGTCCTTCGAATGAGAGTATAAACCGAGGTTCCGTGTGTGAACGCACGCACAACATCTTGCACACACGTAAAATCCCATCACAACTTTCGGAAGAGAAGGCCAGTTTGGCTGTTGGTATGGATGACACGTTACACATAGCATGCACCTTCCCCGAAGATGGAGTATGGCTGCCTTAATGGCGGGATAAAAAACAGTCATACACACAAAACTCCACTGCCTGTCTATACAGGCAGTGTCCGCAGGAGTATCAGCCTGCGTATGCAGAAAGAAAGAAAAAAAACAACAACTAAATCTGTAAGCACCATGCACACACAAGACCTGGAAAAGAAAATGCACACACTTACAGAGATGGCATTGTTTTAGAAACTGGTTTTGCTTTGTTCTTTTGTTGTTGGCTAAAGTAGGATGTGTGGTTTTTTGTCAGGGTTATGATTGTTGTGCAGTCTTGGCTGTTCTACCTAAAAGAGGATAATCGTATGTTAAGGGTTTGGAAGGTATGCTGCTTGAAATTGGAGGTTTGAAACATTCATACATGCCCCATGAACTTGGCACTGGGCAGAGAAGTTGAAGAAGAACAGTATGTTGTGTAGTGCATGCAGGCATATTGTAGTTTGCTGTGAGTGCGTGAAGAAAGGATGAGGGGCTGTGGATGTGCAGAGAAGTTGAAGAAGAACAGTATGTTGTGTAGTACATGCAGGTATATTGTAGTTTGCTGTGAGTGCGTGAAGAGAGGATGGGGGGCTGTGGATGTGCAGAGGGATGTAGGGGACGTGGATGTGTAAAAGAACTATTTGTATGAGCATGAGAATTTTGACCATGGTGTTTGTGAGGATGTGTCAAAAAGATTCTTTGTGTGTGGTGTGATTTTGTGTTGTGTATGTGAGTGGTGTGACTTTGTTTCATTTCAGACGCAGAGCTGTGTGTGCGCTGTGCACACTGTATCTTTCCACTCGGTTCTATCGCCTCATAGCTCTAGTGGAGCCATTCCATCAGTCCGTTGGACAGGCCGTGTTGTTAAACTTCATGCTTGAAATTGTTCCGTGTCTGCAGATCAGCCACAATGATCAGCCCATTCCCACCATGTCACAGTTCCTATTTGGATGGCTTCATGCCAGCTTTGTGTCGTCACATGAGGAAACTGCCTCTCCTGATTTAGTTGAGGGTTCTGTCATCGACAGATCTCCCCGCTGCAGTCATCTCATGGAGTTTGCAATGGTTGTCCTCTCAACCTACCACAGTTGTGAAGTCAGCATGTTGGGCTTGCTTGTCGTCTCCTGGAAGTCGACAATAGTACAGATTGATGAGGAGCGGCCTTTATATTTAGCAGTGCAGATTTTTCTTCAGGTGCTGATGGCCAGTATCGCTGTGTCAGTGGTCAGGCCTGTGTTCTGATGGGTCTGGACACATAGCATATCACTTCACAGCCTGTGGACTGGCAGTCGTTCTTTCCTGGACGTGTGGACCCTTCATTGATCTGTACTGTATAGGATACCAGTGATGAAATGTAAAGAATACTGCGGTATGCTGCACACCAATGACTGAAAGTTCAGTATATTGCAGTATGCTGTCTGCATCGACTTCAATGTGAATTGGTCGGTATACTGGAGGACACTGCATTCATCAACCTTTGTTATGAGAAATGTTTCAGGATGAGGCTTTTTTGTTTGTTTTTCCATGTTTTTGTTTGTTTTTCCATGTTTTTGTTTTTCTCATTGAAAGCTTTTCATGTTTTGTTCCATTATTGCTAGGTGCTTACGGACAGTTTGCATCGTCTGGCTCATGTTGCATGGTGTGGAGCTCTCCCCAAATCGGACTTGAAATGCGTGGTAGGTGGCATGGGACTGCTCGCCTTCCCTCTGTGTTAGCAGTCAGGGATTGTGTGGTAGGTGATATGGGACTGCTTGCCTCTCCTTCGTGCTGACAGTCAGGGAGTGTGCGGAGCAGTGGTAATAATGATCTGTGAGTTGTGTTTCTTGCGTTTCGTCAGTTAACTCACCAGTCATGCAGATGACTCGTCAAGTTGTCTCTGCGAGCAGGATGCAAGAACTTTCCTCACAGTTTTAGACCCCTGTTTTTCTTCCTCCTCAGCTCTTCTCTTGATGATGATGATGCAAATTTTGATGATGCCTTTCCCCCTGAATTTTACATGTGTGTGTTTTTAGCTTCTTTCCTCTTTTTTTTTTCTTTTCTTCAAACAATAAAGCGTAAGAAGTAGTGGTGGTAAATGGTTAAAACAAAACAAAACAAAACAAAAAAATGGTATAGGAATGTAAATAGAATTTTTTTTTTGTACAGGAAGATATTGCCTTGAGTGTATTTATTTCTTTACAGTTGTTTCATGTCCATGTTTTTTTTTTTTTCACGCAAGAGAGAAGATTCCGAAGATGAAGTAAAGTATCTGAATAAATATTTTGACACATGTGGATTGGTAGTGTTGTTATGGAATTTGGGTGAAGGTTCTGTTGTGTGTCTCCTAGGTTATTACTGTTTAATGTGCGAGTTGGAAAGGATGTGAAATCTAAAGCTGTGTATATGTGTGCATGTGCATGCGCCTGTGTAATCGCATGTGCTTGTGTGTGCTTGTATGAGCATTTTTGTGCATGAGAGAACGAGTGTGTGATGAATAATGTTTTTATCTTAGATTCTTGATCCAGATAGAAAAACATCTTTAAATGAAATCTGTACTCTGTGAAACATGTGCCTCGATATATTTTCTTCATTCTTTTTATTAATTTGATTCGCATGACATGCAAACAGAATATGTTCAACTTGGGCATGGCAGTGTTCAGTTTGTTGATGTAACTCCTGTGTTTTACCCTTTCTGAGCTGCTCATTGTTTATTCTCATCAGAAAAGAAAAGGGCGGGCAGATCTGTGCACCCATACATTTTGGGCCTTCTCCACACTATAAAAACCACCATCAAAGAGAAACTTACTGATGGCATTTTCTCTTTTCTTATTTTCAGCTAGAGAGACAGGTCTGCTCTGCTTTACAAGGCCAATAGAAGTGAGATTTGCATAGCTTCCTACCTCCAGAAGTTTAACTTAGAATTAAAAAAAAAAAAAGCCAACCCTTATTAAGTCATTCTCCAGATCGTATAGGATTTCTGTATCTTATTTGAAAATGTGGGCTTTGGGTTAGAATATTGCTGAGGAAAAACCTCAAATGATCTTTGAGTGTCAGTAACTTCATGTAGTGGAGGATACCTGTTCTCTTTGACCCACACATTCTTCAGTCAAAACAGTAGGGGGTCAAAATAGTTTCGGTTCAACGTCTAACCGACCCCTTAATCCTCAGATTCTAACTTCGGCTGACAGCTTTAACATTGTCACATCCTAGCAGAGAGGTGGGTTGTAATCCTGGAGAAAAAGATGCAGGTATTTCCAGCTGCACAAAGATCTATACGGGGTGAAATATTCGCATCGGCATCGCACGTTGGCTTTCAATTGCGATCTTGTTTGAATCAACTCAAAGGAAATGTTTCTACTACATTGTTTGGACAATCTAGAAAATTCCAGAAAACCAACACGACACATAAAACAGACAGGTGATTTATGCTTAGAATGTTAGGAATAAGCTTCAGTTCACCACTGGCCAACTCCAGTAATTTGTCTGACTTGCAGTCAGTTCAGAAATTGTCATTCCATTTTGCTGTTTGCATCCACTTTTTTTATGAAAGTGCTGCTCCTGTAATATCAGTAAGTTCGCTTGGTACATTAGTACACCCATGGATAGAGCACTGAAAATGGAAAGCGGTTGGTCGTTCCCATTTCCCTCTGTCCAATGCATTGGGGTTTAAACGAGATGCATCCTCATGTTCGCAATGTAGACGCCAACTATTCACATTTTTTTTTTCCTCAGATGTTCTTTTCATTCAAGCAAATCCCCTTTTAAAAAAAAAAAGGAAAAACATTCCACAGGTGAATGGGGATATAGGAAAAATGCAAGTGTAAGAGTAGTTATTAAAATGTCAAAAACTGGCATGAGGGCACGTTCAGGAGCAGTTGTAGACACGATCAAATCGAGAGAAAAAAGTACAGAGAAAGCGGGGTGTTGAATTCATAGAATTGAAACATTTTTACAACCTCCACCTTTCCCCATCTCCATACCAACCTCCTCCCGTCCCCTCTGTCTCTCTCTTACACTGAGAACTAAGGACTGAATTGATGAGTCTGTAGTTCAAGCCAGCTTCCCACTCCTGTCCCCCGTCTCTCTCTTACACTGAGAACTAAGGACTGAATTGATGAGTCTGTAGTTCAAGCCAGCTTCCCACACCTGTCCCCTGTCTCTCTTACACTGAGAACTAAGGACTGAATTGATGAGGCTGTAGTTCAAGCCAGCTTCCCACACCTGTCCCCTGTCTCTCTTACACTGAGAACTAACGACTGAATTGATGAGGCTGTAGTTCAAGCCAGCTTCCCACACCTGTCCCTCCCCTTTCATTTGATTTTGGACATTTCTTCCTTTCCCCTGACTAATAATGAGTTTTTGTTTCGTATGTGGAAAGACAGCACGTCTGTTCTAGTGATTATCTAAAGTAGATGGTATTCCTACTTCCCTCTTTCCAGTTCAACAGACAGGAAGTGACAGATCATTTGATGCCGTGGAAACCAGTTCCCATGCTAAGAGGTTACCGTTGAAACAGCCTTGTCTGAAGAGAACTACTTGCTGAGTAAAGGAAGCTGTATACATGAATAAGGGTGACTTGAAAATGGTGATGACAGCTCCGAATTCTGTTGCTCAGACAGAGCTGTTGTACACCCAATGGAACTGGGTGAGAACAACAAAGAGGCAGAGGAGGCAGATTCAGGACAATGTCATCTTACACATCGGTTATAATAGAGTTGTCTTCATTGTTTGATTGTTCATGTATGTTTGTCTTTTTATCAAGATACTATATGAAGAGACTTGTGTGGGTCAACTTAAAATTGTCTAAATATGTTCAGTCATGCATTATTGGGTTTTTTTTGGTTTTTTTTTACTTGAAAGGCTGAGGAATGGGTTACAGTTGGTTTTCATCTGTTTCTGGAAAACTGCAGTTTTAAACAGATTCTGTTATAACGCTTAAAGCAGCTCCTAAAACTATGAAACACTTGACATCTTTTGGCATCTGGTTGCCAAATACATAAAAACTTTGAGCACTTGGTTCTGAAATAGTCTGTTAACTGAAAACCATGATGGCTTTTCTAGTGATGGGAGGAAAACGAAGAAAGCAAAAGAGTTCAGCAGTCAGAACAGATTTCTGAGGGTTTGGGAGAACCAGATATTCTAGAATGAAATGTGTGAGAATCTGTGAAATGATGCTGGCTAAAACTGCAATGAATGGAATCGTTTGCAGACGACTGAAAGAGCCATCACTGTATTATAACTGTGGTACAGTAGAATATGTCGGTGAGTAGTATGAAACAATGATCTGAGGGTCGTGGGATTGAATTCGGGCAGTGGTTGTATGGTAAGGAGAGTCAATATAAAACATCTCTGAAGTTGACTTGAAAGTAGATTGTGTAGTGCATGTCTCACTTTCCTGCAATTCATGGTGATGTTTAGTGGGTTACAGAGATGGCTGAAGCCACAATGTCCAACAGGCATCAGTGTACTTGGAGAGAAGATTCACTCAGCCAGGTAGTGAGTCCCCTACTGAAATGCTGTAGAGTACATACGGCAGTGACAAGCTTGTACAAATTCTTGGTGTTTTTGCAAGCAATTTGATCATTAGTTTGGGGGCTGGAACAGCTCAGTTGATAGAGCGCTGGACTCATGATCCTGGGGTTGTGGGTTTGAATTTCGGTACAGGGGGATTTTTCCCTTGGAGTTAACATTGGTTCTGACTCCATTCCCCACACAGTCCTTCGAATGAGACTATAAACCGAGGTTTGTGTGTGAACGCACGCACAACATCTTGCACACACGTAAAATCCCATCACCAACTTTCGGAAGAGAAGGCCAGTTTGGCCGTTGGTATGGATGACATAGCATGCACCTTCCCTGAAGATGGAGTATGGCTGCCTTAATGGCAGGATAAAAAATGGTCCTACACACAAAACTCCACTGCCTGTCTATACAGGCAGTGTCCGCAGGAGTATCAGCCTGCGAACACAGAAAGAAAGAAAGATCATTAGTTCTATTATTGGAGGGTACAATAAACTGACTGGAAACAGCCATGGATTTGTCAGATTACTGACAAATAAAAGCAAAATCCAGTACATCTGTTAATTCTGCATGTATTCATGCTTCCATGCTGTGTATTGTTCCCTCGAGGTAAAATGTATGTATTGCTTATTCAGTTCACATACAATTATGTGAAGAGCAAAATTACTGTGTGAAGGTACAGACTTCCAGTTTTCAAATGCATGCATGTCTAAAGGTCACATGATCATGTATGATTGTGTAGGCCTTGATCTACTTAACAATTTGTATGATTAATTAGATGGTGGCAGCTCCATGAGGACGAGGGTGTACCAAGATACTTGGAAGAGGATGGATGATGCCAAATGTGTCCTCTGAAATGGTTTCCCCTTGATTCTTTCACAAGGATGAGCCTCGATGAATATTCCGATCAACATTTTCAGCCCCCCCCCCCCCCCCCCCCCAAAATGCCATTCTTTTCCCTCAACCTCAAGGATCATCAAAATATAATTAAGAAAAGTAAGAGTCAAGTTTTTGTTTTCTTTCTTCTTTTTTTTTTTTTTTTAACTTGGCTGAGTTACCAACAACTTTTTTCAAAGGGAGAATAAGACGTTCTTTTTTTTTACTGAAGCCCAACTGACCATACATAGCTCTCATCCCTGACTAAAAAGAAGTCCTTTCCTGCGAGAAGTGATGACAATGAGCAACTATGTAATCAACAAATCCATTGATGATCTCAAAGCTTATGAAACTAGGCTGCGTTGACAGTAATAATACATTCGTCTGTATCTTTAAAACCAAGCATGTGCCAGTAACTTTGGCAAGCAAAGGCCTACAAACTTGCGGTTATCCAAATGTGTCCACACCTGTCCTGAAGCAAAGAATGATATTAACTCTTTCCAGTTTGCTCTTTAGACTGTCTATACATTCTCTTGGTATTTTCCCACTGTTTAACACCTTTCGTGCTCACATTTTGCAGAATTTTAGCCAATTCAAAGTGTAAAGACATTTACCTACATTTGGATATATCGCATTTTCATGCATATTTTTCATGATCATTAAAATTCATAACCCAATTTTGTTAAAGAATTTGCTCTCGAACTTCCAGACAGGTAAGAATTAAACATCTAAGAGAGTGAAAGTGAACAGTTTTAATGTGGGATTGTTCGACTTTGAAGAATAAAACATAACTGCCTGTACACTGATTTACCATGTTTGTAATTGTGGTTGCTAATGGCAAGTTGCTCTTCATCAGACATTCGAATCCAATTGTTTTTCACATTTAGATCATTTTTCATGCACAGGATTAATTAGGCATAAGCCGAGGAACATAGCTGCAAGTAACGCAACGATCGAGGGCATGGGGCAAGTTAGTTTGGATAAAATAGAAATGGCTGGGATTTGGGAGATAGCAAATATACAGTTAGTTTTTTGTTGTCTAAAGGGTGTCGAGAAGGTTATAGACAGGATGAATTCCTGCCTGGTATAAGAAACGATCATGGTGCAGTGTCAGAGAGCTGATTGCAAAATTAGAACTGGAAGCACATGAAATTCCTTCACTATCTTCTCTCCCCCGTCCATGTGATGATTTACGATCTGGAGTGCAGGGCATGGTTGCATTTCTCTCTGTCCTTGCAGCATAGCATCAAATCGAGTGTGTTCCAGGCTTCCTTGTGCATGTTTGTTCATTGATGACTGGTGGTGGTGTGCTCCACATCAAACGTGGCTACGACTGTTGGCACCATTATCAAGTGATGCACTGATGACTTTGTGGAGGCGTGTTTCATTCAGCTTGACTTTGGGGGTGAATGGACGTTTTCTTCATTTGATCAATTAACATGTGTGTGTGCGAGTCTTGTGTATGCATGATAATGAGTATGCGTATTATTATATGCAGGGAGAGAAAAGATTTGTTACCATTAGAAAAAAAAAAAAAAAAAAATTCATCAAAAGTTGATGTGTATATTGAGCAAAAGTTTTTTTTTGTTTTTTTTTTTGTGGGGGTGGGGGGATGGGAGTGGAAGAGGGTGATGGAGGGGGGGGGGGGGGGGGGGGCAGGGGAGAGGAGGGATGGATGGGGGGTTTGTTTTTTGTTGCAAGATTGATGATTCCATGCAGATGGTTCTGCCATTTGCAGCAATTCATGTATAGAGGTCCCCTTCTGTAAGGTCTTGTGAGAACCGCGTCACAGTGAGTGTGATGGATAACAAAGAGGAATAAACTTGAATCACACATCGCTGCCTGTGTTGCCTTTTTTCCTGTGGGAATGTGTTGTATCTTTGTTGACCAGTGAATGATGGACAATGTGAGATCAGATGAACGCATCATGAGTGTCAATCCCTTTTGTTTTTTTCTTTGAAACTATCTATAGTTAGGGACTTGTCATGTTCCAGTCAACTGTCCTCTCATTTCGGCTGATTTCCTCTTCTTTCGCTGCTTGAAATCTTTGGAATGCCACCCCCCACTAATTTTTTTCCAGTGAAAATAAAAAAGCATCAAATCTGCAATTTTTTTTAATTTAATGAAACAGGTGCGCTAGAGCACTATTTGTCTTTTCCCATCTTCTATTGAACCTTCTATTTTTCACCTCAGCAGTCGTAATCTCTGTCTCTCCTCTTTTTTTTTTTTTATCTTTAGAAAGTTGGCATGCCTGATGTTCCCAATTTTGATGGAAAGATTTCAAAGAAAGGTGGACAAAAGCAATGATGGAATGGGATGGAATTGGGTAGGACATTCTATCACCATGATGCTAAAAATAAGGGGGTGGGGTGGGAGGTGGGGAAGAACCCATACTGTGACTTTGTCTCTCAGTAGTGTACAGAGGTATTCAAAAAGCTGTATGCTGACCATACTATACGTGTATGGGGGAATCTCCTGTTAGATTCATAGACCACTTGAGGACATCATTTGCAAGAATGTGTACTCATGAGGACATGCAGCTATATGTTACTGTGAAGCACATTTAATGAAGTTGAAAACTAAACAAAGAAAAAAAAATTTTTTTGTTTTTTGTAGTGTTTTAACATTAACAGGAATTTGAGGTCAAAAGAAAAATGAAAGAAACACTTTGCTAGGTTCCCATGAAGTTTATAATGAAAATGTGGAGTAAAATGGGTCATCAGGTCTCATGCTTCCAATTTAAACAGGAATTTAATTTCTTATTTCTGACCACCGCAGGAGAGGAAGCGATGCGATGCATCATACAAGCAGCAGAGATGATGCAGGAAACAATCTCCACTGTCTGCATGTAAGGGAAAACAATTGCTGACATATACTAATGGCAAACGAGCAAAGCCAGGGGCAGAACTGCAAGACCTATTCAGGAAGAAGTGGTACAAGGGCACTGGGTGGTATGCAGTTGGAGCATGAGGAAAGCAGCCCATGTCTCTAAAGAGATGCCAGGTGGTGGGTGACTTTTTTTTTTTTTTTTTTTTTTTTATTGAATAGTACCTGCACCTTTAATGCCAGACAGGTTTTGTTTTATGTCTCTCTTCAGGACTGCCCATTTTAGATTCCTTCACAGCTATTTGGTGTGTGTGTGTGTGTGTGTGTGTGTGTGTGAATGTGTGTGTGTTTGTACCCATTCAACTGCACATGTTTTGGAAAGCCTTTATTCTCTTAACATTCTTGCGACTTTCTACATGCACTGTTCATCCACCTAATCAAGTAACTAGGAAGTGCACTTACTTGGGCACCAGCTGTCCATTCTGCAATGTTTTTTTACCAATCTGACCTTTTTTTTTCTTGTTTGAAGCACTTGGATGTTTTATCGATGTATTCCCGTTTTCTTTTATACTATTCCCCCTCCCCTCCTACATACACACTAGTCTAACAGGGTTTTTTTTATACGTGTGTAAAATGCTGTAAAAATGATTATTACTACTACGTGTTGTTAGCCTTGATATGGCCCTTTGCGGTCAGTCAGTCAGTCATTCCCCTGACCACTGTGGTCGTTGGGGGGATGTGATAAGGCAGTGGCTGTTTCTCTCCAGGCTCTTTGCGGGTTGGCTGGGCTATAAGCAACGTTCATTACCTTACCTTACTCCACCTTACTACTACTACTACTACAACAGCATTCATACAACACACAGAACATACATACACCAACTAGGTCAACAGAATTCATTTATAATCGTGATATGCCAAGCAATTTTCCCACATACAAAAGCTGTTGATCAGTTCAGCTCAGACATAAACAAACATATCAATACAACATGCTCTATCAATATCTAACAACGTATTTGCGATAATCACACACAACAACAAGTATTTGACTCTGCAGAAAATACACATTCAAGAATGAAATGAGTTTGCCTTTACTATCAGTCGCATCACAGTGTCGGAGAAACCACAAATGCTCAAAATGTTGCAACACATGCAGTCACTTGATCACTTTGTCATGTTTTATTTCAACAAAGGAAGACTCACATGCATTCACATGCAAGAAGATTAACAGGTCACAGGTACATAAACTTGCCATGTAGAGATAATTTTCATCACGAATCTCGTTTTTCCGTTCCATTTTGAAATTTATCATTCAATTGCACAGAGATTTAACACTTAAAAAAAAAAAAAAGACAAAAGAAAAAAAAGGGGGAGAAAAAAACATGTACATCTGTTTTTCATAATTATGAGATTAAAGCCTGGTTTGTTAAGGAAGCAGTGTTTTTAATAATTATGAAATTAAAGCTTGGTTTGTTAAGGAAGCAGTGTTTTTCATAATTATGAGATCAAAGCCTGGTTTGTTAAGGAAGCAGTGTTTTTCATAATTATGAGATAAAGCCTGGTTTGTTAAGGAAGCAGTGTGGTGGCAATAGACTTCATGATTTCTTTGTCTTCAAAATTCCATATTCATAAACTGAAACAGCAAAATATTTCCAAAGATTGTCGTAGTCCTTTACCCCTCCCACAGCATAGACCATCAACACCAGTCCCCCACCCCCACCATCCCTCCCCCAGGACCCTCTATCCTGGGCCCTCTCTTCACCTGTCCCCAACTGCATCCCACTGGTCTGGCGTCTGCTTCCAGGTCCCCATGCCAGGTGTTTCCCGGTTGACTTTGCTTCCGGTTCCACTTCAAGCCACACCTGATCATGTTTGATGCCGGCTTTTTGTTTGACAGAGAGTCCGATCCACCTCCATTTACTTCTGGTCTTGTCCTCGGCTGGTAGTCGGTGTGTTCTTTGCCTGTCTGCTGTCTGGTCGGCAGATTTGTAGGAGTTTCCTGGGTCACTGTAGTTTCCTGTGTCACTGTAGTTTCCTGAGTCACTGTAGTTTCCAGAGTCACTGTAGTTTCCTGTGTCACTAGTTTCCCGAGTCACTGTAGTTTCCTGAGTCACTGCAGTTTCCTGAGTCACTGTAGTTTCCTGAGTCACTGTAGTTTCCTGGGTCACTGTAGTTTCCTGGGTCACTGTAGTTTCCCGAGTCACCTGTTGATGAATGTCTGCCCTCTTAGAGCTTTTCTTCCCTGTTCTCCACATCTCGATCCATAGAGCAAGACACTCAAGTCCGACTTGCACTGAGATGGCCGCTAGCTGATGGTGACTGTGGAACGCAAGCGTCTGCAATGCTCCAGTCATCCACAAAGGTCCAGGGGTTTTCCTCTGTGCTACTGAGGTCTTCAGGACCCCTGTCTATTTCCAAAGATATATCATTAAAAAAAAATTTTTTTTTTTTGGGGGGGGGGGGGGGGGTGGGGTCGTTGAAAACTAGACAGATTTGAAGGGGGGAGGAGTGGGGGATGGGAAAGGTGTAAGAGCACGAATACGTGTGTTATCGTGAAGTGGGCGCGATTGACATTTTTAATGAATTCGGTAATGAGCTATCTTTGAAAGAAAAAGAGTGTGAGAGACGGACAGAAAACAGAAAATGAGAGAGAAAGAGAAAGACAGTGAGAAAGACAGCCAGATAGAAAGTGTGTGTGTGTTTTGTTGTGTGTGTGCACACGCATGCACACTAGAACTAAATTCTAAAGGTCATGTTCTTTGTAGTCACCCCTAAATGGAGTGAACCATGAATCAAAAGAATGTTCTGTTTCTTTGTTTTAAAAAAAAGGTGCTCACACCACAGACTATCTAAACAAATTTAAAATAAAATTAATAGCGAACCGCCAAGAAAATGTAGACAAATGAATCACGAGACAAAACATAACATGTTTCGACCTCTTACGTCTTCTTCAGGCAAGATACAAAACATTCAGGGCAACGAAAATTAACGAGCAATCACTTATCTTCATTCACTTCAATGCTGCATTTTCATTCACTTCAATGCTGCATTGTTTAGATTTCCGCCTGCAGTCGCCTCACTTTGCACACAGACTCTTTAGTTTTACTGTGGGGATTTTGAACACACAGCCTTATTGTTCACATAGGAACCGTGTTGAGTCCTCTATCAGCAACCACTGAACAGGTAGAAGGTTACAGGTCATCTCTATTCTTCTTTGTCAGTCCAATGGGACAGGACACTCCAGTGCCCCCCAGACCACAATATCCCCCTGGGTTTTTATCCAGATACTGCTGATGATAGTCCTCAGCATAGTAGAACTCCGGGGCCGACACAATCTCCGTGGTGATGGTGCCATGGCCCGCCTTGGTCAGCTGCTGCTGGTACGTGGACCGTGACGACTCTGCCTCCTGCTGCTGCTGTTCTCCATAGGTGTAAATACCAGACCTGTACTGCGTGCCCACATCATTCCCTTGGCGCATTCCTTGTGTAGGGTCATGACTTTCCCAGAACACCTGAATGAATGGTCCCAAACAGATGAGAAGACATTTGGGGCCTGTTTAGACTGTTAATGTCAATGCATATTGCATGTGACCAAAAACAACAACAACAACAACAAAAAACAACAACTAACAAACAAAACAAAGCTTTGATAACAGTGGAACTGAATGAGAAACTAGCTGAATACAATTCAAAAGTAGCAGTTTAAGCTAAATTTCAGAGTGTTACTCAGACACTAATGAACTGATTAACAACAGACAACTGACTGACAAAAATTGTAAGGATCAGATGTTTTTAATTTGTGACTGACCATGTGATCGGACACATTGTTAGATCAAGCTACCACCCCACCCCCCTCCCTTCCCCTCCTTTTTTTTATCACTTGGGAAAAGTTGTTAACTGGGGTGTGGTGGAGGAACTGACGTCTGCAATATCACAAACAGCTTTTGTTTTGATTACACTGTGATTCTTCCTATTTCTTTTCTTTGTTTTATCCTTTTTTCTTGTTTGTTTTTGGTTTGCTGTGCAGAGGTTAGCATTGGTGTCTACAGCTGACCTTAGGCAGAAGATTATACTGTGTAGAAAAACACATCAAGGAGAAGTTCACTACGGCATTCCCCAGTGAAGGCTTACCTCCTCTTTGAGGTCTCACTGTCTTTTTACCGATTTCAAAGCATCTATGACTCACAACTTGAGAAGCCATGCAATAGCAATCCAGCTTACATCAGCACAGAAGGATACAAGGCCTCCATTTCAGAAAGTAGAACCTTGTCCTATGGGTCAACCCATCTGATACTTCATTTTCATTTTTTCCATATCCAGGAGATTGAGACCAATATTGACGCTATAGATTTCACGACAACTACCGATTCTCACCTTGAGGAGGTCAGCATAGGCGATCTTGGCAGGGTCAAAGATGACACGCACCACCTCGTTGTGTCCAGTCATTCCTGAGCAAACCTCTTTGTAGGTGGGGTTGGGGGTGAGTCCTCCGGCATACCCCACCTGCACACACACACACACAGTCACCGCTCTGGCAAGTGAACAATCTTCAGACTGCAGTTGAAAATACATCGAACATTTGACGCACACGCATGAGTAACACGAGGTATGCACTTAACTGGACATGTTTGCCCTCAAAAAGGCCAACAGCACCTCTGAAGGGTCACAAAGCAGGGCTGGACCAGTAGAGAGGATGTGCAGAAGGTGGGGAAAGGGTAGGGGTGTGAAGAGGATGGTGGAAACAGGGGGTGGGGTGGGGGGGGGGGTGGGGGTGGCAGACATGTGATTCGTGTTTTAACCTGGTTGTGTGGTGGTGACTGAAAGAGTGCTGCATAATATGGGTTAATATCCTTAAGCTGACAGTCTGTGTGCCCGTCTGAATAAAAACTGAACTTCCAAATGTATGCCAAAAGAAGAAGGACACAAAAGTTCACATATCACATCAATAAAAGGAACAGTGACAAAACCAACTGATGTCTAATTCTACTAAGCAACCTCCTTACAGAAAAAAAAAATTTGAAAAGAGTTCCATTGTACATGCACGCTTTGAACTATTTTTGCCTTTTATTTTCATGCTTACAAAGTTTGCAGTGATAAAGGTGACACACACAAGGTTTGCAGGCATGTAATTAACGTCATCAGCAAGGGGCTTATCAGGTATTGTCCTGAGCACCTTGCCTCAGAGCAGGCACTGCTAACACACCTGAAGTGATATGGCAGCCACGGAGGGTCTCCTCTGGTGGGGGTGCGTCAAGACAATCTGATACGGATAGCTCCCTGCACACTGCAGTGCTCAGGACTTGGGACTCTGACAGGCCTGATTACAGACAACAGGGATTGAGAAGGGTGGGACTGACATCAATGTCAACCTCTTTGAAGTCCCAGGGCTTCTCACTCTTACTGCCAGCATTGTATTTCCACACATTCCACTACTATGTCTTGTAAACTGAATTAATGTAGCGGCAGATGTAAATACGAAAAGCCAGCAACTGTGTGCTCTTGATTTGAATTGACAACACATCGCAGCTCCATGACTTGAAAATAACCTTTGTAGAAGGTCAGAATGCATGTAGGCCACTTCTGTCACATGTGTCGACTGCTAGTGAGCATGAACTAGTAGCACATGTATTCAACTTCTGGCTTGAGAACATTTTCATCAAATGTTCCTTATAAATCCAAAGTGACTTTTCCTTTACATGAACACTGACCGTCTTGGCCTAACATGAAGATTTTCTTGTCCCAGTATAGGGACAAGCCACTACAGGTTGACATCGAAGTAAAATCACTATGGGGATGACGTTAGTGAGAAGACAAAAAAAAAACAAAGAAAGAAAACGGTTGTACCTTTTCATAAAGTGTGATTTCACTCATGCAACTGCTGTATTTCTTGCAGAATTAAAAATAAAAATTAAGAGCTCTTTTGTGGGCCTCTTATAAACATGCTGCCTCAGAAATAAGTTGATGATCCTCCACGTGCACGCAAGCACACACACACAAACATGCACACAAAATCAACGCACATGGACAAATACACACACACACACACAAATCGCATACATACTTTTTCCACATGCATACATATACACATACATACACACACACACAAACATACACACACAAAAACGCAGCTATATTACCAAAGACACTTCAGGTAAACTTTGATAAACGAAGATCTCACCTGGGTGGAGAAAACCCCTGCTGTCTGCCAAAACTTCCTTTCAGCACCCCAGAAACAGCCCAGACCTGTCAACAGTCACATCTGCCCTCTTGAAAAAAAAAAACACCAACAAAAAAAAAAACCCATACATCTATTATGCTGATGAAAAATCTGAAGAATTCCAAACAAACGACAAAACCAGTGAGGCAATAACTTTTTTTGTAGGTTAAAAGTGAAATAATTCTGTTGATTCTGAGGTAAACCTGTAGGAATTTCCTTCAGTAATGAAAAAACAAAATGTGATCGTTATATTCTTATAAATAAGTAGAGAGCAGGAATGAAGTACGTGAAACAATAAAAACAAACACAAACTGGTCACAGCGCCTGTAGTCTGAGAGTTGAGTGACTGCTCTCCTATGGCCCTTTGTGGTTGGCTGGACTATAAGCAACATTCCACATTTCTCTCTCTACCCTGTTGCTCATGACCACAGACAGAGGGGCGTGGGGGTCCCTGATTGCCCATGAGTCCATGAAAGTATCCATACATCTGACCGCCAGGAACAATAATCTTAATAATTATGTTTAACAAAGAAAAGAACAGTGGAGTTACTTATCCTTTGAGTGCCCTTTACCACATTTGGCATTTTTCTTTTCCAATTACCTTGTCACGTATATTGCTGGATACTTCTTGAGAAACATCACTTTCTGCTTTCCAGATCAGATTTCAGTTTTCCTTTTTTATAGTTCATATCATTTCTATACCAAAAAAAATGGGTAAGTTTAAAACTAAAGTCAATAATAAACTAAACAATACCAACACAATATCAGATGCATGCACAGAAAACTATAATTCACAATTAGAGAGTTAATACAGAATTTGTGAGTTCTACATCTAAAATTTCACAGATAACATATTTCAACCCCCCAAAATACCTGGATCACAAAGTTCACTAACTCTTTAAAACAATACGTTGCCAGTTGTAAAAAATGTTCTGTCAAGGCAGCTTGGTAGTTAGGGGGTTAAAATCATATTTACCAAACATGGCCATGTTCATCTGATCTGGGAAGGGCGGAACAGTGGGGTTACCACTGACAGTATGCTTGGGTGACACCTTCATCTTCTCTGCACGACCTGCAACATTGACACACCTCGTAACATGTTTTTTGTGAACCGATTAGGTCAGTTCATGCTGTTTACAGCCCCTGCCCCCCACCTCCACTCCTCCAGACCAAAGAGGCCGTGTAAGGGCTGTTAAGCAAGATAAAAAAAACCCCACAGCTATGTACATATTAACAATGCCAGGACTTAAAAATCAGTATCAGGTCAAGTGCACACACTATAAAACTGATCTAATATATATATATATATACTACTCAAAACAACTGAAGTACCACTTAGGAAAACTGCTGTCATT
Organism: Conus canariensis; assembly: GCA_033310375.1. Taxonomy (NCBI): domain Eukaryota; kingdom Metazoa; phylum Mollusca; class Gastropoda; order Neogastropoda; family Conidae; genus Conus; species Conus canariensis. The sequence goes on along the minus strand of CM065740.1, from coordinate 15,732,154 downwards.
CGAAAGAAAACAAAGCTGAACATAATTTAATGATTGAATATTTTATTTTTATTATTCCTCAATCCATTCAAATTTATTCAAACACCGTGACAAAAAATTATCTTTGTTTTACACTTGATTAAAGAGGCATACCCCCAAAATGAAAAGTAACAAGAGTCTATGGTAGATGTCATGATGTTAATAACGGGTATGACCACCGTTCGCGTTCAAACAAGCGTCACATCGACGTCTCATGGAGTGCACCAGGCGGCGGAGAGTGTCCTGGGGGATCGCCTGCCACTCCTGCTCCAGCAACTGAAACAGCTGGTCCACGGTGTCTGCTGGAGGGTTGTGGGCCCGCACTCGCCTCCCCAGCACGTCCCACAGATGCTCTATGGAGTTCAAATCTGGTGACCTGGCAGGCCAGTCCATTCTTGTCACCTACTGCCCTTGTAGGAACTGATTCACGATGGCGGCGCGGTGGCACGGCACGTTGTCGTCCTGGAACTGGGCGCCCTGGCCAACTGCCCTCAGGGCGGGCATCACAAGGGGGCGGATGATGGTGTCGCGGTAGGTGGCACCGGTCAGGCGGCCTTCAACACGGTGTAGGGGGGTCCTGTGACGTAGGCTGAACCCACCCCACACCATCACGGACCCACCTCCATAGCGGTCATGCTCCCTGACGGCAGCGTCAACGTAGCGTTCTCCAGGATGTCGCCAGACGCGAACCCGCCCGTCGTTGAACCTGAGGGTGAACCTTGACTCGTCTGTGAAGAGTACTGTTGCCCATTCAGCTCTTGTCCACCTTCTATGACATGCTGCCCAGGCCCGACGATGAGCTCGATGCGCTGGGGTCAGTATTGATCTCACTGCTAGGGACCTTGACCTCAAGTTGGCGTCGTGGAGCCGGTTCCGAACTGTCTGGGTACTGACGTTGACGTTGCTGGCTTGTCGTAGCTGGTCTCGGAGTACTGTGGCACTGGCTGAACGGTCTCTCAGACAAGCGATAACAATGAACCGATCCTGCTGTCTGGAGGTGCTTCTCGTCCGTCCACGTCCCTGCTGTTCTTCAACACTTCCAGTGTTAAGCCAACGGTCTCTGAGCCTCAGAATGACTGGGTGACTCACTCCAAGCCGTCGACCAATCTCCCTCAAGCCAATACCTTCTTGGTACCATGCTATCGCTCTTCCTCTGTCGGTGTTGCTTAGTCGTTGTCTCGCAGGCATGGTTAAATCTTCCTAAATTTCGCGACTTTTTATACCCGTCAAATGTGCTAACTGATTGCAATTCTGCTCAGAAAAGACCTTGCTTTCACGTGCATCACATTTTTTTTTCTTGCTGTGTCTGTGTCAAAATCTGGGAGCGACACAAGTTCCATAATTTCTCGGGATTTTTTTTGCCTCAGATGCGACGCGGTAGATAACTGCTGACCGACTTTAACATAACAAAAATGCACGAGGAGTAGTATTTGAGAACCGGGTAAGCTTATCCAGCAGAGTTTATTCAATTATCAATATTAATTGGTTTATCAGAACTTTTTAAAAATTGCATACAAAAATTAGGGGTGGTACTTCAATTGTTTTTAGTAGTGTATATATATATATATATATATATATATATATTAATCACCAACCAATCTAGTATGAAACCAAATCATATGGAATATATGAAATTAATTCAAAACATTAAAATGCCTATAAAATAAATATTCCATTCACACACACACACACACACACACACATGCATGCGCGCGCACACACACACACACACACACACACACACACACACACACACACACACACACACACACACACACACTGAGAATCATCACTAAAAGAAATTAAATGGCACCCATTTTCTGAATAATAACACTAGGAGTGACCAAGAGTTACGAGTGTGGTTGAGATACTGACAGTTAATTTGGGAATCAAAAGCAGAACAGACTCACTCGCAAGCTGGGCAGAATATCATTATTATTATTGTTCTATATTATTTCTCGTTATAACAAAAGAATGATTAAATCTAAAACAGCCTCATTTCATCATCTTGGTCTATAGTTATTGTAATAAAGTAAGCTTAACAAAGTGTATGCACTACAATGAACAACGTGTGACAAATAACACATGCTAGAAAGCATACATTTTGTCCCTTGGTTTGGATGTGTTGTCCAAATAGTTCTCTTTGGATAAGGGGTCAACATTTATTCTTAATGTGTAAAACATCTGGAAAAAAAAATTCACTGGTTAGATTCTCTCTCTCTCTCCCTCTCTCTCTCTCTCTCTCTCTCTCACACACACACACACACACACACACACATAAAAAAAACCCCAAGCAAACAAAAATCTCCCTATCTCCATGACATTTTTGTTTGACAAGGAAGTTCCTTGTTCACAAGGAAGTTCCTTTTTCTTGGTCATACTGAATACCAAATTCTAAACTGTTGCTACTGCAAGTTTGATCTATCGTAATTTGTTGCTTACTAACCCAATTATGAATCAATGTTATATAACAGTCTTCAAACCACCCACATATAGTTGTTACTTTATATAGACTATTTCGTACTTTGGTTCATCACTAATATCTGGCTGGTAAAATGTTAATTTATAAAGACTGTTTTTGTTGATAACAAGTATCTCTGCCTGGTAAAATTAATAAAATACCAGCCTAAGGTTAGTAATAAAAAAGACTTTCCAAGGCTAAATATGTGTGTGTGTGTGTGTGTGTGTGTGTGTGTGTGTGTGTGTGTGTGTGTGTGTGTGTGTGTGTGAGAGAGAGAGAGAGAGAGAGAGAGAGAGAGAGAGATGTGTGTGTGTGTGTGTGTACATAAACACACTCACAGTGACACTAATTCACTGGATGGAAAAATACACAGTCATACAGCACAATACCTGGCAGGGCCTGCTCCTGTGTGGGCATCGTAGTTTTGGACATGTTCTCTCCCATGCCAAAGGTAAACAGAGATGCTGTATGTGAAGGCGCCCGCAAGATGTTGGCCAGAACCAGCAGCCGTCCTAGCTTCGTCATCCAAGTCAATCTGCCTTTTTCAAAAGCATATAGGTTAAAGTGCAGATCAGCTCATGGGTAGAAAACATGCATCTGGTTTGTTGATGATTGGCTGAGATCTTCTTTTCATAGGGTGTCAACTAATGAAGTAAAAAAAACAAAAAACAAACAAACAAAAAAAAAAACAAACTTGACCTTAATGTGGACTGAGAAGGGACAGCTACTTTGCACAGTTTTGATTACATGGATGGAAAATAAATTGTTCTTTCTCCTTTTGATCTTTGCATAAAAATACTTCTGAGGAAGCTTCTAATTTAGGACCTCTGTTTCTTTATCTTAACTGCTGGCACTCTACAAAGACAAAAGCTGTTCCTTCAAATGAGCACCAAAGAATGCGACTGAAACAAAGTTGGGGAGATTGACAGAATCTTTGGCATATACAAACATCTTACGTAAATCAGCTGTGACCCATTAAGCATGTGTATGCCATTTGATACTAAAACAAAAGCGAACTCTTTAGAAAATCTGAAATTTTTTTTTAACCGACTCATAGTGTGCCTGCTCAAAGACTTAGAATGAAACCTTACAACTTAATATAAGTTTCTTAAGCACTAAGAAGCAGTCAATCCTTGAATTGTGGGGCTCTGACTGTTACCACCACAGGTGACTGCTTGGAAGAGAGCTTCTTTCATTATGTCATCAAGAACAACTTTAAATAACCTATAATTATCAATATAAATCATAACAACCACATGAAGTCATAAACAGAATGAGTGTGAAATAAAACATACATGTTAGGCGGAGCGATTATTGACCCAAACCACATTGTACTGTTATGTGACTACTTTTGTACAACACAGCAGTTCTCACACCTGATTTGTACTGGTGAGTTGTAGTCTTCACATGATATATATATATATATATATATATATATATTGGCCGAATTAGTCATTCCCTGTTCATAAACAAGTTCATAGCCCCATAACCTTTGCTTACATGAAGCTAAGAAATTAATTAATTTTTAATTTCTGTTTCTGTGCAGGAACTCTGACTTAGATATTTCCATTTTAATACCTAAAATTGGTTTCACATGAAAAAAAAAAGATTAGCACTCACACTGTGCCACACAGTGCTGGGCAGCAGACTGTCAATGAAACATGATAGCAATTCCTATGTGTTGGTGATATGTAGGGGAAAAAAAGATCAAATGACACCTGAGGTTTCAGCTTCAATCAAAGTTCATTTATTCCATTACAATTATATGAAATGAAAAAAAAAACAACAACACCACTTTCACATGCTACATTTTAAAGTGGTCAATATTCACAATTATATGTATATAATTAAAAGCTTTTTTTTTTTTCTAACTCCATGAAGTGATTTTGACTGACCATCTTGCCGTGTAGGTCGAAGGAGCCTCTGCAGGCTCTGGGGACTTTCAGGCTGGGGTGGAGGAGGGATGGAGAAGAGGATGTAAGGAGGGGAAGGGGGGGGGGGGGGAGGGAACTACTATAACGTTAAAAGGAATTATGGACTAATTTTCATAATCAATTATGAATTGAAACATGACAGCCTTTTCCACATATTGATGCTTAACACCCTATCATACATATGAACATGGTTGCACATTCCTCTACCCCACCAATATCACCCTCTTCAGGCCTATCTTCTATCTAGGTTACAAGGTCATAGTATGTGCGCGCTATTGTAGCATTAACACTTTGTGGTATGCTCACGCGCATTCCCCAGTTTCAGTGATAAAACTAAAAGACCAACTTTCAACAAAGCGCATTATGATTATGGGGTTTTGTTACACCCATTCTGGAGCATTTTTCGACTCAATAAAATAAAAAAAGCAGTGGGTCCGTAAGTTTAGACAAGCACTTCAAGCTGAAAGCAACTAGCTATTGAAACTTGCATAGTAGACAGTAATTCACTATTAGTTAGAACAAACAAAAAGAATTCTTGTAGACATATCATTTGCACCAACATGATGATAAAGAGGCTAATGAACTAATATCTTATCGTGAAATTATCTGCGATCCACATTCTATCCTATGAATTAATTTACACAAGTAAGACAAACCTGTCAGAGCTGGAATCAAAGGAAATGTTTAATTTCTACTTGCCTCCTCGAACCGAAAGCCCTTTCATAATCGCTTATATAACATTCTGACCTGCACACGTATGTTGTTTCCGGTATAAACATCCGCTTTCTTCCATTTAACTGTAAGTCGCAAATTTGACAATTTTGTTCAACAGTATTAGTTTGCTTTTAATGAATGTGACATAAAACTGCCAATATCCAGCTGTATCAAATTGCGTAATACAGACTGCTTGATTAATCATTATGTCGAAATTTGGTCTGCTTCGTGGTCTTCCGTCGGTCATTGGTTGTGTCTCTTGGTCAGGTGTCATGGCGGTAAATTCTAACGCTCAATGATCGATCCGTTTTGAATTGGGCGCCCGACTCGGCTCAGTAAATGGTGAGTACAGTTTAATCGCATGCGACATTTTAGTCAAGGATACATACTGTTAACTGCATTGAATTTGCACGTCTCTGATTTTCGAGTGTGTTTAGCACAAGGTTCGGTTTTTTGTTGTTTGTTTTCGCAAGTTTCAGTTTCACTTTGCACGACTTGCTGTCGTCTGCAAACAATTTAATCAGTATGGTATGACCCCTGGATTTCAAAATTTGTATAGGTCTATTACTCGTGCGCGTGTGTGTGTGTGTGTACCTTGGAACATAAAAGGCTTTTTTTTTTTTTTTTTTTTTTTTTTTTAACCAGCAACTGAGCAAGACAGCTGCTCTTTCTTTTTTTGTTTGTTCTTTCTTCTAGTCATCAGCATTTGATAGCCCCGGTCATTAGACCTTAGCCTCAAGACTTAAATTAGAATCATTTGGTCAATGCCTAACAAACTAACTAAGAAGGGCATTTAAAGCCGCGAGGCTATGATGAAATAAATCATCGACCCTAAACCTGAACCTGAACCTGAACAAAACATGCTCACATAATGCTATAAATCTGTATGACATGGGAATGGAATATGAATGAAAGTTAAACATCGTTTAATCCTTTTAGAAATCAACGATTTAACATAGCTGGGCTGAAGAAGTTTGATTTTTTTTTTTTTTTTACTTGGTAGCCGATCTTATGCATAAAAAATTCCACACTAGCCTGCCAAAGTTTTCGCTGGCCAAGAATTTCAAACATTGCCATATATTCTTTTTTTCTTTTTAATAGCTAACATACATCAATCAAAAGCAGCTCTAGTTTAGCAGCACATATATTCTTTTTTTCTTTTTAATAGCTAACGTACATCAAAATCAAAAGCAGCCCTAGCTTAGCAGCAAACACTGGTCAGTCAGCCTCATTTTTTACACAGTACTGTTACTAGTGCTACTGTGATTGTTGAATCATCATTTTCAGGACAGATGACATGCCCTGGGTCCATAATTTTGCTGCTTTAACACTTCCCCTGTGTCTGCTTGCAGTTTTGAGGCTGGAAATTTTTTCAAGGTTGTAGAGACACTATCATCACAAGATTTTGGTGGAACAATGATGAATGTCAGTATGACATAGCAAATGAAAAAAGGCAAAGAAGAGTCAATCGGACAAGACTCACCGGAGACACTTTTCTGTGTACTACAAATTGATTGAAATAAGTGTGTGTTTGTAGTGCCTGTGGAATTTTTCTGACTTTATTAGCTTCGTGTGCAGCAAATGATGAGCATGTGAAAACGAAGTCAATTATCACTTCAGATTAAAACTGAAGCAAAAAAGTTTTCAAATATTATCAGAGAAAAATGGTCTGTACAGACAGCAGATTTTTGAAAGGCATGGTGGGCTGTTCAGTTTTGAATTTCACTCGCCCATCTAGATTAGCACTTGCCTGTGGTGGCGGGGCAACTGCCCTGGTTGGAATCTTATACAACTGAAAGTAAATGTCAGAAAATGATGAAAAGAAAAAGAAAGAAAGAGATGAATTGTGAAAGAAAAAAGTATAAAGAAAGAATAAACAAGAATCTGTATTACTGTTGCAGTACCATGTATTCTCTAACTGAATAACAGTCTATGTAAGGTTGGAAAAGAAATATTTTTTAAAAGCCCAGATTCTTCTTTCTCTTTCTTTGTTCCTTGGCAAAAATTCAGATATGTATATAATTGAGATTTTGCATATATGCAATAATTTTTCGATCCAGCCATGATAAGGTATACCTCCATCATTTTTGGGATGATGCCTAAAGTAAATATGACTCAGTGCTTGTGTGTGTGAGTGTGTGCATGTGTGTGTGTGTGTGTGTGTGTGTGTGTGTGTGTGTGTGTGTGTGATTCTGATTCATGTCGCTGGCTCATGATGTACTGCTGCTGTGAGAACTTTATTCTTGCAGAGCTCCCCATCAAAGACTGTTGAAAAGAGTAGCCCTCACTCCATTTAATGTCTGATACTTTAGAGGGTATTTTCACCCTCCTTTAACAAACTTAGTGATTTCTTCAGAGATCTTGCCTGCAGAAGGAGTGTTTCATAGAATGCATTTATTTACCAATGCACTCCACCCGTCTTTAAATGAAGCAGGCAATGCAAAGCAATTTTATCAATCACCAGCCTACTACAAAACTAATAATTGTTGAAGGGGGGCTAGTTTTACACAGTATGGTTTTCGGGAACTTGAAAGTGCATGGCAGTGCAAACAGCCAGCAACAGACAGAAGCAGACATGCTTGACAATTTCTTGGAGACTGAACTCATCCTAGGCCTTTTCTCCCCAGAACAGTGTTGATGATGATATTAACTTCATAACATAATTCAAAACTTCTCTGTTGGCCTGCACCAGCTGTTATTCAGCTGTTTCATTTCCAAGGACTTCAATTTGCAGTGTGCAGGAATCCATTGGAGTGTTGTCTTCACCCCTTGTGGCCAATTCTGTTAGAGCACAGTCTATTTAGCTCAGTGTTTGAAAGGGTCATAGTGAGTGTTCAAGTTCAACACTGATAGGACATCAGTGAAGATGACCATAGTTTGGCAATGACATGCCTCATCTTGATGCTCCCTAGTCCCTAACACAGACTGCTACAGAGTGCAAAGTCTTTACCCCTGTCTTATCATTGGAGGAGTATAGATCTCTCTGCTGCTATGGGAATAAGAAACTCCCTTTCTGTATTCAAAAGTAGACTCCTCCATCTGTGGTTGCTTTGACTGCAGTCAATCTTTGTTGACGCATGTCTACTGATCTCAAGGGAAAGTTGAGTGGATATCCTACAGTCAATGCTTTCCTCTCAGAGGCAGACCCAAGTTCCCTTCTAATGCCCGATGGTTGATGGTAGAAAGCTCTATCTCCTATGGATGCAGTCAGTGGCATTTGACATTAAAAAAAATCCCAGCGTGCCTAGCATTCTGCTTTGTTGTACAAAGATTGATCTTCTCAATTTTCTTTGGTTGGCTTGCTTATCTGGTCTTGCAGTTGGTGTTCTGCTACCTTCTGAATTTTACAGTACTTGTGTTGCCATCTTGATGTTTCTCCATTCACCATGGAGAAGTAAGCCTGTTCTGGGCCTCAGAGCAGAGACAGCTGCACATTGCTCCTGTTGGCTGTTGGTAGTCTCATAGTCCTCATCTGGTGCCTGCATAGCATGTTGGGCCTTGCAGCTGTGGCTACTGCCACAGTGTGTGATTCTGCAATAGGATGTTCCTTATACTTCCTACACACGGCTTTCTCATCATGCCAGTGTGATCTGCATGCCAGTGTGTCCACCAACATCTGGACATCCTGGCTATGCCCCCCTCCCTCCTGGATTGTATGTATTTTGGATACTTTAAGGTCAGTCTGCAGACCAACTGATGTCAGGGCACCACAGACTAAATTGTGATTTTGGTCATGTGTGGTATGAAAATAATGACTGAAAGAAAAGACCCTTGATCCTGAACTTACATGCTTTGCATGAAAGTGGTTTGACTTAAATTAATAGGCTGTCTTACAATGGTAATGACGAAATACATTCACGAAGCCATCTTGTTCTTGCAGTTCCAACTCTGTGTCAGAGTTATGTATATTCAATAGAGAAGAGAGAGAGAGAGAGAGAGAGTGTCTTTTTTCATTCAGAGATTTCATCTTTTAGACGGCCAAGTTGCAGTTTTAAGTGTCGAATATTTGTGGTGGTCTCAAAATTTTGATATCCCAAAATTTAATATCTCATCTGTCAGCCTTTTCTGTTCTCTTTATCATCAATACAGCAAGATATAAGTGTGCCATCAAGAACAATCTGTACAAAAATTGATGCACTCACACACACACACACACACACACACACACACACACACAATTGCCCACTCGCCGCACGTGTGTTTATGCGTATGGATACAGCTGTGCAGACAATGCTTTGAATGTTTCTGTCAGTCAGCCGTTTGAGATCGTGACGAGAACTTTTCAGTCAAACTGTTGAAAGTACGAGCCACATATGTGAGCAACATACAGTGTCACCCGCGCAGGAGCAAACTTTCACGTCAGTACAGAGCCAGATGTGTGCCGTTTGGGCTACAATACTTCTTCTTCTTCTTTCTTTGAGTGTCCACCTTCATCGAGTTGAAGATTCCTGACACTTTTGTGTGTATGACCGTTTTTTATCCTGCCATTAAGGCAGCCATACTCCAACTTCGGGGAATGTGCATGCTACGTGTAACGTGTCATCCATACCAACGGCCAACTGGCCTTCTCTTCCGAAAGTTGGTGATGGGATGTTTCGTGTGTGCAAGATGTTGTGCGTGCGTTCACACACGGAACCTCGGTTTATAGTCTCATTCGAAGGACTGTATGGGGAATGGAGTCAGAACCAATGTTAACTCCGAGGGAAAAATCCACCTGTACCGAAATTCGAACCTGTAACCTCAGAATCACGAGTCCGGCGCTCTACCAACTGAGCTATTACTTGGTTAACATCATCGTACACATTAAAGATGCATTAGTCTAGATAATTATCCAGTCAACAGATTCGTGTGCGTACCGCATCGTAAATCGTAGTTCTGTTTACGTCCGTCTGTTATCATTCAGGCGTTGTCTGTCGGCTTTCTGGATTGATGGGTGTGCAGGAAGTTATTCTTTGTGGCTACGTAGCCAATGTGCACGCTGCACTTTCAGGAGTTCTGTCCCTTTGGGCGAGAGAGAGAGAGAGAGAGAGAGGATCGCTGTGATATTGTGAACTTCCCTTTAACCGTGTTTTGATTCGCAACGATGAATATTTCATGCTTCATTCATTTGGATTCTTTGCTTTTGGTATCGTGTTTTCCGGCATCAAAATACCAAACGGTGACCAGTATTCTGTCGTGGGAAAACTGATGCCGGAATTGTGAAATCAATTAACAATGATACACGCGCATCTGTCCTCACCGTCAACGCATAGCCTTGCATAACCGTAGTCATATTCCACCGCACTAGAGGAATGCTGTTAAGTAAGCGGGGGGGGGGGGGGGGGGGGGGGGGGGGGGGGGATGTCCATAAATCCATTAGTGCGTTTGACAACGACCACTTCGACCCGAGACAACAGTTCTGACAGCTGATCGTCTTGAGATCGTCTTCATGTCACCGATGAGAGTCTCAAGGAGTCGCCGAAATGGTGACGTCAGCTCATCAGCATAGCTACTAGGTTGCATGTCGAGGCGTCAAGTTCAGTTGTGACGGCACTGTTTTGTAGTTCTGAGAATCTATGGTTATTTTCCTTCCAACGTCATAAACTCTAATGCTGTCATGATATGCATTTGTTGTCCTTTTTTTTTTTTTTTCAATTGTCCGAATTTGTAGCCAGAGTGTACATGTGAACACACACACACACACACACACACACACACACACACACACACACACACAAGAGAGAGAGAGAGAGAGAGAGAGAGAGAGAGAGAGAGAGGAGAGAGAGTTTCATGTACTTACCAACGAGACGCACATGTTTGGTTGTTCTCTCCCGAAGAATGCGCTTTGAGAAAAAAAAAAAAAAAAAAAAAAAAAAGGTCTTCGCACAGCGTTTTTGCAGGAGCTGATTTTTGTTTTATGGGGGAGGAAGGGGATGTAGGTGGAGATTGGGGGGGGGGGGGGGGGGAGAAACATTGGATGCGAAGAGCTGTCTTGGCTACTAGTTGTGGCATGACTGCAGTGGCATGTGAAGGGATAATCTATGGGAGGGGGGTGGGGATCATGCTCATCCAATGTTGTGAAGTGCACACGCGAAACAACAGTATTGTTGAAGTGTACACGTAAAACAAGCACATCCCTTGTAGATCTATAGATTTATGTTTATTCTCAAGAAGATGCAGTTTGTCCCTGACAGATGCTCGTAACATCCTCACAAGGTCCTTAGTGAGTTTTTGTGACCGACAGGGCCGGTATGCCCGGCCGGTAGGCCTGCATGTGTTTTTCTCTGGCCATTTCCGTACCCCTGCCGTATCACCGTGCATAAAGTCACACACCGTCTCCCCAAGGACCCGTTAAGCTGTTCTGCCGTTTGTCACTGGTATCGTCGTGGCTTAATTATTGCTGTTGATAAAAGCCGGCACACGCTTGTTCAGAAAGCAAGGTGACATAGACTTCATTAAGTGTATGCATATAAAGAATAACTGTCATTTTTTTTTTTAAAACGGTTATTTTCTCCCTTGAAACAGAATACATCGGCACTATGCTCACAGACTCTCTCGCTGTTCCTGCAAAGATGCTGCGCTGAACGGGCTGAAACAGAAGAGAAAATAAGTGTGTTTGACACGGGTTTGCGTTTTCAGGAAGATCAATATGGGACAGTAGGACGAGTTGTCACCTTAGTTCTTGTTCTTCTTTATTTATTTATATATTTTTGTCGTCTCAGTTTTACCGAGGTTTAACACGGCGGAATAGGTTCCAAACGTTCACCACTTGCGTCACTGAAGAGACTGTAGCCTATTTCTTCTACCTTCAAGGCGGCCAAACTACGTCGTAACCGCTTTGCGAAGAAAACGAAGAGAAAACACTAAAAAAAAACCAACAAAAAAACCGACCTAGTGACACCGTGACATAAACAGTACTACTGCACACCTTGAATATCAAACACAAATAAGCATATAAAAATGCGTGCGCGCGCGCCACACACACACACAACACACACACACACACACACACACACACACCACACACACACACACGAGCGCGCGCGTACTTAGATACGCTTGCATGTAATGCACAGCTAATACACAGCTTGATGCAAACTGATCTAGTCACTCATTTTCTTCAAATCTTCAGACACACACACACTGCAACAAACATCCACACACACACGCACAGAGAGAGAGAGAGAGAGAGAGAGAGAGAGAGAGAGAGAGAGAGAGAGAGAGAGAGACGAACGGAAGGACAGACGGACAGACAGACAGACAGAGCAAAAAGTGCAGTCCAGCGAGGCAGCCAAACGAAGAAAGAAAGAAGCAAATGGCACGATAAAGTAAACGGGTGATTGTAACCCTCCTCGACGTTTCCAATGATGAGGTAGTAAGACGCGGGCAAATGACTACGAGAGGGATTTTTTTTTTTTTTTTTTTAAAGAAAAAAAAAAAGGGGGGGGGGGTGGGGGGGGAGAAAAAAAAAAAAAGAAACAGAATAGAAAAGAAAGGTCCCAGACGCAGAAAACAAAACAAAAAGGAAAAGCAGCCAACCAACAAAAGGCCCAGGTGGTGTAAAGGGCTCAAGCCGTTATGACTCATTCCATTCCTCTGCGTTTGCGCGCACTGGGAGAACGATGGGGGTGGAGGGGGTGAGAGAGAGGAAGCGGGCGGCAGGAAAATAAAGTGTCATGTTGGACTTATACTATGGAGAGTGAGGAGGGTTTTGCTGTGTGTGCGTTTGTGCGTGCGTGCGTGCGTGCGTGTGTAAATCTAGTGAACCGTGGGTTCACTTACCCGCGATCTCTCTTTTGGGTACTGTCGCCATAAGATCTTTTGGGTCGCCACGGCGATTATGACCTGCGGAAAGTCACACACATACTCTCTCTCTCTCTCTCTCTCTCTCTCTCTCTGCCTGTTTGTCTCTGCCTCTCTGTCTCTATCTCCGCCTGTCTGTCTCTCTCTGCCTGCTTGCCTGCCTTTCTGTCTGTATGTCCGCCTGTCTGTCTGTCTGTTTCTTTGTCTCTATCTCTGTCTCTCCCCCTCCTCTCTCTCTTCTCTGTCCCCCTCTCTCCCCCTCCATCTCTCTCACACACAGAGGGAGTGGGGAGAGAGAGGGGAAGGGGGGTGGGGGAGACTCCAGTCTTTTCTGTCAATTCTAGAGAGAAAGGAAGAGTTGACCCTTTTCATGGTTAAACTCAGAGAGAGAGAGGGTGTCGACCCTTTTGATGGTTAAACTCAGAGAGAGAGAGAGAGAGAGTGTCGACCCTTTTGATGGTTAAACTCAGAAAGAGAGAGAGA
>CM065740.1:15711262-15713762 GCA_033310375.1 Conus canariensis | reverse complement strand
AAAATAAACGGTTTTCTGCGCATGCAATCAATGAGACTTGCAATGATATTGGATTGTGAAGAAATTTTGTCCTACAATAACTATTTCAGACCAAAATATAAATCGGATATTTTGTAAGACACCCACTGCTTTGCAAAGCGGAACACAAACACTGGCGTTTGTAGTAGTTAATTTGAAGCAGGTAAGCGGGGTAGAAAATCAGTTTGTGAAAGTAGAAAATAAAAGCTGGAAGAAGACGTTTCTAACAAATACAAAAGTGTAGAATGTACGTTTTTACCCCAAATAGGAGCTGATATCGTGGCAATTATCAAGTTAATTTCAGGAAACCTGCCACCACACTTTGGTCTGGAGGCTGATAATATGGCGGCTATTATCTTCAAGCAGTTCGCCATCAAAGAGCTGTGTGTGGTAAAGTTTTATAAGACTTATTGCATTCGGGCAATTTGTCACCAAAGTACCATCTGTAATGAAGTTTATCATACTGTGGCAATTCTTGAGACATTTTGCCGTCGACGGTGAGGTTAATATTGTGGCAGTTAATTATCTTCAGGAAACTTACTGTGGCAATTCTTGAGACTTTTTCCGTCGACGGTGAGGTTAATATTGTGGCAGTTAATTATCTTCAGGAAACTTACTGTGGCAATTCTTGAGACTTTTTCCGTCGACGGTGAGGTTAATATTGTGGCAGTTAATTATCTTCAGGAAACTTACTGTGGCAATTCTTGAGACTTTTTCCGTCGACGGTGAGGTTAATATTGTGGCAGTTAATTATCTTCAGGAAACTTACTGTGGCAATTCTTGAGACATTTTTCCTTCGACGGTGAGGTTAATATTGTGGCAGTTAATTATCTTCAGGAAACTTACTGTGGCAATTCTTGAGACATGTTTCCGTCGACAGTGAGGTTAATATTGTTAATTATCTTCAGAAAACTTACTGTGGCAATTCTTGAGACATTTTGCCGTCGACGGTGAGGTTAATATTGTTAATTATCTCAGGAAACTTACTTTGGCAATTGTTGAGACATTTTACCGTCGACGGTGAGGTTAATATTGTGGCAGTAATTATTTTCAAGAAACTTACTGTGGCAATTCTTGAGACATTTTTCCGTCGACGGTGAGGTAATATTGTTAATTATCTTCAGGAAGCTTGCTACCCAAGTGCGGTCTAAAATGAGGAAAATTTGATATGGCAATTATTACCCTTAGGTAATGAGCCATTAAAGTGCTGTCTGTGGTGACGTTAAAGAAACATGGCCGTTACTACCTTCAGGTAATTTGCCACCAAAGAGCAGTGTAGAAGTTTTTGTATGGCAGTTGTTTCTCCTGGCTGGCTGCCGCCAAAATGCCGTGCACAGTGAAGGTTTGTTGCAGGTACCGTTTTTTTTGGGGGTCTGTCACCAAAGTGCTGTCTTGAGGCCAATTGTATGCCAGTTGTTATTTTCCGGCAATTTGCGGTTCGAGTGTCCTCTCATGCAAAGTTGATAGGCCTACTGTGACAATTCTTACCTTCGGGTACTTTGCCACAAAGGTCGTCTACAATGAAATTAATGTATGGCAACGGTTGCCTTCGGGTAGTTCGCCATCGAAGTGTTGTCTAACAAGTGCAATAGAGTTATTATTCACGCAGCCCTGCGGTGTGTGTGTGTGTGTGTGTGTGTGTGTGTGTGTGTGTGTGTGTGTGTGTGTGTGTGTGTGCGTGCATAAATTACATATGCTTGTAAGGATGACTAAGTTTCACGCCAAGTTTTACTAATTTCATGCGTAGTCAGCTGCCTCTTCGGTAACGCTGTATTAACAGATTATGGGAAAGGAGTAGTATTGCGTTAGCTAAGCATGGATGTGCGTACTCGCTCCCCACGATAAAGCTCTGTATGTATGTCCTACTATTAGAAATAAATATCTCTTCCACAATGGTTTATTACGTTATCACTAGTCACATTTATCATTGTTATTGTGTTGCTGGCAGTTGGCATTTTGGAACCGCGCGCGAGGCCGCGCGTTGAGATGAAGCTGTACACGTAATGCATCAACGGATTTTTTTTTGTTGTTGTTGTTCCCGCCTTCATTCTCAAGACTTACCAGTGTAACCCCAGCCTTCGCGATATCGGTGGGTTTGTGTGTTGGGAGTCGTGGCTAGTCTTATTTATTATGCGCCGTTGCACGTAGACGTCAAAGGGCAAGCGGTACCGTCTATGACAGATGGATATTACCCCCCCCCCCCCCCCCCCCAAAAAAAAAAAAAAAAAAAGTCCGGGGTGCGTTCAGTTTGTGTCATATCTTCCTACGAAACCTTCCCCATTCCCTCTATATTCTCAGCATAGCACAGCCAAGTTCCAATGACAAGACCACCACCCCCTCTCCCCACCCACCCCTCACCCAATCCCACCTACCCTCTCTCCCCCTAAAAAATCACGCACGCACCACCCCACACACACACACACACACACACACACACACAACACACACACAACACAACATACATGCGCGTGCGCGAGCACGC
>CM065740.1:15691262-15703762 GCA_033310375.1 Conus canariensis | reverse complement strand
AGGCAGCCACATCAAAAACCTTAACCGCGCAAATGGTGCTTGCGTGAAGTGATCTCTAACGTTATCGTTGCTCGAGGTCGTCAGCAGTACCCGCGCGGTTATCGTTCGTGATGTGACTGCCTTCACAGTTAACATCGTAATTCTCATCGCCCTTATCATTATGTAATCGCTGCTGCTGGGGTGTCCTATCCATCTCTCACTACCCAGCTCAAAGCCCGCCCAATGTTAGCTCACAGTGCAGCTCGTGTGGTGGCTGAAGCCTTACACAGTCATAACAGGTACTGTGTGGATTTTATAGAAATCAAATTCAGCCAGACCTACAGATCAATCGCATCGATCACCCTGTTCAACCCAGCCAGAGCAACGATGTGCTGGCATTGTTTCACGCATTTATGTTTTAAATACTGTTTCAAATAATGTAGTGTGTGTGTGTGTTTAGCTGTGTTTTGGCTCGTTTTCAGCGATTCTGCGTTCTGTTTCTGTCGTCTTGCCATCGCTTAAGGTGACACATACATGCATGCATGCACGTACACACGCACGCACTCACGCGCGCGCGCGCGCACACACACACACACACACACACTCTCTCTCTCTCTCTCTCTCTCTCTCTCTCTCTCCGCTCTCACACTCGAACAGACACCAATCCTTAATGTTTCATTAGTAGATCTGTTTTGGAAGCACAGGGATTTTTTTCTTTTTTTAAACATTTTTTTAAATACCCGACTTACCTCAGCAAGATGACCACCACTTACAATAGTGCGAACTTCATGACGTTTGCCCAACGCCTGTCAAAATGGCCCTGCTCACTCCTTCACAAAAGGCTGAGTGAAGTGTTGTTTGTCACGGTTGGTTATCTCCCCGCTCTACGGTCCCTGGGGTGGGAGGAGGCCACAGGGATATGTTTTTGGAGCGGACCCGTGCACCGGGGAGGTCAAAATCCGATCGCTGTTCCTACCCGTTAGAGGACGTTACTATTTCTGGTACACGAAGAAGAAGAAAAGAAAAAAAAAAAAGAAGAAGAAGAAAAGAAAAAAAAAAGAAGAAAAAAAAAAAAGAAGAAAAAGAAGAAGTAGAAGAAGAAGAAAGAAAAGCCTGACCATAAGTGGAGAAGATTTCCCACTTGACTGCTAGCTCATAACGACTACTTTCATCTTGCTGGCATCGAAGTTGAAGTGGATTTGAAGCGGAAAGAACCTGACTGATAAACCAGATGGTTGAAATTTCGTCTTTTCTTCCTTTTTTTTTTCTTCTCATCCCTGTCTCGTTTATTTGTAAGTCTTAATCATAAGTTAGCCGAAGTGATTCGCTGAATTCTGTAAACTTTCTCACAGTTCGTTCAAAGAACAGTGGGAAATCACCTGCTGTCTGTACATTGTGCGTGTACAGAAATAAAAGGATAGCGCCGAAGATGCCAGCGGATTCAGAGAAGCGCTATCCTCAACTGCTGAACCAACCACCTGGGGGCAATCCTACATCATCCTTGAAAGCCTGCGCTGTGTTGATCCATACAGGGTTCATGCACGCGTAGGGCGTTCCATTAAGACGTCAAGGGATATAACCGTTCCATGGCAGAGGCCAATGTGTGATGGCCGCTGGACGCGACACAACAGAATCTCCATAGAAGCTCTCTCATGGGCGCACAAGCCCGGATTTCATGACAGCAGAGCCCAGCGGCCAAGGAGGACAGCCCCCAAGCGAACTGCTGCACGCATCCTGCAGCCCCTGTCGCTGCTTTTTCGCCGACAGGCGAAACCGGTACAACTCCAGGCTCGCCACACGATCTGAGACGCCCTCTGAAGAGGATCCCGGGTTGCAGTCTTCCCCGCTGCTGCCGTCAGGACTTTCTCTGTGGGCAGCAAGTCTTTCCTTTCCTCACCGTCACTGGGCCTTTCCCCAGAGTCGGACACCTCAATTTTCAACGGACATGAAATAGATTTCTTATTCATCGCCTCCAAAAGTATACCTTCGGTGCATGGTGTGTATCTTGCAGATTATGGAAAAGCCACTTCCTGTTCTTCTTCGTCATCTTCTTCTTCTTCTTCTTTCGATTTGTTTGTTTTATGAAGAGAGAGAGAGAGAGAGAGAGAGAGAGAGAGAGAGAGAGAGAGAGAGAGAGAGAGAGATTTTTTTTTATTAAGGGAAAGGAATAAGCACAAGTCAGTGGCCTTTTTTACCCAGCCCTGGAAAGAAACGTATGTAAGTATATGAAAGAAAAAATTGCATACAACTGCATATCAACACACACACACACACACACACACACACACACACACACACACACACACACACACACACACACACAGACAGACAGAGTGGAGGAGGAAGGTTGGAGAAGGTTAGTGATGGTGATGCTGACAAAGAGTAGAACAACTGCGCTGTAGATTCGAATGAATGAACAATGAAGGGAAGAAGAGAAGGGGTAGTGATGGTGATGGTGACGGTCGTGTTAGAAAGAACCCCTTGTCTGTCGGAGGAATGCTGCCACTGCCAAGGGAGGGATGGAGGCGAAGGAGGGGATATATACTTTGCAGCTCTTGTGCCCTGAAGCACAGACTAGACCTTTGTGGGGACGAGAAACAGCCCTTTCAGATAACGCTGAAAGGAGGGACCAGTGGACGTGTTTGGCCAACAAACCAGACCGCCTTTGTATCAATTCAGTAGCGGATAAACTGTTATCGGATGATGGTTTTCCGGACTGGTATCTTGTCGTTGGGAGACGGCCAGAAATCGGTACGGGTTTCTCTTTCTCTCAGCATCGGCGTCCGTCTACACGTTGTGTGTGTGTGTGTGTGTGTGTGTGTGTGTGCGTGCGTGCGTGCGTGCGTGCGTGCGTCTCTCATTCTGTCTCTGTCTGTCTGTCTGTCTGTCCGTCCGTCGTCTGTCTGTCTGTCTGTCCTCTCTCTCTCTCTCTCTCTCTCTCTCTCTCTCTCTCTCTCTCTCCTCTCTCTCTCCACGTCACACGTTCCTGTCCTCCCACGCTGTCTTTGTCTCTCTGTCTCTGTCTGTCTGCCTTCCTCTCTCTGTGTCTCTGTCTCTTTCTCTCCGTCACGCATCCCTGTCCTGTCATCCCTCTCTCTCTCTCTCTCTCTCTCTCTCTCTCTCTCTCTCTCTCTCTCTCTCTCTCTCTGTATTTCATTACCTATTCATTCTGTCCCGTTTAGTTTTTTTTCTGCCAAAGAAAACGTCGGCTGTGTTGCCGTGCTTTCTCCACCCCCTGCCCTCCCCGTTGAAGGAAGATTGAACGCTCCGGACCGAATCGATATCGCCTTTCTTAGTTATCAGACCAAGGATACAGAGGAATGGAGCAGGAATGATCATGTGGGGTGAGATGAGGTGTGGGGTAAATACCTCGCTCACAGACACGTGCTGGCACGCACGCACGCACGCTAGTGTGTGGTGTGTGTGTGTGTGTGTGTGTGTGTGTGTGTTGTAGTATTGTTGCACAGTCAGACACACACCACATGTATTTGCATGCACACACGCACGTGCAGGGGCGTGCGCGCACATGCATACACTCTCACACAAACCTGTGCTTGTGCCCGCTAGTATTGAAAGCACACACCATCTACATTATTGTTCTTCTGCTTTCGTTTTTTTTTTTTTTTTTTTTTTTTTCAAATACAAATTGAGGAATGATGATAATCATATAGGAAAAAAAAAAAAAAAGGGGGGGGGGGGGGGGGGGGGGGGGGGGGGGGGGGAGAGAAAGAAAGAAAGAAGATTATGAAACTGCAGACTTCTTTATCAACCTGCTTTAACAAATATGATACCTTCAGAAGAATTCTATATGCTAGTTCCAACTGTACATGGACACTCGTACACACACACACACACACACACACACACGGCACGCGTGCACATACTGACTCGACTCGCCAGCGAAACGCCTTTGACCGATTTGTTTGCTTCTCTTTTTAAGTTGTTCGGGAGCATTCGGTCAAGAGAGAGAATTGAGAGGGAGAGGAGGGGGTGGTGGGTCGGGGAGGACTGATAGGGAGAGAAGGGATGGGTGAGGGGGGGGGGGTGGAGGGGGGGGGAGACGGAGGTGGGGAAAGGGGCCGTGGGCAGAGGAGGTCAAGTTGGGTGAACACACATCACGATGACTGTTCCTGGATTTCTGTTTATTTAGCCATTGAAGTCGGAGAAACCACGATCTGGATTTGGATGGTGGAGGAGTGATGAAATACGCACAAACCAAAGGGCCAATCAGAGGGCGTTACTATTTATAGTGCTCGGGGAACCAAAAAATATGACAGGAAATAATTTTAAAAAAAATATATAGTTCTGTCTGTCCCCTTAGGGTCAACACCCCATCTTCTTAGACAACATTACTCTTGTTCATGTTGAAGATGAGGATTTGCAACGGAAAGGGGGGGTGGGTGGGATGGGAGAGATCCTCAGTCGTTGTAATCTTCCCCCATTTTTCATTTATATCGATGAATCGGTACCAAGTGTGTCGCGCTACACGGCTGCCTAGATTCTCTCCACTTGCTGGCGATTTGGAACGATCAAGATCTGCTTCTACAGGCGTGGTCAGTGTTCACTGAGCACGCGCGGAAAGAGCTCAATTGATTTGTAGGTGACAGGGACAAACAACTGGTTGTCAGCGCGACAGAGAAATTTGGGGCAGATTGCAGCTCAGTATGATGTATCTGTACTCGGCCAGTACTCCCCATTTTTGACCTCCACCCAGAGGTTATGTTTTCATCTGCGTCTGTAGTTTAGTTGTTTTTTTTTTTTTAATTTTTAATTTCATTTTATTTCATTTATTTGTTTTTTTTCAGCATGATTAAGCCAAAACTATCAAAGGGATTTGAACCCAGCGTGGCGGAAAAATGGAATGTGGGGGCCCAGTGCCAGACCTAACTTTTGGTGTGGGTTTATGATGCCTGTCCCCTTAAAGGAGATGCCTGTCCATGATCCCATTGCGTATTTTTCTCTGAGTCTTGCTTTGTTTTGTTTTTATTTTGATGTTCTTTTACGAACTGATATTCATCTACCAAGTAAGATATTTCCACAAAATATTAAAACTTTCGAGCGATAAAAACGGTAGTTTTTCTTTTTTTCCACCTCATACTACAAAAAATGTAAAGGGAAGTAACTCTTTCAGTCCACACCTGCTATTGCTTCCCAGGAGGGAACTGAATTTCCATGATCCCGTCGTCACCGGCGGAGGTCCGCACTCTTCACGTGTGCACTTTAGTTGTTAAATAGATTTATTCATCATGTTAAAGACCTACTTTGAAGTGAACTATTTCTCATGGGTGTCGTGCGGACAGTAACCTCATCAGACTGGTTAGCAGCAACTGCACTGGACATCTGTGCTGATACAGCCCCAGCCTACCGCTTATTTGAATAGAAAGTGGAGAAGCCTCTGTTACTACTTTAAAGTCCCTCGAATGAGACTACAAACCGAGGTTCCGTGTGTGAACGGGACGCATAACATCTTGCACACACGTAAAATCCATCACCAACTTTGGGAAGAGAAGGCCAGTTTGGCCGTTGGTATGGATGACACGTTACACATAGCATGCACCCTGCGTAAGAAATGGAAAGAATGAAGGAAGTAACGAAACTGAGTGAACGATATTGAATGATATGGACTGGATGACACGGGAAACGACTGAATGAAGCGCCAGCTGGCAGCTCTTCAGTCGGCACTACCCAGGTAGGCAGCCCGTTGTGTAAGCGAGTGTGGATTGTAAAGCGCTTAGAGCTTGGTCTCTAGCCGAGAATAGGCGCTATATAAGTATTCATTATAATAATAATAATGATGATGATGAAAACCGTAGATACGTGAGCTTACCAACTTCAGAAAACCACAGTTAGCATTTTTGTAATAAAAAGTATAAGAAACGGTAACTATTACATGTGAACAGTAATTTGCACGTGAAAACCATTGTTTTCACCCGTTTTGTCGCTGTTATTTGACATGGAATCAGAAAGAAAAGAAAAAGGCAGACCACCGTATGATTCAGTATAGTAAACCGTGAGCAGTGAAAGTATTGAGTTACTTAGGGTAGTGACTTGCAGTTCCCGACATTATACGCCTTCGCAGAGCCGTCCGTTAATTAAAGCAGTACTGTCCGCGCAGTGAGATTAAGGATACTAGTGCCCCTCGACACGAATCGCAGTGAACGGTCGCATTGGACCGAAATAGAGGAAACGAGTGACCGTGGAGAAATGAGAAATGACTGCATCAGTGAGAAATGACTGCTTTTATGTCGAAATAGAAATCATCAGTTTTCATGATGGAACATGACTGTTCACGTTGAAATCGGTTACTTGGATTCCAAACTGACGGGCTTCCTCCATTTATGAGGCCATCAAATGACACAAGGAGACACAAGGACAGTGACCACTACCTCACCTCTCAGAACTCTCCCCCCCTCCTCCCCCACGTTCCTTATCATCCCCCTCCCCGCCCCCCCCCCCAACCCTCCTCCACCCTCCCTTTACCACGCCCCGTCCTCCATATGGTGGTGCGTGTATGAGGCAGTCCCAAGCCGCCAGTATGGCTGACAGCTGGCGTGACCCACAGGATGAATACGGGTTTCACGTGCCACGCCGCCGCCGCCGCCGCCGCCGCCCTAAAACGCAGCCTGGCATATCACGCCTGCCATGTCCCCAGGTTCGACAGCAACGGTGCGCGGTTTTAGCGGAATTGAATGCGTTTTATTTATGGTCGGAAACAAAAGAGGTTGAATCGAAAGAGAGAAAGGGCTCGCAGTCAGGGTTAATGCCGAGGCACACGCGTCTTGTTGAAGCCGTGTTGTTAACAACCCGGCCGAGCCCGGGAGCCATTCCCAGGCATTTACATAATGCCTCAATTAATCAAGAGCAATTCTGCATGCCTTTGCTGTGCTGATCCCAACGGCCTAAAAAGTCCTCGTTCAAATGAAGGCCAGATGGATAGCTAACCCTAACAGGTCACAACTCTGCTAGTTTATATATACAGTTTTCGGTTTAGTTTATAAAGTTAGGCGAATCCGGTTTCACGATACGTACAGGCACGCGCAGACACTCTCACAATCACGCGCACGCAAGCACGCACGCATGCACGCACGCATGCATGCACACACACACACACACACACACACACACACACACACACACCAACACACACACATACACACTCACCTCTCTCTCTCACACACACCCCCACCCCACAGAGAGAGAGAGAGAGAGAGAGGAGAGGGAGGGAAGGGACACACACACACACACACACACACACACACACACACACACCACACACACACACACACACACACGGAGCGTTGACGTGACTGGTAGTAACGTGCAAAGGTATTCTTTCCTGATGTCCCGTGGAGAGGCATCATCAGTATGGGTGTGAGCCTGCCCCCTGCCCCCCTCAGGCTCCCTGATGACGCTGATAGGGCGAGAGACACCAGGGACGCAGGGATCGACATCAGGGAAGGGCGGAAGAGGAGTGTGGGAGAGGCAGAGGGGGGAACGTGGGAGGAGAGACGGGCGGGGAGGGGAATGGGAGGGGACTGGCCCGTGTTTATCTGTTCAGATCTCAGTCGGTCAGTTGCTCGCTCTTTGTCTGTCTGTCTGTCTGTCTGTCTCTTACACACGCACACGCGCGCGCGCGCGCGCGCGCACACACCACACACACACACACACACACACACACACCACTCTTGTTTGCAATTTTTGAGATCCAATCAACAACAACAACAACAACAAACAAACAAACAAACCAAGAATCAACCCACCAACCAACGAACCAAACCAACCAAACAAAAACAAACCTGTCAACAATATGGTGAAGTGGAATGAAATCGATCACATGTCGCTTAATGCTTGAAAAAAGGGAGGAAAAAAAAAAAAAAAAAACTAAAAAAACCCAGCAACAACAACGATAACAACAAGAAGAATCCATCTAATACATCTGTAGACAAAACCGTTCAAAATATCTCGAATGTGGACTGATTCGTTTTCAGTATTTATATCCGTTGTAAAAATGTAAGAAGACAAATCACCTAAAGTACTGGGCGATGTTATAAACAATAACTTATCGCGGTTCGATCCTGTTGCTTATTTATGCTAGAGAATGTCTAAAAAAAAAAAAATCTTCCAACTGTCAAAGATAAAGCATTTCTTAATACATATGCCCGATAACATTTTTTTTCAACGCCCATATGCACTCAATGACAGATTACGCTTCTATTCTTTAGATATTCAACAAGCTCAAATATCAAACCTTTGGAACAGCCCTGCGCCAGAATTTTCTCTTAAAATCTAGTTCATTAACCCTAAATCGTCAGAAGTCTGTAGGTACCCTCCTCCGTAAACAAACAAGCAAACAAGAAACAACAACAACAACAACAAGAACAACAACAATAATAATAACAACAACGCCAGCAACCTCGAATACAACAAGGCTATATTCGTGCACAGAAGTGGTATCTTCCACTTTAAGCAAAAACTCGAACAAAACTATATTCATGCACGAAAGTGTTAGCCTGCACCTTAAGCAAAAGCTCGAACAAGGCTCTATTCATGCACAAAAGTAGTATCCTTCATCTTAAGCAAAAACTCGAACAAGGCTATATTCATGCAGAAAAGTGGTCTTTTGCATCTTAAGCAAAAACTCGAATATAACATGGCTGTATTCATGCACAAAGTGGTATCCTCCACCTTAAACAACAACAACAAAAAATGTAATACATTATGGCTATATTCGTGCACAAAAAATGGTATCCTCCACCTTAAGCAAAATCTCAGAATGGAAGGCTCTATTCATGCACAGAGTGATATTCTCCACCTGAAGCAACCACTTGAATACAAGGCTAAATTTATGCACAAAGTGGTATCCTCTACGTTAAGCAAAAACTCGAATGGAAGGCGATGTTTATGCACAAAGTGGTGTCCTTCACCTTAAGCAAAAACTCAGAATAGAAGGCTTTATTCATGCACAAAGTATTAACTACCCTCCACCTTCAGCAAAAACTCAGAATACAACGAGGCTATATTCGCGCACAAAGTGGTATGCTCCACCTTAAACAAAAACTCTAATACTACAAGGCTATAGTCATGCACGAAATGGTATGCTCCGCTTCAAACAAAAACTCTGAAAATGGCATGCTCCGCTTTAAACAAAAACTCTGAATACAAGATTATATTCAAGCGCAAGGCAGTATCTTCCATCATCAGCGAAAAATATGAAGACAAGGCTGTATCCGCGCACACAGTTTGTATGCTCCACGTTCAACGAAAACTCGGAATACATCAAAGCTATATTCACGCGCAAAGTGGTATGCTCCACTTTAAATGTAAACTCGGAATACAAGGCTGTGTTCATGCGCAAAGTGACATGCTCCACTTTAAATGTAAGCTCGGAATACAAGGCTGTGTTCATGCGCAAAGTGACATGCTCCACTTTAAATGTAAGCTCGAATACAAGGCTGTGTTCATGCGCAAAGTGACATCTCCACTTTAAATGTAAGCTCGGAATACAAGGCTGTGTTCATGCGCAAAGTGACATGCTCCACTTAAATGTAAGCTCGAATACAAGGCTTGTTCATGCGCAAAGTGACATCTCCACTTTAAATGTAAGCTCGGAATACAAGGCTGTGTTCATGCGCAAAGTGACATGCTCCACTTTAAATGTAAGCTCGGAATACAAGCTGTGTTCATGCGCAAAGTGACATCTCACTTTAAATGTAAGCTCGGAATACAAGGCTGTGTTCATGCGCAAAGTGACATGCTCCACTTTAAATGTAACTCGAATACAAGGCTGTGTTCATGCGCAAAGTGACATGCTCCACTTTAAATGTAAGCTCGGAATACAAGGCTGTGTTCATGCGCAAAGTGACATGCTCCACTTTAAATGTAAGCTCGGAATACAAGGCTGTGTTCATGCGCAAAGTGACATGCTCCACTTAAATGTAAGCTCGGAATACAAGGCTGTGTTCATGCGCAAAGTGACATGCTCCACTTTCAACAAAAACTCAAAATAGAAGGCTGTAATCATGCACGAACTGGTATGCCCAACTTTAAAGCAAAAACTCAGAATAGAATAGAAGGCTGTGTGCACAAAGTGACAGCCTCCACCTTAAGCAAAAACTTGTATACTACGATGCTATATTCGCGCACTAAGTGGCATGCTCTGCTTTAAACGAAAACTCGGAACACAAAAAGAATGTTCATGCACAAAGCGGTATCCTCTATCCTAAGCGAAAAATCGGAAGACAAGGCTGTCTTCGCGCGCACAGTTCCATGCTCCACTTCAGACGAAAACGCGGAAAACAAGGCTATATTCATTCATGCAGAGTGGTCAGTGGAAATGTGCTTCCCTCAGATTTTGAACCATACCAGAACGAATCACAACAGGCACGCTCTTCTCAAGTGGGCAATGCCTGCCTCCGCCCAGACATGACCTACACAAATCCAGCCCTGTATGTAAGTGGCGATACATGCTGGGATGATTTGCTTTCATTTCTTGAAGAAATCTCAGGTCTCAACCGAGAAATAAAAAGGATTTGAACTTTTTACAAATTATGTGTACCCCCCAAAACGTCGGCCAAATAGACCAACGAAATTCAAAGGAAATGTTGCATGCTTGCACAGCCAGAAAGTTTGAATGCGAAGTTTCAAACAGCTACGAATGGTTCGTGTGTCTTCGTGTGTTGCATAGGATGATTTGGCATTATCATCAGTCTTCATTATTCTTTTGGATGTTATGTGCGATCTTTCCTCTTACACTTTATAACTTACTCTGTCCGATTCTTTTTTTTTTTTTTTTATCTCTCAGCTTTACTGATATGACTGAATGTCTATGAATCTGGTTGTCCGTCTGAGTCACCTGTCTGTGTGTTCTGTATGTCAGTCTGTCTGTCGGTCTTTCTCTGTCTGTCTGTCTGTCTGTCTCCCTCCCTCCCTCTTTCACTCTCACATGTACGCGCGCGTGTGTGTGTGTGTTCGTGTGTGTGCAAGAACGTGTGTGTGTGTGTGTGTGTGTGTGTGGTATGTGTGTGTGTGTGTGTGTGTGTGTGCGCGCGTGCGTGCGTGAGTGCGTGCGTGTGTGTGCGTGTGCGTGTGTGTGCGCGCGCGCATTTATGTGTGTAAGAACATGTGCATATGCATGTGCGTGTATGGGTATGGACACCATTCGTAGATGAAAAAAAAAACCAACCTCTCTCTGTATTTATCTTGTTATATTGCTCTATCTAATCTAATCTAATCTCTTCTCTCTGTCTGTGTCTTAACTCTAAATACAGCGACAGAGAGAGAGAGAGAGAGAGAGAGGGAGGGAGGGAGGAAGGGGAGGCAGCGCAATGATTGCATCACTATCTGTGTATCCACTGTGCACCATAAGTGACCATGGATTCTGCGCCAACCTCTACGTCTGTACCTTTCGGTGTATGAATGCATGCATGTGTGTGATGCGCGTAACCGCTCCGGTAGGACTGAGAGGTGGGATAGAAAGGGGAAGGGGGGGGGGGGGGGGGGGGGGGGAGGTATGGCCTCGCCTCCCATTTTCCTGGACGCGGCACAGAGCACCAACATACCATATAGTATTACATCTGCACATCAATGGCAAGAGAGAGAGAGAGAGAGAGAGAGAGAAAGAAAAGAGAAAGAGAAGAGAGAGAGAGAGAGAGAATGAATGAATGAAATTTTTTAATCAGAAGGTCACCGGTCCATTCTGATGGGGCTTCAATCACAATTCAGTTCCAAATGGTAGTCATATACAGTGTAAATACATATCTACAGGTACAATGCAAGATGACAGATTGGTCTTCTAGCTCATGACGACGGCACGCCTGTCAAAGGCTTGATAAGAAATTTAATGACAAGTTTCGCATCGTTACAACGTTAGCTGATGAAAGTGAAAGGCATAACCTGAACATACACGGATTCATGTAGTACTTTCTTGGGATAAGTTCTTTTCCGAAATTCCTATAAGCTGGATACAAAGGGACAAAATGGATTTCATCCGCCCCAGCAGATGAACATAGTGATCATATCATCTGTGACTCAGTTGTTCTTGCATACCTTAAAGAACGCGTGAATACAGATGAAACTTCAAATCTAAATTGAGAGAGAGAGAGAGAGAGAGAGAGAGAGAGAGAGGGGGTGGTGGTGGTGGGGGTGGTGGTGGTGGTGGTGTGGTGTAGGTGCTGAAGGACTCGTAAACAGACAACTTGTGTTTCCAAGGTTGTGATGTTTTCTCCATCTCCAGTCTTGGCAGTAAGTGGCAAGTAGTCAGACAGCGGGCATTTGGCCAGCCCCCTCCTCCTCCTCCCTCCTCCCCCCCCCCCACACCAGCCCTTTACCCCCTTCCTTCCTCTGACTCCTCCTCACCTCTCATCCTCACCCCACCGCACCCCCACCCCACCCCAATTCCTAGTCGAAAGAACGAATAGTGATGGCGGGGTGGGTGTGAGGGGGCCGATGCCCCCACCCCCCACGCCCCCTCCCCCTTCGCCCTCATCCAAATAAACCAGCCAACCAAAGCCAAACAGCAACGA
>CM065740.1:15683762-15686262 GCA_033310375.1 Conus canariensis | reverse complement strand
CGCAAGGACGGAGATCTTAGGCCAAGGCCTACTTTTGCAATCTCTTGTGGCCATGCATATAATTATCATTTCAACACTTATCATTCATACTGACAATTCAACATAGCAACAGCTGTAACGTAATTCTGCAATGACAAGCAGCAGACTATGTGGATAGTCACCATGGTGGGGGAGGGGTGGGGGGTGGGGGAGGAGAGATATGGCGGGAGAGGGTGGGGGTGGGCAAAGGTATGAGGTGAGGAGCGGAGATTTGAGGGAAGGGAGGAGGGTGTGTGTGTGGAGGGGAGGGAAGGGGTGGGGGGCGAGGTGAGCGAGAGCGAGCAGCAGCAGCTGTTGGGATCCCTTCAGTAGTAGTCCAAGGCAGAGCAAAACAGGTAAAAGGCGCGCGTGCCTGTGAAGCACTGTGCTGAGGTCTGCTGCCAGCTTCTCTCCCAGCCTCCCCCCCCCCCCCCCTCCCCCCTCCCCCCCTCCTCAGTTTGTTCCTGTACTGAGGAGATTGGAAAAGTGACAGGAAACTGTCAGATCACTTGAGCCGGGCTGGCTGCCATTGGAACTGCCGATCTCAGTGCTCGTCTTGAAGGGCGGGGGGAATTTAGTTTTTTTGTTTGTTTTGTTTTTGTTTTTGTATTTTTTTTTTTTTGCGCGCACTCTCTCTCTCTCTCTCTCTCTCTCTCTCTCTCTTCTCTCTCTCTCTCTCTCTCTCTCTCTCTCTCTCTCTCTCTCAAGGCGTAGCTAGGGTGTTTGTTTTGGATGACTGTCAGTTGTACCACGCTGACGTAACGAATTTACGACTTGTGTACATTTTTTTTTCTTCTTCTTTCTTTCTTTCTTCCTCCTCCTTCTTATCCTTCTCCTCCTGCTCCATTTGCTTGTTGTTGTTGTTGTTGTTGTTGTTGTTCTTCTTCTTCTTCTTTTCTTTCTTCTTCTTCTTCTTCTTCTTCTTCTTCTTCTTCTTCTTCTTCTTCTGTGTGTGCGTGCGTGCGTGTGTGCAGTTCCACCCGATCCCTTCTTTTTCGCCTGAGGTTGTTAAAATAGTGAAGCGCCACCGACTTTTCTGGCCTCCCGCACATTCCCCCCCCCCCCCCCCCCCCCCCCCCCCCGTTTTGTTTTTTTTCTTTTTCATTCTTTTTTCATAGTTAAAACAGATTTCCGAGACTGCCGATACTAAAGTGCCCCAGCGACTTTTTTCTTCCGTTACAACGGATTTCCGAAGCTGTTGATACAATAAGACGCCAGCTACCTCTCGTTTTTTTTTTTTTTTTTTTTTTTTTTTTTTTTAACTAACATCACCACAAATTTCTGAGGCTGTTAATACACTAAGACGCCAGCAATCTTTTATTTTTTATTTATTTATTTATTTATTATTATTTTTATTCTGAGGCTGCTGATACAGTAAGGCGCCAATGACTTTTTTTTCCTATCGTCTCAACACATTTCCTAGGCTGCTAATTAAAAACCAAAAGCACCTGCAGCCTTTTTTTTTTTTTTTTTTACTCCGTCACAACAGATTTCTAAGGTTGCTGATAAAATAACACCAACAACCTTTTTTCTTTTTCCATCACAACAGATATCTGAGGCAGCCAATACATTATGGCGCCAGTATAGCCCGTCACAACAGATATCCGAGGCTGCCAATACAATATGGCGCCAGTATACTCCGTCACAACAGATATCCGAGGCTGCCAATACATTATGGCGCCAGTATACTCCGTCACAACAGATATCCGAGGCAACCAATACATTATGGTGCCAACAACCTTTTCTTGTCTTTTTTTTTTTTTTTTCTTTCTCAATAGGTTTCCAGGGCTGCTAATACAATAAGGAGCCAGCAGCCTTTTTTCTCCCCTTCTGTCATAGCAGATTTCCAAGGCTGCTAATAATTATAATCAGGCGCCAGCAGCCTTTTTCATTCCATCACTAGAGATATCCGAAGCTGCCAATACAATA
Source organism: Conus canariensis (assembly GCA_033310375.1). Lineage (NCBI taxonomy): Eukaryota > Metazoa > Mollusca > Gastropoda > Neogastropoda > Conidae > Conus > Conus canariensis. The sequence continues at coordinate 15,684,315 of CM065740.1, read as the reverse complement.
CGGCGCCAGAACCTGTTCTTTTCTTCTGTCACAGCAGATTTTCAAGGCTGCTAATACAATAAGGCGCCAACGACCTTTTTCTTTCTTTTGTCATAAAAGATTTTCAAGGTTGTTAACATGGTACTGCACCACTGACCATCCTCCCCCCCCCCCCCCCACCCCTGCCACCTCCCCTCGTCTTCGTTCTTGTCACAACGGATTGCGAGGTAATAAGCATAGTGTGGACATGACGCCACCGATCTTTTCTTTCTCTTTCTCTAAACCCCCCCCCCCCATCCCTACCCCCCCCTCCCCCCCCGTTCTTTCGCCACAAGATAGGTGCCACCCAACGCCCTACCCTCCCCTCCTTCAACGCTTCTATACCTTCCTTAACAACTTCCTTATCCCCCTCACCGCCCCCCCCCCCTTTTTTTTTTTTTCTTTTGATGAGATTGCCAACATAGTTATACGCTAGCCCCCCCCCCCCCTCCCCGCCCCCCCTCCCCCCTCCCCTTTCTTTTCTTTCTTTCAGTTTCATCAAAACCGATTTCTAAGATTGCCAACATAGTTATAC
>CM065740.1:15671088-15676162 GCA_033310375.1 Conus canariensis | reverse complement strand
CTGTTGTGCTGTTCATTGTATGAACAGGGAGAACTCACGCTTCCTGTTGTCTGTTCATTGTATGAAACAGGGAGAACTCACACTTCCTGTTGTCTGTTCATTGTATGAACAGGGAAAACTCACGCTTCCTGTTGTGTCTGTTCATTGTATGAACAGGGAGAACTCACACTTCCTGTTGTCTGTTCATTGTATGAACAGGGAGAACTCACGCTTCCTGTTGTATGTTCATTGTATGAACAGGGAGAACTCACACTTCCTGTTGTCTGTTCATTGTATGAACAGGGAGAACTCACGCTTCCTGTTGTCTTGTTCATTGTATGAACAGGGAGAACTCACGCTTCCTGTTGTCTGTTCATTGTATGAACAGGGAGAACTCACGCTTCCTGTTGTCTGTTCATTGTATGAACAGGGAGAACTCACACTTCCTGTTGTGTCTGTTCATTGTATGAACAGGGAGAACTCACGCTTCCTGTTGTGTCTGTTCAGTGTATGAACAGGGAGAACTCACACTTCCTGTTGTGTCTGTTCATTGTATGAACAGGAGAACTCACGCTTCCTGTTGTGTCTGTTCAGTATATGAACAGGGAAAACTCACACTTCCTGTTGTGTCTGTTCAGTATATGAACAGGGAAAACTCACACTTCCTGTTGTGTCTGTTCATTTAATGAACAGAGAGAACTCACACTTCCTGTTGTGTCTGTTCATTTAATGAACAGAGAGAACTCACACTTCCTGTTGTGTCTGTTCATTTAATGAACAGAGAGAACTCACATTTCCTGTTGTCTGTTCACTTTATAGACAGAGGGAATGCTCGTTTCCTGTTGCCTGTTCATGAAGTCGACCAGAGAGAGAGAGAGAGAGAGAGAGAGGTGTGTGTGGTGTGTGTCCAACTAATTAAGTGTCAGTACAACCTTGAGTTAATCTGACAATAAATTGGTTTCAGTCAGTCAGTGTGTCCAGCTCTACACTGGCACCGCCAGGTTAGGGGTCCAGCAGCAGAGGTGGAGCTCGCTTTCAAGTTCTGAACACAACGCTCTGAGTGCTCCAACAAGCAAGTGCGAAGGTGAACCACTGACTGGCTATTTCTAGGCAATCGAAAAAAAAAAACAACAACAACAACAAAACAGAAAAGAAAAACAGAAAAAAAAGGTTTACAGAACTCAGCGGATCACGTACTCCCGAGAGACAGAGAGAGATAGAAGACAAACAAACAACTAAGTTTCTGGTTTGTCATTTCTTACCCCAGCTTCTTTCCGTTTCAAAATCCATCTTCCAGAGCAACGAAATGAACGTTCTCTTTACGGGGGAGAGGTTATAAAGGAAAGGATTGATAGACACTTTTTTTTCTTCTCTACCCCCCCCCCCCCCCCCCCCCCCCCCCCCCCCCCAACCCCAGGCTCAGAGGTTGGCTGCGTGCTTTGATCGGCAGGAAGACTCATCCGTGGTTTTTATTGTGGGCGAGCTAAGTAGAGATGGGTGGACAACATCAGTGAATGGACTGGCGTGAGTGTGAGGCTCTGCAACTGCCTAATTAGGAGCGTCTGAGAATCGGGAGGAGTGGAGGAAGCTGGTTGCGAAGTTTCTCTTGTGGCGCCCCAACGGTCTTCAAGACTCCGGGATAGGTGAGCTGTTTCACTTGGCGCTCCCAGCAGGTTGAACCTGGACTTCGCTGGAGAGGGACGAAGACGCTACAGCAGAGGCGGGTACTGACTGACCAAGCGCTGCTACTACTAATCACTAATCGGCCTTCCCGGTGCACCCGGGGTAACTTTCCCAGGGAAAAGCTTGAGCGGGGGAGGGAGGGAGAGGGGACGCGCGGGCCACCGCTGAAACAAAAGCCTGAGCTTGAAAAGTGGCCTGGACAAAGACGACTACCGTTCATGCGTGGCGGGCACGGGTGCAGCTGGGCGTGACCCTTCACCAGCAGGGGAGGGTGGGGCTGGGGAGAGAGAGAGGGGAAGGATTGTGGGTCGTGGTGTGTGGTGTGTGTGTGTGTGTGTGTGTGTGTGTGTGTGTGTGTGTGTGTGTGTGTGTGTGTGTGTGTGTTTGACCATGCCGTGGGGCGTTTCCTTTGTTTTGAGGCGTGCGCGGTCGTGTGTATCGGTCAGGCTCCTAAAGAGAGAGAGGAAGGGGGTGGGTGGGGGTGAGGGGCTTTCTTGTGCCACCTACCACCAGCTTAGTTCCTCACTTCAGGTTTTGGCCGTTGAGGGTTACGTCACTGGGGGGGGGGGGGTGCATGTGTGGGGTGGGTTGTGACTAGAGCAAGGTCAGGCAGAGGTGGGAAAGTAACATACATACATACACACAGTACGCACGGCACAGTTACAGTCGGAGGTAGGGGGGTATCTTGCTCAAGGTAAGTGGGAATATGCGGTCAGCATGGCGTGTAGCGCGATCAGTGGAGTATGTGGTACCTGTGTGAAATGGGCCGCCTGCACCGGCAGTGGACTGGACCTACCCGGGGGGGGGGTCTGCTGGAATCAGGATGGGTTTGTGGACGGTGGGACAAGTCTGCTAACACGGCAGTGGGTAAGTAATGATGATACTGAGTGGCGCACAATCTGGAGCTGGAGTGGAGAGGGTCGGAAGAGAGAGAGAGAGAGAGAGAGAGAGAGAGAGAGAGAGAGAGAGAGAGAGAGAGAGAGAGTGTGTGTGTGTGTGTGTGTGTGTGTGTGTGTGTGTGTGTGTGTGTGTGTGTGTGTGACGGGGATCTGTCGGTAATGCCAGTCAGTTCAAGTAAAACGTCTTCGAGGGATTTTTCCCTTCATACATCTTTACCGGGTGGGGGGTGGGGGGGGGGGGGGGAGAAAATGCTTAAAACCGGAGGAAAGGGGTAGGGGGGTGGGGGCTAGGGGGGAGTAGGGCACTCGGAGAGTGCGCAGACCACTGCAAAGGTAGGATCTGCTCGTTAATCCGGATCTGTTGCCGCAGATCTGCAGCAACATGTCATGGGCCCGTCCTCGGGGCCCCAGTCCCTCCTCATTCCACCAAGTTTCGTGTCCATCGCTGCAGGGGTTCCTGAACACTTTGGCCGAACGGACTCTGGATGTGGTCTTCGATCTGGTCTGCGCTGCAGATCCACACGTACATGGATCGAATGGGTACGTCCCTGTGCCGCATCGGGTCTTTCTGAAAAGTTTTCTTTAGAATCTGTTCAATAGATAAGGCGTAATCTTGCTCTGAGAGAGAGAGAGAGAGAGAGAGAGGGAAAGAGAGAGAGCGGGCCACCGCGACCGGCACACGTGCTTGAAAATCACGCCCTTGTTGAAGGTAAGAAACACACATGTTCATGGACACACACGCACGCACGCACGCACGCACGCACACACGCACGCACGCACGCACGCACGCACACACACACACACACCACACACACACACACACACATACACACACACACACACACACACACACACACACACACACACACACACACACACACACACACTTTGTTTCCGTATCACAGCCGGCAGCCAGTGGAGGAAACGAAGGCGACGGGGTGGGACACTTACCTTCATGTAATCTGGCGTTTGGCACCGCTCAGGAATCCTGAAGACGGGTAAAGCTGACAGGGAGGCCCACGCTTCAGCATTCAGTTAACTTGTCGGAAAAGGGGATTATCCTTGGGGGGGGGGTGGGGAGGCTTCGCCTAGACGTCTCGTAGGAATGCTTTTAGAACGCGGTCGCCTCAGGAACTGATCCACCGCGCTGATATCAGACAATCCGATTGGATTCAAAGAATCTTGGTTAGGCTGAGGATACTTGGATACAACGGCAAGGGATCACTTTGGAATTCGAAAAGATAACAGATGTTCGAGCCCACTGCTTTCACGTTTGAATGGAAAGCGTGAGAGGTATGGGATTTGTTTTGTAGACCATGGAATCTGATGTCTGCCAGGCCCAGTTGTGGAATTCGCCCCACGTGTGTGTGTGTGTGGTGTGTGTGTGTGTGTGTGTGTGTGTGTGTGTGTGTGTGTGTGTGTGTGTGTGTGTGTGTGTGTGTGTGTGAAAGAGAGAGAGAGAGAGAGAGAGAGAGAGAGAGCCGGTCCGGCTGGGCTGAATTTACGCTCCAACGGAAACCGTTGGGACGCCAACACTACAATAGCAGCATTCAGTCGGAATGACAGTGCAATCCATCCATAGACACAGCGTCGTGATTGACTTCGTCGAATCAAAGGTCGAATGCCTTGCGGGTGTGTCTAAATGAATGTGTTATGGGAACTTTTTTGTTTTGTTTTGTTTTACATTCGTGCAGTTTGTAAAAGAAAAACCCGTTTTGGGGGGGCGGGGGTGGAGGGGTGGAAGCGTTGATGGTGTGACTTCAGTGCTTCATGGATAGCTTGCTTTTTTTTTTTTCTTTCCTTTTTTTTTTTTTTTGGTCAACTTTCAAAGGTCGATTTGATTTTGTTTTTCTTTAAGAGGCCATCTAATGACTGCGTACAGGCCAAAAAGCAGGTTTCTGTCTGGATTTTCCTGACTAAGGAAGATCTTGTGTCGGCCTTTCTGGACGTTGCCAAAAAAAAAAAAAAAAAAAAAAAAAAAAAAGTAACGAAATACGGGCTTGCCATCTTGCATCTTAAAAAAAAAAATTGGGGGGGGGGGGTGGGGGGGGGGGCGAGGTTTGTCTCATTTTCCGTGCCCCCTCTCGGTGACAGTATTTCCTAGCCGGGAGATGTTGGCTTCCACGTACATAGATAAATAACCCCATGCACGGGCAGTCCACAGGGAGATGATCGTCATCTTCTTCTGCGTACGCAGGCTGATACTCCTGCGGACCTTTCCTGTATGGATAGGCAAGTATTACACCCATCTGTCCAACAAAGGGAGTGAAGTTTTGTGTGTATGACCGTTTAAAAAAAAAATTATCCCGCCATTAAGGCAGCCATACTCCAATTTCGGGGAAAGGGAGATGATGAGACATGTCTCCTGAGAAGACACTGAACTGTTTGCTGAGCAGCACACTACTACCTACAAACCTACAAGGTCGCCGTCTTCTGACGACATTGATGGCTTCATCGTGGAGCGAGGCATCCGTTTCACTCCCCGATTTCTGTCCGTTCATGCGCGCTCCCAG
>CM065740.1:15636088-15661088 GCA_033310375.1 Conus canariensis | reverse complement strand
TCCTCTGCTGTTTTTGTTGGTTGTCGGTCCTGATTTTGTTTTGTTTCGTGTTCCGACAAGAGCAGTTAAGCACGTAGAACAAGGCGATTTCAGAATGAGGGAAGGGAAAACACGCCGCACACACACACACACACACACACACACACACACACACACACACACACACACGCATGCACACACGCAGGCACGCACGCGCGCTCACAGACACAGACACACTCGCACACGCACACACACACACACACACGCACGCACGCACGCACGCACGCACGCACGCACGCACGCACGCACGCACCACACACACACACACACACACACACACACACACACACACACACACACTCAAGTGGGAACAACTGGGTGCGCTTCGTGGAAGAGAACGGGGAGGTGGGGAATGGCTGCCAGGGCAACTAATGTAATAAGTAGTCATGTTCAATGTCCATGTCCACAGTAGGTTGATATGTTTGATGGGAGGGGAGTGGGGTGGGGTGAACCATCCCAGGAGAGTATGAAGTAGGAGACCAAGGTGTTCACACACACACACACACACACACACACACACACACACACACACACACAACACAACACAACACAACACAACACAACACAACACAACACAATACAACACAACACAACACACATATACACACACAACACAACACAACACAACACACAACGCAACACAACACACACACACACACACACACACACACACACACACACACACACACACACACACACACACACACTCACACACACACACACACACACACACACACACACACACACACACACACACACAGAGCACTTTCACTACCAAAACGACAAAGTGTGAAGATGGGCAGCAAGAAAGGGCCAATTTTTTACGTACGGGGCCATCGATATTCCAGCTGGCACACACGGCTCCCTCACACAGTGATCACAGACATGGCTGACAGCCTCTGTGCGATTGGGGAGACGGCCTTTGTACACGCGGCGGGGCCAGGTCTGGAACCACGCAGCGTCCAAGGTTTAACAACGATCATACCTCTGGAACTCGCTAGTGAAGAGAGGCGTGTGTGTGTGTGTGTGTGTGTGTGTGTGTGTGTGTGGTGTGTGAGAGAGAGAGAGAGAGAGAGAGAGTTGAGTGGGATGGGGGTTTGGGTGATGGATATTGAACCAGCCATCTCTACTAGGGGAGGTAACGCGAGAAGCACGGGCAGTGGAGAGGCCGAGAGAAAAAGCAGAGTCGAGTTGAAGCGAGGCCTGCTTGATTTGAAAAGTGATAACGTTGTTGTCTCTCATCAGTGGTGAGACTGGTGGGAGGGACTGGCGGGTTGGATGTAACGGTACGCAAAGGAGTTGTGAGCTGGGGGTGGGGTCGGCTGAATGACTAACTGCCTGGATAGTATCACTCATTTTCCCCTATTGATAAATATTCTTGTCGTTATTTTGATAATTTGGGATGTGAACGTACGCTTACTCGTTTCCTTCTGTTATCATCATCATTATCGTCATCATCATCATCATCATCATTGATATTATTGTTATTTTCATCATCATGCATCACAAGCAACAATACCGCAGCATCACGAGTTCATCACCTGCATCAATTCCACAGAACTAGGAATACATTACCAAGAACAATACCACAGCACCAGGAATGCATCACCAGCATACTACACCTCCAGGAACCCATCACCAGCAACAATACCATAGCACCAGGAATACAGTACCAGCAACAATACCACAGCACCAGGAATACATCACCAGCAACAATACCACAGTATCAGGAATACATCACCAGCAGCAATACCATAGCACCAGGAATACATCACCAGCATAAATACCACAGCACCAAGAATACATCACGAGCAACTATACTATAGCACTAGGAATACATACCCAGCAACAATACCATAGCACCAGTAATACATAACCAGCAACAGTACCACAGCACCAGGAATACATCACCAGCAACAATACCACGGCTCCAGGAATACATCACCAGCAACAATACCACAGCCCCAGGAATACATCACTAGTAACAATACCACAGCAACAGGAATACATCACCAGCAACAATACCACAGCACCAGGAATACACCACCAGTAACAATACCATAGCACCAGGAATACATCACCAGTAACAATACCATAGCACCAGGAATGCATCACCAGCAACAATACCACAGCACCAGGAATGCATCACCAGCAACAATACCACAGCACCAGGAATGCATCTCCAGCAACAATACCATTCACCAGGAATGCATCACCAGCAACAGTACCACAGCCCAGGAATACATCACCAGCAACAGTACCATAGCACCAGGAATACATCACCACAACAATACTATAGCACCAGGAATACATCACCAGCAGCAATACCAAGCTCCAGGAATACATCACCAGCAACAATACCACAGCTCCAGGAATACATCACCAGCAACAATACCACAGCACCAGGAATACATCACCAGCAGCAATACCAAGCTCCAGGAATATATCACCAGTAACAATACCACAGCTCCAGGAATACATCACCAGCAACAATACTATAGCACCAGGAATACATCACCAGCAGCAGTACCAAGCACCAGGAATACATAACCAGCAACAATACCATAGCACCAGGAATACATCACAGCAACAGTACCATAGCACCAGGAATACATCACCAAACAATACCACAGCTCAGGAATATATCGCAGCACATACCAAAGACCAAAATAGTCAGCAACAATACCATATATAGCACAGGAATACATCACCAGCAGCAATACACAGCATGAGGAATGTAACGCCAGCAACAGTGCTACACCAGTAGTATATCTCCATCATATCCACAGCACCAGGAATTCATCACCAGGAGCAATACCACAGCATGAGGAATGTAACGCCAGCAACAGTGCTGCACCAGCAGTATATCTCCATCATATCCAGAGCACTAGGAATACATCACCAGCAGCAATACCACGGCATTAGGAATGTAACACCAGCAACAACACTACACCAGCAGTATATCTCCATCATATCCAGAGCACTAGGAATACATCACCAGCAGCAATACCACGGCATTAGGAATGTAACACCAGCAACAACACTACACCAGTAGTATATCTCCATCATATCCAGAGCACTAGGAATTCACCAGCAGCAATGAATACCACAGCACAATACACACATCTTCTTTAAGACTACAGCTATATGAAGATATTACCATCAAAACCACATTCAACAACATGAGTAATACATCAACATCAACAATATCTCGTAACACCAAGACTACGTCACCGTTAACACATACACACGCACGCACGCAGCACGTACGCACGCACACACACACACATGTTACTTCAGCGACAGCTTTCAGGATTCATAACTAATATTAAGATAGCACGGGACAATACACTTCATAGAAGAGGGATTTGTGCCCCTGCAAAGCTGTATAGGCACTATCGCCATGGATTCTGCCCGTGCTGGTATTTATGTAACGTTATGAATAGCTTTGGCAATTGACCTGCACAATATACAATCAGAAGAATGCCTGCACAGTGACAGAAGGAAAACAAAGTGAAGGTGTCGCAAGTGTACATTAGATCGCTGATCTGAAATAAAAATGTTTATTCTGTATATCTGCCTGTAACAAAGGCTCCCCCCGCAAAAAAAAAAAAAAAAAGAAAAAAGAAAAGAGCACACGCACACACACACACACACACACACACACACACACAACACACACACACACACACACACACACACACACGCACACGCACACACACACACTTACAACAACAAAAACAACAGCAACAACAAAAGAGAGAGTTACACACAACACACACACACACACACACACACACACACACACACACACACACACACACGCACGCACGCACGCACGCACGCACCACGCGCGCGCGTGCGCCCGCGAAAAGGCATAAGAAGTAAAAGATCACAATATGTCGATGACCAAACAATAAAATAACGGATATATTTGAGAGGGAGAGAGAGAAAGATAGAGAGAGAGTTTAACCCTTAGTGTCCTTTTGTCTTTTGAGTCCGGCACAACAAAAAAGTCATCTTCCATGATTGAAGACCAGCGTGAAAAAGACAGCAATCTCGAAACTTGTCAGGTAAACTTAATGGCAGCGTGTATTTTCTCTGAAGAGCTACGAATTCCTAGAGGAAGTATTTTCCGCTCTGTTTTTCGATTTTGCTTCAGTAATGGTTTGGTTTTTTTTTTTTCTCCCTGGCAACGAAGGTCCTATTTCCACTTCAAACATAGTATATATCAACAACACCATAACACACTCAGTAAATATATATGCAGCGTTCACTGAACTGTAGCATAAGTTCCAATCATTCTTGAGTTATATATTTAGAAGCGGACGTATAGGACTAAGAGGGTGTTTAATTTTTATGAATCAAAAACAAAAACCAGGGGTTAAGAACTAAAACAAACAAACAGGAACAAAGAAAGCAACAAAACAAAACAAACGAAAAAAAAAAAAAGGGGGGGGGGGGGGGGGGGGGGATGGGGATGGAAGGGGCAGGGAGGGGTGGGGAAGTACACAAAAAGAGAAGAAAGTATGATTCACCAAGTGTTATACACGAATCTTTTCCAGTGTTTGTTTACTCATTACATCGGGTAGCAACAGTCCCTACTGATACGCGTTCGAACCGATATATCTGAACACGTATCAGTAATATTGTGCAACCCAATTACGGGACAGCGCCTACTACTGTAGCAGAGCGCCCCGCGGACACAGAACACACGGGGGAAAGAAAAGCCATCGAATCTCACTGTGATCTGCGTTTTCACCTGCTGGTCTGCTCTCGTGTTGAACGCGAGGTGAGGATGAGAGATGGGCGGAGGGATGGGATCTAGAGAGTGTGTGTGTCTTTGTCGGTGGGGATGAGAAGCGGGTGGCGGGCATGTCTGTGAAGTTGTGTGGTGGGGTGGGGGGGGGGGGGGGGGGGGGGGGAGTGGTGGAGGGGTCGGCCATGGCTGCTGACAGATGGGCCCTGAAGATAAAGAGTGCTCTCCTGAAGATAAAGAATGCTCGTGCACCGCACCCTGTCAAACGAGGGTCAAGGTTAGAGTGGAGAGAGGGTGGGTGGGTGGGCGGGGCTGGGTTGGGTTCACGCCTTTTCCTTGCTTTGTGAAGTTGATGTATTGTACATTTTGTATGTATTCTCAAAATTCTGTTAAAAGTATACGAAATTCTGTTATGACTAGCAACTTCTTTTCTTTTCTTTCCTTTTTTTTCCCCCACCAACTTGCTTTGGTAAGAGGGTGTGACATATGTCACATAGTCATCGTTTCTTTCCGATCAATGGACTCCATTTAATTAACGTACACGTCTGGTGAGTCATTCGGTGGAGGAGGTTTTCTGCCCGGGTTCCCCTGGAAGGTCCCCCCCCCCCCCCCCCCCCCCTCCTGCTGGATCCGCCGATACAGACGTCGCAAGATGGCGACACAGGACCATGTACCACGATTGTTTGAATGAAGGTTGTTGCCATGGAATGAAAGGATGTCGACAGTCGCTGAAACGCTAATGATCTCGGAGCAGGAAGTGAAATGGTGGTGTGGTCTGTTCCTGTAGGGGCAGCTTGGAGGTCCAGTTCCAGGGGTGTAGGTCAGAGTCGGATAAGACTGTTAATTTTCGTTTACAGGACGCAATGGGGGGCAATTTATGGATCTATGGCACAGGTGGCAGGGGGAAAAAAAGCAGATCAATGATGGAGAAGGGGAGGGAGGGGGGGGGGGGGCGCGATTGGCAGGGGAATTGGTGTGGAAAGAGAGGTGGTGTGAAAGGGGAGGTGTGGGAGGGGGCTGCGCTGCTTGTTGATTTATTACCGCCTGCTCCTTTCTCCCGCCTCTTCCACCCCCATCCCATCCCCATCCCAACCCTCCCTCCCCTCCCCCCCCCCCCCCCCCCCCTCCTTTCTCAATCCCCCTCTCAACACGCGCGCTTCCTTTTTCCCTTTCTGCGCAGCCTGTCGACAAGTTGCTCGTGGAGGAAAGGGATTTGCTTTGCATCGATCCTCCCTGCTCCTCCTCCCTTCACACCACCACTACCCGTCACCACCACCACCACCACCACCCTCCTTCCCCTCTCCTTCATTCCACTCTCTAGTCTGTCCGCCAGTCTGTCTGTCTTCCAGCCTACTCCAGGCAACCCATTCGCGTTTGTTTGCGCTCGATTCTGTTGTCCCTTCGTCAATGTCTGTCTAGTCTGTCTGTCTGTCTGTCTGTCTCTCTCTCTCTGCCTCTGTCTCTCTCTGTCTCTCTGTCTCTGTCTGTCTGTCTGTCTGTCTGTCTCTCTCTCTCTCTCTCTCTCTCTCTCTCTCTCTCTCTCTCTCTCCTCCTCTCCTCCTCCTCCTCCCACCACCCCCTCCCTGTCTCTTGTCTAAGTCCTCTACTCCGTGCTTTTTTTTTTTTTTTTTGCACCATGCCTTCCCCTCTCTCTCTTTCTGACCCGCTTCTCTCTCCGCCTCTCCCTGGCTTTACTTACGTTCTGTTTTGTTTATCAGCGTGTCAGCTGGGAAATGCATAAGATGATGTGCGTTATGGTGAGAAGAGAGAGAGAGAGAGAGAGAGAGAGAGAGAGAGAGAGAGAGAGAGAGAGATGGCAGTGGCTGTAATTTATAAAACGATATTCACACACACACACACACACACGCACGCACTCATTCACTCACGCACGCACGCACGCACGCACGCATGCATGCACTCATGCAAGCACGCACGTACGCACGCACGCACGCACACACACACACACACACACACACACACACACACACACACACACACACACACACACACACACACACACACACATCAATATTTGCCCTCTTTGTGACGGAAGCGTGTAAGTTGTACAGCGGTCCATTGAAGGTGAACAACTTACAAATGTCAGCAGTAAATTCCCTCCCCGTTCCTGGTCCCCCTTCCTTCTTTTAGATCGGTTTCTTTACTTTTTATTGAAATGTCAAAGAGCAAAGATCTCTCTCTCTCTCTCTCTCTCTCTCTCTCTCTCTCTCTCTCTCTCTATGTATGTATATATATATATATATATATATATATATATGTACACATATATCTGTTCTCTCTCTCTCTCTCTCTCTCTCTCTCTATATATATATCTACATATCTCTCTCTCTCTCTCTCTCTCTCTCTCTCTCTCTACACACACACACACACACACACACACACACACACACACACACACACATGTATTAAAGACACACACAATGAAACACTGTTTGTTACATTAGACTTCCACTCTGTAAACACAGAAGATGCAATCAGTGCACTCGCATAGCCTCCAGCCTGCAAGAAATGCAGTGCATGCACAAGACCTCCAGTCTGGAAACGTAGGAGATAAAGTGCACACACAAGGCCTCCAGCCTGTAAGAAAATTAATCCCGTGCATGCATAAGACCTCCAGCCTGGAAATGTAGGAGATACAGTGCACACACAAGACCTCCAGCCTGGAAATGTAGGAGATACAGTGCACACACAAGACCTCCAGCCTGGAAATGTAGGAGATACAGTGCACACACAAGACCCCCAGCCTGGAAATGTAGGAGATACAGTGCACACACAAGGCCTCCAGCCTCTAAGAAAATTAATCCAGTGCATGCATAAGACCTCCAGCCTGGAAATGTAGGAGATACAGTGCACACACAAGGCCTCCAGCCTCTAAGAAAATTAATCCAGTGCATGCATAAGACCTCCAGCCTGGAAATGTAGGAGGTAAAGTGCACACGTAAGACCTCCAGCCTGGAAACACTGGAGAAACAGTGCACACGCAAGACCTCGAGCCTGGAAACGTTGGAGATACAGTGCACACACAAGACCTCCAGCCTGGAAACATTGGAGAAACCGTGCACACACAAGACCTCCAGCCTGGAAATGTAGGAGATACAGTGCACACACAAGACCTCCAGCCTGGAAACGTTGGAGATACAGTGCACACACAAGACCTCCAGCCTGGAAACATTGGAGAAACCGTGCACACACAAGACCTCCAGCCTGGAAATGTAGGAGATACAGTGCACACACAAGACCCCCAGCGTGGAAACATTGGAGATGCAATGCACACACAAGACCTCCGGCCTGGAAGCAATGCACACACAAGACCTCCGGCCTGGAAACATTGGAGAAACCGTGCACACACAAGACCTCCAGCCTGGAAACATTGGAGAAACCGTGCACACACAAGACCTCCAGCCTGGAAATGTAGGAGATACAGTGCACACACAAGACCTCCAGCCTGGAAATGTAGGAGATACAGTGCACACACAAGACCTCCAGCCTGGAAACATTGGAGATACAGTGCACACACAAGGCCTCCAGCGTGGAAACATTGGAGATGCAATGCACACACATGACCTCCAGCCTGGAAATGTAGGAGATACAGTGCACACACAAGACCTCCAGCCTGGAAATGTAGGAGATACAGTGCACACACAAGACCTTCAGCCTGGAAACATTGGAGATACAGTGCACACACAAGGCCTCCAGCGTGGAAACATTGGAGATGCAATGCACACACATGACCTCCAGCGTGGAAACATTGAAGATGCAATGCACACACATGACCTCCAGCATGGAAACATTGAAGATGCAATGCACACACATGACCTCCAGCGTGGAAACATTGGAGATGCAATGCACACACATGACCTCCAGCATGGAAACATTGAAGATGCAATGCACACACATGACCTCCAGCGTGGAAACATTGGAGATGCAATGCACACACATGACCTCCAGCATGAAAACATTGAAGATGCAATGCACACACATGACCTCCAGCGTGGAAACATTGGAGATGCAATGCACACACAAGACCTCCAGCCTGGAAGCAATGCACACACAAGACCTCCAGCCTGGAAACATTGGAGATACAGTGCACGCACAAGACCTTCAGCCTGGAAACATTGGAGATACAGTGCACACACAAGACCTCCAGCCTGGAAACATTGGAGATACAGTGCACACACAAGGCCTCCAGCCTGGAAACATTGGAGAAACAGTGCACACACAAGGCCTCCAGCCTGGAAACATTGGAGATACAGTGCACACACAAGGCCTCCAGCCTGGAAACATTGGAGATACAGTGCACACACAAGGCCTCCAGCCTGGAAACATTGGAGAAACAGTGCACACACAAGGCCTCCAGCCTGGAAACATTGAGAGAAACAGTGCACACACAAGGCCTCCAGCCTGGAAACATTGGAGAAACAGTGCACACACAAGGCCTCCAGCCTGGAAACATTGGAGAAACAGTGCACACACAAGGCCTCCAGCCTGGAAACATTGGAGAAACAATGCACACACAAGGCCTCCAGCCTGGAAACATTGGAGAAACAGTGCACACACAAGGCCTCCAGCCTGGAAACATTGGAGATACAGTGCACACACAAGGCCTCCAGCCTGGAAATGTAGGAGAAACAGTGCACACACAAGGCCTCCAGCCTGGAAATGTAGGAGATACAGTGTACACACAAGGCCTCCAGCCTGGAAACATTGGAGATACAGTGCACACACAAGGCCTCCAGCCTGGTAATGTAGGAGATACAGTGCACACACAAGGCCTCCAGCCTGGAAACATTGGAGATACAGTGCACACACAAGGCCTCCAGCCTGGAAATGTAGGAGATACAGTGCACACACAAGGCCTCCAGCCTGGAAACATTGGAGAAACCGTGCACACACAAGGCCTCCAGCCTGGAAATGTAGGAGATACAGTGTACACACAAGGCCTCCAGCCTGGAAACATTGGAGATACAGTGCACACACAAGGCCTCCAGCCTGGAAATGTAGGAGATACAGTGCACACACAAGGCCTCCAGCCTGGAAACATTGGAGATACAGTGCACACACAAGGCCTCCAGCCTGGAAATGCAGGAGATACAGTGCACACACAAGGCCTCCAGCCTGGAAATGTAGGAGATACAGTGCACACACAAGGCCTCCAGCCTGGAAACATTGGAGATACAGTGCACACACAAGGCCTCCAGCCTGGAAATGCAGGAGATACAGTGCACACACAAGGCCTCCAGCCTGGAAATGTAGGAGATACAGTGCACACACAAGGCCTCCAGCCTGGAAATGCAGGAGATACAGTGTACACACAAGGCCTCCAGCCTGGAAACACTGGAGATACAGTGCACACACAATGCCTCCAACCTGGAAACTTTGCACACTCATAATCCAAACACGAAGCGACAAAAGAAAGCATATTTCTCGTTCAAACGTGCATATGTTATTTCCCAATTTAGTCGTGATTTTTGGCGCCTTCCATAGCCAATTCTGCACTCATGTTTAAAGCCTAGTAAATGTAGACATTGCTCTACATTACTGATGAGAGAAATTCTCGTTTTCCAAAGGCGTCTTGGGCCTGTGGGATGATTACTGCAGACATGTCTCTCAGCAGAGCAAAAACACGTCAGGAAGAAGTGCGGTTCTTCCTTTCCTTGACTGCGGGAAAGACGTAGTTGGTTTCCCCATCTTTCTTTCTTTCTTTTCGTTCTTTCCTTTCTTCCTTCTTTGTAATGTTTAAATCATTAATATCCGAGTCAGAATTTTACAAAACCCATTCGCATTTGTTTTTCGTCACATGGTCCATGCAAGGCTTTGGCTGCTAAAGTGATATTTAAGAGAGAGAGAGAGAGAGAGAGAGAGAGAGAGAGAGAGAGAGAGAGAGGAAGAAAAAATGGCTGGTTGAAAAACGATCGCTTGAATCTTACTTGCGCGGTCTGTCATGTTGAAAGCAGTTAATCATTTGGAAGGGGAAGGGAGGGGGCTGAGCAACTTAATTAATGCTTCATATCAACGGCGCAAGGAGCTAACCAAACCGCTGAAAAGCCAAATAGATCCCTCTGAATATGCTTGTTAATATCACAAGCTTACTCCGTTCCTGTTGTCAAGATTATTTGCAATTTTGTGTGATTGTGTGCATGCACGCGCTGGCGCTAGCGCGAGATGTCCGTGACTTTCTGTGCAAGTGTGCACACGTGTATGAGCGTTCGCTTCAGCATGCGTGTTATTGTGAGTGTGCGTATGTGTGTGTGTGTGTGTGTCTGTGTGACGAGTGAGTGAGTGAGTGTGTGTGTGTGTGTGTGTGCGCGCGCCGTTGACTGTGTGTGTGTGTGTGTGTGTGTGTGTGTGTGTGTGTGTGTGTGTGTGTGTGTGTAAGAGAGAGAGAGAGAGAGAGAGAAGAGAGAGAGAGAGAGTGTTGTAGACGGAAACACGATTTGATTTCAAACTCAATGTCAACATGAATCGTCCGAGTGACGATGTGATAATGTGAAAGGAACCCGCGGGTTTCAGTGCTGAAAGAGTGGACTGCTGGACATACTAAAGGATATGACAGCGCCCACTCTCCACAGCTCTTGTGTTGTGTGTGCTCCACCACCACTGTCCCCCCTTCTTTCTTCACTGCCATCCCCATCTCCTCAGTCCTTGGAGGTATTGGAAATCTGCGTGATTGGTTAGGGCGTGATAGAAAAGAGGGGTAGCGTTGTGGGGGGGGGGGGGAGGGGTATGGTGAGACGAAGGAGACAGACTCCAGACTTTAAAGAAATCACACACACACACACACACACACACACACACACACACACACACACACACACACACTGCCCAAGAAAGAAAAGAAAAGCCCACAACTGATTATTCAAGGATCGGGACTTTTTCCCCAGTGCCCTAGTCTGTCTATCTATCTGTCTCTGCTATCTCCTTGTGGTGTTCTGCTACAACACGGGGGAAGGCCACATACTGACTTTGTGGTAACGACAACAGAATTACAGCAGTATGTTGGATAATGATTAAATACTGCACGAGGCAATACAAAAGGTTGATAATTTAATGATGCAGGTAAGGAAAAGTTGTCAGTAAATAACAAAGTGTAGTAATGTGGATGGGAGGTAAGGAATCAAAGAGAAAAGTAAACCGAATGGCATAAAGCACGTTTTAGAGAGAGAGAGAAGAGTAAAACGATATGTGATGGTTATTTTGTATAACGGTCGCAAAGTCTGCGCTTTGTATTCCTAAAGTAATAGTGTTCGTATGGTAAATTTTGAAGGACGTCAATAACCGACATCTTTTGATGGACGTAAGAAGGAAGTTCCTAACGGATGACAGGAAGAGAGAAAAGGAGGGACAAAGAGAAAAGCTTACACACATACTTTTAATCATACACACATAGGCCTATTTACTACATATTCCTGCACTTGACAGAGACGAGTGAAAGAACGAGAGAGAATACAATATTGCAATATTGTTGAGAGAAAGAGAGATGAAGGGAGAAAGAGCGGCTTTGTCTAGCACGACAGAAGAGTTCATAATGTCGGTGGAGAATAGGAGTGTTTTGATTATGGGAGGGGCGGAGAAAAGAGGGGCTGGGGGAGAAGCCGACGTACCTACGCGTCACAGAGAAACGTGATGATGAAAGAGGGGGGGAGGGGGGAGGGGTGGTGGTGGTGGAGAGTAGAAGGATTGGAGAAAGGAAAGAAATGCACATACTGTGTTACGTTTAACAAATGTGCATCCATACTCAGGCTTGCTCTTGACTTCTGAAGTTCGGAGACCTGCGCTGTACACTCATTTTTCAAGTAGCGCGCTTACCATGCTAGGGGCTCATATTATACATGAACGAACGTGCAATCCTTGACGCTCATCCACACAAATGAATGACGTTTCTGGTGGAATTGTTCTTTGATGAAAAAAAGAAAAATTTTCGTGTTGTTAATAATGACAAGCAATAGTAGGCCTGGGGACAAAACTTGATCTGGTTAAACACCCTGTTGCATCGTTGGGGAAAGAACAAAGACTGGGCCTCGCGGGGTTCCACATTGTCCTCAAAGCGCCGATTCACACGTCAGAAGCGCGGGGGACTTCTTTCCGTTGTTCGCTGCGGATTTCAAATCTGCGCTTACGTGTTACACTCGGGAGGCGAGTGTTACACTCGGGAGGCGATGTTTTTAACCCTGCATCTGTCGGTTTGGCTTCTCAGCAAAAACTGCAGGACAGTTTTGAATCAAACGTGGTGGAAAGACGCAGTGTGGCCTCCGAAGACCAATCTGTGAAATTTGAGTGCGGATCCGGGATCCTGTTGACCTTGACGGAAGCTCGCCCTTCTAGTTGAATAACTAGTTTGTCAGTTAATCGTATTAGGGTTGTCACAGAGAGCGTGAAAGAGAGGAAGAATAAAGAAGAGAAAAGTGACAGTGTTGTGCGTGTTCTATTTTTCCCCAGTCTCATTCATACACTTCCTCACCACACTCACATTCTGCAGACATATAGTTTTGAGTGGGCATCCCAGAAAGGACATTGATTTAATTAATATCATCTTGTTTCCTCCCAACAACAGAGTTCACTCCCAAGTTACATACATACTTCTAAGTTAACACAGATCCAGTTCAAAGCCCCCAGTTTCTGGGTTTCACAGTACAATACTTCGCACACTCAGCACAAACGGGTTTTCTTTGGCTTCGACTCCAGCCACGCTTGGGCGAGACACCAAACTGGGGAGGACCTCCGCGTCCACTCCCACTGCAGCAGCAACTCTCTGTTTTTCGGCCGCACCCCACCAGGCGACAGACGCCTATGTCGTTCCTTCAGCCAGATCTCCAGTCATCAACTATGTCCCTCCTCCAGCTAGGAGCTATAGACATAAGATAAACCTTCTAAGACTGTGTTCTCTAAACCTAAGAGGAAAGACAAGTCCCAGTCCGTATACTTTAAGAATCATTCCTACGGCAGACGGACCTCATTCCAGAGTCATAAGTAACAATTATTAACCCAACTGACAACACTATTTCCTTTCTGAGCATGTTTTCAGAAGTAATCTCTCAACTGGACTACACAATGACGTCAGTTCTCTTATAAATATTAACCAGTTTCCGGACTCACAAATTCATCAAAAATAAAAGTACAATGAATATGTTTTCTGATCGGAAATCATTACTCCAAAGGATTTTCATAAACTTGTTATGAAAATTCAACTCCCTCTTTCCATTTTCATGTTCTAAAGAAATAAACTGGTACAAAAGTAGATATTCAAAAGGGAAGATACTCATAATAGAAACTCCAAACATTTGCTTATCTCCCAGCAAACATGTACGAAACAATGTGAACAAAATATTCCTAATTTCTTTGAATTATCCAGTCTAAGCTTTAAGTTAACCAAATCAGGTTTTGATAAAGTTTAAATTAAGTTCTAGGCTTGTCAAATCCTAAAAACAATTTAGCCTAACAACTAGTCTCATCATCAATGACACAGTATTTTTTTCAAGTCCTCGGCTAACTACTCAAACTGTCATTCCTCAACAAAGCTTGGCCTACAGTCAGTCAGTCATACAAACACTTAGTCACCTGCTATAAAAAAAAAAAAAAAAAAAAAAAAAAAAAAAAAAAACCTGCACAAGAGGAATAATGTTCACAGCATTAGTTAATATTCCTCCACTACATAACAGAACACCAGCCTGCTATAAGCAGCTTATCAAGGCTCTCGAGTCTTTTTCAGCCCGGACTTTGTGAGCTGTAGATCTCAAGGCTGGCTGTTGCAAGACTGACGTCAGTAGATTTCAATTCCGCAGCAAGAAGACTTAACAGCCAATGAATGAAAAGGATTCATTCGGCCAATGACTAACAATCTTACAACCTACAATTAACAGCCAAATAGCACAACACACACACACAACAATCATACTTCAAGCAGCAGTGAGGACACAAGCACGTCCGTCACAAGGGTAAAGGAAAGAGTCATGCTGGATGTGGAGTTTGGTGAGGAGAGAAGGGAAGAAAGCAAGAGCGTTTTTTTGTGCGTAGGTGGTGGAGAGAGCCAGAGGAGAAGGGAGAGTGGAGGGGGTGGAACAGGAGTCGAGGTCGAGGTGTGTGTGTGTGTGTGGTGTGTGTGTATGCGCGCGCGCGCCCGTGTGTGTGTGTGTGTGTGTGTGTGTGTGCGCGCGCATGAAAGAAAGGGAGAGGGAAGGGCTACCTAAACAGCTGTGGGATTGACTGTCAAAATTGTAAACCGTGGAGCCAACCAAGGGAGTTGTTTGTGTTGCAGTTTCTTTTGTATGATATGAAAAACAACAACAATAAAAACACCCGTATACTACACACAAACAAAAGCAAATCTCGCGTTTATTTATTTACTTATTTTTTTGATTGGTTATTTAAGATAGATATACAGGGGAATAACAAGGGACCACAACTTTGAACATTCTAGCATCAAAAGACCATTACTGTTTTCATCACTCAATTTTCACGCGAAAACAGTAACTTTCATCCATGAAAATACATAAATTACTTATCTGACTGAAGAAAAACATAACGCCATTTTCATAAAAACATGATTCATCCATAGTAAAAAAGAAAAATCACTTTTCTCTTTTCACAATTTGGTGGTCCTCAATTCGATCAGTCTAAAGAAGTTTCCACACAAACCGGCTCAGCAGTTTTCTCTGCGTAATCTGCCTGACAGAGACGCACAGACAGACAGACAGAGAAACAAACCCACGACGCATGACACTCGTCCTGCGGAGGAAATCAGAACCGACAGAGCGTCTCGAGAAATCCCGATCCCGTTGCTGTCGACTCTTGTCTCTCAAGGAGAATTGTGACGTTTGTCAGTCCTCTCTCTCTCCCTTCCAGGTCATTCTCTCCTCAACAGCTTCGTTCCTCCGTTGTTTCAGTTTCTCCAAAAACAAAATTACTGTTCTGGTTCAACTTCAGTTCTCGGCAACTTGATTGGTTTTACATGCAATCAGTTCTTCGCAGTTTAAGTTCGTTTTGGATGTTGTGTTTAGTTAGTTTTGTTTAGTTTCAAATTTAATTGTTGTTTTTTTTCTCCGTTGTTCGTTGTTCTGTCTCTGTCTCTCTGTCTCTGTCTCTCGTCTGTCTGTCTGTCTGTCTGTCTCTCTCTCTCTCTCTCTCTCTCTCTCTCTCTCTCTCTCTCTCTCTCTCTCTCTCTCTCCTACAGCTGAGTACAGCTTCAGTTATCAACGACTTTAGTGTTCTACTACTTCAGTTCTTTAGAAAGTTTTTCAGTTTTTTTTTTTTTTTTGTTTTTTTTTGATCAGGTTCATTCTGTTCTCCACAGTTTCAGTTCTTCACAACAGCAGTTCAGATTGAAAGAAAAAAAAAAACTTCAGTTAGTAGTAACTTCTTCATTTCCCAGGGGAAAACTCGTTTCGGAAGTTACCGACAGCTTCAGCATTCTCAGCATGCGTTAACTTTTCAACGTCTTTCGATTGTCAAGGATTTTAGTTCTCATCAACATCAAGTAACTTCAGTTCCGAACGGCTTTAGTTTCCAGAAACTCCGGTTGTCTTCCGCTTCAATTTTGCGCAAATCTCGAAAACTCCCGACAGCAGTCGCGCTTAATTGACACGCCGATAAAATCCCGTAACGACATCTCAGCATGAGTGTCAGCGGAGATGAGAAATATTGATCTGTTGTGAAGATGCACAGAGAGCGCGCGCGCTATCTCCCTCTGAGAGAGAGAGAGAGAGACAGAGAGAGAGACACACACACAGACAGAGACAGTGAGACAGACTTTGTAAAAACACACACGTGCGCGTACACGCACGCACACACACGCACTCGCACGCGCGCGTGCACACACACACACACACACACACACACACACACACACACACACACACACAAACGGACGCACGCACGCACGTGCGCGCACACACACACACACACAAACACACACACACACACACACACACACACACACACACACACACACACACACATTGTAAATACAGAGAGAGGTTGTATAGGCAGACAGAGAGAGATGCTGCAAATACAGAGAGCGAGAGAGTCTATCATTAAATACACACACACACACACACACACACACACACACACACACACCACACACACGCATGCACGCACGCACGCACGCGCACAGAGTAACGCGCGCGCGTGCACACATGCACACATAGAGAATATCAATCAACCCAGTTCATCACAACTTCCTCTCAGATACTTCATTCAAGAGGTTTGTAGACAGTTATGAGAGCTTTCTATTTTCCAAAACCTTCGGTACTAATTATTCTCGTGGAAACAGTCATTTTCTGGAAGAAACAAAAAAGAGGTTAATGATCACTGTTTGCATATAAGCACTGTTAGATCGTCCCTGAAAATAATACTACTGGTCGTCATGCTTCGTAATGACTCGGTGTCTTAATTGGGGATGGGTGTTGGTGGTCAGTGGTGATCAGCGTTGAAACCATTAAAGGTCTTGAAAACAGGGAATAAGACTTCAAGGAAACAAAGGATTTTGACTCATGAAAAGCTGCCGCGTACGACTCATGGAACGGGTAACCATGACTTCATGTATGCATGCACGCGGGGATTGTTTGACGTCACTGCACACACTGTGCAGGTCTTTAAAAAGACGACTTGGCCAAGATGAAGAATTCTGAAAGCCGAAAACAACTGCGGTAATTAATTGTTGTGGTTTTTCATGGATTAGTTGGGTCACTTTTTTTTCCTGTTGACTTATTATCTGATGTCTAATAAGCGTCACAACAGTCAGTCGCTAGGATTTTTTTTTTCCAGGTGAGGAGTATTGTTTTGACATCATGACTGCTTTCGTCACTGATTGCTGATAATGTTTTACTGTGTGTGTGTGTGTGTGTGTGTGTGTGTGTGTGTGTGTGTGTGTGTGTGTTTCTCATATATAAATCTGTAACATACTAATTGTGACTGGTCGAAGCTGCTGCGATCGACAGGTGCTTCGAAGTTAATCGTTGGTGATATTCAGGGGCCTGATTTCTTATTTGTTTTTCATCGCTGTTTTGTTTGCTTGCTTTTTTCTTTTTTCTTTTTTTTTTTTTGTTTTTTTTTGGATTGGTAGGTTTTTGTTCTCCCCCTTCTCGCGTTCTGCAGGTCATTTAGCTTTGGAATAGATTGATCAGTAATGTTAGTTTGCCATAGTTAAAAAAAAAGAAAAAAAAAAGGACAAATCCAGGCATCGTCCGCTATTTTCACGCAAAGTAGGAGTAGTCATGTGTCTGCCAACCGCAACTTTCTTTGGTAAAATACTACTAAATGTCAGATTGACGGAACACATTTGGCCAGTATAGGTCCAATCGAGGAATGCAAAAGAACGCAGTTTCAAAATGTGTTTCGGGACAAAAGCATTTCACAGTTGAAACAGCTTGTTGCAAGCTTGTTTTGGCACAAGACATTGAAGCACACTTGCATAACATTAACCATAGCGTCGAAGAGATCGTCGTCGGTGTTGAACAGGTCTACGAACCTCAGAGCATGGAACCCCTCCTAGACACTGAACATAAAAATCAACCCTTGATACATTTTGATGAAGTTCCGCTGATCTCTGTTACAATTCGTGCGGACAAACACGACGGAAAACAGTATTCCGTCCGGCAGTGCGTTTGTCTGTGCGTTCTCTAATCGTCTCAGGAGACAGCAATCAAATGGTTTGTCTTCGGCTCCGGAATCTGACGGTCGTGAGTTTGGACCACTCGTGGGGGTGGATTTTTAAGGCTTGAAAACCCTGTCTGTCTGCCCAGCATTAAATGGTAACCTGATTCTGTTCAGGGAAGGTTAAGGCAGCGAAAGGAGAGGGGTGGACTCCATCTTCTATAACGCTGTACCCCGCACACTGCGAGTCTTTCACAGTTCACTTTCGGAGGCTGCGGAACCGTAGCCGTGGGTAATATTCTGGGGAGGGTTTTGTTTTTGTATTTTTTTTGTTTTCATTTTAATGACTTTTCGTCTGTTTATTGTATGTGTCCGAGAAAGACGATTTGTGGAGGGTTTCACTCATTGTTTTTGCTCTGATAATCAAAAAAGCGTTTAATTACGCTTGGCTGTGTGTCTGTGTTCATTATTCTTCAGTCAGTGAATGCACGATGTGTCTCTCTGGTGTTTACCATCAGAACAACTGCTCAAGCTGGTGGCTGTGGGCATGTCTGA
The DNA here is from genome assembly GCA_033310375.1 of Conus canariensis. Lineage (NCBI taxonomy): Eukaryota > Metazoa > Mollusca > Gastropoda > Neogastropoda > Conidae > Conus > Conus canariensis. The sequence continues at coordinate 15,642,127 of CM065740.1, read as the reverse complement.
CTGTGGTTATATTGATTATTACCAATAGGTGGGGAAAGACAGGATGATGGTGTGTGGGACGAAGGACTTTCTCTTCGCACCTATGGGATGCATTTAAGAGCATGAAATATAACCCGTTTTTTTTTTTTTCAAACGGCTGATGCGATGTCACCGCCGCAACTACCTCAAAGAACCAGACTGCTCAAAGAAGTATCGGTCGCTTTGAACATAGTTGGAGAGACATGCCACGAGCCCAGGCCATCCCCAATGGACCGCGAATGTATATGATACCTTGTCTCCTTTGCGTGCCAGGCGAGTATAGTAGAGAGGATACTCCCGTGGGCGCGCCCAACTTGAAAGTTGGTCTTCTCGCTTCCTGACTTCATTTACTGTTCTGGTGGTATCGTGTAGCGTTGTGCGGTCATGTGAAATTATGGGTCGTCCCCCACTCCGCACGGACTCTTTTGTTCTCCTTAGTGGTGGTGCGTCTGTCTAGCGTTTCACCAGAGATGGGTTTCACCAGAGATGGGTTTCAGCAATAAATCTTAATGTAGCCTCCCTCCACCTCCTCCTCTTCCCCCTCCTCCTCCTCCTCCTCCTGGCCACCCTCCTCCTGTCCTAATCTGTGCCCCCACCCCACCACCCCCTCCGTTGTTTCAATCCTCTCTTCGCTCTCCATCCCCCCACCCCCACCCCCCACCCCCACCCCCGTCCTCTACCCTCTACCCTACCCGTCATGTCAGGATCAGGAGCCCCGGGAGGATCCGCCTCACAGCCATCGGGCTTAGTCACCAGTAATGAAATCAAGTCAGGCGAGGACCAGTGGCCTTCTGTTGATCATTAGCAACACCAACACAGGGTTAATGCGACCCTGCCTCTCTGCTAGCTCCGCCCCAAAGCCCCCCCCCCCCCCCCCCCCCCCCCCCGTCCCTTCCTTCTCCCCCACCTCCCTTCCTCTCTCCCTCTAAACCCCCTTATCTCCGTCCAGGCGTTTGCCAGCTGCCGTGCAGAGCCCGGTAGTGAAGTCTTGTCAAGCGGGATGATTATGATCCAACAGGTCTGGTGCAGGGGGTGTGGGGAAACATGCCAGAGGTGAGCGTCCATCCAGCCCCACTGCACAGTGTTGCTCCCGCTGGCTTTGATCTCGTACCGTCCAGTTGTGCCTTGAGTCACGTGCGGCGTGCAGAGAGGCTGCGAGGCGTGTTGGTTTGGTGTGGTCCACTGACTGCTTCTGCTGCACGTAGTGGCGGACTGCGTGTGGCGTGCTGTGCTCGCCGGTGTCAGTTTGTTGACCGGTAATGTCCCGGCCTTTTTAAAGTTGCAATTGAAAGTTTGATCTTGGTGAGTACTGTTTTTGCTTTGGATGTCGTAAAGCCTTTTGAATCTTAACTGACTTTTACCGAAAATGATATTGATGATAAACGTTTGAGTGTGTACTTACTAATACCGGTATATAGTATTTTCTCTCCCGTCTTCTATGTCCTGGTTGCATTGCACCCACGTGAGTTATCCTGATTTCTCCAGACTCACACAGCCACAATCATGTTTGCACGTTGAACTGAATTCTAGCTTCCCAAGTGTTACAAGATCCATCTCCCTAGGGTTTTCACCATGTCCGTTGAAAATGATTCGGATACACAGTAGCATTAGGCTAGCCGGAGGTGCGCTTTGTCAAGCAGTCATCTAAAAGAAAGTAAGCTTCTGTTGTCAGTGTAAACCACGTTTTCTTTCAAATATTCTCGCTGAGAATGTGTTCCAGTTTTCACTGTTTTTAAACATATTACCTTCATCACATCAGATTTAAACATAAATGTTTCCAGGTCCCACCCCATCTGTTTTTTCCCTTGAATAGTTTTGAATTGTTCTGTAGTGTTGTCGATGTTCAATTTTTTTTTTCTTTTTGCGCTTTAACTCTATGTAGTTTTTTACAAGCCAGAGATAGCCGGCTGTCGGCAGGGTATGTGCAGCACGACGCATTGTTGAACTGTGAAAGTGTATTGCACGCGTTGACAATGTGATGTCACATGCATTCACATCAATATAATCATACTCAGTCTGAGTATGACTCGTACTCGACAAACCTCTTAAATCAACAGATCGGGTAGTCAGGATCTACCATCTAGAGTTCAGTTTTAATTCTTTTTTTTCCATACAGTGGTCAGTGCATAGAAGACTCTTTTATCACGACTTTTTCTAAGATATTGTAACTTGTAAAGAATGTGAAAAGATACACCATTTAGTGTAGCCTTTCCAACAGAAAATCTCCACGGAAAAAAGTCCGACACCAACAGTGAAAGAGCGCATCAGATGTTCCCTGCTTTGTGACGGACAGGACTGATTCCACCTGGCCAAGGGATGTCCCATGACGGTGACGGCGCCATCTGGAACCGTCACTCACTGACAGACTGTTCAGGAGGAGTTTGCCTTTTACCACACTTTTCTTTTTTTAGTCAGTGTCCACATTTTCTTATGCATTTTTTTCGCTTTGGTAACCGCGGAGTGAATTCGTGTTTTGAGTGTGAGTTTGATGGATCTGCTTTGTCTGAGTTCTGTAGACCCTATGTGGTAGGGGGGTGGGGGTGGGGATGTTTGGTTGGTTGCACTGACCATATCTTTGATGGATTGTGTAGCTCACAGATACCTTTTTTTATTTTCTTTTTTTTTTTTTTTCGATTTTCCTTTAAGAATTCACAGCTGTAAGATGTAATGTCCCCCTTCTCACCCTCACCGCCCCCCCCCCCCCCCCTCCATCCTCAAAGAAAAAAAAAACTCACAGGATCACACCGAGTGGGGTAAGTCTTGTGGGGGAAGGGTGTTTTTGATCCGGCGACTGGAACCCTGTGCAAAATGAGCTCATCACAGACAGTGTAGCGGATTCGTTGCGTAGAAACCCCGAAACCACTTACCCGCGCCCTTTGCGGCTGGCTATTCCATGACGATGTGGCTCTGCAGTCTGTAACACAGACAGCTGGGGACGTTAGCCACCGTAATTAGGTATCCGACGAATGGGGTAAAGGGCTGGAGGGGAGGGAAGAGGCGATAAGAATTGACGTACTTTTCAGTTTCCAGGTGCCTAGCCTTGTTGGAACTATTTTCCGTTTTCCGTCTACTTTCATTTTACTACTTTGTGTGTATGTGTGTGTGTGTGTGTGTGTGTGTGTGCGTGTGTGTGTGTGTGTGTGTGTGTGTGTCTTGGCTATTCAGACCGTACTGTCTTTTGTGTGTGCCGTGCGTGCGTGCTCGCGCGCGCGCGCGCGTGTGTTCTTAAGATCGTATTAATAAGGGTGTGGATCTTTTTATAAAGCCGTGTGAAGACTGCTCTCTCTCTCTCTCTCTCTCTCTCTCTCTCTCTCTCTCTCTCTCTCTTATCTCAGTAACTTCTCCTTCTTTTCTCTCTCCCGCTGTCACTCTCTTCCTGCTTAATTATTTATTTATTATTATTTAATTCTTCGTCTACTCGGACATTGTGTGCTTGTAATTTCTCATTTTCTGCCACCCGCTGTCACTATCTTTTCCTGCTTAAATTTATTTATTTATTTATTTATTTTTAACTCTCTTCCACTGTTTTTTCTTCTGCCTTTTTGACCCATTTCTCCGTCCTTGTACAAGGTCTGTAGTCTGTCTTCTCTTGTCACAATTTCTAACGTGCCAGCATATTTTACCTTTTTTTTTTTTTTTCGTTGTCGTCTGGTGACCAAGTAAAGAGTCTGTGCACGCTGTCTACTACAATGGACACTGGCTGTCTGTCCGTCCAATCAGCGGTGGCGATATGGGCCTTTTGGTGTGTTGTGGGTGTGTGTGTGTGTGTGGCGCGCCCCGCCGCGTCTTTGGTTGGGGAGGGGGGGGGGGGGGGGGGGCGTGAGAGAGTTGGATGAGGGAATCCTTTATGTTCGTGACGATTTCTTTTTACTCGTTTCCAACCGTGGGTGATCAATAACGGCGGAATGGCTGGCGGCATCCTCACCACGGCGTAGGTTATGCTTTTAAGGACACCGGTAATTGAGCTCCATCATATATTATTCATCATACTGGAGTAGATAATAGTGATGTGTGTTGTTGTTATGGTTTATGTTGTTTTGTTGTTGTCGTGATTCTTGGATTTTTTTAATTTTGTTTGGTTTGTGTTTTATTTTATTTTATTTTTATTTATTTATTTATATTTTTTAGGACGGGCCCGTATTTTCTATGAGGTGACAAGCCCTGAAAAGGAAGTCTGTGTGGTCGGTCAGCTGGGTCATAGGGAAACTGACTAATAGAGGGGTGTACTAGTCTGTGTGTGTGTGGGGGGGGTTGGGGGGGGGGGGAGGGATCGGTCTGGGGTTAGCTGCTTGCAGGAGGAGGAAGTCTCCCAGTCCTGACCGCTGTTATGCCGCGGGCAACTGTCTGCTGGCATCGATCTCCATGTTTTACCTCCGTCTCTTGTCTCTGTCTGTCTTGTCTGTGGGTTGCCTATCTTTTGGGCCTTCTCCTTTCTCCGTCTGTCTGTCTCTCTCTCTCACTCTGTCTGTTTGTCAGTCTGTTTGTCTCTCCCCTCTCTACCCTCTGTCTCTCTGTCTCTGCCTGTCTCTCTCCTCTCTCTCTCTCTCTCTCTCTTCTCTCTGTCCTCTCTGTCCACTCATCTATCTCATGTGTCTCAGTGTATCACTCTGTTTCTGTCTGTCTCTTTGGATGGGAAGTGGTGGTTTTAGTGTGCGTGCGTATGCATCTGTGCGAGTGTGTGCTTGCACACAACCATCTTCGAGCGCGAGTGCCTTTCTCTCTGTGTCCTCTGTCTGTCTGTCTGTCTGTCTCTCTTTGTCTGTCTGTCTGTCTGTCCCTCTCACTTCCCTCCCTCTATCTCTCTCTCTTCCTTCCCTCCCCCCCCGCCCCCTCCCCCCCCCCCCCCCTCCTCTCTCTCTGTCCCTCTCATCTATCTCCTGTGTGTCACTGTGTTTCTGTCTGTCTGACTCTTTGGAAGGGAGGTGGTGGTTTTATGTTGCGTGCGTATGCATCTGTGCGAGCGTGTGCTTGCACGCAGCATCCTCGAGCGCGAGTGTCTGCCCCCCCCCCCCCCTCTCTCTCTCTCTCTCTCTCTCTCTCTCTGATACTGGTGAATAGTGACGGCACACGCACTTCAGTATCTGTGTGCGCGCGTACTCTCTCGCTTGCAGGTGCGTGTGTGCGCAGGCGTACGTGCCTGCCTCTCTTTAGCAGTGGTGGTGGTGATGATGATGATTGTGTGTGTGTGTGTGTGCGGCGCGCGCGCGCGTGTGTGTGTGTGTGTGTGAATGTGTGGGAGTGCGTGCGCACGCATACACGCAAATCTGACTCTTCCACATTGTCTCCCATTTCCTCCTCTCTCTGTATTTTCAGCTGGTTTTTTTTTTTATCTCCTACTTCCCCTTACCCCTCCCCCCTCTCTCTCCCTCTCTCTCTCTCTCTCTCTTCCACTTTTTTGTCTCCATCTCTCTTCCCCATCTCTCTGAGTGCGTGGGGGGAAGCGCGCGCGCATTTTGGGGGGTTTCATGTGTGTGTGTGCGCCCCATGCGTTGCGTGTGGGGGATGTGGGGTGGGGTTGGTTTGTGCGCACGCCCCGCCCCCCTGCCTGCGGGGAATGGGAAAAAAGGCGGGGGAAAGGGAAAGGGAAAACTCCCACAGGCTTCGCCTGACCTGTGGAAAAAAAAGACAGAGGGTGCCCAAAAAGATCAAGGTCGGGAAACCCCGGGGCTTTTTTATCGGGCTATCTGGGAGCAAGAACAACGGGAGGGGGAAAAGGATTTGGGGGGGGGGGGGGCGGGTGGTTTTTGGTTTTGGTGTGTTTTTGGTGGGGTGTGTTGGGGGGTGGGTGGTGTGTGGGTTGTTGTGTTGGGGAGGGAAGTGGCAAAAAAAGAAAACTTTTTTGTTTTTCAGGCTGAGGGAAAAATGTTGGTCGGGGAGGTGGTACTTTGAGTTAGTAGGGTTTGGGGTAGTTCTTTAAACCTTTAAACTGGGGACCCGATTATGGGTTTTGGGGGAATGAAAATCAAAACACACACACCAAAACACAACCCCCACCACACAAAACAACACACACCACACACA
>CM065740.1:15615814-15633314 GCA_033310375.1 Conus canariensis | reverse complement strand
TATCCCTCCACCCCAACCTATCACCACCACCACCTTCACATCGCGTCCCGGACAGGCAAGGAGAGGAGATAATCGATAGCAGCATGACTCAGTAGGTGTGTGCCTTCCTGATGAAGTATCAATTACTAGAATGGATTACTAGGAGGGTTTTTATTTATTTTATTTATTTTTTTCCTTTTTCATTTCCTAGTAATCCCTTTCTCCATCTTCCATCTCTGACGCCCTCCTCCTCCTCTTCCGTCAGCCCCTCACCTCCGCACCCTCCCCCCCCCCCCCCCCTACCCCTCCATCCGCAGTGCTTGCCCCCTCGCCCACCTTGTCAAGTGTCGATGTCAGACGGCATGTCATGTCATCCGTGATTGATGCATCTGGTCGTCACAGACCTTGACTGATTGATCAACCTGTGCAGTCAGCCGTCGTATGTATGTACATACCACCTCACCCCTCGTCACCGGTCGTGGTGGAGACGGCTGTTTTTGCTGGGTCGTGTTCTTTGAGGGCTGGTGACATTTCTCTTCTTTCTATCCGTCTGTCTGTGTTTGTGTTTGTCTTTGTCTTTGTCTCTGTCTTGTCTGTCTGTCTGTCTGTCTGTCTTTCTGTCTTGTGTCTCCATCTCTCTGTTTCAGTCTTGTTCTGTCTCTGTCTGTCTCTTTCTCTCTCTCTCTCTCTCTCTCTCTCTCTCTCCGTCTGTCTCTGTCTGTCTGTCAGTCTCTCTCTATGTTCATTGGCGTATGCATTTTCACTTCACCTAGAAGGTCATGTTTTCACCCACACACGTTAGTTTTTTTTGTCTTGTTCAGAGGAGTATACCTATGGTAATCAAACGTCAAAAGACAGCATGTGGCTGAAGGAGGAACCCGTTAAATTCTGTTATTAGTATGTAGTAGTAGTAGTAGTATGAATACTTATATAGCGCCTATCCTTGGCTAGAGACCAAGCTCTAAGCACTTCACAATCCACACTCGTTTACACAATGGGCTGCCTCTCCAGGTAGTGCTGACTGAAGAGCTGCCAGCTGGCACTTCATTCAGTCGTTTCCCGTGTCATCCAGTCAATATCGTTCACTCAGTTTCCTTACTTCCTTCATTCTTTCCATTTCTCACGCAGGGTGCATGCTATGTGTAACATGTCATCCATACCAACGACCAAACTGGCCTTCTCTTGTTGGTGATGGGATTTTACGTGTGTGCAAGGTGTTATGCATGCGTTCACACATGGAACCTCAGTTTATAGTCTCATTCGAAGGACTGTATGGGAAGTGGAGTATGAGCCAATGTTAACTCCAAGGGAAAAATCCCCCTGTATCGAAATGTCCCAGCAGAGATTCAGACCCGCAACCCCAGGATCACCCAGATTATGAGTCTGAAAAACTTAAGGGCAGATAGCAACCAGTCTTTGGTGGACAGAGGGAATATGGGTCAAGGGTAAACCCATTGAAGTTTGGAGGGCACCCATTGCACAGTTCCGGATCAACGCAGAGGAAGCAGCTTCTGTTCACACCATAGATAAGATTATTAGAACTTAATTTTTTTTTTTTAATTGAAAACGAAGTTGTTATTAAGAATTGATACTTATCTACAAAGTATTCATTTTCATGGAACATTGAAAACTTTCTTTTTGTATAAATGTTGGCATTTTGAATTTTATCTGTCCTGAAAAACAAAAAAGAAAAAGGAAGAGAAGTTTTTACCTTGCGTTTTTGTTTTTGTTTTTTGACTTTGTAGATGGATTGAAAACCATATATGACATTTATTCCTGTCACCTTACTTTAATTCAGGGATTGTGTGTGAACAACTTGATAGAAGCTCTGGAGCAATAAGTGATATCTAACCTGATGCCTATTGAATGAAAATTATGAATGAATTTAGTATTTAGATGTGATCAAATGCTTTATTGTTGTGTTAGTTTAGTATGAATTTTGCTCTTTCATCTCTCCCTATGCATGTTCTCTCTCTTTTCTCTCTCTCTCTCTCTCTGTCTCTGTCTCTCTCTCTCTCTGTCTCTCTCTCTCTCTCTCTCTCTCTCTCTCTCTCTTCTCTGCGTACATCTCTCTCTACGGCTTGTTCATTCTTCCTCTACTCCCCCCCCCCCCTCCGCAGTCCATCCCTCCCAATCTGCGGGAGCTCCCCCCCCCCCCCCCCCCTATCCCTCCAATTGGGATGTTATTATGTTAGCCATATCACCTGAGGTGCATGTGGTTGCTTGCTACAATTCAGAATATGCCCCCAAAAATGCTGTATACTCCATGATAGAGTTCTGAGGCTTTATCAGAATGAAAGCAAAGAGGGAGCTCTCACAGAACAAACCCATTGAATCATTTCATTTGTTTTAAAAGATCAGTACCAGTGACATTACTCACATGAGTCACCCCACGCACATGAGCTTCCTGACAGACTTCAGCTCTTTGTGCTCACCTGTCCCATCACTCATTTCAATCTGTCTGATCAGAATCGCGTAGGATGTACCATGATGTGTATTTTGGAGGGGGGGGGGGGGGGGGGGAGGTGATGGGAGGGAAGAAGGTGAAGTGGAAGGGGCGGGGGTATCATCTTTCACACACAAAAAATATATATGCTATATATATGCTTAGTAGGAAGAAACCGGTTGTACTTGTCTTGTGTGTGGATATATAAATCTTTCACTGCCCCTGTCTGTCTGTCTGGCTGTCCCTCCCCCCCCCTCTCTCTCTCTCTCTCTCTCTCTCTCTCTCTCTCGACAGATAGATAAATAGATACAGATGTGTTGTTGTGGCTAAATCTATGAATAGACAGATACATTCTCACACTAGAGATTACACACCACTTGGACATACCAGTTTGTGGCCTGGTGCCTGGGGCCATCGTCCCCGAGTCCCCCCTAACCTTGACCACCACACTGAAGGGCTGTCATGAGGTGATGAAGAGGACAGGCTTCCTTCCCCATCTCCAGCAGGAACTGTGAGGCCTCTCTCCCTGTAGGGACGGTGACAGACAGCGCCGTGGACATCCATCACAGTGGTGGAGACATGATGGATGGCTATGGACACCCAACTCATCCAAACCAAGAAATGACCTGCCGTCACCTCTGACCTGAGTTTAGGGAGTGAAGAACGAGCCCCAGTGCAAGAAAAAATTAATAATGAAAAAACAAAACACTTTAAAATTTTATGTGGTGCATCCACAAAAAAATGGTAGATTTATCTTGTTCTAAAACCTTTATTCATTTTTTTTTTTTCTGTTCCTAACATTATCAGGTCTTCCTTGATTAGTCACTGGTATTTTATGTTTGATTGCATGTACTACTCAAGTTAAGTAAACAAACTGTATATAAATCATATGAAAAAAACACACACATAAAGAGAATCGTTATAGTAATCTAATCACACTCTAAAAATAAGTTTTAAGAAAGAAAGGACAAGGGGAAGGAAGGCTGGTTTGGGTGTGTGTTTGTTTGGGGGGGGGGGGGGGGGGGGGGGAGATAGACAAGACATGGGAAGTTGATTGTGGAGCAGAAATGAAGCTGAAAACTAGCGTTCCCCAGGAGCCAAGCCCACGTCCTGCCCCAATCTGTTCCCTGCTCCACAGGCCTAAATGAAGGGTGTAATCTGCATGTACACATCTTGCTTGTGCCGGGGGAGAAGGGCAACTTGCCAGTGTCAATAGAGATGTGGATCTTGTGCACGTGCTGATTCTCATGTTTGTTGATGAGCTTGCATGATGTATGAACTGCTGAGCCAACATGGATCATTACCCACTGCAGAGGCGTGTTGACTCATGGCTTGACAAGTGTCCTATTTGATGTCCAGTGGGTTTTTTTTCTCCATATGCTGTACATCTATTTTGCAGCCAGTAGACCTCAGTTGACTAAACTGTTGATGAGAGCGAACAACTGTGGAACATCAAATGAAGATCTGCTGGTTGCTTTTCATCAAATTATGCTGACAGACTTACATGCACACACACATGCATGCACACACACTCATGCACATGCTAACACAGGCATGTACACTTGCATGTACATGCTACACTCACATGAACACACATGTACACACACAATCACATATTCACACTCAAATTCTTGCAATCACAGATGCATACATACGCGTATGCCAACAACGCGAGCCGCACGCGCACACACACACACACACACACACACACACACACACACACACACACACACACCACACACACACACACACACACACACACACACACTACACACACTCTTAAATACTAAATTCTGCTATGCAGAGTCTGGTGATGTGGAATGTCATCATCATTGAATGATAGTGTGTGTCCAGAACTGGAGCATAACCAGACCAGTAAACTGGATTTTAAATTGGATATGGGAAATCGGACGTCAGACAGACACACTTTTGGGGGATGAAGGTGTAGGTGTGTGAATGTGTACATGTGTACTGTGTGATCATGTAACCTGTCAGTCTGCAGTTTAATCTGTTTTCCTTATAAGCTATAGGAAGGTCTGTGTGAGAACATGTGCCCAGTAACATGTATGTGTGCGAGTGTATGCATGATTGTGCACACTGAAGAGAAGGAAAGAAGCTGAGCAGATCAGATGAGAAACGATACAGAACAGACAAAAGGGAAACCACTTTTTATTCATAAAACCAGTTCAGCTTAAAGCAATCTTTTATTTGATATGATTTTATTGATCTCCCCATACCCCACCCGGCAATTTGTAAAAAAAATCTAGAACATGGTCAGGAGTGATTTGGTTAAGTGGTGTGGGGGGCTGAGTGGGAGGGGGTGCTGGTAGTGGAGGCAGCAGTGAAGAATGGGGTCAATGAGATGATATAGGGTATTGATCGGCAGCGGCTTCTAATAGCCTGTGTTTGTTATCTGTTTGCAGACACAGGATGCTAACAGTCTCTTTTGCTGCTGCTGCTGCTGCTGCCCATATCACCACACCGTCGTAAGACCTTCCCCATTCCACAGCCTCTAGGCCAGGACGCAGGCATTGAAGATTGCTGCTCCCTGAGTGTTTCCTCGCCTTGCTGTTCTCTCCCCCCCCCTCCCCTCCGTTCCCAGCCAGCCATGGACACCCTGGGGCCTGTGTCTGTGCTGGACAGTGGTCGCCGTCATCGGGACGCCGTGGTGGCCGACCGACTGACGCGTCGGCGCTGTGCTGACCGGCCGCGCCTGAAGGCGGCCCACAGCGAGCTTGACGTGGTGTACCGCATCCCCCAGCCCTATCGCACCAGCTTCTCCGCCAAGCACTCCGTGGAGCGCCTGCCGGGCTCCGACAGGAGCCGCTCCTTGAGCCCGGCGTCCAGCCTGCGTAGTGTGCAGAGCAGTCGCAGTGAGAGAGTGGGCATCCGCCGCCATGGCCGGGCCAAGAGTCCCAAGCGGGTGACCTATGACACCCGTGTCACTGTCCGCCACTCTGACGCCGATGACAGTATGTTCACGGAGCTGTCTAGCCGAGACTACGAGTCCAGCCCCTCATCGTACAGTAGGTCCCCCACCTCGTTGAACACCTCCAACCACATGTCCAAAGACTCGGGCCTGGACTATTCCACCCAGCTGCGCGACCTGTCGGACCAGATCATCAAGATGGACTGGTCTCAGAAAGAGCAGGTCGTGGACAGTGCCTCTCCCACCACCCCACATGGGATTCTGAAGGAGTCGCAGAACTCACACAAATACCCCCCACCTGGTCACCACCACCACCACCATCACCAGCAACACCCGTTGACCCAAGCTGTCACCTCTCCTTCTCAGCCCGTTGTCAGTGGTCGCACTGCTCAGGTGGGTGTCAACGACAAAGAGAACGCTCCCAACGGCTCCCGCCCCCACAGTCAGGGGACAGTGGGCAGTCTGGCGGACCCAAGTCACTGGGCGACAGCATCTCTCGGGATTATCAGCACGACCGCACCTTCACGTACAGCCAAGCCATCAGTGACCACTACAGCAGCGAGGTGCGCGCCCTGGTGGACTCTGGTCTGGAGGAGACGACCCCGACATCACCCATCTCCGATAGTCGGGAGGAGAATGGCGGCATGCTGGCTCAACAGAGGTCAGGGAACTCATGGGGTTTTTATCAAGTTGATGTTAGCCGTGGCTGTGTGTTGTGTGTCCATCTGGTCTCTGGTTTCTCTTAGTCCTCTCTGTCTTGCTGGCTGTGCAACTCACTTTGGGTTCAAGAACAAATTCCATTGTTTGGCTTTTTTTTTTTTTTTTTTTTTTTTTTGTCTCTTACTGTTTCTCACTTCCCTCCCTCTCTCCGTCCTTCACACTTTCTGGGTATCTGATTGTCGGCTTGTTTTATTTGTTAATAACATGTTTTCATGCTCTCTTCAATAAGTGTAAAAAGGTTGAGAAAAGAAAGATTGAAAAGAAAACGTTGCAACAACAGAAAAATAACGAGTCCTATCCATGACATACAATTTGGGAAAGAAGTCGGTGAAAGTGTGTTACTGTTAGCAACAACAGACAACAAAACAAACAAACCAGGGCATGTTGTCCTGACCATGACATTCTGTTTGGGAAAGAAACCAATGAAAGTGTGTGTGTGTTGAAAGATGATTAACAAAAAAAAAACAAGTTTAGCAGAGGAGTATAGCTCGATGGAGAAAGTCTCATACTGTCTGCCCTTTCTGGCACCCTGCCTACAAACACAGACCACGGACACAGATCTCTTTCCTGGGCGTCAGGGAAATCAATATTACGCTGCATTAGCCAAGGGAAATAAGTCTTGTAGGATGGTTTTTATTTGGATGACAGTGATGCTTTCCCTTGAGGCTGATTTGGACCGTGATTTGTTTGTGAGACCTTCAGTTCATGGCCTCTCCCTGCAGGCTGATGGAGGATGATTTGTTAGTGGTGCCTCCTTTCAATAGCCCTTGTGCATGGGCTTGTTGCTTTCACTGTTTCTGTGGTGCTGTTTGTTTGCTTGTCTGTCTGTCCATCTCTCTACTCTCTCTGTCTGTCCTCTCTTGTCTTCTCTCTTCCTCTGTCTGTCTGTCCATCTCGACTGTCTGTCTCTCTTTCTCTCTCTTGTCTGTCTGTCCATCTCTACTGTCTGTCTCTCTTTCTCTCTCTTGTCTGTCTGTCCATCTCTACTGTCTGTCTGTCTCTCTTTCTCTGTCTTGTCTGTCTGTCCATCTCTACTCTCTGTCTGTCTCTCTTTCTCTCTCTTGTCTGTCTGTCCATCTCTACTGTCTGTCTGTCTCTCTTTCTCTCTCTTGTCTGTCCATCTCTACTGTCTGTCTGTCTTTCTCTCTCTTGTCTGTCTGTCCATCTCTACTCTCTGTCTGTCTCTCTTTCTCTCTCTCTTTCTCATCCCTGTTATTTCTTTCTGCCTCATATCGCCTTCCCCCCCCCCACCCCCCACCCCCCACCCCCACCCCCACCCCCATCTCCCGATCATGTTATTTGCAGTGTGTACACCAGAGTGATAATATTTTTTTTGTTTATTTGAACATATATGTGTTATACATGTATGCAGGATTTGGTAGAGATCAGGCACAGACACAACATGATGATGTACAAAGACCATCACTGAATTGTGACGGTGATACTGGTGGTCTTGGTCTGGTCTTGGCACTGGGTGCATACAGGTCATGGAAATCGTGGAAAGTCATGGCTTTTGAAAAAGTGATTTTCTGGGACTGGAAAATCACAGCAGTATAAGCTAAGCCATGGACAGACATGTGATACACTCATCTGCTTGGTATGGGCGCATGCAGTCAGTGTGAAAACAAAATGAGTTCACGTTTTGCCAGTTACAGGAGTCACTGAAGTGGCCATTTTGATGACAGAATACAATCTGTATTAGAGAACAGCTTTTTTGCCGTGATGGAGATCTCACAAAATGGCAAGGAAAAGTTTGGAGTTTTGAATTTGTCAATCTGTATGGACCTTGACTTATCAAAGAGCTGTGAAATTCTCACTGTCTGATCACTGCAAGTGTAGAAATGAAAAAAAAAAAAGGTATTGTCTGGTGATAATCTCCCCCACTGACTTATGTGCGAAGAATCAAAGGCATTTGTTTTTTCCAATTAGGAAGCCAGGCTAGCTCACAGAAAAAGCTTATTGCCGCATATGAATCCTTGATCTTTATAGCCAAAGTATGATTTATGCACTGCAATGCAGCAGAACAGTCAAACACATAGATGTTTCACTGCCTTGGAAATTTCACTGTGACTGCAGAGCAAACAAGAAAACAGTTGGAAATATCTGTTGTGCAACAAGAAGATAAACTGCAAAAAGCCAGTCACCATTGCAAAGTGGTTAGCATTGCAGACTCTTGGTTGGGAGGTCATGGGTTTAATTCCCACCAGAGCCATTTATTTGTGAGAGTTTTCTGTCGCATCCAGAGTTGAGTTTGCTATATAATGCTCAGCTGGGATGACAGGGATCACACAGTTGAGTTTCCATCCACTTAATGGATGCATATCAGAGAGTGCTGCTCTTATTTTCTGACCAACAGCATGCAGTCTAAGACCTGAATCAGTGAACGGAAATCCATAGCATCATCATCATCGTCTGGATCAGCATGAAAAAAAGTCTGGAATTCTTTGGCCCCTCATGCCATACTCTCATGGGTGACCTCAGTTTTAATCATCTGTCTACATCCATGACCTTGATTTGATTCTGTCAGGGTCATTGCTATCAGCAAATCCATGGGGACTTTCGTTGGACGGAGGTAATAATACCCCACTGGTGGGAGAGCTCACACACACACTGGCTAAGCGACTTAGCATTTATTGTCATAAGGAGAGGGATTAGTAGGTGGTGTCCTGCATATGTTGGATACAACAGGCGCCACTGAACTCCAGCGAAGTGACTGGGCAGCAGTGCAGTGTCTCCTTTGGTGGGTTTCCTCATGGTCACTTAACTTGAATGGTCCAGGGATGGTGCCAGGGCTGTAGCAGAACGGCCAGGCTGTGGCTGTGGACAGGAGGGGGTGGGGGTGGGGCAGGAGTGAGTGGCATGGGTACAGTGTTACTGAAGTGGCACAGAAGATGATACAGCACAAAAAGAAAAGTATAAAAATGCCTTGGGGGGGAAAAATGTCACCAAGAATGTTTGCTTTATCTGTAGTGTGGTGTGCAACTGTGCAGTGCCAAAGGGGAGAAAAACAACTTTCACCCTCAGGACTAACTTGTGGAAAATATGATTAGAGGCAAACCGAGCAGGTTTTCTGATTGCAGTCAGCCCTAGGCTGTCGCTTCCATCGCCTCCCAAATGATGTATAGTGAACACAGGTCATGGAGACTAGTGTGTTAAGATCTGTTGGTCAGTTTAAAATCCCATGTTTGAAAGAAAGGTGAACAAGTTTTGAAGCTTCTGTGAGCATTATGTTGCTACAGTCTCTTATCTGCCTTCTCATCTCTGTCAGGTGCAACTGCTGTTAACTCTGGTAACGGTGACAGTGTCAAGGTTTCTGTGTGTTCTGTTCTCTGGTAATGGTCTGTCTTTAACTCTGGTAACGGTGACAGTGTCAAGGGTTTCTGTGTATTCTGTTCTCTGGTAATGGTCTGTCTTTAACTCTGGTACGGTGACAGTGTCAAGGTTTCTGTGTGTTCTGTTCTCTGGTAATGGTCTGTCTTTAACTCTGGTAACGGTGACAGTGTCAAGGGTTTCTGTGTGTTCTGTTCTCTGGTAATGGTCTGTCTTTAACTCTGGTAACGGTGACAGTGTCAAGGGTTTCTGTGTGTTCTGTTCTCTGGTAATGGTCTGTCTTTAACTCTGGTAACGGTGACAGTGTCAAGGGTTTCTGTGTGTTCTGTTCTCTGGTAATGGTCTGTCTTTAACTCTGGTAACGGTGACAGTGTCAAGGGTTTCTGTGTGTTCTGTCCTCTGGTTATGGTCTGTTGTTAACTCAGGTAATGGTGACAGTCTCATCAGCAGAACACTTTGTGTACTGTCCCTCTCAGAAATCTTGCTGACGTTGTTGCTCTTGGTCCCATTTCACTGTGAACTGGTCAGTTTCTGACAGTGCTGTCTGTCTCCTGTGCCCAGATCCAGTTCCGTGTCTGCCGTGTCCAGAGCCAGCTGCACAGCAACATCAAACCAGTTAACGCCTGCCAAGCGCTCCGTCAGCACTTCCATCGGGAACTTCTTCAAGCGCATCTCCCCGCACCTGGGACGCAAGCGTGGTAAAGACCGCAGCAACAACGGATCCAGAGCGGGCAGTTCCCAAAGCCTGCCTGCCACAGCCGGGGTCACCCTGGACCCAGAGACTCCCTCCCCCACGACTCAGCCCAGCAGCAGCTCCGCCGCCACCACCAGTTCAGGTTCCGGAACCAGTTCGGGACATTTCTCTCGCAGCAGGATTCGCAACTCTTTCCTCAAGCTGATGGGCGGGCCTCGCAAGGACTCCAAGTCCAAGGTGTCAGCGGCCATCAGCAGCGCACCTGCTGCCCCTGCGGGGAGCGAACTGAACACCAGCACTGGCAGTCAGGACAGTGACATGTCTCAGGACAAGAACAACGCCACAGACTGCGAGAGGAAGCCCATGCCCGAGTCCACCCAACGCAAGCTCAAGTCCATGGAGAAGAACAACCTGGGTAAGAAAGACGTGTACCGTGAATTCAAAGAGAAACGCTCCCCACGCTCCACCGCCAACAGTGGCAGCAGCAGCACCGCAGCCGCAGACGCCAAGCTGGAGGAGCGCTACCGTGCCATCAAGGCACAGTACAAGGACCGGCCTCACCCGCTGGATGACGAGTTTACTTTTGATGCCTATGATGCTGCTGGTGCTGCTGCCTCCCCCCTGAGCCCCTCTGCCAAAGCACAGTCCCCCCATTCGCTGGACTCGTCTAGTCATGAAGAAAGCCAGAGGAGGGAGGGGATGGTGTCAAGTGAAGGGGAGGAGGCACGGAAAACGGGGAAGGCAGAGCCTCCCAGCTCCCTGGACGTGGTCCCCCCACGGGCCATCCGCCTTCTGCAAGCCTCTACCATCAGCACCATCTCAGGGGACGAGTCCATCGGGGAGTGCTCCCTAGACTGCAACCTAACTGGTGAGGGGTCCCTGTTCTGTGTTGTGCGCTTCGTGGTGTGTGTGCAGTGTTAGGTTTTGCGGGTGTCCTGTTCTTTGTGGTTGGTCAAAGACTCAAACTGTGTGTGGACATCAGAGGTTGGACAGTTTAGTAGCTACTGTGATTTTATCTTTTTGTGTTCTGTTTCACTGTTCATTGATGTTGTGTTGTGTTGTGCTGTGCTGTGCTGTGTTGTGTGGAACTGTGAGTATAAAAAGAGACAGGCAGCTTTTAATTGTTGCAAGTCAACATGCATTATTGTGTTGTGCTGTGCTGTGGTTTGGAGCTTTAAATTTTCAGGGCGCCTGCTCTGTCGCAGAAAACTGTTTTGTGTGACACATGGTATACATCGATCAGCCAGTGTGTGACACATGGTATACATCGATCAGCCAGTGTGTGACACATGGTATACATCGATCAGCCAGTGTGTGACACATGGTATACATCAATCAGCCAGTGTGTGACACATGGTATACATTGATCAGCCAGTGTGTGACACATGGTATACATCAATCAGCCAGTGTGTGACACATGGTATACATCAATCAGCCAGTTTCAGACCACTGTGATGAGTCACTATCAGTTGGAGATCTCAGGGCAAAAAGAGGAGAAACCTTTCCAGTGGAAGAGCGTAGCATCATCTGATCGACTGTCTGTTTTAGCTCCTGTAGTTCATTTCAAAGTGAGGTGCTTGCAGGTGGAAATTGAACAAAAATTTCTAAGGAATTTAAAGCCCATCTTGCGCTGAATTTGAGAAGATAAGCGATTGCTCCTTCTTCGTTTTCATTGTCCTGAATGTTGGTTAGTTTGCATGAAGACCTGAGAGGTCAAAACATCTCATGTTTTGTTTCGTAATTTGTTTGTCCATGATAACTGGCAGATTTACTTTAAATTCCTTTTACAATTTGGGTTCCAATAGCCTGTCAGTATTTTCTGTCCATGAACAGTTTCTTAAAGCATTTCAACATGCATGGGAAAGGAAAAAGCAGAGTTGATCCAAACTTTTTTATTTTTAAATTTACAAATATATGCAAACGATAATTTGAACGGGACCTGTCGGTTTCAAACTGATCTCTCCTCTTTACCAACACTGGGTTATTTGACCCTTGATAATCATAACGGTCTGAAGCTGTGATACTGTGCTGAAAGCTGCTGTATGTTGTGAGGTGGTTTGCGGGGTGGGCTGGGGTTTCATGTTGTGTGGTTGGATCTCTTGGGTTGTATGAAGGCATGATACTTGTCAAATGTTTGTAAAAAAAATTGTGCATTTGATTTTTTAAGGGCTGTCTGATCTTTCTGTCAGTTCAGGACTCTCCCCCTCTTCCTTATCTCTGTCTCTTCTCTCCCCTTGGCATCATTTTTTTTTTTTTTTTCATTTTCAGAGAGAATGGGATGGTTTAGAAGCTCGTTGATAAGTTTAACAGAAAAAATACCAAAATTGATGAAACTTTTGTCAGTTTCCATTTTGCTGACATTGCAGTATTTTCTCTCTCTCTCTCTCCTCTCTCTCTCTCTCTCCCTCTCTCTCTCTGCTCTTCAGTAGAATGTACACCGTCATGATACTAACAGTTCTGACACTTGTAAAAAAAAAAGAAGGGATTCTGGTGGTGAGCAAGGTGTTGGGAAAGAATGGCTGCCAAGATGATCTATGGCGTTCAATGGGAATATGCAAGCAGAAAGGGGGGGGGGGGGATGGAAGGAAGGAGGGATAGAAACGGTTGGATAGAGTGGGTGCTAAGGAGAGAGGGGAAGGGGGGGAGGGAGTTGGATTTGGAAGAGGAATGGGAAGGTGGATGAAGGTTCAGATGAAGGATTGGAAGCCTTCCACTGGGAGTGGTGACACTTCCTGAAGTGGAAGACATTTCACTGGCTGGTGGTATGAGGAAGAATGGGTTGTCCTTGTCTTGTCAAAGCTTGCTTTGAAAGCACATGAAGTGCCATGTTCAAGGTTCTCCTGTCTGTGGTAGAGTTGCACAAAATGGATGTGACAGTCTACATGAAATCATTTACATGCTCATGCTCGTTGAACAGGTTGGGTCAATCGCCTGTATATTTCACAGCCATGACTCATGTACGTACATGCACGCACGCACACACACACACACACACACACACACACACACACACACACACACACACACACACACACACACACACACTCACGCTCACACACACTCACACTCCGAGACACGCACACATACACTACACACACTCGCACTCACACACACACACACACACACACACACACACACACACACACACACACACACACACACTACACACACACACACACACACGCACACTCTCTCTCTCTCTCTCTCTCTCTCTCTCTCTCTCTCTCTCTCTCATCACTCATGCCAAGACATGTTCATAAAAACACACTCACACACACACATGCATGCATGCGTGCGCACACACACGCCCGCACACACGTGCGCGCGTGTGTGCGCACACACACACAAGCACACACACACACATACACACACACACACACACACACACACACACACACACACACACACACAAAAACACTCGATCATTCGGATCCTAACAACTATCATCCTATAGCTCTCACTAGTTGCTTATGTAAAACTATGGAGAGAATGGTATATTCTCGATTGTTATGGCAGTTAGAATGTCAGGGGGCCTTAGATGTTTCCCAGTGTGGATTTCGGAACAACCGCAGTACTACTGATCACCTGGTTAGATACGAGTCTTTTATCAGGAATGCTTTGATTAATGGAGAACATGTAGTTTCTATTCTTTTTGATTTAGAAAAAGCTTATGACACAACATGGAGGCATGGAATTCTTCAGGACTTGAAGGCACTTGATTTCAAAGGTAATTTACCAATGTTTATTGCTAATTTTTTGTCTAACAGGCATTTCAGTGTTAGACTTCATCCGACTTTTTCGGATCCTTTTGAGCAGGAGATGGGTATCCCTCAGGGTAGCATCCTTTCTCCACTTCTGTTCAATCTCAAGATTAATAACATCGTCCAGTCAGTAAAGTCTGGAATTGATAAGTCATTATTTGTTGATGACTTCTCCATCTCTGCCAAGGGGAAAACTTTGGCTGCAGCTGAACGTCAACTTCAGTTGTGTGTTAATCGTGTTCAGCAGTGGGTTACTGAAAATGGATTTAAGTTTTCAGCTACTAAGACGGAGTGTATTCATTTCCATACGAAAAGATCTCAGGTCTTAGAACCAGCTATCAGTCTCAATGGTCAGGTAATTAAAGTTTCCAAACAAGTGAAATTTTGGGGGTTATTTTTTATAGTAAGCTTTCTTTTTTGCCTCACATTAAGTACATTAAACAATCTTGCCAGTGAGGTTTGAATGTTTTGAAGGTTATTAGTCACACTGATTGGGGTGCAGACAAGCGAACTTTGTTGCGATTGTATCGGGCTTTGGTGAGACCAAAGCTAGATTATGGGTGTGTGGTATATGGTTCGGCACGAAAGTCTTACCTCTAAGCTCTTGATCCAATTCATCATCAAGGACTGCGGATTGCTCTGGGAGCACTTCGCACATCTCCAAAAGAGAGTTTGTATGTTGAATCTGGTGAACCTCCTCTGGAGCTAAGGAGATTGCGTCTTTCCATGAATTACTATCTGAAACTGAGGGCTAATCCAGAAAACACTGCCTATGATATTGTCATGAACCCGCCTTTTAGAGCCAATTATGACTTAAAGTCAGATGAGATTCCTCCACTGGGTATTCGTATTTTGCCCCACTTCGGGGCAGCTGGCATTGACCTTGATGCTGTTGATGACGGTCCATTACAGACTGATGTACCTCCCTGGAAAGTCGCCAATCCAGAGATTAATTTATATTTAACTCAATTTCGAAAGGAGGTCACCTCGAGTGCTGCATATAAACAACTTTATCTTGGGCAATGTGAACTTTATAAAGATTTTATCAAGATTTTTATAGATGGTTCTAAAAAAGGTGAGAGGTTCTGCAGCTGCCATTGTGTGTGATAACAATTTTCAGGAGCCTACTATGTTAAGATTGCGGGATTGGTCGTCTGTTTATACTGCTGAACTGAAGGCTTTAAATCTGGCCCTCAGTGCGGTGTCCAGGTCAGATCAGAACGATTTCCTTATTTTATCGGATTCATTGTCGGCTTTATCGAAAGAGAAGTTTCACATCCAGTTTTGGCTGATATTCATGATCTTCATACTCAGCTTGTCTCTTCGGGAAAGTATATAGTTTTCTTGTGGGTCCCAGCCATATGGGAATCTGTGGTAACTCAATGGTGGACAAAGCAGCCAAACAAGCTCTCGGTGCAAGTCTTTCCAGGAGGCCTATGCAGTTTGTTCCTCACTCAGATCTACGTCATAAATCTAGTTTGTATTGTCGTGAACTGTGGCAGAGTGAATGGTCTAATCAGATTCATAATAAATTGTTTAAAATTTGCCCAGATTTAACCAATCCTTTCCCATCGGTGGTACGTAACCGTAAAGAGGAATCGGTTTTGTCATGGTTACATATTGGGCACAGCTATAACATACAGTTGGATACTCAGAAGGGAAGACCCCCCATGGTGTGTTGCGTGTGACAGCTTGTTCAGTGTTAATCATTTTTTGACAGAATGTGCTGATTTGATGTGTACCAGAGAGAAGTTCTTTTCCACCAGTGATTTATCAGTTCTTTTTCGTGAGATTTCAGTAGATCTTATTTTTTCTTTTTTGAAAGAGGTAAACTTATTTTATAAAATATAGTGTTTTAATAATGTATACAGGTGTCGTTGGAGTTGAACAGATAATTGTGCTTTTGTCCTCATAAATTTTGAGCGATGTGTTAATATTAGTGTGGGTATTTGTATCTAGAGACTTAGCAGATATGATAGCTGAGGTCCTGATTTGGCTCCTAGTAGTCCGCTGGACCCTATAAACACTAACTAACACAACACACAAACACACACACACACACACACACACACACACACACAACACACACACACACACACACATATACACACACACACACACAAACACACCACACACACACACACACACACACCACACACACACCACAGAGGCATGCAGAGAGACAGACTGAAGATGGGGGTGGGGAAGAAGAAGAAGAAACTAGAAAGTGCAGAAATGAAGAGTGTGATAACAATTCTGTCTATAGGTCTGCGAGAGATACAGTGATTTCATCCTTCCCTTCTGTTCCAATTCACTCATTGAACTTTACAGTCCTGTGCCTCAGGCTCAGTTACAGTTGGGGGCCCTCCAGCATTGAGGAAAGAAAAAAAAAGGAAAAGAAAACGCCTCAAATGAGATATGAGAATGAAGCTGGGGGGGGGGGGGGGGGGGGGGGGAGTAGGGAATATGGGAGAGAACTTGGGCAAGACAAAACGGAACTGCGAAAATTTTTCAACTGTGTTTGCAGTTACTTCCCTTGGCGAATCCCATTTTGTTCAGGACTTCATTCGCAGGGAGTACGCGCGGTTTCATTTGCTTCTCGGAAATACTGCTGCTGTTGCTGTGTGTGTTGTGCGATTTGTTAGCGAGTCTGAGTACACAAACGTCGTGTGCTTAGTATTCGATTTTCATATAAGTACTACAACTACAACTACTACTACTACTCTCTCTCTCTCTCTCTCTTCTCTCTCTCTCTCTCTCTCTGTGTGTGTGTGTGTTGTGTGTGTGTGTGTGTAGGGGTCGAAGTGTTAGGGCCCAATACTAATACCTTTTCCTTTGATCAATAGCGGCTTGCAAGCAGACACATACTAGGCCCTTCATGACTTTAAACCCCCCTCTCTCTCTCTCTTTTCTCCCCCCCCCCCCCCCCCCTTCTCTTCAGATAACTTTTTCCTCCACTAAGACATGTAACTAAAGATGGATTTTCTTTTTAAAAAGCGTTATTAACCCATTTTTATATAAGTAATGAAAGCTCTTGTATATATAAAAAAAAAAAAAAGAAAAAAAAAAAGAAGAAAAGCCATGAACGTTTTTTTTTTTCATTAAAAACAAAACAAAACAACAACAACAAAACGGAACAAGGCAAAGAGAAACAGCTTGACGTTATCATTTTTAATTCTGCCGTCTGTAACACTGTCAGTGTGAGTGAAAGTAGAGCGGGCAGTGCAGAGTACAACACATAAGGTGTGTCGATTTGGTTTGAATCCATACAGCTGTCCTTCTCTAATGTAAACTCTGGCGAGTCCATCACTGCAATCAGTGGAGCTGGAGGGAGGGAAAGTGTGGGGATTAGAAAGGGGGCAGGGATGGGGTTTCAGTCGTTACCAGGGAAACAATCGGTTGCAGGTAAGAATGGCCTTCTTCATGGGAAAGGGCTGAGTAGGGGCGTTTCGGTAGAATGGAATGTGAAGAGGACGGGAGGAGGGAAGGAGATTGAAGATAGAGGGGGTGTGCGCGGTTGGTACGTTTAAAATTTTCTTTTGTAAAATGTGCATATTTCCAGCCTGTGGCTCATTATAAGGTGTTTCCTCGTTAAGTGATGGTGATGGGGGGGGGGGGGGGGGGGGGGAGAGAGAGAGACA
>CM065740.1:15608015-15610515 GCA_033310375.1 Conus canariensis | reverse complement strand
GAGTGAGTCACCCAGTCATTCTGAGGCTCAGAGACCGTTGGCTTAACACTGGAAGTGTTGAAGAACAGCAGGGACATGGACGGACGAGAAGCACCTCCAGACAGCAGGATCGGTTCATTGTTATCGCTTGTCTGAGAGACCGTTCAGCCAGTGCCACAGTACTCCGAGACCAGCTACGACAAGCCAGCAACGTCAACGTCAGTACCCAGACAGTTCGGAACTGGCTCCACGATGCCAACTTGAGGTCAAGGTCCCCAGCAGTGAGATCAATACTGACCCCAGCGCATCGAGCTCATCGTCGGGCCTGGGCAGCATGTCATAGAAGGTGGACAAGAGCTGAATGGGCAGCAGTACTCTTCACAGACGAGTCAAGGTTCACCCTCAGGTTCAACGACGGGCGGGTTCGCGTCTGGCGACGTCCTGGAGAACGCTACGTTGACGCTGCCGTCAGGGAGCATGACCGCTATGGAGGTGGGTCCGTGATGGTGTGGGGTGGATTCAGCCTACGTCACAGGACCCCCCTACACCGTGTTGAAGGCCGCCTGACCGGTGCCACCTACCGCGACACCATCATCCGCCCCCTTGTGATGCCCGCCCTGAGGGCAGTTGGCCAGGGCCCCCAGTTCCAGGACGACAACGTGCCGTGCCACCGCGCCGCCATCGTGAATCAGTTCCTACAAGGGCAGCAGGTGACAAGAATGGACTGGCCTGCCAGGTCACCAGATTTGAACCCCATAGAGCATCTGTGGGACGTGCTGGTAAGGCGAGTGCGGGCCCACAACCCTCCAGCAGACACCGTGGACCAGCTGTTTCAGTTGCTGGAGCAGGAGTGGCAGGCAATCCCCAGGACACTCTCCGCCGCCTGGTGCACTCCATGAGACGTCGATGTGACGCTTGTTTGAACGCGAACGGTGGTCATACCCGTTATTAACATCATGACATCTACCATAGACTCTTGTTACTTTTCATTTTGGGGGTATGCCTCTTTAATCAAGTGTAAAACAAAGATAATTTTTTGTTACGGTGTTTGAATAAATTTGAATGGATTGAGGAATAATAAAAATAAAATATTAAATCATTAAATTATGTTCAGCTTTGTTTTCTTTCGAATGACAGCAGTTTTCCTAAGTGGTACTTCAATTGTTTTGAGTAGTGTATGCTTGAACATTTGTGTGTGTGTGTGTGTGTGTGTGTGTGTTTGAGAGAGAAAAAGTAAGTAAACTAGAACACAATAAAGGCAAAATGATGATCTGTAAGTGTTAATGGGTGTATGCAGGGGAAGTTTCACATTTTTCGTTTTAATCGGTAGTGGCAAGCACCAATGCTTTCAGATGAAATTGAAAAGTCAGTGCCCCCCACCCCCCCCCCCCCCCCCCCCCATTCCCTGTCTATTTTTAACAGCTGAAGGTTTGGGAGCTAGGAGTGTGGCTGTGTTGTATTTGCCACAGTTCTGGCACCCACTGTCCCTCTACTTGTCTTCCTCGTGCCCTTCCTTTGCTCACCACTGTTTTATTTCTTTGCTTTCAGGCATTTGGTTTTCTTTCTTTCTTTCTTCTCGTTCTCTGTTAAGTCCTCATGAGTTTTCAGTCTTCTTCTTTTTCTTCTTCTGCATCATCATCATCATCATCATCTTCTTCTTCTTCTTCTTCTTCTTCTTCTTCTCTTCTTCTTTTCTTCTTCTTCTTCCTCTTCCTCTTCTTCTTTTTCTTCTTCTTCTTCTTCTTCTTCTTCTTCTTCTTCTTCTTCTTCTTCTTCTCCTCCTCCTCCTCCTCCTCCTCCTCCTCCTGCTTCTTCTTCTTCTTCTTTTCTTCATTGTCCTTTTTGCTTCTGTCATCCTTGCTTGCTTTCTTTCTATCTGTGTGTCTTTTTAATACTCTGTCTTTCCTTGCTTTTGTCTTCAGACCATCTTCCCATCTTGTTGTGTCATGTAACTTGTAGGGTTTGAGGGGGTCTGGCTCCTTTCATCTCCTCTTCCCACACCCCTTCCATCCTTGTTCCTGGCAGTTTACTCTTCCATCTGTACAGTGTGGGTACAGTGTGAAATTGTAGCATCTGTGTGTGTGTGTGTGTGTGTGTGCACGCGCGCGCGCATACTCATGCATAAAGTTTTGTATATACACATGCACATCAGAAGTGTGTGCACATGTACAGTTTTACACACACGCATACACACATGTGCATGCTCACACGCATGTGCATGCTCACACGCATGTGCATGCTCACTCTCTCTCTCTCTCTCTCACACACACACACACACACACACACACACACACACACACACACACACACACTCGCACACACACAATATGTGTACACACACACACACACACACACACACACACACACACACACACACGCGCGCACTTTTGCTCCTGCTCTCTCTCTTTCTCTCTCTCTCTCTCTGCTCAACTGTCTTGTCATGTTACGTAATTGTCTAATTATTCACTGCTTATTGAAAAGTGTATTGTCCATGTATTGTACCCCCTTCAGAAGAAGCCAT
>CM065740.1:15578015-15600515 GCA_033310375.1 Conus canariensis | reverse complement strand
TTTACAATGGGAGGAGAAAGAGGAACTGTAGTGGATGTTAGGAGGGAAAGAATGGGGAGGAGTGGCATAGAGGGAAAAACAACAAAGGAGGGAAGGCCGGGATGGGACAGGATGCTTTGTGGTTCTCTGTGTGTGTGTGCGCACATGTGTGTGTGTGTGTGTGTGTGTGTGTGTGTGTGTGTGTGTGTATGCACATCGTGTGTCTGTGTGTGTTAATGGGAAAGGGAGGGGGGCAGTGCACAGGGTGCACTGTCTGTGTGCTTTCCATTCATTCGTCTGGCCTTGGAGGGCGGGGAGGGGGAGGCTGGAGGGCCAAAAGCTGGTCTAATGCAGGCTCTTGGAGCTGGTGGTCTGTAGCAGCTGCAGTTCGGGCCCTTTGTCTTCTCTGCTTCTGCTGATGTTGCGTCTTGTGAGGCAGTCCTGGACCTGCAATGATTGTGTGCACTGAGAGAAGGCGGGATCATTGTCCTGTGAGAGTGTGCTATCTTCCCAAACCTGGGATGATTTCCCCCCTGTTTTCAAGATGGCAGTGATAGTACTTAATAGTAGCCGTGTTTCTCAGGAAATTGTTTATCATCACTGTTGAAGACAATAACTGTTTTCCACAGGTAAATGGTGAAGATATCTTATCTCCCTGTAATTAGTATTAACACTGTTTTGTTTGTTTGTTTCATGTGTGTGTGCGTGCACGCGTTTGTGAGCGTGCATGTGTGCGTGTTGTTAATTGATGCTCTAATACTCATTTTCCTGGGGAGAATAGCAGAACAAATCATTTCCCTATCATCACTTTTTTGTGGTTTTGTTTTTGTTTTAAAGAAATTTGTTTTCCTTGAGGAAAATGGTTAATGATAAGGCTTAATTAGTTTCTTTGATATTATCCTGGTTGTGTCACGCCTTTTCCTCAAATCTCTTGTCTTAAATGCCCACCACTCCCCAACTTTCCTCCACCCCTGCTACCAGCACCCCCCCCCCCCCCCCCCTCCCCTCCCCTCCCTAATTGTGCAGCAGATTTGAGGACAGTGGTGACAGGGAGCGAAGAGGGAGGTTTTCCCGGCCTCACTGCTGACAGCTGTGAGTGCCCGGCCCTGTGCTACTTCAGGTTACACAAGAGGCGGTTGTTTTATATGGGAATGACCAAGGTGCATTTCCAGACTGAGTTGTGAAAGTGGTGTGTCCTAGCTAGCCAGCCCTGAAGGTTTGAGGTCAAGAAGTTTTTGTTGTGTTAGTGTTGTTGTGTTTTCCTGCAGATGATGTGTAGTTGAGTGTCACAGCTAGTCTGTCACACACATGTGCATATACATGTACACACACACACACACACACACACACACACACATGCACACACACACACACACACACTCTCTCTCTCTCTCGCACATGCATTTGCACACACACACACACACACACACACACACACACACACACACACACACACACACACACACACGCTCTCTCTCTCTCCCTCCCTCTCTCTCTCTCTCTCTCTCTCTCTCTCTCTCTCTCTCTCTCTCTCTCTCTGTCATGTGGTCTAAGGCAGAGTGCCACTGTATTTTGTGTGGATGCTGGTCAATCTAAACACGTGTTCCAAAATAGGAGTGTTATGTGTCTCAGCCACTCACCCAGCCCTGCACTAGACTGGAAAGTTCTGTGTAGGGGTATACAACAGACCAAGACTTGAAATCCCTACAAGTTCCCTAGAGTGATATGGTGTTGTGTGCTGTGTGGTGTTGCAGCTAGTCAGCCGTCCCTGCTCAGCGGCACCAGCCAGTCTGCAGGCTCCAGCCTGTCCAAGAAGGCGGTGCTCAACCAGTCCCTGCTCAGCTCCACCGACAGCCAGCTGCCCCCGGACCCCACCCCGGCCGACCCGGCTCCCCGCCGGCGGCAGAAGGACGCTCTGGTCTTGGGGCAGGAGCTGATCGAGACGTCCACCCCCGTGGTCGGGGACAAGGAGAATGCTTCGCCGCTCTCCCCCCTCTCCCCGTCTTCTGCCAGTGGTGCCCCCGACCCCAACCGCAAACCCTCGTACCTGAAGTTGAGCTGTGCCGTGAGCGGCTATGGCAAGTACAGCCGCTACTCCTCGTACAAGAGCATCCCCACGCGTTCCCCATTTTCCAGCACCTCTTCTCTGCGTTCTGACCTCAGCTCTCCGGACCCCACCATGCCCTCAGTGAGGAGCCCCGAGGACAGCGGGAGGAAGGAGCAGGGAGGCCGATCCCTGGGGAGCAGTCCCACGGGGGCCTCCATCATGACTTCTGGCCTCAGCAATGGTCGCTCTCACCTCCTGCCCTCTGCCGTGAACGGCCACGCTGCTGCTCAGCAGCCCGGCATCTACCCCACAGGAGACCCTGTCAAGGTGAGTGGTGTGGGGGACCTTTGTGGGTCCTAGTGGGATTTTGGAGTTGGGGAAAGAACTTGGTTTGTTGGTGTAAAACTCTTTCAAGGTGAGGCAAGGTAGGGGGACCTTTGTGTGTCCTGTTGGCGTCTTGAAGTTGGGTAAAAGAACATAGTGTGTTGGTGTGAAACTCTTTCAAGGTGAGACAGGATCTTGTGACTTGCAAGGTCAGACGGGGCATGTGTATGACATATTGTACAAAGAAACTGAACATTACCAGAATGCCTAGTTTGTAAAACTTACTGGGAGCATGGAGGATGCAGGAGGAGTGGATCAGACGGTGGAGTCAGTCGTCCTGCATTTGCTCGATGTGTAATCTGATACTTTGTTGGAAATATGTCAGAATGAATGGAGGGAAAACTAATGTCAAACACTGGCTGTGGCTGGGCGTAGACAGCACTACTGGTAATATCCCACTCATCTGTAGGATGCTTTCGTTACTGATGCTGATTCCTCCAGAAAAAGGAAAAGAATTTGTATAGCTGTAGAACACTTAACTCTGTTGAAGAAATCCACTTGTTTCATTGTTTGGCCTTCAGATCTGGTCAGTGGGTTGCAATTCTATACTTCATGCAATTGTCGTATTGGCTATTCACAGACCTATTAACACATACGGTTTCACCATATTTTCTATAGTTTGGCAAAAACATGTGATGAACGCAAAGAATTTGGGGGGGGGGGGGGAGGGAGGGGGAGGGGAGGGGGGGGGGCAACATACCAGAAAAACTGGAGACAAAGTTCTTGAGTGGTGAATGCATTTGCTGTTTTTACGGTAGGTATTGATAGATCAGATATCCAACTGTCCTCTGCCATGTGATGGCAGATGAAAGTGAATACCTTCCCCCTTTCCTCTGACTCATGTGCGCACATGCACTTGCACACACGCCACACACACACACACACACACACATACACACACACACACACACACACACACACACACACACACACACACACACACTTGCACTCACTCGCTCACACTCACTCGCTTGCCCACGCCTCAACCCCCCTTTTACAAAAATGTGGAAGATGTGCACACACAGTTCGTAGAAAATGGTTTCGTTTTAGTTGAAGAGTACACCAATAGGTTTTAGGGTAAACAGGGTCAGTAAACATTACACATGCCTTGCTCAGTCAGACCAGTGGGTACCATTCCTGTCATAGGTACAAGAAATGCAGACCAGTGCGTACCATTCCCGTCATAGGTACAAGAAATGCACAATCTTCCTCTGAAGCCTAGCATATGAAAAGAGGGAGGGAGTGGGGTGAGAGGAGCTACGAACAGAAAACAGGTTCAGCCACTCACATGACATTGTAGTAGACAAAGAGAAAAATGTACCCGCACATCTAGTTTGTAAAGGGGTGGATGTGTGTATTTAAAGGATCTTGACTGGAGGAATGCACTGTACTGTGGACAAGGAGGTTTTCCATGTTCCAGCCAAACTAGGCTTTGAATGGAGGAGGATGAATAGAGGAAGTTGAATACAAACGGTCATTATGGGGAGCTGGTGCTGTATGGTTTTGTTGCTGGGTTTTTGGTGGTGTATTTTTGCATTTGCTGAAGGGAGAAAATTCCCAGTGCAGGCTGTTACTTGGAATGGTAGAAAGGTTGTGCAGGTTCATGGACAACCAAAAAACAAAACAAAAAAAAACAAGAAAAGAAAAAGCATACTGTGAGTAAAAGAACTAGTTGTCTTTCAGAAAAATTAGGACACGTTTTTTGCTTGGGATTGAAGACTGTTCCGTGTTTAATAAGATTAAAGAGTGAGAAAGAAAATGTTGATTGTTTGTACTTACCATTAGAAAAAAATATTTGTATATACATGGATGTGTGTATATGTATGTATACATATATTTATTTCAGTACGGGGCTGATGTTGAAATTTAATCAGTGCCTAATGATCAAATGGCTGTTTGTATTGTACGCATCGTGTGCCAGTAAAGAACAATGAAACGTACCTTAATGTAGGGATTGGTTGTTCGTTAAGATATATGCATCATTAGCGCATAACAAACATAGTAATAAGAATTTGCTGTGTCTGCCAGTAAAGAAGGACAGTAGGAAGACAACCCTGACTCCGTTCATTTTGAGTCATGGGCTGCAGATGCTATCCAAATGAACCCAAAATGAAACGGGTCTTGCTGGACCTGAAGTATGTGTTGGGCTGAAGGCAGTGTTGTGATGGTGTTTTACAGGACGGGGAGTACTTCCTGGACATCATGGCCTCGGAGGAGGAGCGTCTGAACCAGCAGTCCAAAAGGGCAGAGGGCTTGATGAGGTCCCAGGATCTGCCTGAGGAAGGTCAGTGTGGAAAGGTTCCAGTCAAACTGGTGTCCTTGATTGCGCTTCAACAGTGCCTTTGTCATGAGCACATAATTGTGACCTCCAAAATAAGTTGGCCAAAGCCTGTGGAGACATCACAAAGGTGAAACAGATCCAGAGAAGCTGAAAGTTTCCTGATGTGGAGAAATTATGGATCGTCATTTTAGATATGTCTGGAGGGGACCAACACCCTAGCAAGTCTGCAGCATGGATTGAGGTTGGAGATCAGAAGAAAAAAAAATCTCCACTCTACTTAATCCATGTGGTGGTGAGAATCAAACCACAGTTCTCAGTTAATCATGATATACATGTATAACACTGTAGCCTCTTGGCTATTGAAATTTGAAGTATTTCCTCTGGGGAAGAGAAGAATTCCCCATATTCCTTGCAGGTGCTAATGTTTTGCAGGGATTTGATGAGAGTATGCACACGGTCATGAAGGTAGTTGGATTTTGTAGAAAGTAAAAGTAAAATTTTGTCTAGAAAAATTGTGCGCATGGCCTGTGAAGAATTACATACAGCATGAAAGTTGTATAATCATTTATTCTCTAGAGGAGTTCAAGAATTACTCCTAGTCCTATACTATCGCTTGTGAAGTTGAGATCCTTGTAAGGTGCTTGGTTTTTGTCACTGAAATTGTGAGCGGGAACCCTAGTGAGGGAATATGGCATCACAACACAGAACAGTCTCCTCTCATACTTTTCATTCGCTTTTGTCTCAGGATGATAGCTCTGGGGAAAGCCAGGAACAGCTGTGCTCCAGTTCATTTCTTTGTTGAGTACAGAATACAAAGCAGTCAGTCCTGTTCAGACATCACAGAGAACGGGCATGGCACAGAACCATGCGTGCAGAAGGACAGATGGCACAGAACCATGCATGCAGAATGACAGATTCTAGAACCTCTCATGTTGTGGATGCTGCACTTTACACTTGGCCGTCTGTCCACTTTTTTTTTTTCAGTTGTCTGCCGTTTGTAATGTTAATAATCGCTTGTGACTGGACAGATTCTCTAATTAATGGTGTCTTGTGTTGCAGTGAACGGCAGAATACGAGCAGCAATTGGCAAGTCCAACTTGCTCATCAGTCAGAAGTTCCAGCAGTTTAAAGAACTGTGTTCTCAGCACATGGTATGTATGCTTTCTTAGCATGTTGCGGGTTCATATACGCATCATCATGCGCACGTAGATAAGAGCACACACACACACACACACACACACGCACACACACACACACACACACACACACACACACACACACACACACACACATCTTCTCTTTCCCTTCACTAACCATATTATTTTTTTTGTTTTCCTTCCATCATCACTACCCTTTCTTTAGACCTTCCCTCACCCCATGATTACACAAGGCTTTTGAAAAATCTCAGAATAATTCTTTCTAAAGCGTTTCCTACAACAACAACAAAAAGAATTGTAGCACATTAGCAGTTTTTCTTGTCTTCTGTGGACGCCTTGATTTCCGTGACAGCGGTGATGATGTGCATTGTTGTGATGCCTGTCCTGACAGCACCCGGACCCAGAGGAGCGGGTACCCCTCTACGCGGACCTGCAGGGCTTTTGGGACATGATCAAGATCCAGGTGGACAACGTGGACGACAACTTTGCTGAGATCGATCACATGAGTCAGAACGGCTGGAAGGAGATACCCAAGCTTGTGGTGAGTGTATGCAACAGGGCAGGAGGGGAGAGAAGGGGTGGGAGGTGAAGGGTTCCATAGTGGAGTGGCGCAAGCATTCTTGAGGGTCGGGGCATTAGACCTGAGCACCCATGAAAGCTAGATTTTCCTCTGTGTGAGTGTGTTTTTCTTCACGATATTCAGCTGACATCACATAAGGTATTGGCTTTCTCTCTTTCTTACCAAGGGAGATAATCAAGGAGAATATTCAGATTAGCTGCTGAAAGTGTCAACTCTTTCTTGTGATAAATAGAACTTGCAAAAATCATTGGTAGTTAAGGTAGGAAACCAAAGACATGTAAGTCACATTGGGGTGCACCCAATTCTTTCTGTGTGAGCAGAACCATATCTTGCATTTAGCTTTGCTAAAGTTTAAAATTGTGGCAGAGTCGGCAGCATTGGTGGTGATTTTCTGATCTTTGTCATGTGTTGACGTTACCATGGGAGATCATTGCAATATGATGGCTGTCGTATAACTGCCAACAAAGGAACATTCGACAGCAGGAACTAACAACGTCTATTTTTCTATAAAAAATTTGCCATGTTTTTAGCCGTTGTTGGTTTTTAGGTAGTTTGTTTTTTTAACATGTCATGGTAGGTGCAGCTTGCACACACTTCTGTGGTTTATCCTTTTATCCAACAGAACAGCACTCAGGCCCCCACTCAAGGCTCAGTAGAAAAGGGGAACATGAACTTAAAACAGTAAAAGATTTCAAACCATGGACCTTGGATTCTCACTTTCTTGAGCGAATGTGTGGTCTACTTGGCCAACTTTCCACCCTTGTGTGTGTGTGTGTGTGTGTGTGTGTGTGTGTGTGTGTGTGTGTGTGCACATTGTAGTGGCCAGTTTGAGAAATGACAGATCGTTGGCAGAGAAATGTGCATTGAAGTTCCACCTCATGGACAGAGTGGATGATGACAATGGGCTTCTTGTGTGGGTGTTGTTGCAGCCTTCTCGCCGCAGTTCTGCAAGTTCCAGTCCCAAGTCCGGCAGCCTTTCCCAGACCAGCACTCCCAGTGCCACCCCTGGACACACTCCTGGTATGCATGTTTGCTCTTTCTTTGTATGTCTGTGTTTCAGTAATGGCTGAGCTGTTTTCATGTCTGTATATTGATTCTGTGACAAAACAGAACTGAACATTGATAGGCCTGTTGCTTCTCCATGTGGTTGCATGTGCATGCGTACGTATGGTACATCAGTAAAGTTGGTATTTAACCAAAGTACATCGTAACTTAAGGCATTCTTCAACAACAAAGTTTTCCTCGGGTAATATTTCTGCAACTACCACACTACTTTTTTTTTTCTTTTATAACCTTGTGTAATATTTCTGCGACTACCACACTAGGTCGGTTTTTTTTGTTTTTTTTTTTTTTTTATGAAGTATCAAATGAACTTGTTGAGAACTTTTGAAAGTTGGATACCTTTTTTTTTTTTTTATCTTAGGTCCTACAAAAAATTGGATCTTATTTTCAGAAGATAAAAAATCTAGTAGTTTGTAGCTTACATGCCTTTTTGTGTTTTTTGATGTTTATAATTTGGTCACTGCGATCGCTCACCTGCTTTCTGTAATCTTGAAGCTGACTGTCCACTGATTGGTTGTGCAATGTGGTGCCACTGAATTCTGAACCTTTTGCAAGCACATCTGCACAATCTACTCGGCTTTCTGAGCAGTTGGTTTTGATTCAGCGGTACTTGAGACACTAAATTGTCCACACTTGTTGAATGGACAGGTACTTATCATGGTCGCTCATAGTCACTCTCAACATGAGCTGGAAAATCTATATTTCTGAAGTTTTAAGAGGGGAGTCAGCACTCTGCAAATGGCAGCCAATTCCACAAATAGCAGCCACTCCCTGTCCTGAAATGGCTTGTCTTAATGCTGAAAGCGTTACAAATACCCCATTTGGCAGCAAATTGTAGGGTTGCCCTTAACAGAGGGTGAAGTGTGGAATGTTAGTTGAGTGGAGCATGGTGGATGGGCAGCAGAGGGCGAAATGATTGGGTTTTTTTTTGTTTGTTTGTTTTTTTGTTTTTTTTTATTTGCTGTCCCAACCTCTGTGCCACCTCAGAGGCAGTGCACCCACGCCGCTCATTCCGACACCCCGTCCACAGCCACAGCCCGGTCGGCCCCGCCGCAGCCCCGGCACCGGCAATCCGCAGGGGAGCAGTCAGTGTCAAGTCGTCAAGAGGCAACCCACCGGAGGAGACACTGCACTGCTGCCGAGTCACTTCGGTGGTGTTCAGTGGCGCCTGTTCTGATCTAACATACGCAGGACACCACCTACTAAGCCCCCTACTGACGACAATAATTGCTTAGTCGCGGAGCCGGCGTGAGTGAGCTCTCCCTCCGGAGGGCGCCACCACGTCCGTCCAACGACAGCCCCCATGGACTCGCCGATACCGGTGACCCCGACGGAACCAAACCAAGGCCACAGAGGTGTAGAGGACATCGAAATTGAGGTCACCATGAGAGAGGGCATGAAGGGCCACAGAATTTGAGACTTTTTTTTTATGCTGACCGCTGAGAATGAGGATGATTACGATGATGCTACAGATTTCCATTTCGGTCTGAGACTACATGACAGGGCTGTACTCTACGCTTCCTTTCATAATATATCCCGGCGTCAACCAGGCCCGAAAGATACAGGCACCTGCAGTGTTGGTCAGGAAATTTGAGCAACACTCTCAGAAACGCATCCATTAAGTGGATGAAACTCGACTGTGTGGTCCCAGTCTTCCCAACTGAGTCCGCAGCAAACTCAACTCTGGGTAGGAGCCGGTCGAGGCAGAAAAACCCACATGACTCTGATGGGATTCAAACCCACGACCTCCCAGCCGGGAGTCCGCGACGCTGACCACTTCGCCACAGCAGCTGGTGTGAAATGATTGTTAGAAGGTTAAACAGAATGCTGGGAAGCAGCAGGAAACAAGTAACATCTGACCGGGAATTTATTAAGTCCAGCAAGACAGTAGCTTTTCCCAGTGCACAAGCGAACAAACCACATAATCGTTTGACAGTGGAACCTTTTTGGTGTCAGATTGATGTGTACAAATTTAAAGGGAATTTACTTCAGAAGTGTATTCTTTGAAATTGTTTTTTCCGAGTGGATTTACACACCACTGTAAACCTTTAGCTGCCAAGGTTGTTTTTTTTTTCTCCTATTTTGCATAATATTTCCACAGTTACCAGATTATATATATATATATATATAGTACCAGATGATATCTGACTGAACTTTTGAAATTTTGGTCACTTAACCCGTTCACTGCCTGAAAATATTACAAACAAAGGCTTTCCCAGTGCCAGGGAAATCTAATGATTTGGGGGTAATAATTAACAAAAAATTCTAGCTCAGAAACTACATAAGATATAAAAATGAAATATGTATAATATTTGAAGGAAATTGAATGAAGATTTTGAATCTGGGCTTCTTTTGTTTTAATTTTGATAATAAAAAAGTATTTAGGCATTTAGATTTGGATAGATTTTTTTGCACGATCAAAAACATATGTATTTACCACTACATCTTCACATCCAAACAAGAACACAAAGCAAAAAAGTTGAAAATAAAGTTTGTATTGTCACACTACACCTGTAAATGAAGGTAAAACAGTTTAGAAGTCTATCAAGACGCTCACACTCTAAGCAGACAGGTCAGTCCACGACCACGCCCACCACGCCCCCTTGCTGGACTTCAACCCTCTCTTTCACTCCTCCTCTCCCCCTACCTTTCCCTCTGCCCGTGTCATGCCGCGAGCAGGCAGCGCTCCCCTCTCGCGCTGACTATCACGTCACTGGCCACTGGCACACGGTGCAGAGTACACACTAGGCTGGCTCATTCGACGCTGGCGAGCCGTCAGCTGAACACACACTGAGGTCACACAGCCTGACTCAATAGCTGACGAATATGGTCGGCAATTCCATCACTATCATCATCTCACCTTCATGCTCGAGTGAGTCGTTGAATAAAAGATTGTCTTTGTCAAAAATCATTAGCAGAGCCTGCTCAGCTGTGTAAATACATTGATTTGGTTGCTGCGCTTGTCGAAGGTTGCGCCGCCATCTTTGCAAGCGAGACGAAGTGCTGGCTGGTCATCCAGTCAGTGATGAGAATAAATGGGCTTTCCCCTCACGTGTGGTCATTTACATATCATTTTAATACTACAGACATATAAGGCTTACTACGCACACTCTATTTGAGTGTGTTGATAGAAATAGTAACGAATGAAAATTCAAGAAAAATGCATGACGTCAGTGGCGGCCCATAGGCACTGGGAAAGCATTTTTAATGCGGCATCAGCTGACGGCTTAAAGGCACTCTACGGGTTAAATATTTAATCCGTAGAATTCTTTCTACATCTAAGTCACAGCAAATTTTGCATAAAAACCTAGCAGCAGATATTCATGTGTTTTCAGTGTTTAAATCTAGTCAGTGTGGTGGCTTACCTCGCGCCTCCCCCTGCCCCCCCTCGACCCCCATTAAGGATCCCTGATGCTAAATGTTCTTGCTGTTTTCATTACTCACTTTACCCTTGGGCACCTTCTTTCCTGAAAGACATGGTGTGGATGTGGTGTCAGAGGTGATGACTGTGGAGGGTAGGGTGTATGCCAGGGGAGGGTAAAGCATGGTGTTGGAACTGTTGCAGGTTCCAGAAGAAGGGGCCTGAAAGCCAACAACAAAGACACCCCGGACTCCTCCCCAGAGCACGCTGAAAAGATGCGCTCCGCCGCCAAAGCTAGGGACGAGGCACGCAAGAGGATGCTGGCTGAGAAAAGGGCTGCCATGAAACAGCAGCAGCAGCAACAGCAGCAGCAAGCCACGCCTGATGTGGAGATCTTCCTGCCGGAGGGCAGCAAAAAGTGATGGCATGAGTTCCTGGCCAGGGCCCCCCTGTCTGCTAGGGCCCCGTGTGGGGAGGGAAGGGTGGTGGGGTGAAGATGGGAGTGTTTGTCGGCTGTGGAAAGGGAGGGATCAGTGCTGCGTTGGACGCGGGGGCAGGAGGACAGCTGGTTGTTGTGTCTGTGTCTGTGTCCCTGGTGGAACCTCTGGACCCAGCATCCTGCCCTCCCTGCCTCAGTCTGCCCACCCTCTGTCTGTCTCCGACACCAGCACCGTTGCCTGGTAGTGGGCAAGTGCACAATACTCGCCCCGAGTGTCGTCGTCGGTCGTGCAGGCTTTACTGCCTGTGATTCTATCCTTTCCTGCCTGAACAGAGATGGTGTACAAGACTGGTAGTGCTATGTATAGCTGCTCGCAAGGTGTGCAGGCGTTGAAGACGCCCCCTGTGTTGTGGTAGGAATGCACCTTAGAGACAGGCGGTGCCCGCTGCCTGCAGAAGACAACCCGCTTGCAATACTAGCTCATCATCCCATGTGCATTGTGGACTGATCAGATAATTCATCCAGTGTGCTGGCCGTCCAGGACCACCCCACACACAGGACACGGTCACTGCACTGTCAGTGTCGGCCAGTAACGGGGTATGTGCATAGATGGAGGCGCTGTGATCAAAGCTGTGTTTTAGCGTCGGCTGTGCCAGCACGTCGGTGAGCATAGCACAAAGTCCACCGTTGTTAGGATTGAAGTGTCATGTGTGGAAACTGTGCAAATGGTTTTGTATTGAGTTGAAGTTGGTAACAGACCTACTGTGTAGAAGATGATGTGGTAGTAGTCGGTAAATCATTGTTAGGGCCTGCAGCCACGGAAAGGGAGGAGAGCGGACAACTCCTCACCAGCTTGCCTTGCGGGCAGAAAGATGGTGGTGTCAGCAGGAAAAGCTCCTAGCCTGGGAAACCAACTCTGATGTTCATTGTCTATGGCAGTCTGTTCTGCTTTGACCCTGCCCCTCGTCTTCCCCTCCCTGCCTTCCCTTGTGTGCTTAATGTGTGGCATTTAACGGTGACATGGGTGGCTTTATGTAACTCCTGGGCCTTGTTGGGAACCTCTGGTCATGTTCTGCACACAATATCAACAGCACTGTTGGTCCGTAAGATTGTATTGGTACAGAGGGTGGTTGTATGCCAATAGGAGTCGGTGGTGTGTTGGTCCGTGTGGTTGTTCTGGTGGTATGTGTGTGTCCAGCTGGTGCTGGGAAATGTACCTCAACTACTTCCTAGTCTGTCCATGCCACTCTGTCATTTCTGTGGAATGGTTAGTCGTGTTACGGGAACGGATTGTTAAATTGAGAAAATGGCATGTGTTGGTGTTTGCATAGCACAGTCAGTACCAAAATTGACAGAAGCAAGATTGTATCCGAAAAAAAGAGGGGGGAATATGTGTAAAGTGTACAGGTTATAGCAGAGGCTATATGACCACAGATCAGGTAAACATTTAGACAGATCGTGTGGGTGGAAAATAAAATAATGTAAAATTTAAGAAGTAGCCAACACCAAAGAAATATCTGGGAAGTTAGGTCACTGACAAAATATGTGTTTAATTGACGTATATATTATAGAACTGATACAACACCCAAAGCATTTATACACATGGATAGGTGAAGCCATCTACCCTGACTTGTGCGTGAGAACAAAAGCAGAACACAATTCAAGATCATTTTCCCCACACCCTGCATTATTCTTTAAACTCTCCCCATCTTTCCCTCCCCATTGTCTGTGGGTGTGAATTGTTTCCCCTTGGAATGTGGCCGTCACCAGTGGCTGTTCGTCTGCCCCATACAGAGAATGCTTCAGAGGTTTTCGGGACCAAAGCTACCATTTCGACACTGCTCCTTGAAGCGTCTCTTTACTGGGTTGTCAGGCTGGCAGGTTGACGCTTGCTTCCTGTTGAGAGTGGCGGGCAAAAGGAGATGACAAGTTCCTCTGGAACCGTTTCCAAACTGGACGCTGCTTTGTGGTGCTGCCTGGGCCCAGCTCATGGCTCCATTTCATTCCTTTCACAGCACATGTATCTCATGATGAGGTCACTTCCTGTCATAATAGAAAAAAAAAATTGATTGGTTAAGAACAACAACAACAACAACAACAAAAAACATAGGCTGCCAGAATTGTTCAACGCCTTTCAGTCATTTGTGCTGAAAGAAGCATGGTGTGTGGTTTGTGCAGCAGGTCGGATGAAACATGGCTGTCGCATGTGTTTAAAATACAGCCTGTCTTAACATTGCTTTGAAAAGGGCACCAGCACACTTCCTCATAAGTACATGTATGTGAAACACTTTTGTTTGCCTTGATATAGAGAAACTCATGTAGGACTGTATTTCATGATCCATTAGAAAGTGAGACTGCCATTATTCAGATAGAAAGTCGAGGTTTGTGTCTACTGGTGTTGCTCATACCAGAAGACACTAGTAATGGTGTTTGAAGTGCATTGAATAATCGTGGGGAACTTGTTGATGCATGCATTTGTATATCATTTAACATGTTGATGACCATATTTATATTTTCTGTGGGCTGTGGATCAGTGTGGGTGCAGTAGGATCAGATTTGTCTAGGTGTGAATGGTTGTGATTGTGAAATTTTAGTGGTGCTGTGCTAAAAAAGAAAAAAAAAAGAAAAAGGCAATCTGGATTCAGCAGTTTTCTTCTTCATGACAACATGTGAATTTTTCTTCCCAGCCTTCCAACCTTGGCCATGTTCCCTGTTAAGAATTGAAAAGAATGAAGAAGTTTCTCTAATTTTATAGAATCGGTGCATGTCATCCACAAACGAATTGACTTTCGGCTGTAGAAAATGAAATGAAGTGACTGACCTGAAGCTGGTAGAGCAGAACAGTCGGGTGTTTTTAGGGACCTACCTGTACCCTGCTCACAACCTGGTTTGTTACCTCTGTCCTTGGAGGTCACCTGTCACCTACAAGGCAGTTGTTCTGAGACCCTCAGTTCCACAAAAGGGAATTTAAGGCACTGACTGTGTGTGTGTGTATCGTGCCTTTGTTGCTATGAGTAAGGACATGCTGCCTTACCTTTTGTGTCCTGGTTGGTTTATGTTATTTTCAGCTTGTCGGGTTTGTTTTTTGTGTTGGTTGGGTTTTTTCTTTTTTTATATATATATACTAATTGAAGAGGAAAATTAAGGTGGGAAGGGGGAACACAGATGACTTAAAAAGTGTTTTTCTTGTGTCGTGACTGGGGTATGATCATAATACCCAGTGGTTAGTTGCGTCATCAGCACCATGTACAGTTAATTGCAAGGAGAGTGTGTGAGAAAGGTGTACATCAGGCTGCAGGTGTAGGGTACCTCAGGGTTGCTGTCATCATTGCGTGTCCGTGAGAGGCTCAGGTAATGGGTTGCTACAAGCTGTCGCTGTCAGGACCTGCTCTGGCTTAGACAGAAAGCTCTTTCGCATCCTTACATTCAAATGGTCATTAAGGAAAAAAAATCTTTGTGAGTTTACAGTCCAACTGTCTCTCTGCAGCTCGTTCATGAAGGTGAATGTATTTGTCCACGCGTTGTCTTTGTTTCTGTGGAAAAAGAAAAAAGCGCCTAGCCTTTCCAAAATCGATGGCTGGATGTTGAATAGAAGAGGCCGTATGGACGAAACGGGGTCAATTTTTGAGAAAACCTGGGGTCACAGTTAATGGAGGAATTAGTGGACACTACAGATACAGAGAGTATGAAAAACCTGGTAAAGCTTCTCAGGTAGATAAATGACCTTTTTAGGGGTGGGGGTGGGGTTGAGGGAAGTGCCGGGGGACGCCATAGTGATGGAAGAGAGATGGGAGTCTCTCATGTGGGAGAAAGCAAATCTGGTGTGAGGACCAGATCAGAGCTCTGATGCAGGAGCTCTTAGCAGAACCCTAAGCCCAAGCAGTGTCGTCGTGACACCCCAAGGGGAACAAATGTCTCAGTGCAGCTTTACCCTCACTGCTGGTTGGTGGACAAATAGGAGTATCCATGGATGTGGGAGGTGAACAGACAGTTAAACGTGTCTAGTTCTGTTGGACAGGGGGATGTTAGGAGGAGAAGATGGTGTGTGGAGTGTGAGCAGCTAAGAGTGGTATGGTGTGGTGTGGAAAGTGGAGCTGAAAGAGGACCTCATGCAGAAGCTGGGACTGACATGGGGCGCTGTGTCTAGATCTCTTCTGTTGTTTGAACCAAAGTGTAGTGGCACTACCAACCCGTCGGCCCTGGCATTTATTGTGTTTTGTATGGGGCAAAAGTTTTGTATCATGTTGTAATTTATTTATACTTCATGTGTTTAAACTCTGTTTTTACCGTTCTTTCTTATGTCCAGGTAATGTTTTTAAGTAGTGTATGTGTACTAAGCCACTTTGCCTTGCAATATTAAATATTACTGTTTGTATTTGTGCATCAGCATTTCAGACAGTTCAAGCTTTTTTTTTATATTAAATACTCAGTGAACAGTATGTTGTTAAACTTTGAAGAAACACAGGCCTGTAAATTATGAAATTATTTATATGGGGGGTAATGTGACATAATGTATCAGATACAAGTCGTGTTTATTTTATTATACCAGTTTACGTTAACTTTCGTAAACATTGTTTCACAAATAAAGTATTAAAAAGAACATTGAGAAAAGCAGGTTACAAGATCGGCATAAAGAAGTGTTTGGAAGTAGTAAAAAAATTTGTGGCTTTGTCCTTTTTTAACAAAAAAATCGTGAAATATTGACAGCAGATTTTCAGGTCCCCTGTTTTTAATTGAACAAGGAGGATTGAGGAAGTAAAACATTATTACAATAACAGTGGAACATGAAGGTGGTGGTGGTGGTAGTGGAGGAGGCGATGATTAAGGGCTTTGTCATTTCAACAAGGAAGTCATGGAGTCCCTCAACATCAGATCAGTGGCCCAAGTGAAAGCAAGCTCAACCTCTCGCCGTCCTCATCCTCTCATTTTGTGGAACATCCCTGTCAGATTTTTTTTGAAGAAATGTTCTGCAACTCCCCCTCACC
This sequence comes from Conus canariensis, assembly GCA_033310375.1. Lineage (NCBI taxonomy): Eukaryota > Metazoa > Mollusca > Gastropoda > Neogastropoda > Conidae > Conus > Conus canariensis. The sequence goes on along the minus strand of CM065740.1, from coordinate 15,584,240 downwards.
TACCCCTTTTTAAAAAAAATGTTATGACCAACATCTTTTCACAGAAGAGATCTTTTTTTTTTCTCCTCCTGCTCCCTTTCCCCCAGCAAAAGAAGGAAAAAAACTTAATGAGATCGTGTTCATGATTGTTCCTTGTACAAACAAATGGATATGTACATGTGTGCATCTAACTGAAAATTGTTGTTGAAAGAATGGGCAAAAAACATTGCTCATCGATACTGCCTGCCTCAAAGAACCAAAATGGCTTTAAAGTTGAACTTGGCCCAGATGGGGGAAAGACTGTGCTCTTCCTGGTGCCTCTTTTGATTTGCATCGTGTTCTGTCTGTGTCTTGTCCAAACATGCTTGACGTGTGATGACAATGGTTCCTCCCTCAGCAATATTGGTAGGGCATTGATCCATATGTATGAAAAAGATTGTGCTGGTTCCAAACTTGTGCCTGTGCCCCTCTGTAGCCTGTCATATTGGAAAAAGCGTCATGTGCAAACTTGATCTTAACTGAGCACCTATGTATGAGTTTAACTCCTGAGGCGTATCAAGTGGTGTGTGTGCATGCGTGCGTGCATGTCTGTGTGCGTGCGTTTGTGTGTGTGTGTGTGTAATCTCTTGCAAGTATTCTCTGATAAGCACAGTTAGTGTCTCTGTATGTACCACAATGGACCAAGTTCTCAATCTCATTGAATTTCCTACCACACACAGCTTGACTTTTGTTCTCTGGGAGCCAGGCGGTGTTCAGAGTCTTATGGGGGGGATTGAGATAAAATGAAAGCCATGATAGGTATTTACTTTTCTTGCTATTAATTAAAGCAAAAAGAAACTGAATTTTTCAAAAGTATGAAAAGTAAAACTGAAGTAGCATTTTCAGATTCTCTTGAGCAGAGATCCACCATTTCAGACCCATGGACATCCCAGTTGTGGTTGTCTCAGGGGAGCGTGTACTGTGCACAGTAAACGTTTATTGTATTTTATTTTGTTTTTGAGAAAAAAAAACGTGTATTGATATTCTGCTGTCCCATCTTCTGTGCCACCTCAGTGGCAGTGCATGTGCACAGTAAACTTTGATGAGGATTGGGTTACCTCAAGAGGCAGATCCTGCAACTCCCGAACAAATAGGAAACAAAGCTGCCAGCAGTCCCACATCTGTCTGGGGATTTCCATGGTTTGAAAAGTTTCTTAAATTCTGTTTTGGGGGTTTTAAAAATAAATCCTACTTTTTAAAATGTTACCCACTAAGGAAAAAAAATGTGGCTTTTATAGGGTCATGTCTAAAATAAAATGTCGATTAGAGCCAAAATAATTGGTCTCTGCCAGGAAATGCATTGTGTTTGGGAGCTTTTCATCGATATATTTAGAGAAAAAGAAAAAAAAAAGGTCTTCAGGTTTAAAGCCAAACCTCCCCTGGGGTCCCCTGGCTCCCTGGTTGAATCGATAGGTTGTCAGCTGTGATGAGGCCACTGTGATGGGCACAGAGCAGAGTGATGTGTACCTTTGTCCCCCTGCCATCTTCATAGCACCCCCATTTCAAGAATGTCACTAGACGCTTTTCCCCAGTGGAATGAACTACTATTTTTTTTTTATAATTGAATAATGTTTTAGCACATTTTTGTACTGCATGACATTGTCTACTTGAATGCCGAAGAGAAGATTTTTTTTTTTTAATTCTTAAAGGAAGCAGTTTGTATTTTTAATAAAGTATTGTGTTTTTAGCAAGTCTGGAATAATGAATTGTGAAATGTTCTGTCGAGTAATACGAATAAAGTCACAGGCACAGTTGATGTGTTGAAGTAACTGCATTGCTAACAGTGTAACGCAGCTTGAAACTTGTGAAACGACACGGTTCGTTTTCTCCGCCATCTGCATCCAAACTGCCCCCTTCACCTACACCCCTACGACCATCACTGTCAACTTGACACTCTTCACTTCCAGCCTTTCTTTTCCCCATTCTACCCCTACCCCCATGACAAAAGGGAAAAAAAAGATGTGCAAACTAATTTACTCCCGATGTGTCGCTGTCACAAAGTGCATGAGAACACATTGATAAAAATGAAAACTGTTAAGCTGGATAAGATGTGCATTGCTGTGTGCACTGATGCATGTACATACCTATATGTCAGTGCTTCGTGACACTTTTCGCCTAGCTGGAAGCACACTAAATTGTGAAGTTATGATAAAGAAAATGAATGATTTGTGGATTTTAGGTACACGCATTTGTCCTTGTTTTTAACGAAGTCTCGGAATCTCTTAACATTTTGTATCAAGTTATGGTACAGGAATAAAATTGTGGTGAAATTTTACTCTTGTGTACTTGTGTTTAAATGACATTCTTTCTCCCTTTCATCAGTTTGAGCGTTTGTAAGTATGTGAGTGCATGAATGTGTATATGTTTATGGTTTAGTCTATCCATATGTCAGAGTCTTTAGCTGTTGTTTGCACTAGTGTATGTTGTTCACTCTTGCATGTGAAGATGCTGATGTGTGTGAATGTTGCTCTGTCCATTTGTTTGGGTTTTTTTTGTGTCTGGTATGTCTGAGCATGAGCTGCGCGTGTGTGAATATCAATCTTGTCTTTTAATTTTCACAAAGGCATAAGCCTTGCTTCAATGAAGAAACTATTAATTTGCATCAGTAGATCATGGAGTTTCAACAATTCCTAGTTTGTTTCTTTAACTGAAATAGATGACTCTGGATGGGCTCACACAGACTGCTATAGTGCGACAATCGACAGATCATACAGTCTTTTCATAGAGGGAGAGAGCACATCCACAAACCATGCAAAATATGGCTCTTTCTTTGGTGCTAGTTTTGAATAAAGTTGTATGGAGATAGATGGGCTAGCAACGTTTTTGTCCAAATCCGTTTTAGCCAGCGATCTTGTGTCCAAATTTTCACACATTTATCTTAGAGGAACTGTAAACTTTACTGCCATACCAAATGAAACTGGAACATAATAACCGTATACGTCCATCCAGAATGCAGTCTTCCCTCACACAGGTTTTGTTGTATAATGTTCAAGAAAAACGGGTTTCAGTTGCCATTAAGGTTACCATAGACAGCGCTGTAGCTCTTGAACTGTCGGTACACAGCAAGATCATGTGGGCCAAGATCAGTCTCTAGGGAAGACATCCTTGGACTTGTTTGTGCTGTCATTACCATCTCAAAGCCGGTGACAGAGAGGGCTTCCTACAACGAAAGCTGTCGATGATTGATAGAAGGCCCTCTGCACTTCTCCTGAAGAGTTGGACTTGAAATTCCCTGGCTGAGACTGAACAACAACGACCCAGAAACTTAAACCCCCCCTGCCCCCGCCCCGCTCAGTTAACTGGTGGATGCTGCCCACAACCACAACCATCGTTTAGAGAAGATGGCAATAGAAACCAACAAGGCAGGATAATGTTCTGGACCTGCTCTTCAGCAATAATAATCTAGGGCTGACACACAATGGCATCTGCCAGGGAGCAGTTCTGTCCTTTGACATCTTAAATGCCCTGTACGTGCCTGCCTCCTATGTGAACACAGCGCAGGCTTCCAAGGGTGGTGCAGGATTTATCCTAGGTGGTTAGTTAGGCAGTCGAGGACAGTACTTCTCTGGGTCCCACCCGCAACTTCTGATGTCCTTTTTTTCTTATTCTGCCTTTTGGCCGACTCTGGGGAAAGGTCCAGTGACGGTGAGGAAATACTCACTGACCGCAGCGAAAGTCCTGTTGGTAACAGGAAAGACTGTGACCTGGGATTCTCTTCAGAGAGCACATAAGCCCTCATGGCAAAAGCTTAGCCGTGTCTGGAGTTGTGTACTGTCTTCACCTGTCAGTGGAACAGCGAGTGAGGCTGCGGGATGCGCACAGCAGTTGCTTGACGGGGGCGTTTTTTGCCGATGGGCTCTAGCCGTCATGAAATATGGGTTGGTGCACCCATGGGAACGCTCGGGTGGAGGTTCTGTCGTGTCACATCCAGTGGCCATTACACAATGGCATCTGCCAGGGACTAATTATGTCCCCTGACGTCTTAATGGAATGCCCCGTGCGTGCCTTTACCCTATGTGAACGCAGCGCAGGCTTCCAAGAGTGGTGCAGGATTGCTCCCAGCTGGTTTGTTCGGCATTTGAGGACAGTACTTCTCTGGGTCCCATCCGCACACTTCGGTTTTTTTTTTCTTTCTTTCTTTTCTTTTGTTGAGTCGCCTGCGGTATTTTGTGCTGAAAGTTTGTACGTCTGTTACATTAGGATGGCACGTGGGTTCTTCTTCTTCTTCTTCTCAAGTGTTCAGTTGTGTGGTTCTGCATTCTCAAAGCCTAATGTCTGTGTTTGCAGTTAATTTGAAATAAACATGTTCACACACACACACACACACACACACACACACACACACACACACACACACACACACACACACTTCCCTCTCATCGGCGCCCTTACCTTGCTGTCTCCCCTATCTCGCCATACACACGAGCGCACCCAGATTTGCTCGGTTCTTGTTAGCAGTGCTTCTTTTGTCGATGGTATTATTATAAGCAGTGTTGGGATAATGGGCGTCTTACTATCCCATCGTGGCAGCAAGAGTTGCCCCTCTTGCTTGCTTGTTATTTACTGTTTGCTGCTCCTTTTGGCATTTTCTTTCCAACGACTGATGAGAGTAGAAAGGAAGATGCTTAGAAAAAAAATAATGAATGAATACATAGATGAATAAATAAATAGAAAAAAGGTAATATCATACAAAAAATAATACAATGAAAAGAAAGATGGGAGATAACTTTGCCTCTAAGTAAAAATCAAAATCACATACACACACAACAGTCGGCGAAGTGCTTTGGAGCTAATTATAAAGCTAGACAGTTCTAGTCACCGCTGATGGAGAAGTTTATGAATCGGCGATGACTTGAAATCACGTAGACTTCCGGTCGTGAGCTTCAGACTCTACTAATTGAATGAGCATTGGCATATTTCATTTTTACAACAACAACAAAAAAAAGAAAAAAAAAAGACCAGTTTCAGCCCACCAAACAGTCCTCACACTTCTCTAAACAAGGGAAACATCAGCCAAGGGCTACGAACCCTGACTCAACTGAACGAACAACTCTTAAGAGTGAAAAACAATTACAGTTGATTGAATAGCCCTCACAAAAACATTTACAGTTGATTGAATAGCCCTCACAAAAACAATTACAGTTGATTGAATAGCCCTCAAAAACAATTACAGTTGATTGAATAACCCTCACAAAAATAATCACAGGTGATTGAATAGCCCTCACAAAAACAATTACAGTTGACTGAATAGCCCTTACAAAAACATTTACAGTTGATTGAATAGCCCTCACAAAAACAATTACAGTTGACTGAATAGCCCTTACAAAAACATTTACAGTTGATTGAAGTTCGGGGGGGGGGGGGGGGGGTAGAGGTGGATCTTGACTCTAAGAAAGCCGCCAAAGACGATGACCTTGTCAGTGACAGACCGTTCCAACGGTGACAGACCGTTCCAACGGTCAGGCATTCACTGACCGATTCACTCAGAGCAAAACGTAACAGGACAATGGAAGAGGATGGCAGATGCTCCCAGCTGACTACAGAAAAGGCATCTTTCTTTTCTTTCTTCGCTCCTCGTCTAGATCAGAATCGATGAGGTGATGTCTGTGCGTGCGTGCGCGCGCGCGCGCGCGCGTGTGTGTTATATGCGATCCTGTTTTTTTTTCTCTCGCCTCATTCTCTCTTAAAACCATATAATCACCTAAAGCCACTAACTGGGAGATGATTAAAAAAAAAAAAAATGGATAGCTGTCGGTATAGAAAATCAATTTTATTCATCAGGAAGCGTTCTCACATTTTGAAGGGTTTGACAATTTTTTTTTTTTTTTTTTTCCAAATCAAATCAGATCAAGCTTCCATTATCATCACGCTTTTACAAATTCTGTGTCTACTCCCTCCAGCACACACACAATTAGTCCAGAATGTTCCTCCTTAATATTAGGCTTACTATCTTTTTAAACGAGCACAAGTCTTTTTTCAAGCATAAATGAAATATAAGCATAATAATGAAGAATGACTTTCAAGTGGTGAGTGAGTGTTTCAAGGAGCACGCAGACTCGTGCACTAACTGAATTACACCTAAATACAAAACAGCACACACATGACTTTAGTTCCATTGTTTTCCTTTTTGTCATAGTCGAGCTTTGAAACTGTCGAGAATGACCCATAACGCTGACAGCCTCATTAATGGTGCAGAGTTGCAGCTCG
>CM065740.1:15570515-15573015 GCA_033310375.1 Conus canariensis | reverse complement strand
TCGTTTTTTTTTTTTTCTCTCTCTCTTGAACTGGGCGAAGATTTTCATGATCTAATTTGTGGTGATTTAAACGCGCGGATTGGTGACTGGAAGTTGGAGGATTGTGGTATTTATGAAGGCATTGTTTTTGATGAGGGTGATATGTTTTCAAGGAAATCGAAAGGTAAGGTCGTTAACTGCTTTGGCAAAGCTCTGATAGAATTATGTTCAACTTTTCAGCTGACACCACTGGATGGCTTTTGACCAGGGGATGAGTTCGGCCGTTTTACATTTTCATTTTATGAAAACAGTGTTGTGGACTATTTTCTTCTGTTCGTATCAACTGTTGCCTGTGGCCACCAGTATAAAGGTAGACAGTCGTGTGGAGTCAAACCACATGCCAGTGACACTGAACATTAAATGTTCTGTAAGAGATGACAACAGTCATGACGTCACGAAGCAATTAATGAAGAAGCTTAAGTGGGATCCTGACAAAACTCTTTTGTTTTTAGAACGTCTGTGCTCTCCCAGACCTGAAGCCATAATAAAAGACGCTTTAGACGTAGCCGAAGAAAATATAGACGTTGCTTTGGAAATGTTTTCAAATCTGTGACTGGATGCAGGGCAGTGTATGAAACGGACCATTCACCTCACGCTAAACACACAGAAAAGAAATAAATGGTACGACAAGAGCCGTTAAAAAATATTTTTAAAAAAGCATGAGATTCACACCAGTTCAATCGTTCCGGTGACGTCACCGATAGAACAATATACAGGCAGCGAAAGTCGGAGTACCGATCACTTCTAGATCCCCAAAGGAAAGATTATCGAAAGCGAGTGTCGATAGTTTGCTGAAAACCACAAATGACAGTAGTGAGTTCATGTCAACGATTAAGAAAGCAAAAAGGAAACTACCGGATTTCCCTAGTATTGATGTTGTTAAGTGGCAAAGTCAGTTTGAAAGCGTATTGGGCTCTGATGCTAATAACCTAGCACAGGGAAAACGTTGGATTCAGTGCGGAAGAAGAGGTTTATATCCCAGAACTGGATGATGAGGTAACGGAACAGGAAGTTCGTGAGGCTGTCAGAAGACTCCGGCCCTAGAAAGCAGCTGGCCGAGACGGAATCTTGGGAGAGTTTCTAAAAATAGGCGAATCTCTAATCGTTCCTATCCTTACAAAACTGTTCAGCTGTATATATGATAGTGGACAATATCCAGAAGCATGGTCTAGATCAGTTGTTGTTCCCATACTTTAAAAAAAAAAAACGTGACGCCTCAGACCCAGAAAATTACAGGGCGGTGTCGCTGTTAGTGTAGTCAGCAAGGTGCTCGCTTCTATTCTAAACCAGTTTCTATAAATGGGCTGAGGAGGATAAGTGCAGCATGGGCAGGATTTCAGAAAAAATAATATTCCACCACTGACCACGTATTTACGCTCATGTAAATTATAAAAATATCTGTTTGGGCATAACAGGAGCTTTTCTTTTTTGGTTATTTTGTTTTTTTGGTTGCTTTTATAGACTATCAGAAGGCCTTTGACACAGTTGATAGAGATAAGCTTTGGAAGATTCTCCAGAGACTACAAACATAAAAAATGACTCATATGCTCGAAGGCATGTACAATTCAGTAAAAAGCTGTGTCCTCTGAGGTTCCAAAACTATCACAGTTCTTGGACTGCCCAAGGCTGCTTGCTGTCACCGCTGATCTTTCCTTTGCTGATTGCTGAGGTCGCCGATGCTGTGAACAGAGGTGGAAAGCATCTGTTCAAGTTTCTCCCCGGTCTCGGGGAAATTTTCCTTCTTCGTTTTGCAGATGACATTGTGTTACTGTCTCTCACTCCTAGTGGACTACAGAATCAGTTAGACAACTTAGTACGGGGTTCAGACAGACTAGGCCCGACAGTAAATTTGAAAAACACACACACACACACACACACACACACACACACACACACAACAACACACACACACACACACACACACACACACACACACACACACACAAATATTGGTATTGCGAAAGGGCGGGCATCTATCGAGAAATGAAAAATGGAACTTTAAAGGCAGGAAATTTCTATTGTAAATAGCTATAAATGCCTTGGGTTCAATTTTACCACTGAAGTGTCGTTCACTGAAGTGTTCAGATGAATGTTGCCGACGTGATGAAGTGAAAATTGCGGAGATTATGGAACAAGGAAGGCTCCAGGTAATACCAACATGTCTGTATTTTTCATATGATTTAATGCTCAAATGAAACCCACGCTGTTGTATGCATCAGAGCCTGTGGGGTTGGTATGGGGCTGAAACAGTAGAATCCATATATTCATTTTCGTCTGTTAAACGCTAGTGCGAGGACTCCTAATACCATGATCAATGGGAAACCCAATGTCAGGTACCCTCTATATGTAGACAGCACCGTTTGCTCCTTACCATACTGGTTTGACCTTCAAAACATGACAGTTTCAAGACTTCCTAAACAAGCGTATGAAATGGTCCTAAACCAAAATGCCTCCAGGTGAC
>CM065740.1:15545515-15558015 GCA_033310375.1 Conus canariensis | reverse complement strand
TCTGTGACCTATAGTGAACATACTTACAATTTTTCCAGAAAGATCGGCCAAGTACTTTCTGAGATTTTACTAAAGAAGAAAACCATTATGGGCCGTTAGTAACGGCTATAACGGTAAACTGAAACACCGGGCATCATCCGTAACCCAAAATGAACATACCTGCTAATTTTCACAAAGATCGGCCTAGTACTTTCTGAGATATTCCATGAAGAAGAAAAACCGTTACAGGCCGTTACAGCCGTTAGTAAAAATCAAAATTGACTGAATCAATCATAGCCATAACATAAACAAACACAATTCCTCGCAACATGGAAGCCATATTCTGGTCATGAGGCTTTTCACAGGAAACAGATAACAATTATTGTAAGTGAGTTACAGCCGGTCCTTTTTGGTTTACAGTTTCTACGATGTATCCAGACAAGGATTTCCTACCTCACCAGCACTTAAACGCAGACTATCTTCTTTGTAATCACGGAAACTCCTGAGAATGCGATCCATGGTATTTGCATTGTTTTTTTTTTTAAACACATCATTATTTGCTGGCCAGTATCATGTCCATGACCTTCATCTTGTTGCAATGTTGGACTGTCTGCTTCTTGAGTCACGTTGTCTTCTGTCTGCTGTGTGTGTATGTCACGTTCTATGCGTGTGGAGTGTGTTGTGTTTACTGGCACACCACAGCACACGTCGTCTACATCTCCTTCTGGCTCGTCAACATGTTCGGGCATCTCTGCATTTTCAGAACCAGGGAGCACCGCCACTGTCTGTAGGCTTGTGTCAAACACTGGAGTTGCGGTTTCACTTTTGCATACATGCACCAGCACAGGTATTCGTGTGTGTGTGTGTGTGTGTGTGGGGGGGGGGGGGGGTCCGAATGTTTCCAGCGCCATCGTATTTTCCCCCACTGTGTCATAGACTGTTGGAGGGGTTGGGAGAAAGAACGCAGAGGGGGGTGAAGATGAACTGACTTTCTGTCCTCTGTGTGCTTCGGCTCTTCTCCTGTCTCTTGTTACTTGTGACGAGCGCTTTCTCCGGTACACAACAGTGTCATTGTGAATTGGCTGTGAAAACTGGCTGGTTGGTTTCAGTCGGAGCACAACTACGGTGTGCTTTTTTTTTTTTTTTTTTCTACCTTCTATTTTGAACGGTATAAGAGTGTTGAGAACACTTTCTGAATGAGACCGGTACACAGGCATAGTGAACAAAGTTATCAGCTAAACTGGGCAAACTTCTTGCTTTGTTGTTCGAAAGCCGTCTTGCCGGCAGCCAAGCGAGGGAAGCTACTCAGAGAGAGAGAGAGGAGAGAGAGAGAGGAGAGAGAGAGAGAGAGAGAGAGAGAGAGAGAGCGAGAGAGAGAGAGAGAGAGAGAGAGAGAGAGAGAGAGACAGACAGACAGAGAGGAGAGAGAGAGAGAGAGGAGAGAGAGAGATGGATGAAACTACAGTCTGCTGGGCCTCCGCATCTCTAAAAGACAGTCACAAATCACCACAGTCGCCCAAGGAAAGAATGCCCATTGATTCTGCCGATGTTGAACCTCTTGTCTTGAACTCACCAAGGCAAGGATGCGGGGGTAAAGGCTGGGGATGAGTGGGGATGAAAGAGATGTTGTGGATGGGCGTGTGGAGGGGGTTGAAAATCAGTCTGAAAGCAGGTCATAAAGGGCTAATAATGGAGTCAAGACCCCAGTGCCATCATCCGCATTTGAACATGACCATGACGATGAGAAAGGTGAAGATGATGGCATTTTGGTAGGAAATCAGATGACATAGCCGCACTCTCCGCTTCCTTTAAAAAAAAAAAAATCCTGGCGGCAATCAGGCCCGAGAGATGTAAACACCTGCAGTGTTGGTACGGAAGTTTTCAGCGAGATTTCACGAAACGCATCCATTTCAAAGAACGAACTACGGCTTTGTGTCCCCATTCTTTTCATCAGAACTGATGGCAAAGTCTACAAATCTTAGTAAAGAGCAGACGGGGGGTGGGGGGTGGGGAGGGGGGGGGGGAGACACCCCACAGTGTTGCTTTGTGATTTCTGCGGGGATGCGAACCTGTGACCTCCAGGCTTGAAGCCCGTGACAGCGTCACTGGGCCACTGCGGTAAACACGCTGACTTGCTGCCCTTCAGGAGATGGTCTGCTGGAGCAATGAGGCGTGCCCATTGCAGGCATTGTCCGGCGTGACAGCCAGCTCTGGCACATCTCTTTGGCCACGTTCTTTGTGACCGCTCCTGGCCTTTGTAGCCACATTGTTCTGGGGGGCGGGGTAGGGGTGGGGGAGGGTGGGGTGGGGAGGTGGGTTAGTTCTCACGATACTGGTGCCGTTCTGTGGAACGTCGTTTGATTGATTGAGAGAGGAGAGAGAGAGAGAGAGAGAGAGAGAGAGAGGAGAGAGAGGAGAGAGGAGGAATGTGTGTGTGTGTGTGTGTGTGTGTGTGTGTGTGTGTGGTAAGGTGTGGTGTGTGTGTGTGTGCGTGAGAGAGAGAGAGGAGAGGAGAGAGAGAGAGAGAGAGAGAGAGGAGAGAGAGGAGAGAGAGAGAGAGAGAGAGAGAGGAGCAAGAAACTTCTGAACACGTCTTTCAACACTATTCTTAATGACTTGAAACCTCCAGATTCCCAGAACAGACCACGAAACAGACGCACGAGATAACTGTGACCAGGGTCAAATTTACACTCACAACTTAAACCACAGCTCCGTGTCCACTTTGACGATGACAACACCGAGCAGAACGCAAAGCCCGGGAAATGGAGTGTTTTCGTTACACAAAGCTTCAAAAACACAGAACTTCAACAATAATGGGACGCGTTGGCTTAAGGCTGTGTCAGGCCAATTGACATAGGCTAGAACACCAAGGCTACATCAAAATGTTGTGATGCTCTGCATAGTTATGCGGGGATTGTCTTCAGTTGTGACAAGCTCCTAGCATAACATTATCAGTCACCAAAATCCCCCGAAGTCGGAGTGTGGCTGCCCATGTGGCGGGGTAATCAAAAACGGTCACACACGTAATGCTCTCATCCCCAGCTGATGTATTTGTACCATAGTGTTCAAGTACTTCGGCTGTTTGGATGATCCCTGGGGTGTTTTAGCCTGGGTACGACAACAACAACAACAACAACAACAACAATAATGGGCAGAGCGCACAAGCATCCACAACACAGATATGCCATGCGCAGGATAACACAGTGAAACATATTCTTTTACAGTGTTGGGACTTGCATGATGGGAATCATACACACTTTATAGCAGACTCCATGAAAACCTTGTTCAAAGGTGCCCCCCACCTGATGTGATCTTGGCATTTCTGAAAGGGATCAACATTTCTCATATGATCTAAGACTTTTTACGGAGGGAACATTTTAAACAAAATTTCCGGTGTGTTTTTAGAAGGTGTGTTTTAAAGACTTGTGTAAATGGGATGGTGTGTGTGTGTGTGTGTGTGTGTGTGTGTGTGTGTGTGTGTGTGTGTGTGTGTGTGTGTGTGTTGTATGTGCGTGCGTGGGTGCGTGCGTGCGTGCGTGGGTGCGTGCGTGCGCGCGTGCGTGCGTGCGTGCGTGTGTGCGTGTGTGTGTGTGTGTGTGTGTGTGTGTGTTTCAATGACGTGTGAGTTGACTTGAACGCGGTGACGGCCCTGACATGGCAATCTGCGGTCGGCTAGACTGTAAGCAACATTACCTTACCTCGCCTTACCCTACCCAGGATAACTGAAGAGGAGATGGGCTCCGCTAAGCGCTCTCTCTCTTTCCTCTGTGTATTAGCATGATGGACACAAGGATAACAGGAACAACACTGATGCTCAAGACTGACAACCATGTTGTTGTTGTTGTTGTTGTTGTTGTTGTCATACCCTGGCTAAAAGACTCCAGGGATCATCCAAACAGCCGAAGCATTTGAACACTATGGTACAAATGCATCAGCTGGGGATGAGAACATTACGTGTGTGACCGTTTTTGATTACCCCGCCACATGGGCAGCCACACTCCGACTTCGGGGGATTTTGGAGACTGATAATATTATGCTAGGAGCTTGTCACAACTGAAGACAATCCCCGCATAACTATGCAGAGCGTAACAACATTTTGATGTAGCCTTGATGTTCTAGCCTATGTCAGTTGGCCTGACACAGCATAAAGCCGAGGCGAGACAACCATGTCATGGCCCTCCTGTGGTGAACTAGTCATGTGATGATACGATGAGGGAAGGAGGATGGACCTCATGGCGTATTCTGCATCAATGGCCGCATCGACGTATTATTCATTAAGTCTCGATGAAGCATCCCAGTCTCACTGGCTGCGTTCATTGATGGCTGATGGACTGTTTCTGAGAGGAAGGCGGTGGAAGTAAAGGAATGGCGCAACGACTTCAAACCAACTAGACATTTCAACGACTTCAAACCAACTAGACATTTCAACGACTTCAAACCAACTAGACATTTCAACGGCAAAACCTGATCTGAAATTAGGCAACGAGCGCTTATGAGGCGGTCATGTGCATCACGTGAGAAAACAGGAGGAAATATGAAACGTGAACGCACGCACGCGCGCGCGCGCGCTCACACGCACACACACACACACACACACACACACACACACACACACACACACACACCACACACACACACAAACAGACACACTAACACACACGCAGACACACAGACACGGATACAGACACATACATAACAAACGCACACATACGAGGAGAGAGAGAGAGAGAGAGAGAGAGAGAGAGAGAGAGAGAGAGAGAGAGAGAGAGAGAGAGAGAGAGAGAGAGAGAGAGAGAGTTCAATAGAAACTGATGTTGTTGAAACGCATAGGCCAAGCTCAGCAATAAAGCAAAAGTAAGACCGTGAAAATCTGAATGATTCATAACTTACAAATACCAAGAAATGATGGAAATATTACTACTACTACTACTACTATTACTACTACTACTACTACTAGTATCACCACCACCACCACTAACTACTACTTCTCTTGATAAGGATGATGACGATAATAACAATGATAATAATAATGATGATGATGATACCTAGAACCATATTGCTACTACTACTATTACTGCTGCTGCTGCTGCTGCAGCTGATGATGATGATGATGATGATGATGATGATGATGATGATGAGATTGATGATGATGATCACACACAAAAAAAGAAACACACACACACACACACACACACACACACACACACACACACACACACACACACACACACACACACTTCTCTTTCTGTATCTAGGAAAAAGTCAAACAGAGTTTCGACTGCTTGACATTCCGTTCAATTCAAGTGAAAAAAACAACATCCACTTCCTTTGAAAGCAAAGAAACAAACAGACCTGAAAATTATCTCGGTGGAGGGGAGGGGGAGGGGGGGGGGGGGGGAGGGGAGGGGAGCGGTGAAGACTAACCGAGTCTATATTCAAAGGAGGAGAACCTGGTACCACGCTGACTCCCACATCCCATCCAGACAGTGCATGTTGAACACCATCGAACTCTTGACGGAGGCACGCGCCGTGAAAATCCCATCACCAGTCAGCTGGGGAGAATGGCTGTTGTGGGGGAAACAAATCAAGTCCCCCCCCCCCCCCCACACACACACACCCACTCCTTCAGCCGACAAAGCAGCCTCTTGTCTTCCATTTCCAAAGACACTGGGAAAGACATTCTCCAGGTCTGGGCAGAGGAGTTTGTTGAGAGTCTGGGTATTCCATTCTTTGTTTTTGTTTGTTTGATGTCTTTTTTTTTTTGTCAGAGGTCTTTTGCATATGACTGAACTTCGGTGCTGGAGGTCCGTTGTGAGAAATGGAAATAACGTGTTCTTTCACCCACGCCTGTGTTTTTGGGTGTGGCAAATTGGCTGATGCCTCCGGAGACTGCGTGATCATGAATCCAGTCCTGAAGAAGGTGGCGGCCATTGCTTTGTTAAGACAGATGGAGTAGTCATGAATTTTAAGAAGCTTTGGATGTTTGGGGGGGGGGGGGGGGGGGGGGGGGCTTTGTCAACAGTCACGTGACCTTAAGAGACAGGATCGGTAAAGATCGGTAAATCTTGATGGTGGTATTGATAACTGATTGGGAGAGACGGCACCTGCGCGTCGATTTCAGCTGGAGAGAGAGAGAGAGAGGAGAGAGAGAGGAGAGGAGAGAGAGAGAGAGACAGACAGACAGACAGACAGACAGGCAGGCAGACAGACAGACATACAGGCAGGCAGACAGAGAATCAAAACGGAAATAGGTTGATAAAAATTAACAATTTTTAATAAAAACGAAATCGCGCACAAGATGAAGAGTTTGTGAAATTGTATTAATTACTTTTTCTTTGCGGGGGCAGTGCTCTGCATTGTAACAGGGAACAACAAAGAACAGTAAAAAAAAAAAAAGTTACTTGCAATCCATGAGGAATTATCTAACAAGAATGTGCTACAACAAGCAAACCAACCAACCAACCCAAAACAGTGCTGTTATTTGATGAAAAAAAACAACAACAACAACGTTATGTTGTTTTAAATGTTAGTAGATCTCTTCTTCAGCAACATTATTTGACTGAAAGCTAATCGCTGAAGGAGATTAAGTTGGTATCCATTTATAATTTTTTCAAGTACGTTTTTTTTTTTTTTTTTCAGTTAAAAAAATGTTCATCTGTTATATTTCGTCAATCGAGTGTTGTTGTTGTTGTTGTTTTCTTTTCTATAATATGTTCCTCATGTTAAGATAGAAAAATGGATTTCCACACTGAAATATTATATTCGTTCGTTGCATGATATGCATCATGGTTTTATCTGTTTATTGATGCATTTATCTGTCGGCTAGACCTCCCTGGTGATCGTTTTTCAGTCTCAGTGCCATTGCTCCTGTCTAGAACAGCGCCCTTATTTGATGTTAAAATGAGGCCCATGCCTTTAAAATTTTGTCTTGATGTTGTTGGTGTTGTAGTTGTTGTAGTTGTTGTTGTTGTTGTTGTTGTTGTTGTTGTTGTTGTTGTTGTTCTTCTTCTTCTTCTTCTTCTTCTTCTTCTTCTTCTTCTTCTCCTCCTCCTCCTCCTCCTCCTCCTCTTCTTCTTCTTCTTCTTCTTCTTGTCATCATGATCATGATCATGATCATGATCATCATCATCATCATCATCATCATCGTCGTCGTCGTCGTCGTCGTCGTCGTCATTAGTAGTAGTAGTATTAATGTTGTTGTCACTGAAGATGCTTATACAGTACCTATTCACGGTGACAGGCCAAGCTCCAAGGGAGTTTACCATTCACGCTCTCCTTGACTTTGGTGGAGCCATCTGAACAGCTGCCTGCTGACGCAACATTCAGTCGTTCCCCAGTCATTCAGTCGAATATCAGTCTCTCAACATTTCACTTATTCTTTTCGATTTTTTCCAGAAGATGCATTATGTTATGCATACATCACACTTGTCATTCATACCAACGGTCAACCTAGTCTCAAGGTCTGACCAGCGCGTTGGGCAAATGCGTAGGTCAGACATCTGCTGAGTCGTAGCCACGAGACCCTCTATTTAAATTCCCTCATCTTAGTTATTAATTCATTTTTCCATCAGCTATAAACCAGGCGTAGTGTGGTCTCAACATGTAGCGGATGTGGTGTAGCGTATATGGACCAGTCCGCACGCAGTGACGGTCTCCTCGATGAAACTGAAACTGAAACAACCTAGCTTTCTCTTCCGAAGGTTGGTGGACGGATTTCACGTGCAAACAAAATGTTGTGCGTGCGTTCACACACAGAACCTCAGTTTGAAGGTACGTTCGGGAAATGGTGTCAGACCCGATGTTAACTCCGAGGGACCCTTCCCCCTCCCCCCTCCCCCCGAAGGACCTCTCCCTCGCCCCTCCCCGAACCGAAACGGCCCAGCGGAGATTCAAACCTACAACCACAGGATCACGAATCTGGCTCTCTACCAACCGGGCAGTGCCGGCCCCCACGGATTTCCTCATCGTGATCAACGTTTCTTGTGCACTTGTTGTTATGACAGCTTCATTCATGACCTGATTGCTTCCCTTCACCTTTGACTGGGGGCTAGTGTAACACACCATGCCATTACCATTCTACGCGGGAAGCCCTACCCGTCATTCGCCTTCCAATGTCATTTCTCGCCCTTGTGTTTTCTTTCCGTCAAAACCCATGGAAATGGAGGCAGAAAGCACATTAGTAATGTTCCATATACATGCTAAAAGACACACAAGTCGACACATTTCTTGCTGAAGTGAATCAGACCTCAAAATTTCACAGAATCTCTCTTTCGAAGGGAAGTTATCTTGTTGGGGGTTGGTTTTGAACATGGGTCTCTTGCTTGAAAACCCTATCGGATAACTTCCCTTGGTGGTGTTTGCGGCATGGTATAACGTGTCATCGCGTGTTTATGCCCGGGGGCTCACGAAGACTGGGAGGACACAGCCGTGCTGATCTGTCACCGGTTGCCTCCATACCTGACAGTGAAGGGCAAGTTCCTCGGGTTAAGGCAAAGCCATTCCCGGTCCACGCGATCAACAATGCTGCCTGTCCATGTCTTCCTCTGTCTGCCCTGTCTCCTCTCTTCCCCCCCGCGCTGTCTCTCCGGGGATGGTCTTGGCGGAGTCCGCTTGGTTTTTGTCCCATATCCATGCCACTTTCAGCTTTCTTTCCTTCCCTGTGGTCAACAGGTGCCCGCGGTGACACCCCCCCCCCCCTCCCCCCCTCCCCCTCTCCGTGCTGCCCGTTGGATCTGCACGCTGTGTTCTTTGTGACATGTTCAATACAGGAGCAACACATAGCAACTTTCTCATACATCTCATCTCTTTCCTCAATTCTCTACCATTCCTCTAATTATTTATTTAAATAAAAAAAATACTGATTTTTTTTCTATAAGCGCCATTCACTTACACGTCCAGTCAAAACTCTTTGATTTATTTCTTCAAACTTGCCTCTTCCTGCAGCTAAAAATTACCACCACCACCACCAGCACAACCACCACCAATAACAGCAACAACAACCCTTCGCCTTTCTGGGTTCAGACAATGGCACATAACAAAACAAGAACAACACCCACGTTGAAACTACAGCAATGCAAGCGAAAATCTACCCCAAACCTCGGCATTTATTTTCTTGTCCACATGCAAAGGCGGGAGCGCGGTATGACAACACAGTTGTGTCCCCTGCAGCTCAGCATTCTGTCAGATAACTCTGATCTACAGCTTTTCCTTTCCGCGGTTGACCGAATTTAAGCCCACCGTTAGTTGGCGTGGTGACAGCTATTTCTGATAACGCTCATAACATTCAGGCCTCCTTCATTTCCATTGATTGAGAGAGAGAGAGAGAGAGAGAGAGAGAGAGAGAGAGAGAGAGAGAGAGAGAGAGACTGATCCATTTCTAGCAATTTAGTCTTTTGAGTAATCTGTTCGTTAAAAGGGTTTTTGTTTGTTTATTTGTTTGTTCTTGTTTTTGCCTTAAAAACAGATTTTTTTTTTGTTATGAGATTATTTCAGCATTCTTCCACGAGGAAGTTTTCTTTGTGATAGAATGACTTAAATGATCTCAAAGACGAAAAAAAACCCCCAGTTATATTAAAAAAAAAGGCAGAAACAAGAGAAATAAACAAACAAAGCGAACAAACGAACAAACAAAAACTTCAACACTACCATCTCAGTTGGGGGCAGGTCTAAATACGATCTGAGCTTCGCTGATGACATAGACCTACTCGGCAGAAACAACGACGAACTCCAAGACCTGACCAGCAGACTAGAAGACCGAGTCAACGTCATATGGGATGGAAATCAGCGCAGAAAGGAGCAAGGTGATGGTGAACAGCAGCAATGAAGACCGGACCGTCAACATCACAATGAACGGACAAAAGCTGGAAGAGGTGGAAGCGTTCAAATACCTCGGCTCCACACTCCACGAAAGACGATCGCTGTTGAACAGGAATCAAGTCAGATTAGCTCTTGCCACATCAACGATGGCAAAGCTCAACGAGCTGTGGAGAAGCATGAAGATCAGTTTCCCTACAAAACTCAAGCTATACAAAACCCTCGTCCTCTGTATCTTCCTGGACGGGTGTGAGAGCTGGACCTTGACGGCAGAGTCGGAGAGAAGGATCCAGGCCTTTGAAATGAAGGCATACAGAAGACTGCCCCACATCTCCTGGACAGAGCACAGAACCAACGACTCTATCCGAGAGCAGGTGGCCGCACTGGCAGGACCACAGGAACCCCTCTTGGCAATGGGCAAAAGGAGAAAGCTGGTCTGGCCACGTGACACGACACGACTCGCTGGCAAAGACAATCCTGCAAGGCACGCTTGATGAAGGAGAAAGGCGCAGAGGCAGGCAGAGAAAGAGCTGGTCGGAGAACGTGGTAGAGTGGACAAACCTCAGGCTGCCAGAACTCCTGCCAGAAACACAGGACAGGCCGAGATGGAAAAGAAGATCGACGGAGTCGTGTCGTACCTACTCTACGTTCTGTATTGCGTTCAACTGATGTTCAAAACTCGGTCGACGCCCCTCCCCATCCGAGACAGGTCACACGGACTACCATGGCTTATAATCTGAATCTGAATGCCTACACCTTTAAAACAGACCGATACTAAAACGACGCATCAGCTAGCTGCACTGTAAGCAATTCAACGATTCCTTACTCCCCGCGCCCATTTTCTCTATCTAGGAGCAGACTCGGATCAACACGGAGCCAAACGTAACACTTGGCCAAGCCATTTGAAGGCACGAGTCAGTGCGCCTCGCCTGGATCGTTATTGAACACTCCCAGACGACGTGGCCAGTCATTAGACAGAGGCAGGGGAGGTAAGTGGCGTCCATTGGCCGCCCCGTGAACACGGAATGGCGCTAGCGTTCAGTACAGCGTTCACAATGGTGTTTGCTGCGCCGTGGGGTTTGTGTCGGGTGCGTCGTTTATTGATGGGTGTTTCCGCGTGTTTCTGTCTTTTTTCCTTCTCTCTCTTTCTTTCTTTCTTTCTTTCTCACGCACTGAATTTCTGTCTGTCTGTCTGTCTGTCTTTATTTTCCTTTTCCTCAGACTCTCTTATGCATTTTAAAAGGAGAAAATAAAAACAAGCCTTTCAAGTCCCAACTGTTTTTCCTCAAACATATTTTGTTCATTCATTATTTGTTCTCTCTCTCTCTCTCTCTCTCTCTCTCTCTCTCTCTCTCTCTCTCTTGTGTGTGTGTGTGTGTGTGTGTGTGTGTGTGTGTGTGTGTGTGTGTGTGTACGCACGCACGCACGTATGCAAACATTTTGCATAACAAATATTGCTCTGACGCATAATAAACCAATAAGGCTTCTGTCACACCCAAAAAAGAATACGTCACACTTCTTTCACTTCTTTATAAAATGAATCAAAGTGTGACTACCTCCATAGAAATGACTCATACTTCTGTCAGCTCCCACAGACTGGATGAGCTGTATCACCCCCATCAAAATGAGTCCCTGTCAGCTCCCAAAGACTGGATGAGCTGTATCACTCCCATCAAAATGAGTCCCTGTCAGCTCCCACAGACTGGATGAGCTGTATCACCCCCATCAAAATGAGTCAGACTTAATCATGTTCATACAATCAATCAGGCTGAATCGTTTTCTGAAAATCGTAGAAATCAGACAGAATCACTTTCATGAAAAACGGATTAGACTTCTATGACCTTCATTTAGACCAATCTTCTATCATTTCCATAAAAGTGGGTTAGGCGTCTGTCTTTCTATGCACACCACACACACAAAAACAAAACAAACAAAAACAAGAACCAAACCAAACAAAACAAACAAACAAACAAAAACAACAACAAAAAACAACAACAACAAAACCGGATCAGACTTCTTTAACATAAAGTGGGTCCACTTTTCTAGAATCAAACCCACTATCTCCCAGTCAGGAATCTATGACACTAACCATGAACCATGGTGGCTGGTAACAAATAGGAACCCACATGGGCTGGCAGGGGAGGGGGAAGGGTTAGAGGTACTGCAGAAATGGCAGCTCTTATGTTTGGCATCACTGGAAGCATCACTGCGAAAGTCTGACTGCCAGCACGTTGCTTTACCACGAAGTCAAACCCACACACCTGATCACCAGCAGGAGTCATTGACTCTGTTTTTCCCTTTGTGCTACATATGTGATGCTACATATTGGGTTTTTTCCTTTGTAACATGCTACATATTGGGTTTTTTCCTTTGTAACATGCTACGCGCGCTGGTGACCTACTCGTTTTTGAGTGAACCAGTATTTTAGGAAGAAGAAGTACATATTGTTTTTTTCCTTTGTAACATGCTACATACGCCACCCCACCAAAACACTACCACAGTACTCACAGCATATACTCTGAACACTAAATTGCAAATACCATGCATACTATGTGAGAACTCTCCGCAGCACGCTTAAACAGCAGACAAGGCGAAATGCACTACCCCTCATTGTTCTGAGCAAACTGTTCAACGGACTTTGTTCTGACTATTCACACCTTCGACAAATTGGATCTAAAGTAAGCCTCCGTATTTTAGGCCAAAAGATC
>CM065740.1:15535515-15540515 GCA_033310375.1 Conus canariensis | reverse complement strand
GAAAGAAAGACAGAGAGGATGGGGTGAGAGAAAGAAAGAGAGAGAGAGAGAGAGAGAGAGAGAGAGAGAGAGAGACAGAGACAGAGAGAGAGAGAGAGAGAGAGAGAGGGAGAGAGAGAGAAGAAATTGAAATTAAAAAAAAAGATACTGCCTGCCTTGAGACAATTGGATGGAGCCAATATTCAGAGCTACGGTCGGGCCAGCTTCGTTAGTCCATGGTTTTCAGAGCACCAAGTGGGCTGACACTGGGTTGCTTTGGTATTGCTTCGCCCCTCCCTCGTAACCACCCCTCCACTGCGCTCTTGATGAGGCAAAAAACAAAACAAAACAAAAACACACACACACACACAAAAACTGTTCAGTCTGGCAGAAAGGGGAAGGAGACCTACCCAATAACACAACGACATCATCGGAATAACATGTTATGACGGGCAGCAAACATTTTGCAGTCTTTATTTTGGGCCTCAGTGGAGATTGGAACCTACAACTAAACAGTCTGACTGCGAATGTCATGGTGTACCACTGAACAATAATTTTCAGCCCAAAGCCGTTCTGTCTGACCGACATGCATCTTCAAATAGCTGTAGTTATGACACTGATGCATAGTACCAGCTACTTTCATTTAGTCTGGCGTGGTACCAGCTGCTTTGATTCGGTCTGGGTCTTCTCAAGCATTGTACCTGCTGCTTTTAGTTTTGTCTGCGTTGTGAGCTGGTATGTCTGCGGTGGGGGGGTGGGGGGGGGGGGGGGTCAAATCTCAACAGAGGCGCACTCTTGGCATGCCGTGGGAATAATTCCTCTCAGAGGGCGTGGAAGAGAAGACAGAGAACAAACAGAAAGTCAGTACCACAGTGCCTGATTACTGGACGGAAATCCTGTGTGTGCAATCTCTCGTGACAACAGTGCCTAAATACTGGACAGAAACTGTGTGTGTGTGTGTGTGTGCAATCTCTTTCCCCTAAATGATGACCATGCAGCACCTTTGTCGACGACATCCCTCAGGCTGGCTGTTTTAAGAAAGGTCATCACGACACTGCGCGAACAAGACATGAACAGCCACAAAATCTGGTATTTTAACGATGAGCAGTGAAGATGATGATGAAGCTAACTGTCTTGAGTTTCTATTCAGTTTGAGGCTGCATGACAGGGCTGTGTCTTAGTACGTTTTCATTCTTACACCTCAGCACAGGTCCTAGAGTTACGGACATCCACATCACTGGCCAACATTCACAGTGACGTATCCGTTAAACAGCGTCATTTACAGCGAGATGCGAAGGACCATCCGGACTATCACGACGCCCAGGACACCCAAGGATGATTGTCATCTGTTGTCCAGAGAGCAACGAAGTGACCTGTTGAGGCTCCGCACCGGGCACAACAGACTTAACAGTCACTTGTGCCGAAAGCCCAAGGTGGTGCCTTCTCCAGTCTGTCCTTGTCGGCAGGAAGAACAGTCAGCGGAGCATGTGCTCCAAAAATGCGCATTACATGAACAGCCAAGGCGAGAGGTTTTTAACGTGGTGATAGCCCTGATATGGCCCCTTGCGGTCGGCTGGGCTATAAGCAACATTACCTTACCTTACCTTAAGGAGAGAGTTGAGGCCACAGAGACAGCTGTAATGACGAAGCTGTACGGCAGTCTACAAGAGCTGGGGAAAACGGCACTATTCATCTCAAGGGCCGGACTGACTGTGTAGACCAAGGCGTTCGCAAAGAAGAAGATTATCCATTAAGTAGACAAATTCAACAGTCAGAGCCAACCAGATTTGAAATTGTCACATGTTGATGCATTTGAAAACCTATTTCAGTATTATACACAACAAGGTGATTTGAAATTGTCACATATTGATGCATTTGAAGACCCATTTCAGTATTATACAAAACAAGGTGATTTGAAATTGTCACATATTGATGCATTTGAAGACCTGTTTCAGTATTATACAAAACAAGGTGATTTGAAATTGTCACATATTGATGCATTTGAAGACCTGTTTCAGTATTATACAAAACAAGGTGATTTGAAATTGTCACATATTGATGCATTTGAAGACCTGTTTCAGTATTATACAAAACAAGGTGATTTGAAATTGTCACATATTGATGCATTTGAAGACCTGTTTCAGTATTATACAAAACAAGGTGATTTGAAATTGTCACATATTGATGCATTTGAAGACCTATTGAAGTATTATACAAAACAAGGTGATTTGAAATTGTCACATGTTGATGCATTTGAAGACCAATTGAAGTATTATACAAAACAAGGTGATTTGAAATTGTCACATGTTGATGCATTTGAAGACCTATTTCAGTATGATACACAACAAGGTGATTTGAAATTGTCACATGTTGATGCATTTGAAGACCTGTTGAAGTATTATACAAAACAAGGTGATTTGAAATTGTCACATGTTGATGCATTTGAAGACCTATTTCAGTATTATACAAAACAAGGTGATTTGAAATTGTCACATGTTGATGCATTTGAAGACCTGTTTCAGTATTATACAAAACAAGGTGATTTGAAATTGTCACATGTTGATGCATTTGAAGACCTATTTCAGTATTATACAAAACAAGGTGATTTGAAATTGTCACATGTTGATGCATTTGAAGACCTGTTGAAGTATTATACAAAACAAGGTGATTTGAAATTGTCACATGTTGATGCATTTGAAGACCTGTTGAAGTATTATACAAAACAAGGTGATTTGAAATTGTCACATGTTGATGCATTTGAAGACCTATTGAAGTATTATACAAAACAAGGTGATTTGAAATTGTCACATGTTGATGCATTTGAAGACCTATTTCAGTATTATACAAAACAAGGTGATTTGAAATTGTCACATGTTGATGCATTTGAAGACCTATTTCAGTATTATACAAAACAAGGTGATTTGAAATTGTCACATGTTGATGCATTTGAAGACCTGTTGAAGTATTATACAAAACAAGGTGATTTGAAATTGTCACATGTTGATGCATTTGAAGACCTATTGAAGTATTATACAAAACAAGGTGATTTGAAATTGTCACATGTTGATGCATTTGAAGACCTATTTCAGTATTATACAAAACAAGGTGATTTGAAATTGTCACATGTTGATGCATTTGAAGACCTATTTCAGTATTATACAAAACAAGGTGATTTGAAATTGTCACATGTTGATGCATTTGAAGACCTATTTCAGTATTATACAAAACAAGGTGATTTGAAATTGTCACATGTTGATGCATTTGAAGACCTATTTCAGTATTATACAAAACAAGGTGATTTGAAATTGTCACATGTTGATGCATTTGAAGACCTGTTTCAGTACGATACAAAACAAGGTAGCACTCCCAATGGTTGAGTGGTATACAATCCATGTTCACATCCGGTGATTGTAGATTTTTGTAGTCATGTTCCTCTCCTTCCCTCCCTCCCCCTCTCTCTCTCACTCTCTCTCTCTCTCTTTCTCTCTCTCTCTCTCTCTCTCTCTCTCTCTCTCTCTCTCTCTCTCTCAAACATTTCAAGTGTTTTTCTCAGTCATCATTTTATTCTCTCTCTCTCTCTCTCTCTCTCTCTCTCTCTCTCTCTCTCTCTCTCTCTCTCTCTCAAACATTTCAAGTGTTTTTCTCAGTCATCATTTTATTCTCTCTCTCTCTCTCTCTCTCTGTGTGTGTGTGTGTGTGTGTGTGTGTGTGTGTGTGTGTGTGTCTCACCATTTTCAATGCTCTCTCTCTCTCTCTCTTTAATGCACACGTACACACACACACACACACACACACACACACACACACACACACACACACACACACACACACACACAATATATATATATATATAGTTCTTCTGTTCATTTTGGTTAAAAGAAAAAGATGCGTTTTTGCGAGCGAGGAGCGACACAGACTAATTCAACGACAAAAACTAATTCAGCGACACAGACTAATTCAACGACACAGACAACGACACAGACTAATTCAAAACTTAACACCCAAGAGCTGATCAGGTCAGTTCAGATGTGTTCTACATAGGTTAACTCAAAACTGACCTCACCTGAGCACTTATTTTCCAATCACTCCACCATCAGATGTGTTCTACACAGGTTAACCCCAAACTGACCTCACCTGAGCACTCATTTTCCAATCACTCCACCATCAGATGTGTTCTACACAGGTTAACCCCAAATTGACCTCACATCAGTACTCATTTTCCAGTCACTCCACCGTCAGATGTGTTCTACACAGGTTAACCCCAAAATTGACCTCACCTGAGTACTCATTTTCCAATCACTCCACCATCAGGTAAGGGAATCAACCACTGATCATAATTCGGCCGTACCCATTTTAATGAAAACAACTTACTTACTTATGCCAATTGCTCTTGCCGGAGCATAGGCCATCAACAACTGCCCGCCAACGTCCACGGTCCTGGGCAATCTTTTCTAATTCGCCCCAGCTGAAACCCATCTGCCTGGTGTCCGATTCCAGGTCCCGTCTCTAGGTGTTCCTTGGTCTTCCTCGCTTCCTTTTGCCTTGGGGATTCCAGGTCAGGGCTTTTCTGGTGGTGTTGTCCGGGGGCTTTCGGAGCGTGTGTCCTATCCACCGCCATCTTCTTTTGCGGATGTCTTGCTCTACTGGCAGTTGGTTACATCTTTCCCACAGCTCTTTGTTGCTGATGGTCTCTGGCCAGTGGATCTGGAGGATCTTTTGCAGGCAGCTCAATGAAAACAAATCAGGCCGAAAACATAAACGGAGAAAAAGGTCGAAGAGTATGGTATGACAGTCCTTTCCCAGGGAACGACGCTGTCATACATGTCAAATCAAACGTGTAATTCGCATCAAAGAAAGAAACTTATTCAGTGAAATACATGAAAGATGCCGCTGACGTGGAATAGAAGAAGGGTACATGGTGAGGCATTAAGTTTGGGATATCTGACGCCATCGTTTCTTTTCAGACATCACGCAATGGTGAATCCTGTTCCAGTCGAATGAAGTGAACAAAATGGAATGTT
>CM065740.1:15515515-15530515 GCA_033310375.1 Conus canariensis | reverse complement strand
GCGTCTTCTCCAGACAAGATAAACAACATTCAGAGCAATGAAAACGAAGAACGAGCGATCACTTATTTTCTCATACTCGGCGCAAGATGGGCTTTGGACTAGTAATATATTTGAAGACTGGACAGTAGGATTAATTGTAGCCCTTAACAAAGTCTGTGGTGATGAAGCGGAGCGTAATAACTACATAGGGATAACTTTACTCAGCCGCCTTGAAAAATAGTTGGCATCTGTCTTGAAAAACAAACAAACAAACAAACAAAAACCTGTGGACTGATTTCATAGAATCAAACAGCATATTCTTGGAAAATCAAGCAGGACCCAGACATCCCAATTCTACTCTCGACCACATGTTTGTACCCAATTTTTGGTCGATCCTTTCAAGGTAACTAAAAAGAATCATTATCATGCTTTTGCTGACTATTTGCATTTAAATTTTCATCCCAGCTTTTATTTAAGTTTTGGACACAGCGTGAAGACAAGGGCTATGGTGTAAACTTTTGAAGGGAGGATCAGGGGGAAAGTCTTACAAGTTATTATCAATATGCTTGAACCAACCAAATGTTGTGTTTGTTTAAATGCTGAAACGACTGATTTCTTGTAATGGTGACATAGGGCTTAGATAAGGTGAAGTTTTTCACCGTCATTGTTGTCTTTGTATGCAAACGACCTTGAGTGTTATTTGTCAGAAAATGGCTGTGATATTATAAAGCTCGATTGTTCAAATCTAGAACTAACTAATTACGTTAGATTACTTTTGTAGTATATGCTGGTGATGCCATTTTGTTATGATATTCCGGTAACGAATTAAAAAGACAAAGAAAGCTTTAAGGGCTTCGTATACGTTTTGTCAGACTTGGGAAATGAACGTTTAGTTGTTCTAAGATCAAACTGATGATTTACAATGGGCGATCAAATCCAGAGGGTGTGTCTAATGTGGTGAAAATGTTCTTGACGTTGTTTGGATATTCAGATATCTTGGAATTATTTTTAATCAAAATGGGAATATTTCAAAAACAAAAAATGTGCAGAAAAAAGCATTTAAGGCAGTGTTGGTTTTTGTTACTTGTAGCTAGGAATCCTCAACTTCCCATCGGTGTCATTTTGAATCTTTTTGCAACAACTGTCATTCCTGATTTGCGCCATTACTGTGAGATCTGGGGGTGTGAAAATACGATGATTTTTGAAAAAATTATAGCTGTAATTTTTAAGATCTTTATTCACATTGAATAATGAAATACTATGAAACATTTGATATACAAAAAACCAACCAACCAACCAACACAACACCAACCAAAAGAACTGGTGTGTATTCGATCTCTGTTTTGATGATAAGAATTACCCGTATTTGGTCTTACAGTACATTACCGGCATCCAAAAATATTCTGCTCAAATGTACATCTTTATGTAAACTTTAGAGTCTACTTTACGTGCATTGACACCCCCTTGGGTTGAATCTGTAAAGCAGATATCGACAGAAAGTGGGTGTGGTTGTGTTTGGATTCAACAGTCTTCTACTCACAGGGAAGTTCTTGGTCAGAGTGTTGAAGAATCATTACAACATAATTACAAACGGTTAGGTTAGAATGCTTTACAAAATAGTAATGCATGTTATCATTGCAGGCAGTATGAAAATTCATTTCGAAGAGAACACATACCGACACTCTTCCTAGCAGGTATGGTGCCAAATGTATTATATTTAGATGTGATGATCACAACTTCTCCGTTGAGATGGGAAGAAATGATGCCATTCAAAGACATGAACGGCTTTGCGAGGACTGTCGGGTACGGAAGTTATTGGGGACGAGTATCAGTTCATGAAGAAGAGTCTAAAATATATAATATGCTGCGATAATAATATTTGCCTCCTTGTTATTGCAACAAGAGATCTGATTATCATTTCTGTAATATGATGTCTGGAAAGAAAATGTATTCATGGAGATTGCAATTTTTTTTTTTTGAAATCGTAGAGCTGTACAAAATGTTCACCATTTGAAAGAACTGATCATTTTGGATGCAGTATATATGTGCTAGTAAGACACACAAAGATATTGTATTGATGTTCTTGATGTCCTGATTTGTTGATACTAGACCTTTTTTACCTCAAAAGAGGCGAAATGATTCAAATTCAGGTGTGTGTGTGTGTGTGTGTGTGTGTGTGTGTGTTGTGTGTGTGTGTGTGTGTGTGTGTGTGTGTGTGTGTGTGTGTGTGTGTGTGTGTGTGTGTGCGTGCTCGTGCGTGCGTGCGTGCGTGCGCGCGCATGTGTGTGTTGATGTGTGTGCAATGTGTACATGTGTATGTGCGTATGTATGTATGCGCGCGCGTCCGAGCGTGCGTGCATGCGTGCGTGCGCGCGCGCGCGCGCGCGCGCGCGCGCGTGTGTGTGTGTGACGCAGACGCACAAACAAGGTTTCTACTTACATAGGTCACACATCCCGAACAATACAGGCACCCACATCACACATCATTACAACAAGCACAACCACTCACTTCAAGACATGCACTGCATGCCCATTAAAAAAAACAATACTTGGACAGTGACATTAATAAGATCTCAGAGAAAAATTCTGGATTCGCAAACTACAAACAAAGCATCCACAAGGCCTGAACACACATGACTAATCATTAGTCACACGCACTGAGTTCCCTTGCATTTGATAACCACTCATTTGTTCCCTCTGGTACAACTACCATGATGATTGCCCAAGAGAGAGAGAGAGAGAGAGAGAGAGAGAAGAGACAGAGGAGAGAGAGAGAAGACAGAGAGAGAGAGAGAGGAGGAGACAGACAGACAGAGAGAGAGAGAGACAGACAGACAGACAGAGAGAGAGAGGGAGAGAGAGCGGTGGCGTGGGATGGTGATGATAGTGTGAGGGAGAGAGGTGTTAGCCTAAGGGTGTGTGTTGTGTGTTGGCACAGTAGTGGGGCGTGACGAAATAACCACAGCAGGATGAGGTTTTAGATTTTGCATCACTTGGCGATGACGTCACTATCATGACGCAATTTTTCTTTTAACCTCGACCCAAAGATGTCTCTCCACTTTTGACGTAAATTGTCGTCCGTAAAAAAAAAAAGAGCAGACGCTCCAAATATTGGAATCGATGTGTTTACTTTGCTCGTTTTCTTTTGACTTCAATTCTCTCTCTCTCTCTCTCTCTCTCTCTCTCTCTCTCTCTCTATGATATGATGCTTTTACAAATGGAGAGAGGTAAGGAAAACTGGGCTTATAAAGTAAAGAAAGTTCTTTCAGAGCAGGGTTTTGGAATCGTATGGATGACCCAGGGAGTAGGAAATGAGCAACAGTTTATTGCAGAATTCAGAGATAGACTTATTTGTTCTTTTAAACAGAATTGGCATTCAGATATGGAATGTAAAGAAAAGTATCGATGGTTCTTCTCATTTAAAAACGTGTTTCATTCAGAAAAGTTTCTTAATGTCATAACAGATAAATGGCACAGAATAAATTATGCAAGATTCAGGTTAAGAACGTTAGGATTCAATGCAAACAAAAGATGGTTTCAATGTGGAGCATCTACAGAAACACCTTGTCCTGCATGTGGATATATAATTGAAGATGAAGAACACTTTCTGTTTCACTGTACTGCGTACAACGAAGTGCGGGCAAAATGCTCGTTTTTCCAGCTAGACGTAGCCAAAAGACAAGATGTTGGTTTTGTGTTATCATCTGATGACGAACTTATAATTAAATCAGTTGCAAAATTTATTGCAGAAGCACAGAAAATTAGACAGACGAAGGACAGTCACAATCGTAATGAGTGTTTTTAAGAGATAAATGAATGAACAATTCCGTTCATCACATGAAAAGGGGAAAAAAAGAGATGTAACATTATTTTCTTTTGTTTGAGTGGATGGTCGAGTTAGTCCACAATCTTAACATTTTGATTGTTTGTTTGTTTGTTTGTTTTTCTAATATTATCACGGTACTAGTATGCACCATGATATCCAGGAACGGATCGTCTTTTTTTGTGTTTTGTTTTGTTTTGTTTTGTTTTGTAAGCTTTTGTGTTGATTTGCACTGGATTTATCCGTAATATCTGTTCGTGATGAAAGAAGGAGGAAAGGTTATTGTCCTGTTACCCCCCTTGTCAAAAGACCTTTTTTGGGTAATGACAATAAAACATCAAAGTGTCAAAGTGTCAAGTGTCTCTCTCTCTCTCTGTGTCAATGTGTGTGTGTGTGTGTGTGTGTGTGTGTGTGTGTGTGTGTGTGTGTGTGTGTGTGGGGTGTCTGTGCGTGCGCACGTGTGTATGTGTGTGTATGCGTATGTGTGTGTACATACAATCCCTTTTCATCACTGAAATAAATGAATAAATAAATAGAAAAAACAAAACAAAACAAAAAAACTGGGGTGTCTCCTTGTTTGTTCTGTGTTTTCTATGTTGTCATTTTATGCCAGGCGATTAGATGTCTGTCTGTCTGTCTGTCTGTCTCTCTTTCTCTCTTCAACATGCTGTTTATGTTTGAATACTTAGGTAACGGTCATTGTGAAGTATTAGAGGGATGTGCTACAGTTTGTGAATCACAGTTGCCTACAGAAATTAGTTTAAGTAAAAAGGCATACACATTTTGGTCGAAATGACATGTAGGATACAAAATGGAATAAAGTCTCTCTCTCTCTCTCTCTCTCTCTCTCTCTCTCTCTCTCTCTCTCTCTCTCTCACACACACACACACACACACACACACACACACACACACACACACGCGTGCACACGCTGCCTCGCACGGAGACTCACGAACTCTCTCTCTCTCTCTTTCTCGTTATGTCTATCTGTCTAACACACACACACACACACACACACACACACACACACACACACACACACACACACACGCGCGCGCGCGACTTTTATATCACTCTACTCTAAACGGACAAGGAAGGATAACCCGTGCCCCTATGCGGCTCAATGCTTCAGTGTGGCCGCGGTCTAATTCTGAGGAAAGCGGTTTTCAACATGATTACCGAGTATGCTACTCCGTTACAGCATTTTCATTGGTGGATTCGTGGCAATCATGAGGAAGTTTATGTACACAATTCGGTGAATAACAGCGCATCCCCAAACACCCCCCCCCCCCCCCCCCACATATCCACCCCACACACACAAACACACACACACGCACGCACACACGCGCACGCACACACGCACGCACGCACCACAGCACACACACATGCACGCACGCACGCACGCACACACACACACCACACACACACACACACACACACACACACACACACACTCACACACCACACTCACACACACACACACACACACATGCACGCACGCACACACACACACACACAGCCATACGAATAAAAATCTTAACAGCCTCACTAATCAAATGTCACGTAGCATCAAAAACACTTAAATATAAGCAGTGTACCAGTGACACCAACAATGGAAGCTGGAGCCAGAAACAAGCACGTTTATTTCGTTCATTCATTGATCTATTTTTTCATCAGTTTGTTTTCTTAACCGAATTGAACTAATCTTTTAATGTGTTGAAAATCGATTTTCATGGTTTTTTTTTTTATTAATTTTTTTTTTTTTTTTATTGCTTCAAGACCCTCGCGCATCATTTGTGATATGGTTGTTGCCGTTGGCGAGATTATACGAAATTGATTTTTTTTTTTTTTTTTAATAATTCGCCTGTCTCGTTTTTGTTGTGCGCCATTCATTTAGAAGATCTGGCATAGACATATCATCTCGTCAGATATATATATATATATATATATATATTATATATTATATATATTTAACTGCTTCTGTTCCTGGCGAACAAAAAATATTCGTGACCCTAAAAACACACACACACACACATACACACGCGCACACAACACACACATACACACACATGCGCACGCGCGCGCACACACGCAAGCACCCACGCACAACGCATGCACACACACACACAACATACTCACACGCACGCGCATACGCACGCACGCGCGCGCGCAAGCACGCACCACACGCGCTCGCCTTCCTCTCCCCCCCCCCCCCCCCCAAAAAAAAAAAAAAAAAAAAAAAACCAGTTTTCCTTAAAACTCCCCGACATTTTTTTGGGTGTGTAAATGAAAATCAATTTCAGTGGAAAGCGTAAAATGCCCTTTGAATACACCCCAAAGGAAAGAAATCAACCAACCAACAAACGAATCTACTTCACAACGATAATGCAAAACGAAATGATATTTTTTTACCCCATTTTTTTTTTTCCCTTTTTGGTATCTTTCCCAATCAAAATTTTGCACTAGCACGACTCTGAAGCTATATATTTCCCCCTCTTCTCAAACGAAAAGAAAGTGCTCCCCAAGGGGCCAATCAATCCCTCGAGTCACCAAACAACCATTTGCCGGGCAGTATTCAGTTCGGCACGATGACGCCTCGCTTACAATCTCTCACGGTTTCAGAACTGTTTTTTTTGTTTTTTTTTTAACAAAAGAAATTCCCAGTACAACACCCCAAGATTAAAGGGTATCAACCCCACACAATGGGGGTTTGGTATTTAACACAAAATCAAAATAAAATGAATTAATAGTAAAAAGGTAAATCAATAAACAAAAAAACACACACGGGACTGACTGACTGAACCAATTTGTTGTTAGATTACTCAGGGTTGGGTGCTGAAAATGTAAAAAAAACATTATGAACAGAAAAAACAACAACAACAACAAAAACAACAACCCACAAAAACCCCAGAAACGCCGCACGCACGCCGCACGCACGCACGCACGAAACGCACGCACACACACACAAACACACACACACACACACAAAAACCCAATATCTAATTCACATTTATTTTTGTTTTGATCCTGCAACCCCCTCTTCTTTCTCTGGCCATATGGAACATGTTCTGTGAACGAAATGTTTTTCCCCCAAAAACCCCTTTTTCAGCGTCAATAAGCAATACACGTAGCATTTTTTAACCCCTGCGTTTCGGCATACTCTTCAACTTTAAAACAAGTGGGAACCCAAGATTAACTGTAGACTTGCACAAACATTGTTTCGCATTATTGGAAAACAAAAAAAGCCAAGGAGCGGCCTTAGGAAAGACGAGGTACAGGCTTTTAAAAGAGACTCATGGTAACTTCGTCACTGAGGAGAGGGAGATTTTTGTAGCAACTGGCTTTGGAAATTTGTTTGCAGAACTTTGAACAACTCCACCCCCGGTATTTTCACACTATTTTCAGTTTTCAGTTTCAGTTCAATTCAATTCAGTGTAATGTCCTCCTACAAAAGGAACATTGTTTTGTCGTAGAATTAAACTTGCAACAATATTAAAAAGCATTCGTATGTATCAAACAAAATGTTCATGATATCATATATACACTCACAACCCATAGCCACAAAACCCCCACCACACCTAAGTGCACACAATAAGCTAAAGAACCGCGCAACGCACGCGCTCCCGCCCCACGCATGCCCCGTACACCACGTGCACAACCCCCCACGCACGCACACGCACCACACATTACACATACAAAACGCGCGCGCCGCGCTCTTTCACCTGCACACTTAAAGCCCTACACACACCACTTTCCCAGAGAGAGAGAGAGAGAGAAGAGAGAGAAGAGAGAGAGAGAGAGTTGAAAAACTGAAATGCACATAAAGTGAAGACGAATGATGACAAGTGTAACATCCGCTAGTTCTAGTCACAGACACCAACCCCAACATGCCCAAGACAAACAACAAGTACAACAACGATTTTACAATTAGCCCTTTGGGGGATCGATCAAATTATTACGTGTGGGAAAAAGCAAAAGTTTCACACTATGTTTTAAAAAAAAACATCGGATCAGGAATAACAGTTACCTTCAGTGATTTTCGTTTGAACGATGCATTTTAATTCTTTTTTGTTCACTTGCAAACATTTCTCTTTTGGGCATAACAAAATTACAACTTCTGGCTAGTCAAGTTGCATTTGAAATGTTTTTCCGCCGTTCAATGCACGCAGACAGACAGACAGACACACAGCAGACACAAACACAAACAGACACACATACAGACACCACACATACGCCCCCGCACGCACACACGCACGCCGCCACACGCACGCACGCACGCCCGCACGCACGCCCGCACACACACAACACAACACACACACAACAACACACACAACACATCCCGCGAAACTGTCATTTGAATAACGATTTGACTGTTTCTAAAGAATTTTTTTTCATCTGGCGAAAGAAACGAACTCTGAAACAAAGCGTCAAAAAGCCCTGAAGGGAAAAGTACGCTGCCAACTCAAGAAGACCCTGGCAAACCCAGAACAAACAGTTGCTGTACTCTTTAAAAAAATAACACGGACGATTTGTTCAAAATAGGTTTGACTGTATGTGAAAAATTTCTTGGGCTTCGTCTCTCCCTGTGTTAGAGCCCTTTTGGTTTTTTCCTGGAGGACATTGGGATTCCTGAGTTTGTGCCATGTTAGACCCAGCGTTAGACTTCGACAAAAATGTGGACATTGTGGATCCCCTTTGAGTTTGTCCTGTGTTGATCTGCTTTAGCAACTTCGACTTTTTTGGGTGACTTTGTATTTCCCGGTTTTGATTTTTCCAGTTTAGATCTGGCTTTAGCACTTCGACAAATTTTTTTTGACATTGGTGGTCTCCTGAGTTTGTTCCAGTGTTTAATCTGCTTAGCACTCGACTTTTTTGAATGACATTGTGACCCCTGAGTTTTTTTTTCCGGTTTTTTTAGATCTAGTTTTTAGCATTTCGACTGTCCTGTGCGACATCCCTTAAATCCCTTTTGTTTGTTGAGGGAGGATACAAGCCCGGGGAAAAAAAGAAAATCTCGTTTGGGGGGTCTCGTTCCTAAACGTACCAATCAAACTCTCTAGATAGGGAAATGCCCTTTAAAAAGTTTGGGAAATGAAGAACAAGAAAAATACTGGAATGACTTTACGGATGGGTATCGAAAGAACAGCAATCAATAGCCCACTGATGTACACGAGAAATTTTTCCCTAAAGTAGGTTTGGAACGGGCATACATTTGGGAAAATTTTTCCCTTAGTGTAGGCCGCCGAAACAAGGACAAACTGTCAAAAAAGACAAAAAAACGACGCGTTTTCGACCTCTGGGGGTCTTCTCCAGACAAATAAAAACATTCAGAGCATGAAAACGAAGAACGGCGATCATTTATTTTCTCATACTCGGCGCAAGATGGCTTTGGACTGGTAATATATTTGAAGATGGACAGTAGGATTAATTTACCCCTTAACAAAGTCTTTGGGTTTGAAGCGGGCGTAATAACTACATAGGGTTTTCTTTACTCAGCCCCCTTTGAAAAATTTGGCTCTGTCTTGAAAAACCAAACAAACCCAAACAAACAAAACCTGTGGACTGATTTCATAAAAATTCAAACCGCATATCTTGGAAAATCAAGCAGGCCCCCGAACACCAATTCTACTCTCGACACATGTTTTTTACCCCTTTTTTGGCCCGATCCTTTCAAGGTAACTAAAAAGAATCATTATCATGGTTTTGTGACTATTTGCATTTAAATTTTCCCAGTTTTTAAATTTTAAGTTTTGGACACAGGGGGGGGGGGAAGCAAGGGCATGGGTGTAAACTTTGAAGGGGGGATCAGGGGGAAAAGTCTTACAATTTAAATTTCAATATGCCCTTTAACCAACCAATGTTGTGTTTGTTTAAATGCTGAAACGATGATTCTTGTATGGTGACATGGGAATTGATAAGGGGGAAAATTTTCCCGTCATTGGGTTTTCTTTGGGATGCAAACCCACCTTGAGTGGGTTTTTTGTCAGAAAATGGGGTGTGAATTAAAAAACTCTCTTGTTCAAAAACTAGAACTAACAAATTAGTTTTGATTACTTTGTAGTATATTCGGGGATGCCATTTTTGTTATGTTTTTTTCCCGGTAAGAATTAAAAAGACAAAGAAAGCTTTAAGGGCATTCGTAACGTTTTGTCAGACTTTTGGGGAAAAGAACGTTTGTTGTTCTAAGATCAACTGATGATTACCAAATTGGGCGATCAAATCCAAAGGGGGTGGGGCTAATGTGGTGAAAATGTTTTTTGCGTTGTTTGGTATTCAGATATCTTGGAAATAATTTTAATCAAATGGGAATATTCAAAACCCAAAAAAAGGGAAAAAAAAGCTTTTAAGGCATTTGGTTTTTTTTATTTTTCGGGGGAAACCTCAATTTTCCCTCGGGTCTTTTTGAATTGTTTGCAACAAATGTATTCCTGATTTGCGCCATTACTGGAGATCTGGGGGTGTAAAAAAAACGATGATTTTTTTGAAAAATTATACCCCCGTAATTTTTAAGATCTTATTCACTTTTAATAATAAATATATGAAACATTTGATATAAAAAAACCCCAAACCAACCAACCAACCCCAACCAACCAACCCAACAAAACCAACCAAAAGAACTGGCGTGTATTCGATCTCTGTTTTGATGATGAATTACCGTTTTGGTCTTTAATACTTCCCCGGCATCCAAAAATATTTGCTAAATGTACATCTTATGTAAACTTTAGAGTCTACTTTACGGATTGACCCCCCCCTTGGGTTGAATCTGTAAAGCAGAATCGACGAAAGTGGGTGGGGTTGTTTTGGGGTTCAACATCTTCTACTCACGGGGGAAGTTCTTGGTCAAGTGTTGAAAATATTACAACATAATTACAAAGGTTTTGGTTTTAGAATGTTTTTTACAAAATAGAATCATGTTACATTGCAGGCAGTATGAAAATTCATTTCGAAGAGAACACATCCGACACTCTTCCTAGCAGGTAGGTGCCAAATGTATTTTTTTTAGTTTTTGATGTCACAACTTCTCCGTTGAGGGGGGAAGAAATGATGCCATTCAAAGACATGAACGGCTTTGCGGGGACGTCGGTAGGAAGTTATTGGGACGAGTATCATTCATGAAGAAGAGTCTAAAATAAATAATATGCTGGATAAAATTTTTGCCTCCTTGTTATTGCAACAAGAGACGATTATCATTTCTGTAATATGATGTCTGGAAAGAAAATGATTCTGGAGATTGCAATTTTTTTTTTGAAATCGTAGAGCTGTACAAAATGTTCACCTTTGAAAGAACTGATCATTTTGGATGCAGTATATATGTGCTTGTAAGACACCAAAATATTGTTATTGATGTTTCTTGATGTCCTGATTTGTTGATACTATACCTTTTTTACCTCAAAAGAGGCGAAATGATTCAAATTCAGGGTTGTGTGTGTGTGTTGTGTGTGGTGTGTGTTTGTGTGTGTGTGTGTGTGTGTGTTGTTTTGGTGTGTGTGTGTGTGTGTGTGCGTGCTCGTGCGTGCGTGCGTGCGTGCGCGCGCATGTGTGTGTTGTTGTGTGCAATGTGTACATGTGTAATGTGCGTAGTAGTTGCCGCGCGTCCGAGCGTGCGTGCATGCGTGCGCGCCGCGGGGCGCGTGTGTGGTGACCAGACGCACAAACAAGGTTTTCTTACTTAGGTCACACATCCCGAACAATACAGGCACCCACATCAACACCCTTACAACAAGCACAACCACTCACTTCAAGACATGCATTGAAATGCCCATTAAAAAAAACAATATTGGACAGTGACATTAATAAGATCTCAGAGAAAAATTCTGGATTCGCAAACTACAAACAAAGCATCCAAAAGGCCTGAACAAAATGACTAAATCTTTACACACGCACAGTTTTCCCTTGCATTTGAAACCCACTCATTTGTTCCCTCTGGTACAACTACCATGATGTTTGCCCAGAGAGAGAGAGGAGAGAGAAAGAGAGAAAAGAGAGAGGGAGAGAGAGAAAGACAGAGAGAGAGAGAGAGAGACAGACAGAGAGAGGAGAGAGACAGACCCAGACAGGAGAGAGAGGGAAGAGAGCGGTGGCGTGGGATGGTGAAGAAGTGTGAGGGAGAGAGGTGTTAGCCTAAGGGTGTGTGTGTGTGTGGGCAAAATTTGGGGGCGGACGAAATAACCACAGAGGATGAGGTTTTAGATTTTGCATCACTTGGCATGAAGGTCACTATAAATTACGCAATTTTTCTTTAAAACCTTGAACCCCAAAAAGATCTCTCCACTTTTGAACGTAAATTTCGTCCGTAAAAAAAAAAAGAGCAGGCGCTCCAAATATTGGAATCGTGTGTTTACTTTGCTCGTTTTCTTTTGACTTCAATTCTCTTCTTCTCTCCCCTCTCTCTCTCTCCTTTCTCTCCCTCTCTCTCTCTCTCTCTCTCCTCTTTTTTTTCCATGTGTGTGTGTGTGTGTATGTTTGTGTGTGTGTGTGTGTGTGTGTGTGTGTGTGTGTCTGTGCGTGCGCACGTTTTTATGTGGTGTGTATGCGTATGTGTGTGTACATACAATCCCTTTTCATCACTGAAATAAATGAATAAAATAAATAGAAAAAAACAAAAAACAAAAAAAACTGGGGTGTCTCCTTGTTTGTTCTGTGTTTTCTATGTTGTCATTTTATGCCAGGCGATTAGATGTCTATCGTCCTGTCTGTCTGTCTGCTGTCCCCTCTTTCTCTCTTCAACATGCTGTTTATGTTTGAATACTTAGGTAACGGTCATTGTGAAGTATTAGAGGGATGTCCCTACAGTTTGTGAATCACAGTTGCCTACAGAAATTAGTTTAAGTAAAAAAGGCATCACATTTTGGTCGAAATGACATGTAGGATACAAAATTGGAATAAAGTCTCTCTCTCCTCTCTCTCTCTCTCTCCCCTCTTCTCTCCCTTTTCTCTCTCTCTCTTCTCTCTCCACCACACACTCACACCAACCACAACACACACACAACACAAACACCACACACACACACAACAACACATGCGTGCCACACGCTGCCTCGCACGGAGACTCACAAGACTTCTCTCTCTCTCTCTTTTCGTTATGTCTGTCTAACACAACACACACACACACACACACACACAACACACACACACACAACACACACACACCGCGCCGCGCGCGCGCAGCCGCGCGCGCCGCACTTTTATATCACTCTTTCTCTAAAACGGACAAGGAAGGATAACCCGTGCCCCTATGCGGCTCAATGCTTCAGTGTGGCCGCGGTCTAATTCTGAGGAAAGCGGTTTTCAACATGATTACCGAGTATGCTACTCCGTTACAGCATTTTCATTGGTGGATTCGTGGCAATCATGAGGAAGTTTATGTACACAATTCGGTGAATAACAGCGCATCCCCAAAACACCCCCCCCCCCCCCCCCCCCCACATATCCACACACACACACACAAACACACACACACGCACGCACACACGCGCACGCACACACGCACGCACGCACGCACGCACACACAACACACATGCACGCACGCACGCACGCACACCCCACACACACACACACACACACACAAACACACACACACTCACACACTCACACTCACACACACACACACACATGCACGCACGCACACACACACACACACACACAACACAGCCATACGAATAAAAATCTTAACAGCTCACTAATCAAATGTCACGTACATCAAAACACGACTAGAATAAGCAGTGTACAGTGACACCAACAATGGAAGCTGGAGCCAGAAACAAGCACGTTTATTTCGTTCATTCATTGATCTATTTTTTCATCAGTTTGTTTTCTTAACCGAATTGAACTAATCTTTTAATGTGTTGAAAATCGATTTTCAGGGGTTTTTTTTTAATTAATTTTTTTTTTTTTTTTTATTGCTTCAAGACCCTCGCGCATCATTTGTGATATGGTTGTTGCCGTTGGCGAGATTATACGAAATTGATTTTTTTTTTTTTTTTTTAATAATTCGCCTGTCTCGTTTTTGTTGTGCGCCATTCATTTAGAAGATCTGGCATAGACATATCATCTCGTCAGATATATATATATATATATATATAATATATATATATATTTTAACTGCTTCTGTTCCTGGCGAACAAAAAATATTCGTGACCCTAAAAACACACCACACACACACATACACACGCGCACACAACACACACATACACACACATGCGCACGCGCACGCACACACGCAAGCACCCACACACAACGCATGCACACACACACACACATACTCACACGCACGCGCATACGCACGCACGCGCGCGCGCAAGCACCCACCACACGCGCTCGCCTTCCTCTCCCCCCCCCCCCCCCCCCCCTCAACACACACACACCAAGCAAACTAAAGCGACAATACATTTCATGGACAATCTAGCTGCCTATGGAGTTAATCATACGGCATGTATTCAGACATGTAGTTTTTCAGTATATGATGATAATAAGAAAAAGCAGCCGAAAGTGACAATACTTCATAGTTAAACAAAAGAATCATCCGGCTGAATCCCTCCCCCCCCCTCTCTCTCTCTCTCTCTGAGTGCGCGCGCGCGCGCGCGTGGGGTGTGTGTGTGTGGTGTGTGTGTGTGTGTGTGTGTGCTGCGTGCGTGTGCGCGGCGTGGTGCGTGCGTGCGTGCGTGCGTGCGCGCGCGCGCGCGGTGTGTGTGTGTGTGTGTGTGTGCATGTGTGTGTGTGTGTGTGTGTGTGTGTGTGTGTGTGTGTGTGTGTGTGATGTGTTGTGTGTGCGCATGCAATTGCTTTCTTGAATAAAATTGCAAGGGTGTTTTTTTTTTTTTTTATTTTAAAATCAACGTGATTCTCTGCTTTAAAGAATTTCTTGGAAGTGTGAGATCCGCAATTGCACGGCGTTCTTCAGCTGATAACCATCATTACTGGTGCTCTTGCTCTCGCCTCATTTTTTCCCGGGGACAACTCTGCCTGCACGAAACCGGCGTTTTCGAATCGCGCGCAGTTCCCACACCGGCGGAACCGTTTTCTCGTCTGTTCATCAACAATGACTAGTAAACAAACGATCCGGTGACCGTAAACATAGGTCAACCAGTGGCACACATCGAAAGAAGAATATTCCTCTGTGCTCACTTTCGACTTCCTCTCTCAACGACAAGAATGAGGAGAGAATGGATTTTTAGTGACACTACTGATGTACATTCCCT
>CM065740.1:15508015-15513015 GCA_033310375.1 Conus canariensis | reverse complement strand
CTCATATTTATAATACATTCCCCATTTTCTCCATCTCCAACTTTTTTTTTTTTTTCCTAAAAGTTTAAATCTTTGCCAAGTCATTACTGTAACGACTGAGGAATTGTTGGCCTGCACTTGTTTTTCCCCACTACTTAATTGTTCAGCATTATATATATATATAATATATATAAATATATATAGTATATTATATATTATATATAATATACGTACGTACTTACTTACTTAGGCCCATAGCTCAAGGGTGAGCATAGGCCATCGACAACACTCCGCCTCGCACTCGGTTCTGGGCTGCTCGCTGAATGCCTGTCCAGTTGGTCCCCTGCCTCTTTATCTCTGCCTCAGTGTCTCGCCTCCAGCTGCTGCGAGGTCGGCCTCTCTTCCTTTTGCCCTGCGGGTTCCATGTCAGGGCTTGGCGTGTGGTGCTGGATGCTGGCTTCCTGAGAGTGTGTCCAATCCAAGCCCCACTTCCTCCGCAGAATCGGCTGGGCCACTGGTTCCTGTCCTGCTTGCTTCCATAGATCTTCATTGTTGATCTTCCTCTGGCCATCTGATTTTGAAGATGCGGCTCAGACAGGTGTTGATGAAGGTCTGAATTTTTTGCTGTATTGCCTTGGTCATTCTCCAAGTCTCGCAGCCGTAGAGCAGAAACCGACTTCACGTTTGAATTGAAGATACGCAATTTTGTTGTCCTTCTGATCTCTCCTGAGGCCCAGATGTTCTTTAGCATGATGAATGCTGCTCGCGCCTTGCCTATCCTGGCCATGACCATCTCGGTCAGTGCCCCCCTCCCCCCTGCTTGTCAACTACACTTCCCAAGTAGACAAAGGAATCTACTTACCTGATGGCCTCGCCTCCGACTGTGACTGGGCTGCTGCCTGTGGTGTGATCTTCATCAGCTTCATCGGTCTTCTTCTTGTTTATCTTGAGCCCTGCTCCTGCTGATGTCGTCTCAAGGCGGGTGGTCTTGTCCTGCATCTGTGTGTGACTGTGGGAGAGGAGCGCCAGGTCGTCAGCAAAGTGAAGGTAATCTAGCTGCGTCCAGAGTGTCCATTGTGTCCCATTGTTCCCGCCTGTTGTTGTGGTCTTCATGATCCAGTCGATGACCAGGAGGAAGAGGAAAGGTGATAACAGACATCCCTGGCGCACTCCTGTTTTCACCTCAAAACCGTCTGACAACTGGCCTGCATGAGCCACCCTGCAGTTCATAGCCTGATAGGTGCACCGGATGAGAGAGATGATCTTCTCTGGTATTCCATAGTGTCTCAGTAGCTTCCACAGTGTCTCTCTATCTACACTGTCGAAGGCCTTTTCATAGTCGATGAAGTTGATGTAAAGGGGCGAGTTCCACTCCAAGGACTGTTCGATGATGATCCTGAGGCTGGCGATCAGGTCGGCACAGGATCTGTTTCGCCGGAAGCCCGCCTGCTGGTCTCGGAGCTTTGGGTCAACTGCTTCCTTCATCCTCTCCAATAACACTCTGTTCAGAACCTTGCCTTGGCACTGACAGGAGCATGATCCCTCTATAGTTACTACAGTTGGTAAGGTCTCCTTTCTTTGGCAGTTTGATGCCAATGCCTTCCTTCCGTCTGCGGGGATGTTCTCTTTTCCCCATATCTTGCCGAAGAGGCAGTGCAGCAAGTTGACAGATACACCAACATCTGTTTTTAATGGCTTTGCTGGGATCCATCAGGCCCTGCTGCCTTCCCATTCCTCAGTGTCAGGATGGCCTTTCTGATCTCTGCTTTCGATGGTTTTTTCACAGTTGATGGGCAGTTCTGTTTCTGCTGGTGGGATGTGGGGGTGGTGCTTCGGGGCGGAACGGTTTAGTAATTTTTTGAAGTGCTTGCCCATCCTTCAATCGACCCTCCTGTTGTTGTGGGGTTTCTTTCCTTTTGTCTTTGACTGGCTTGCCAGTCTGTTGAACTTGCCCGCCACTTCTTTGTGGTGGTGTACAGCTCTCTCATTTGCCCTGTCCCCCATCCTCTGCTTGTCTGGCAAGTCTGTCGTAAAACCCTTCTTATCTTTCTTCACACTTTTTTTTCACTTCTTTGTCCACCTGGGTGTAGTCTTCTTGGGCTTGTGTTTTTGCTTGATCTTGTCCGGTCATTTTTCATGGGCTTTCTTCTCTTTCCTTTTGCTCATTTCTGAATAGTTCATCAGGATCCACCCTTGTGCTCGGTCTTTTCTTTTTCCAAGTACCCCCACAAGTCTCTCCAAAAAGTTTCTGGTAAGTTCCACTGGTTCTGATGTCTGTGCCTCCTCTTCAAGCAGTTCGTCAAGTAGCGGATCCTGTTGGTAAGACTGATTCGAAATTTCTCCTTTATTTTTTACACTAAACAGTTCCACTTTATATCTCGCCTTGCTGCATTTGTTGAAGTGTACTTCTTGAGTCGGAGTTTCACTGTTG
This sequence comes from Conus canariensis, assembly GCA_033310375.1. Taxonomy (NCBI): domain Eukaryota; kingdom Metazoa; phylum Mollusca; class Gastropoda; order Neogastropoda; family Conidae; genus Conus; species Conus canariensis. The sequence goes on along the minus strand of CM065740.1, from coordinate 15,510,605 downwards.
CACAAGCAGGTGGGTGGTCTGATGGCCCACTCAGCACCCCCCATCACCCTCAATCTCGCTGTCGCCTGAAATTTCCCGCCAAATGCAGATGTGGTCGATCTGGGTTTCTCTGTGATTTGGTCCGGGGTCTCCAGGTGGCCTTGTGGATGCGCTTTGAGGGAAGAGGGCTGCCTCCTTTCACCCTGGTTTCAATGCCACAGGTCTGCAAAGCGTTCTCCATTCTCACTCATCTGTCCAAGTCCATGTGTCCCTATAAATGCTTCATGCCTGTGTTGTCTGATCCATCTTGGTGTTAAAGTCACCCATGACTATGTGATGTCGTTTGCTCCTCTTCTGTCAAGTACAGCTTGTACTTGCTGGAGAAATAAACTTTCTTTTCCTCCTCGCATCATTTGTGGGAGCGAGCATTGGATGATGTTCACTTGATGTTCTTCTTCTTGGTGTAAACTTGTCTGTGAGATGCAGGAGTTGATAGGTTCCCAGCCGATGGTGCCCGCTGCGCCTCTGGTGTCAGCATCAGGGCCACGCTTCTGTATGGGGGGCTCCTTTCCTCGTTTTTGTCCCGAGTACAGCAGCAGCTTCCTGATGAAAGTCTCAGCTGTCCTGTCTGTAGCCACCTTTCTCACTCAGTCCTAGGACTCCTATCTTGTAGGTCTTCACTCTCTTGCTATCTGGATGGTTCTGCCCGTTCGTACATTGTCCTGATGATCCAAGTGGCTATCCTTGTTGTTTTCCCCCCCCGGGGGTCGAAGGGGGGTCGGGTCCCCGCAGCTTCCTCTCGGCTTTCCCTGTCTGACGTCATGAGTCTCCAGGATGGGATCCTTCCTCCCCAGGTGAATGGTCTTGGTTTGGTGTTGTCGATGCTTCTGTAACTTGCTTTTTTTTTTTTTTTTTTTCTAGGAAGGGGTGTTAACCCTACGCAAACCCGTTTAACCTCCGGGAGAGTTGGTCTACATTAGTCTGACCTCTGCCCTTCGACCCGTCCAGCTTGGGTGGCCCTCCAGGAGCATACGCTCCCGCTGGCATAGCTTTGGGTCCTAGAGGTACACAAGTTCCCACACCACGACAAGGAGTAGACCGTGTGGAAGATATATAATATATTCTTGAAATGTTGTCAAAGGCTGTTGAATGCTCCATTCTCTTTTTCTCTGCCTGTGTGTGTGTGTGTGTGTGTGTGTTTGTGTTTTGGGGTGTGTGTGTGTGGGTGTGTGGCGTGTGTGTGTGTGTGTGTGTGTGTGTGTGTGTGTGTGGGGTGTGTGTGGGTGTGTGTGTGTGTGTGTGTGTGTGTGTGGTGGCGTGTTGTGTGGTGTGTTTTGGTGTGTTTTGTGGGGGAGTGTGTGTGTGTGTGTGTGTGTGTGTGTGTGTTTTGTGTGTGCGTCGTCGTGTGTGCGCGCGCGCGTGCGTGCGTGTGTGTGCATGCGCGTGTGCGTGCGCGCGCGCGCGCGACTGTGTGTATGAGGTGTTCTCTTTCCATCCTTTACTTCTGCTATGTATTTGATTCGTTATCAAGACGAATCCTTTTTTTCGATTTTTCTAATACTTGATTTCGAAATGCTTTGATTGTTTCATGTACTGAAGTATTCAGATTGCCTTTTCATTCCCGATTTTCCTTCTCTTCCTGGCGCTGGAAATATGATCTTGTTCCCCCTTGACACAAAGACTGTATAGATCAATGTCAATAAAAAAAATATGTCTGAAGCGTTTTCTCTCTATTCGGAGTGGTTTTCCTCGTCTGGCCCCCCAGCAAGACGTTATTTAAGCGGCTCTGCTATATTTCTACCTGTATGCCTTTAAATGCACAGTATGCCTGTTGAAGGTCTACCATGTAGGCCTACTTTGGAATGCACAGTGAATGCTGCGCTGAAGGAAATGGCTCTGTCCTCATATGAAATTGAGGGCAGAGGAAAACAAAGTTGCGATTCTTCGTTTGACAACGAATACCGACCAGCCCCCCTGCAACGCAAACTCAAGGCCACCCGCGCTGATTATCGCGGAAATGCCGTGCAGATAACCCGGGATAGACGCAGAGCTGAGGTATATAAAAAAAATCCGCAGGAAAAGGCGCGTGAAGGTTTTTCCTCCATCCCAAGCGTAGCGTACAGTGCTGACAGAACCGGTTAACAGGTTTCACTGTTGTGGTGACATTTTTCACTGTGACAGCAAATCCCCTCCCTCCGCACCACAGCCTGCACGAGACACCGGCCCCAGTGACAAACAACAAGAAATCGACATGGGGCCGGAACAGTTCGTTGGTAGAGCGCCGGACTCGTGATCCTGGGGGTTTCGGGTTCGAATTTTGGTACAGGGGGATTTTTTCCCTCGGAGTTAACATTGGTTCTGACTCCATTCTCTATACAGTCCTTCGAATGAGACTATAAACCCGAGGTTCCGTGTGTGAACGCACGCACTCATCTTGCACACACGTAAAATCCCATCACCAACTTTCGGAAGAGAAAAGGCAGATTGGCCGTTGGTATGGATGACACGTTACACATAGCATGCACCTTCCCCGAAGATGGAGTATGGCTGCCTTAATGGCGGGATAAAAAAAAAAAAAACGGTCACACACACAAAACTCCACGCCTCTTTT
>CM065740.1:15493602-15507915 GCA_033310375.1 Conus canariensis | reverse complement strand
AATCATTTCTGTGATTCAAATATATGTATCCACATTCAAATTTTATTTCATAATATTATGGCTGATGGGGGAAAAAGACAATGAGTTATTGGAATGTGTGTATGTGGAGAACAAGAACAAAAACAAATTGTGTGTATGTGCGTGTGTGCGCGCGCGTGTATGTGTGAGTGTGTGTGTGTGTGTGTGTGTGTGTGTGTGTGTGTGTGTGTGTGTGTGTGTGTGTGTGTGTGTGTTGAGACATTTGTTCTTTTTTTTTTTTCTCCTGTTCCAACCTCTGCGCCACCTCACAGACAGTGCACCCACGCCGCTCATTCCGACACCCCGTCCACAGCCACAACCCGAGAAAATATCACTTGACATAATTATAATTTTCAGATTTCTTTCATCTTTTTCCTTCTTTCTTTTTCCCCCCTTTTTTTTTTCTTCTCATGCCGTTTCTATAAGTGGTAAATATGGTAACCATCTTGTTTTAAAAACATGTCAATTCCAGTTTATATCTGCATTGTATTTTTCGATTTTATAACGTGAAAGTAGGTACCTTTGGAAAGAGACTATATCAGAGACTAAATCTAAAACCGAGTCCGTAGATATGATTTCATCATATCCAAACAGTATAACTTTCTTACGAAATGTAAAGTTTGTACACGGAAAGCATTTTGATTTTAGCAGTCTCTCCCAAAGCTGTTCTGAGTAATCACACTCCCAGAAAATATGCTCTATGCTGTCCTTAGTTTCGCTACAGAAATCACAATTGCTATTCCCCACTATCCCCATTTCCTTTAAAACTACATTAGTTCCAAGAATCCTGTGTACGATACGAAGCTGCAGCCATTTAAGTTTTATTTCCTGTATGTTATGACTTTGGTTGAAAACCTTTTCCCAAGAAATTTCTGTTCCCAGTTTTTCAGTCCATTTCTGGCACGAATTAGGAAGTTTGCTGTCAAATATGAAAAGGTCATAGTACAGTCTTGATCCCTTGGATATAGAGTATATTACTTTTAGAGCTCTTGGTTTTTCTTTTATATTTTGATTAATTGATATATTAAGTCCAGTTTGCTGTATATATTTCCTAATAGAGTTTACACAGCCGTAGTAAGCCAAGAAGCATATACCCATATCATATTTTCTATTAAATTCGTTTAAACTTAGAAAATTCCATCGTTTTTCAAAAAATGTGAAACACAGTAAACCCCTTTCCAAGTCCAATTATATCTGATTACATTATTACCAATCTTAAATTTATCATTATGAAAGACTGGCTCGGACAGTACATCCGATTGTGTTTTTGCTTTCAGGTGTCTACAAAAATCTCTATATGCCATGAATGTATGGTTCCAGAATACATTATTGTATTTATTCAAAGGATAACAAGGACCATATTTTTCTATTTCTTTGGAAAAAAAAAAGGATACATTACACGGGTAATATTTTTTCCACTTGTGTTTTGTTGTTTTAAATCTTCTCGGCCAGGTAAGTTTTAGGGCATTGATATGCTTTCTAATATCGGGTATGCCTAAATCCCCTTCCTTTATGCTTTTTATTGCAATTTTTTTCCACTTATTTTATCCCGTTTACTATTCCAAACAAACCAAAAACACATTCTCTTACAACCATTTATGAAGTCATCTGGTGGATTTGGAAGTAAAATCAATAGATGAATCAATTTAGATAAAATCAAAGATTTTAACACAGCAACTCGTCCAAGAGGAGTAGTGTTTCTTTTCATCCATATTTTAAACAAGGCTGTTATTTCTGATTTTTCAGCATAATTAATCTTTTCACAGGTTTTTTTTTTTACATCATTTGTGAACCATATTCCCAATATTTTAAACTTATCAGGGTTCCATTGTATATTTAAATGTTGCATATATTTCATTTTTGAGCCTTTCTTTCTACCTAGCCATATTGCTTGTGTTTTATCTGCATTTAGGAAAAGTCCTGAAAACTTTCCAAATTTATCTGTTAATTGGACAGATCTTTCAAAGGATATTCGATCTCCATTATTCATTAATTGTGTATCATCAGCAAATTGTGATATTTTATGTTCTTTGTTGTTTATTTTAACACGTTTTATATCTTTATCTTCTCTTATCATGATTGCTAAGATTTCTACACATAGTATGAATAGATAAGGCGAAAGTGGATCTCCCTGTCTACAGCCTCTTTCAATGTGAAACCAATCCGAAGTTTGACCGTTAACTATAACAGTTGATTTTATGTTTTTATAAAATGTTTGTATCCAATTACATATGTCATTTTCGAAACCATATTCTCTCAACATTTTAAATAAAGATTCCCAGTCGAGAGAATCAAAAGCTTTCTCAAAATCTAAACAGAGTAAAAGTCCGGGTAATTGTCTCATTTCCAGATAGTTAAATAGGTCATAAATAAGCTGTATGTTATCCCCAAGATATCTATTTGCAATGAAACCTGTATGATCTTCACTTATTAGGCTCGGAAAAACCTTTTTTATTCTATTTGCGATGCATGCGGACCCAATTTTATACAGAACATTTAAAATTGAAATAGGTCTCCAGTCTTTTTATATTCGCTCTCGATTTATCCGGTTTAGATATGCAGGTGATTATTCCTTCTTTTTGAGTGGTTGACAGTTCCCCATCCTTCACTGACTGATTTACAGCACGAACTACAAAAGGACCAAGTTTTTTTTCCAGAAAAATTTATAAAATTCAGCTCCAAAACCATCAGAACCAGGACTTTAATCATTTTTTATGTTTTTCAAAGCAAAGCCGGCTTCTTCTAAACTTATTTCTGCATTTAAGGAATCTTGTTCTTCTCTAGGTAGTTTTGGACATTCTCGTATTGTCTTTTACGTCACATGTATCTAGGTTTCTTTTGGAATACAGTCGTTCTTTCTTTATCTTATTTGACTCATCTATAAGTGTTCCATTGCTGTCCACCAATTTTGTCATACTTTTATTAACATAGTGCCTCTTTTCTAAATTACAGAAGTAGTTTGATATTTTTCCCCCTTCAGCAATCCATTTAGCTCTTGATCTTAATACAACCCCCTGTATTTTCTTCTCTCGGTGTCACAGTGTTTTTTTCTTTTTAAAAAATTTAAAGCCTTCCTCGTTTTATTTTCTTTTTTCTAATACACTGATTTCTTTTAATAAATCACTTTTTTTTTTAAGCTTTTTTTTTCCCCATAGTAGCATATGCAATAGTTTTCGATCTTTTTTCATGAGCAAAAAGTCGTCAATAAAAACTTTCTCTGATACAGTAAATTCAACATCTTTAAGGGGATTCGAGAGAGTGTTTCTACGTCATACTGTCATCGAGTATTCACAGATGGTTTCATCTATTGAATATATGTACTTCGTCTACATATTGTTGCCTTTTAACAATTCACAATTAAATTTCAGAACGTTTGTGTTAAGTTTTCCCAAATTTCAATTTCAAACAACCATTGAATGATCTGTTCGATATCCAGTGTAATATGCATTTTCAAAATTCCAAAGTCTTCTGAGATAAGAAAGAAATCTAACCTCCCCTGCTTTAAAGGCATGATCTGTCCATGAAAAACGTTTTTTACTTGTGGATTATTAAACTCGCCAAACGTCTTTCAGAGCGAAGTCAATCATGTTTTCAACAATGTTTTTTTTTGCCCCTTTTGGGTTGTTTATATTGCTAAAATTATCATAATCTAAATAGGGATCGAGACAAGGTTCCAGTCAAACCAACTAAAACCAAGTGCATGATTTTTCATATTCCCTTATTTTGCCCTTAACTTTCGTAAAATTCAGGATTATCTTTATTAGGTCCAAAATATTTACCAGCATGTGTTGCTCATTTTTCCTGGTGACTGAAAGTATTCTGTTTTTTCGTTTATTGATTAAAAGTTATTAAAACCAAATGAAGGAGCAACCGAATTAGGAAACAGACACTACGCGTTTTCGACCTATTTCGTCTTTTTTGGGCAGGACAAAAACATTTGAAACATGGAAACAAGAACGAATGCGTTGTGTCTGTTTTGTAATTTGTTTGTTCCTTCGTTTGGCGCCTCGTTAATTCCATTTTGAAATTTAAATGTTTTTAGTTTTTTTTGGGCATAAAACAAAGACAGAAAACGCAGCGCTCAACGTTCTAGTAAAGTAAAAAGGGAAGGAGGGAGGTGGGGGGAGGGGGGGGGGGGGAAATTGCCCCCCAAACAGGCGCACCTTACACAGGCATTTGGGCAAGTTAGTCTCTGCGCGTGGCCCCCCGAAATAGAATATTTTGGGGGCCACGCTCTGCGCAGCTAGGTCAGCCGGAACCAAAGCGTGGGTTATGTTTAATTTTCTTTGGCTTTTAAATGGTACACCCCATATGGAGGCAAAATTTGACCTCATTCCCCATAATTCCCTTTTAGTAAACATCTTCCCCAATTTTTGAGGCAAAAGGGCCAACTCCCAAAAATTTTACCTCACCCCCCCCCCCCCTCCCTCCCCCCCCCCCCCCCCTCCCCGTTCTTCTCCTCCTCCCCACCCCCGCCCCTTCCCCGACTTCTGCGCCAAATCTTTTTTGCTTTCGCTTTCCAATGAACCGTCGGTCTGGCTGTCTGTTGTTCCCTCCCTTTGTATCTTTCTCCCCTGGCCCCGTTTCACGCCTTTTTTCCCATCAAGTCCCTTTCTGTTCCCCTTCGATTTTCCTTGCTTCCAAATCTTTCGTCCTTTGTTTCTGCCGTGGTGTTGTGTTTTTGGTGGTTGGGGGTGAGTGGTTTTTCTCTCCCATCCCTCCCTCTTTTTCTTCCCCTTTTCTTACGGGTTCCCAACCAGAACCTTAATTTTTGGACTATAACTTAATTATATGAAGAACATTTTTTTAAAATTTTGGGAAAAAAAAGTTTTCTCGACGGCCAAAATGGAGAAGAAAATAAAAAACCCCAAAAAAACATTCGCTCTTGTCCTTCTTCTTTGGCGGTAACCCTCGCCCAATAAAACAAAACACAACACACCCAAAAACCAAAAACACCCAAATCAACAAAATTTAAATGAAAAAGCCGCTTTTAATTTTTAAAACCTTTAAAATTTTTCCCAAAAAAAAAGAATCTTTTTAGGGAGTTTTTTTTTAAAAAAAAAATTTTAAATTTTATGCTCTTTTTTGGTAATCGTTTTGTTTTGCGTCGTTTGTTTAAAAAGTTTCCTGTTTGGATTTTCTTTCTTTCCAAACACCAGCAAAACAACAAAAACCCCCAAAGTTCATCTGTCCCCCAAAACACACACACACACACACAACACACACCACACACACCACACACACACACACACACACACCCCACACACAAACCCCGCCCCCTGCCTTTTCCCCCTTTTTCCAGGGAAAACCCTAAGTTCGTGTCTGTTAAATCCACACACCAACACCAAACACAAACACACAACACACACAACACCCCACACAGGGGACTTACTTTACTCAACACCCCAACAGAGCCTGCCCCCTCACCAAAACAAAAATTTTCCCCAACACCCCCCACCCTCCCCCCACACAGGGGGGTAAATTTATTTCCCACCCTCTTAGGGGGGAGGGGAGGGGGGGGGGGAGGGTTTTTTTTTTTTTTTAAAAAATATTTTAAAATGAAACAGTGCGAACACAGGACTCAAGGAAAACCTTAATTCCCTAAAGGGATTTTAGGCCCAAAAACCCTTTTTCCCTGTAGAAATTGACAGGGCAGAAAAGACATGAGTTAATGGGCAGCGTGGTGCGGCAAAGAAAAATAAGATACGTCCCCCTCCTCATAGCCGGGTGACAATTTTTTTTTTTTTTAACCCCAAACGGCACAACTTTTGGCTTTAGGGTTTTTCCCTAAATGGGGGGGCAACCGTACCATGGGGGGGGGGGCCGGGGTCGGGGGGGAAACGTAGCAAGGGGGGCAAGCATAAAAAACAAGAAAGCAAACCCTAAAACCCGGAACTTAAATTTATTTTTCCCCGAGATAGCGTATATAATTCCCTAATTTAAAAAGCTTCTGGTTAACGTATGAAAGGGTTTTGGAAAAAAAACGCATCATTGACAACAAATGCCAAACTAAAAATTTCGAAGGATCTGGCCGTCTTCGGAGGGGTTTATACCAATAGGAATTTTTAAAACCAATTAGGGCCCAAGTAAGCATAACCGGTAAATTAAAACATTTGGCACACCGTGAATAATGAAAAAACCCACTTTTTTCAGAAATTTCCGGGCCCAAATACCTTTTTTCTTTTTTGGATTATCCCAAAAAGAAAAAAACCTTAAAAGGCCTGTTTCAGGCGTTAGAAAGGGCCCTTTTAATGGTAAATAAAACTTCCCGGGCATAACAAACAAAATTGGAAAATTTCCAAACAAATTCTTTTAAAAAAATGGGCCCACATTTTTAATCATAGGAAACATTTTGACCACGGACGGACGGGGGGAAAGAAACACAACACCACACCAAAAAACACACACCAACAGGGGCAAATTTCGGTTCCCTTTTCTAAGTCGTACCCGTTCTCAGCCATCCTAACAGTGTAATGCAAGGGCTGATAGGCAGCAAGAGAGAGAGAGAGAGTCAAACTTTAGACTGATTTATTGACCAGTCACACACTACTTCCGGTGCATGTGGGGAAAAAAATCAAAATGGTCGGACATTGCTCGAGAGGATTTCCCTTTAAGTCTCTAGATCTTAACAAAAAATGTAGGGGGGGGGGGGGGGGGGGGGGGCCTTTACATCTTTAATCTTAACGACAATGTTTAACTTGTGTATATTTCCAAACGGAGCGGATTTTAAAACGAAAGGAGTTGAATGAGAGACTGGACGGTTTGAGAATCATCTTTGTTTTTCATCTGTCTGCTTGATTTTGATATATGAACATCTATCTGGGGCAACATGGCTGGCGAAAATGTGTCAGGTTCTTTGTGATCGGTGTGTGATACAACCGTCATTCACTTATCCTTAGGTTCCATCACAAGAAAATGGAATTTCATGTAGATACCGGCATCCAATTACGCTGCAACAGACATACTCATACACTGACGTGTACGTGTACCTGTCTGCTCTGTCTCTGGCTGTCCGTCTGTCTGTCTGTGTGTCTGTCTGTGTCTGTTTTTCTCTCTGTCTGTCTGTCTGTCTTCTGCTCATCTCTCCGTCTCATTGTCTCTGTCTGTCTCTCTCTAACTCGCTCACACGCACGCATGTGTGCACGAATGCACGCACACAGGTATACACGCACCCAAACATACCCGCGCGCGCATGCACGCACGCACACACGCACCCACATACACACGAACACACATACTTACACACAGGTGCACATCACACACAATTGCACACACAAACAGTCGCATACAAGTGCATGTACATATACAAACGCACATGTGCGTGAGCGCGCGCGCACGTACGTGCACACAACACACACACACCACACACACACACACACACACCCCACACTCACACACACACACATACACACACACGCTCACTCACACTCACTCACACAGACATACACACACACTCACTCACTCACACACACACACACACACACACACACACACACACACACCACACACACACACACACACACACACACACACACACACACCACGCGAGAAAAATGAAGGAGAGGGATCTTCCAGCTATCAGTAATATGACTGACGTATGACTGTGTTTGTTGGACAGTTATAGTCATATAATAGTACATAATATGTTGTGTCCATACATCACCTACAGTGTGTGGAAATGATTGTTTCATTCTTTTGTGTGATGTGTACAACCTGATTTCCTTATTGTATTAAGAAAGAAATGCACAACCCCACACACACACACACACCACACACACACACACACACACACACACAACACACACACGAGAGAGAGGAGAGAGAGAGAGAGAGAGGAGAGAGAGAGAGAGAGAGAGATGTTTGGATGATTCCTGGAGTCATTAAGCCAGGGTACGACAACAAACAAGCAACACACACACACACACACACACACACACACACACACACACACACACACACACACACACACACACACATATATAGATAGATAGATAGATAGATAGATAGATAGATAGATAGATAGATAGATAGATAGATGCGCATATGTATATACATACAATGGTAAAAATGCCATATCTGGTGAGAGCGATCTTGGCACTTAACTTTTTCGACCGACAAGAGCGCCGAACTCAAGATTTGAACCTTGGCATGCTCCCCCGCCCCCTCCCCCCCCACCACCACCCCCACCCCCACCCCACCTACTCCTCTCCTCCTCCACCACCCCCTAGACTTCGTGGCTGCCAAAGCTTGCGTTTTTGCTATCCAACCTGACACACAGTGGGTCTGAAGCTGTCAGGTTAGCGTCACCTCTTTCCGCTATCTCTTTCTCACGCACCTGGCCTCGGTGACACGCACTTTGGGAGCTGATAACGAAGTCGTAATCATGGGTTACGAGTTCGACTCTCGCTTGCGTCCAAAATCATACGTGCCATTTCTTCTGCCCGTGAAAGTGTTTTCGTTCTGGTGGGTCGGGGGCAGAGTGAGATGCATCTCCATCCCTCACTGGCGACGTGGTGGATCTGGACGTTAAACGTCAATGGAACTGACTGAACATTTACAAACTTTAAAAGGAAAAAAAAAAAACAACTTTTCCGACGGACAAAAGGGACGAAGAAAATACAAAACAAAACAACACGTTTCGACCCCTTTGGTTTTCCTCTGGCAAGAGAAACAACACTCAGGACAATGAAAACGAAGAACGAGCAATCACTTATCTTCTCGAATTGGACGCAAAATGGACTGACGCCAAATGGCAGACTGAAAGTGTTATAGGTGCGATGGAGTTCAGACATTCAATTTTGGGGAGGGGAACCATAAAGATTTTCACAAAACCAAGAAATCTCTCAGTAGTCTTTAAAAAAAAAAAAAAAAAAAAAAAAAAAGCATTGAATTTTTATGCTCGTTGTTGTTGTAGTAGTTGCTGTTGTTGTTGTTGTTGCTGCTGCTGCATTTGTTGTTGTTAAACAGGTGTACTGTACTTGATGATAAGTCGATATGAAAAGTTCCAAAGCAGCAAGTCAATAAATATGTCATTGTGCAGTTGGAGATTTGACCCCCCAAATGTCTGACATGTCCCAAAACGATCACACACTACACACACACACACACACACACACACCACCACACACACAAAACACACACCACACACACCACACACACACACACACACACACACACACACAACACACACACACACACACACACACACACACACACCACACACACACACACACACAGGCGCGCGCGCGCACACACACACACACACACACACATAGGGTGTGTGATAGATATACGCGTGTATGTGTGTGTGTGCGTGTGTGTGTGTGTGTGTGTGTGTGTGTGTGTGTGTGTGTGTGTGTGTGTGTGTACACAAAGATAGGTAGACAGACAGATAGACAGAACTCAGAACTCAGAAAACCTTTATTCGATAAGGATGGAGATTTTAGGCAGAGCCTATTCTTCCAATCTGTCAGAAATGTAGACAGACAGAACAGATAGATAGATAGATAGAGAGACAAACAGACAGACAGACAGATAGATAGATAGATGATAGATCGATCGATCGATCGATCAATCGATAGCCGATGACAATGATTCTTTATTTTACAACGGCAAAATTATTGGCTTAAGCGATTTTTCATACTTGCCGTTACTACCGTTACAAGCCAGCACGAAACGATGCAACGTATGCATAAAAAACAAGATGCAAAGCATATAAACATACTCCCAGTTTATCCTGAATACGCATGAGATATTCCATAAACAGGAAAAACCGTCTTGGGCTGGTGTAACCGTTAGTAATGGCTATTGTGGTAAACATCGGCCATCACCTGTGACCTATAATGAACATACAAACTTTCAGAAAGATCGGCCGAGTACTTTCTGAGATTTTCCACAGAGAAGAAAACCATTATGGGCCATTAGTAACGGCTATAACGGTAAACTTAAACATCGGGCATCATCCGTGACCCATAATGAACAAACCTACAATTTTTCAGAAATATCGGCCACGTACTTTCTGAGATATTCCATGAAGAAGAAAAACCGTTAACGGCTATATAACGGTCAACTAAAACGTCGGGCATCATCCGTGACCCATAATGAACATACCCACAAATGTTCAGAAAGACCGGCCGAATACTTTCTGAGACATTCCATGAAAAAGAAAAACCGTTATGGGCCGTTATAGCCGTTAGTAACGGTTATAACGGTAAACTAAAACGTCAGGCATCGTCTGTCGCCCATAATGAACATACCTGCTAATTTTCACAAAGATCGGCCTAGTACTTTCCATCTCTCTCTCTCTCTCTTCTCTCTCTCTCTCTCTCTCCTCTCTCTTTCTCTCTCTACCTGTCTGTCTGTCTGTCTGTGTACAGAATGCCACAGGACTGTAGAGTGTGGTATATCTCAATTTGATGCCCAGGGAGCACAGACATAAATAGTCGTGCCGCCCTGACGAGTCTGATTCAGCGGATGAAAGGCCTCGGAGCAAGCGATCTAGATGTTTCCTGTCTTCAAGATGGGTGATAGTGGTCGTCGTATGCCGGCAGTGAAGGCTTTAACATTCGTCACATGTGTTGTCCTGATTTGTATTCTCTTTTCCTTCTTCCCCTTCCCCAGCCACTCTTTTGTTTTTTTCTTTGAATCTTTGCCAAGTCAGCAATATAATGACGGAGGAATTGTTAGCCTGAACTTGTTCCCTCCTCCTCCCTCCCCCCACCAACTTAATTGTTCAATATACTTATCTATCTATCATCCATCCATCCATCATCCATCTAGCTATCTATCTATCTATCTATCTATCTATCTATCATCTATCTATTCTATCATTATTCTATCTATCTATTATGTACGTATGTATGTATGCATGTATGTATGTATATTGTATGTATTATCTATCTATCTATCTATCCATAAAAAGGCCCCTGAGGAAGACCAAGAGGTCGAAATATTGGGAAAACTTCAACGTGGTTGTTGTTTGGTTTTTTGTTTGTATGTTCACACACACACACACACAACACACACACACACAACACACACACACACACACACACACACACACACACACACCACACACCACAACACACACACACATTCGTCTAATATCACACAATTTTGTGAAAAGACGTAAAAATGAAAGTACTACTACTACTACTGCATGTGGCTACTAAGTACAAAAGGAAAAGATGCTTCCAGGATTCACCGAAAGGGGAGAGAATGATGAATCAATCGGTGTCAACCAATCACGACCGCAAATCCCAAACGGACTATGAACATGGACCAAATGGAATATCCATGTGTCTGTGGAAAGCGTTTCGCTACCACCCGTGGCATGAAGATCCACAGAACAAAGATGGGATGTGTGAAGACTCATCTGAATGAGCAGCAGCGCACTGCATCAGCAGATAAGACGTCGGAAGACCAAGGCCAGGATTCAAACCACAGTGCCAAGGACATCCATGCTGTTGGTTCGGATGAGGAATTTGCACAGGCCCTCGATGCCAGGCGCCTGAAACTCAACCTGCCACGAGCAAACGAAACTGAAGTTTGGGAGAAACTGGATGCAAAAATCTTCCTAAGACTTGATGCACTAATAGGGAAAAGCACCCTGGAACACAAACTAGCCACATATGGGGACATTGTGTATGCCACATGTAGAGACGCCTATGGAGCAAAACTACCCAAAGAGAAAACACCTCCAAAGAAATCCAGACGCCAAGAAGAGATGGACAAGATCAGGGTCCAAAAGAAAAACCTCAAGAAGCAAATGAAGACCGCACTGCCAGCTGAAAAACAAGGCTTGGAAAAACTCTGGAAAGACCTGTAAGCAAAACACAGCGCCCTCAGCAAAGCGGAATCTGCGAGGAAGAGGAAGAGCAAAAAGAAGAAGACACAAGAGCGCTTCTTCAGAGACCCCTTCCAGTTTGCCAGAACACTGTTTGAGCAGCCAAAATCTGGGACCCTAAGTGTGGACAAAGGAGTTCTTGAGCAGCATCTGAGGAAAAACATACTCTGACTCACAGAGCAAAGCACAACTCGACATTCAAGGTCTGGTGTGGCCAACCAACCCTGATGAATAGTTCAACGACAAGCCTCCAACGTTGGCGGAAATCAAGAAGGTGGTCGACAAAGCCAGAGCCAAATCATCACCAGGGCCAAACGGAATACCTTACCAGCTGTACAAGAAATGTCCCAAGGTGCTGGAGTGGCTCCACAGGCTGCTGCGATCAGCTTGGAGAAACCAGAAGATCAGCAGCCAGTGGATGACGGCAGATGGTGTGTACATCCCCAAAGAGCAAAACTCAAGTGACATCAGCCAGTTCAGGCCAATATCACTACTGAACGTCGAAGGGAAAATCTTCTTCTCTGTCATGGCAGCAAGGCTGACCAAGTACCTCATGGAAAACAAGTACTTGGATGAGTCAGTCCAGAAAGGTGGCATCCCAGGCGTGGCTGGCTGTGTAGAACACGCCACAATGATCTGGGACGCAATCCAAAGAGCAAAAACAGAAAAGAGAGACCTGGACGTAGTGTGGCTTGATCTGGCAAACGCATATGGATCTGTACCCCATGAGATAATACAGTTGGTTCTTGAGATTACCATGTGCCAAAGAACATCCGCGACATGCTCAAGAAGTACTTCAATGGCTTCTCAATGCGGTTCTCTACCAAGGAGTACACAACAGATTGGATCAACTTGGAAGTGGGCATTGCAATGGGCTGTGCAATTTCCCCAATACTGTTCGTGTTGGCAATGGAAATCATCTTGAAAGCAGCAACAAGCAACGCAAGACAAACAGACCTTGACGATGGATATAAGATGCCCCCTCTCAAGGCCTTCATGGATGACACTACAGTGATTTCATCCAGTGAAGACGAGACACGTCATGTGCTGGAGAGGCTGGACGACATAGTTGCCTCATCCAGAATGAAGTTCAAGCCAAAGAAATCACGGAGTCTCTCATGAGGAAAGGAAAAGTGGCCGAGTCTGTGGTCTTCAGTGTTGCCAACCAGGCCATTCCAACAGTCACAAAAGAGCCAGTCAAGAGCCTTGGAAGATGGTATGATGAACGCTGAAAGACAACAAAGAGCAAAAGAAACCAAACAGATGTCGGAAGAAGGCTTGGAAACCATTGACCAGTGTGGGCTCCCTGGCTAATACAAGGTCTGGTGTCTGCAGTTCATGCTGATACCAAAGCTCCTATGGCTCTGATGGTATACGACATCTGCACCAGCATAGTGGAGGCAATGGAAGCCAAAATCAACAAGTTCACAAGGAAATTGCTCGGTGTCCCACCCTGTCTCACTGACATAGCGCTGTACTGTCGCCAAGCAAAGCTGACACTACCACTGAAATCCATCCTGGAGGAATACAAAGCAGGGAAGATCAGACGTCAAAGCATGCTGAAGGACTCAGGAGACAAGGTGGTAGAAGCAATCAAGCCCCAGCTGAAGACAGGCAGAAAATGGAAAGTTCAAGAGGCGATGGATTCTGCAAAAGCAAGTCTCAAGATCAGAGAAATAACAGGACACACACAGACCAACATACAAGGACTGGGGGTGACCAAAACTGAATGGTGGTCAAAGGCCAAAGGAAAAGCCAAAAGAGACATGATGATTCAGGAGATGAGAAAAGAAGAAGACCAAAAAAGACTCCAAAAAGCAGTCCAGCAGAGTCAGCAAGGGCAATGGACAACGTGGGAGAATGCACTCCAAAGAAGTCTCACTTGGAATGACATTTGGCACATGGCCCCTCTCAGGATCAGCTTCATTCTCAGATCTGTATATGACCTTCTGCCCTCAAATGCAAACCTGGTGAAGTGGGGAAAAACAGACGATCCTGCATGCCCCCTCTGCCATGGAAAACAAACAGTGGAGTATGTCCTAAGTTCATGTAAAGCAGCCCTGGCTCAAGGAAGGTACACATGGAGGCACAACCAAGTGCTCAAAGAGATTGTACAAGTAGTCTGGGCTAGTACCAACACCACAAAAGGGAAAATCAGGACTCCAAAAGCACCCGCAACATTCTTCACGGCAGGAGGCAGCAAATCATGGCCAAGAACAGCAGTGCCACTCGGAACATGCAGGGCAAGAGTCTGCTGGACGGGGAAGATGACTGGGAGTGCACTGCAGACCTCCCAGAATTGAAGAGTCACCCAGAGATCATCAGCAAGAGTGGCATGAGACCAGACATAGTAGTCCACTCTCAGTCAACCAAGCAGCTGATCATGATCGAGCTCACGGCGCCATATGAGAACAGAATGGAGGCAGCTCAACTCTACAAGACTGAAAAGT
>CM065740.1:15471102-15486102 GCA_033310375.1 Conus canariensis | reverse complement strand
GTGTCTCATTTCCGTGTCATCCATCTTATAATAATTCTTCTGACGATCTAGTCTTCTCCGAAAGGAAGCGTGGGATTTAACGAGCGTGCAATACTGTTTTTTTTGTTTTGTTTGTTTGTTTTTTTAACGTAGGTGTTCATGCAGGGGATCTCCATTTAAAAGGCTCTGGTCCCAAGAGCGAGGATCGGACAGGAATGTTCACGGATGCTCACTCCGGAGAGAGAAACTCCTCCGATCTGGCTCTTTCGGGTGGGAATCGAACCTTGGACCCCGACATCAGGGTCAGACGTGTCTCCTCCAGGTCCACCAGGCCCCGGGGGGAGGGGGGGGGGGGGGGGGGGGGGCCCGGGGGGGGGGGGGGTCAGAGAAAGAAGGTCACGCGCCGTATGGATCATGTCTATTCCAGTCGAGTGCTAACCATTCGCTGGGTTCGGGTCCAGAAGAGAGACTTCATTGTATACACGCTGATCACACGTACGCCTCGGGTTTTCATGTGTTGAAGAACACTGTCTCGATGATCCTTCTCTAACAGAAACAATCCTTTATCAATGTGGCTGTTTAACAGAGAAACATTTCAGCTTTGAACTCTAGGAGAAAAAGACTGTGTTTATGTATTTATGTCATGAATCAGATATGAATTACACCTGAAGTAGCAAGCTAAGGAAAAATAAACAACAACATCAAAACCCTGTCGAAGTCTTCACGGGCGTGCTCTGAAAGTGATCCTTAACAAATCCTATTTACATGGATTTTAGGCTGTTCCGTGTGGGATAGTCTGCAAAGTGAAACTGGTATATAATACAGGCTTTTTATATTCAACATTCGGACAAGCGGCCGCTCCGTCTTTAACCAGTATTCTTTTCTAAATCACCTAAAGGTATACATAGCCATAGCATAGTAGGTTCATGCAGCCTTTTCCTAGAATTAATCTCTCTTCGTCGAACGCTGTTTTCTTTCCGATAGATTTTTGTTTGGGACAGAATTCTGTTTGTTTAAATTTTGTATTTAAAGGGAAATTTTCGTAGTGAACGACCGGTGACAGAATTCGCCGTCTCAATATTACAAATCTACATAATATTTTCTGTTTCTTGTTGAATTCTCTCTCTCTCTCTCTCTCTCTCTCTCTCTCTCTCTCTCTCTCTCCTCTCTCTCTCTCTCTCTCTCTCTCTGTGTGCTGTGTGTGTGTGTGTGGGTGTGTTCCTTACATCTTTTCTCAACCGTTTATTCCCATCAACGTTTTTCTAATCGCTTTTTTCACCGATTATATGCATACATTTGAACGCATATTTTTTCTTACTTCTTTTTAATTTTTTTTTTAACACATCTTAATCCTCTCCCATCAAATAGCAGAATTTTGTTATTGAGCATTATTGTCCTCCGCTACCTCCCTCTTTTTAATGACCCCCCCCCCCCCCCTCCTCCATATTCTTTGCCCCTCCTCGTCGCGACCACATTCTCATCTCAGGTCATACACTCACTGTATCGGCAACATTTTTGTGAACATTGAATTGATTTTGGCAAATGATGTCGCTTACATATTGGATTCATATTTGTGATTTTAACCATCATTAACAGTCTTTTAAGTCATATGCTTAATTCACATTGTATTGTTATTTATTTCATGCTTTTCTCTGTGGGTCTTTACTGAAGCAATTGGAACTTATTGTTCTCCCTAATTGAAAAATAAATCGTTTGTTAAGTCATTCTCTTCTTGGCGTTTGATTGGCTTATTGGTAGCGCATCGAGTTCGTAACCAGGCGTTTCGCTTTCGAATTGCGCTTACACAGCCTAATTTTAAAACTGTTTGTTGTCCATCTTGACGTGTTGTCTTTCAATTACCACCACCCCCTCCCTTCAGCAACTTTCCTTGGGACGGCTAATTTTCTCGTCTCCTTCACATCTTTGATGGGTTATACTTGAATGCAAGTAACGAAAGGTGTGTGTGTGTGTGTGTGTGTGTGTGTGTGTGTGTGTGTGTGTGTGTGTGTGTGTGTGGTGAGAGAGAGAGAGAGAGAGAGAGAGAGAGAGAGAGAGAGAGAGAGAGTGAGGTTGAAAGCCAAGGAAGAGAGACATTTGAACACAGACACAGACACACACACACACACACACACACACACACACACACACACACACACACACACACACACCAATCCATAAAAGTGTCTAAAACCGACAGACAAACAAACAACCTCAGCCACTAGTAAGTAATGCAGACTTTAGGGCGCCAAGATGTCGCGAGTCTCTGTCCCCTGTCCCCCTGAAGGCGTGGGAACCCTCAATCAAAGATAGTACAAACCGTGCTGTCTTTGCTTCATCAACACGACAGACAGATGATGTCAGACAGCAGGTGGGTCCCTTCTGTGCAGCTGGCCACGGACTTCGGCTCCGGGGTTTTCTCGGATCAAAGGGGAACTTAACAGCCCGTTTCGGCGTGTCAAGTACCCTGAGAGTTAGCGCATCCCTGCCTGCCACCCACCCCCAACCCCCGTCATTCCTACTCTCTCCACCCTGCCGTTTCTGCCCGTTCTCCTTCCCTCCCCATCCCACCATCTTCCTGCCACCCCATCCACCGGGTACATCTAAAATCACCTTCCTTACCCACCCCCCACCACTCTCCCCTCCCTCTTTCACCCCCCCCCCCCCCTTTCTCCTTTCCCGTTCACCCTCTCCCTATGCCTTCTTGTCCGCCATTTAATGTCAGGATCATTTCACCCTGAATAGGAATTTCCCAATGATAAACAATCAAAAATTCTTTGTTTTGGATTGGTTAATGTGCGCATTGCTCGTAGTGAAATGGAGTATGTCAGCTGGATATGCTGAATTGATGACACAGAATGTAACAACAAAATCATAATCTTGTCACGAGAGCCTCGGTGGCCAAGTGGGTAACACTTCGGACTCCTGGGTCCAAAAGTCCGTGGCTCCATTCCCGCTCAAGACAACGTAAGCTGGAGAGGTTCTCTCCGGACTTTAATAAACTGAGATCCAGTGCACGAACGCACATTAAAACACAAACAAACTTAAAAACAAGATGCAAAGAATATAACCGTACTCCCAATTTATCCTGAATACGCGTGAGATATTCCATAAAGAGGAAAACCCGTCCTGGGCTGGTGTAACCGTTAGTAACGGCTATTCTGGTAAACATCGGCCATCGCCTGTGACCTATAATGAACATACTTACAAATTTTCAGAAAGGTCGGCCAAGAACTTTATGGAACTTTCCATAAAGAAGAAAATCATTATGGGCCGTTAGTAACAGCTATAACATTAAACTTAAACATCGGGCATCATCCGTGACCCATAATGAACATACCTGCTAATTTTTACAAAGATCAGCCAAGTACTTTCTGAGGTATTCCATGAAGAAGAAAATGCTTACAGGCCATTACAGCCGTTAGTAACGGCTATAACGGTAAACTAAAACATCGGGCATCATCCGTGACCCATAATGAACATACCTACAAATTTTCAAAAAGATCGGCCAAGTACTTTCTGAGACATTCCATAAAAAAGAAAAAACTGTTATGGGTCGTTATAGCCGACAGTAACGGCTATAACGGTAAAATAAAACATCGGGTATCATCCGTGAACCATAATGAACATACCTACAAATTTTCAGAAAGATCGGCCAAGTACTTTCTGAGACATTGCATAAAAAAGAAAAACCATTATGGGCCGTTATAGCCGTTAGTAACGGCTATAACGGTAAACTAAAACATCGGGCATCATCCGTAACCCATAGTTAACATACCTGCTTATTTTCACAAATATCAGCCAAGTACTTTCTGA
Source organism: Conus canariensis (assembly GCA_033310375.1). Classification (NCBI taxonomy): domain Eukaryota; kingdom Metazoa; phylum Mollusca; class Gastropoda; order Neogastropoda; family Conidae; genus Conus; species Conus canariensis. Next base: position 15,482,310 of record CM065740.1, on the reverse strand, counting down.
GATATTCCATAAAGAAGAAAAACCGTTACAGGCCGTTACAGCCGTTAGTAACGGCTACAACGGTAAACTAAAACATCGAGCATCGTTCGTAACCCATAGTGAGCACACCTAATTTTCAGAAAGATCGGCCAAGTACTTTCTGAGATATTCCATAAAGAAAATTACAGGCCGTTACAGCCGTTAGTAACGGCTATAAGGTAAACTAAAACATCGGGCATCATCCGTGACCCATAATGAACATGCCTGCTAATTTTTACAAAGATCAGTTAAGTACTTTCTGAGATATTCCATAAAGAAGAAAAACCGTTACGGGCCGTTACAGCCGTTAGTAACGGCTATAACGGTAAACTAAAACATCGGACATTATTCGAACATACCTACAAATGTTCAGAAAGAGTGGCCACGTACTTTCTGAGATATTCCATAAAGAAGAAAAACCGTTACAGGCCGTTACAGCCGTTAGTAACGGCTATAACGGGGTAAACTAAAACATCGGACATCATCCGTGACCCATAATGAACATACCTGCTAATTTTCACAAAGATCGGCCAAGTACTTTCTGAGATATTCCATGAAGAAGAAAAACCGGTACAGGCCAAGTACTTTCTGAGATATTCCATAAAGAAGAAAAACCGTTACAGGCCGTTACAGCCGTTAGTAACGGCTATAACGGTCAACTAAAACATCAGGCATCATCCGTGACCCATAATGAACATACCTGCTAATTTTTACAAAGATCGGCCAAGTACATTCTGAGATATTCCTTGAAGAAGGAAAACTGTTACAGGCCGTTACAGCCGTTAGTAACGGTATAACGGTAAACTAAGATATCGGGTGTTATTCATGACCCGTAATGAACATACCTACAAATTTTCAGAAAGATCGGCCGAGTACTTTCTGAGACATTCCATGAAGAAGAAAAACCGTTACAGGCCGTTACAGCCGTTAGTAACGGCTATAACGGGGTAAACTAAAACATCGCATATCATCCGTGACCCATAATGAACGCGCCTGCTAATTTTCACAAAGATCGGCCAAGTACTTTCTGAGATATTCCATGAAGAAGAAAAACCGTTACATGCCGTTACAGCCGTTAGTAACAGCTATGACGGTCAACTAAAATATCGGGCATCATCCGTGACCCATAATGAACGTACCTACAAATTTTCACAAAGATCGGCAGAGTAGTTTTGTCTGGAGCGAGTGGAACACATTTTGACCACGGACGGACGGACGGACACACACACACACACACACACACACACACACACACACACACACACACACACACACACATATACACACAGACAGCATTTCTTCGTTCCCATTCTAAAGTACTCCCTGTTCTATAAGAACTGGCAGTACACAAAAAAAGGGGAGGGGGGGGGGGGGGAGCGAAAACAAAACAAATACACAATTAAACAACATACTCGCACGTGTGTTTATTCCCATTCCGTCTTTTGGAGAAGAATAGGTCATAGTGAGATGGTGGGATGGAAGACACGGAAATAAAGCACACGCACACTGGTGACGTGTTGGACGTCATCCCAGAAGAGGGAACGTGGCTGCGAAAATGGTGGGATTACACCAAGCCAGGGTTTACGTAAGCGACATTCAGTTGACAGACTTCAAGTCGAGCGATATTCACCCGGCATTCCACAACAGCCACATTCCGCTGCATCGACATGCTATACAGGAACATGCACAGCAGGGACATACGCAACAGGGACATAATAGTAAACAGTCAGAGCTCAGCATAGTTTGAAATACCAAGAGGTTGTCGACAAGGTGACCCCATATTTCCCTATTTATTTATATTGTCCGCAGAAGTATTAGCTATTATGCTCAGGGAAAATAAAAGCATTAAGGGAATACACATTAACCAAACTGAACACAAGCTGTCTCAGTTTGCAGACGATACACAGTTGACAAACGAAGGGGACAGAATATCATTTGAACATCCAATTGGGACCTTAAACAAATTTGCAAAAGTATCTGGGTTGTATATAAACATTGAAAAATAAAGGCAGTTTGGCTGGGAAGCAAAGTGTTTTCAAAGACAAGATATCTGCCCCACCTAAAAATAGACTGGAATCCGAAACAGTTTCAGATCCTCGGAATATGGTTCACCGCAGAACTACCACACTGCATAGAACTGAATTACAAAGACAGATTTCTTGAAATGAAATCGTTATTCAACGCCTGGAGTAAGAGAGTTATTACGCCTCTTGACAGAGTGCCGTTTTGAAATCACTGATTATCTCAAAATTGATATACCTTTCGATCTGGCTACCTAACCCACCGAACAGCTTTATGGATAAGCTTCAAAAGCAATGCTTTCAATTCGTATGGAATAACAAACAAGACAGGATAGCCCGAAAAACAACAGTTAAAAACGGAAGAAACCGAGGATTAGGAATACCTTCACTTAAACACATGACAATGGCACTGAAACTTACATGGACCAGAACACTTAAATTTAGTAATCATAAATGAAAGTCTGTGATAGATAAAAAACGTATCCTTTGGTAAAAGATCTTGAGAAATATGGCTATGCTTTACCAGTTAACCAAAAGGAGACTAATGCCTTTTGAAATGACACTTTCGAAGCATATGACAATCTTGGTAATAAAGTACCTATTGAAGATCATAGCGAATTCCTGGCTGAAAACATTTTTAACATTAAAAACATTAAACTAGACGGGAAGACTATATATTTTAATGAATGGGTAGTCAAAGGTGTATATCGTATTGCGGATTTGATAAACCAAGCAGGGTCATTCATCAGGCGTGAAGAATTCAAGCACAAACATGCTGTTCAAACAAACTTTATGCTATATCTATGTTGTGTACAATCTGTCAGACATTATATTCGAACGAGGAATATCAGATTCACTAGCAATATACCTAAGAACACTGAAAAGGCTCTCAGTATCATTTTGAGAGCAAAGAAAGGAGCTCGACTTCATTATAATATCTTAAATGAAGATAACTCACAACCAAAGTGCTGTGAGAAATGGGACAATGAAACAGGTAAAGAATTGAACTGGAAAAACATATTTCTTCGCACACACAAAATAAAGAAATCAAACTGAAATGAAACAATAGTCCTCCTTTGGGAGGAAAATAGTATAGAAAATCACAATGCCACTCTTCTAATTTTCGGCCACGTGGCCTTTTTCAAGAGAAAAAAAACAAAAACAATGCAACTGCGTGATGTCCATCTTTGGCAACTGGTCAGAGCAAAGAATTGACGTCATAAATATATTACGCAAGTTCTGACATCATAATATGTGATGTCATCAACAAGGGGGGGAAAAAAAAAGGGGGGGGGGGGAGGTGGGGAGGGGGTGCAAGTTGTGTGTGTTGTGTGTGTGTGTGTGTGTGTGTGTGTGTGTGTGTGTGTCGCGCGCGTGTGTGCGTGCGTGCGCGCGCGCGCGTGTTGTGTGTGTGTGTGTGTGTATGTGTGTGTGTAGTTATACTGTAACCCATGTACTTCAAAGACATCACAATACGCTCCATAAATCACAATGAAAATGAAACCATAGAATAATGTGACCATAGTCCTGTCTGTGACTGTGCATGGCATACAAGAACTGTTATCTGAAAGAAAAACAAAAAATTTTCTGCAAATCATCAATGTTGTTCATAGGTAAATCTGGATAGGGTTGTTACAAATTTGTCTTAACATTATATCCATTTGGCATCCTAGTATCTAATGTCCTTATCCATTTTTCTTCAGTAATAAATCTGAAGCTTTTGCTTTCACCGTAAGCTTTTGCCAACACTGCAACAGCAAGGTCTTCGACTGAATGCTAAAGGAAATGTCGCATTATTGGCTTTTCTCTTTGGAACTTGATGTCACGTCTGTGTTCCGGTAGTCTTTCTTTCAATGAACGTCCGGTTTCACCAACATAAACTGTCTTATTACACCGTTTACACAACAGAGCATACATCAAATTTCTATCTGCACATGTCACATTATCATAACATTGTGTGAAGATTCCTGCTTTGTGTTGTTACTAGTGAAGAACAGGTGTCACAATCACTAGTTTCTGCTTTTCCCTTCACTGCTCTTTCAGTTTTCTGGTGAACCAGCGTATCACATAAATTTTTATCCCGCTGTATGCAGGCATCGGTAGTTTATGGAATACTTTGCGCATGTATTCTGACTTATAGAGCGTATCACTATGTCTCTTTAGTACAGCTTGTACATCTGGCAATAATCTTGAAAATGTCAACACTAGTGGTACTCTTTCAGTGTTTTCTTTCTTTTTTTCTGAAGAAGTTCGTTCTATCCATGTTATCAACTGTTTTCAACTGACCTTCTATGAGTCTGCTACTATAGCCACGTTTGCGCAACTGATTCTTAAGTTCAGATCTGTGTTTTAGATAGTCCTCATCTTTTTCACAGATTCCTCTCAACCTAACACCCAAACCATATGCTAGAGATTTTTTTGTATGTGGGGGATGACAAGAATCCTGCCTGAGGTATAACTGTTTATCAGTATCTTTCTTGAATAGATCCGTGTAGACATGGCCATTCGCTAACTTAAACCAGAGTGTCAAGGAATTCAATTTGTTCTCTACTCCATCGTAGAGTGATTTTTATGTTGGTATGTATGGTGTTGGCATAATCTGTGAAACGTAAAAGGGAGTCAAGGTCACCATTCCAAATGCCAAACCCATCATCAATGTAACGTTTGTAGAAATAAGATTTCTGTTCAAATCCAAAAGCTTCTTATCCCACTTCCGCATGTATGTACAAGCAAAGTTTCTCCCTAGTCTGGACCCTATGGCTATTCCATCTGTCTGTCTGTAGTGTGAATCCCCTAAACTGAATCCATTATAATCTAAAACAGTTTCAATCATTTCAATGCACAGTCGGTTGGTACGATGGGTCTAGGTCTGCTTTGTAAAGCTTCTATACATGCTTCTATTCCCTCTTTCCGAGGCACAGAGGGGTAAGTTTCTCTACATCAAAGCAAAACAGAATCGCATCGTCTGGGACAGGACAAGCACATTCTTTTAATTTACTTATGAAGTCTGTTGTATCTCTTATGTACGGTGGGAGAGTTAATGACGTAATCATTCAATTCATGCTCTGTGATTTCTGCAAGTTTTTCTGTGGGAGTGTCTATACCACTGACAATGTTCGCAATGGTGCACCTTGCTTATGTAGTTTTGGGTTCCCTTTCAGTTTACCACCTTTTGGGTAGCGTGGGAGGAGGTACTGTTGTAGGTCTTTGGATATAACCCCTTCTCTATACATTCTATTCACTATCTTTTTCACCTTTTTTTGTTATCTCAGTGAGGTCTTTCTCTATCATAGTGTAGGATTCACTTTTGGTCAATTTCATTGTGCAGCCCAGAAATATAATCATCTTTGTTCATAACAACAACACCAGATCCTTTGTCTGCTGGTCGGATGATGATGTTTTCATTATTTAGAAGTGCATAAAATGCATCTTTTTCATTACGACTGAGGTTCAGTTTACCATTTTTCTTCAGTTGTTCATAATATCATTCTTTACAAGTTCAATGTACATATCTAACCAATGATCCCTACCTTCTTTTGGTGTGAAAGTGCTCTTAGTTTTTACTTTAAACTTTTCCTCATGAGACTCCTCTTCTTGTTCTACTTCATCATTGCTATCTTTGTCAAAAAAGTATTCTCTGAGGCGCATCCTACCACGCACGCCACACCACCACACACACCACGCACACGCGCGCGCGCCGCACACACACACACACACACACACACACACACACACACACACACACTTGCACCCCCTCCCCCCCCCCCCTTTCCCCCCCCCTTGTTGATGACTCACATATTATGACGTCAGAACTTGCGTAATATATTTATGACGCCAATTCTTTGCTCTGACCAGTTGCCAAAGATGGCCATCACGTAGTTGCTTTGTTTTTGTTTTTTTTTTCTCTTGAAAAAGGCCACGTGGCCGAAAATTAGAAGAGTGGCATTGTGATTTTTTCCAAACTGAAATGGTTTCAAATGAGATGTTTCACAGGATCCTGGCTACAAATACTGTTCTTGAAAAAAATCAATGTCATTGAAAATAACAAATTCTTTTTGTAGGTCCGAAAAGGAAACTGTAGATCATTTATTTTTCACATGCGACGTGATAACACGTTTTTGGAGTGATCTCCATAATTTCTTAATAGACAATTGCTCTTGTTTACATGAAATTATATCATCAAAGGAACTTGTTTTGTTTAGCACTGACTCTCGGTTAAAAACTGACATCATATTCGATTACATTATTATCTCTGCAAAGTTCTTTGTATACAAATCCAGAGCTGAAAAGGTGCTTCCTCTGTTTCCTGTCTTCAGGAATATTTAAAAACCAAATATCAAGTTGAAAAATGCATTGCGAAAATGAATATGAACTATGTTGATTTTGCAAACAAATGGCACAATCTTATGCTTTTGATCGAGAACTAAGATTTGTGTGCGCGTGTTTGCGTGCTCCCGTTTATGCATGGTGTAGTGTTGAACAAAGCCGATGGTTCTCTCTTGTTGGGTAGACTTCAACAGGAGCGATCATTGTACATAATTTCGAGCAGAGCATGGCAGCTAAAATTCAACGGTCGTTTTGGGGGTTGTTTGTTTTTTTTGGGTGTTACTTTTTTTTTTTGTCATAAGTAATTTATTTGTGCTGTTGATGTTGATGCCTATGCTTCTGTACTGAAAATCTTTGGAATATTGGGTTGTTCTCTCTCTCTCTCTCTCTCTCTCTCTCTCTCTCTCTCTCTCTCTCTCTCTCTCTCTCTCTGATTACTGATTTTAAAAAAAAAAAGGACAACTATCCAAAACAGTACGGAGGTGAATGTGTGACACTGACAACCTAGACACAATGTTGTGCTTGTTTTGTACCATGTATATGTTAGATAGGATTTACTGTTCATTTTGTAAAATCATTGCTGCTTTGTAATTTGTTTATGTAAGATAAGTTCCACTGTCCATTTTGTTATTTTTAGTACAGTTCTCTGTTACGTTTTCCATTTGTAGATTGCTTCACAAGTGAATAAAAATGTTTGCCCTTTAAAAAAAAAAAAATTAAAAAAAAAAAATTGACCACGATGGTGAAAGCATAATAGAAACTGAAAGAGAGAGAGAGGAGAGAGAGAGAGAGAGAGAGTGAGAGAGAGAGAAGAAGATGTGTCACAGGCAGGCAAAAATGAATTGTTCGGTATGTCTTGTAATACGGACTGCTCTGCTTTTTTCTATGTTGGAACAGAAGAGTTTCCTATCGTGTTCGAGTAGATTCTTTGATTCATAGAGATTTTCTGCCAATGAAACATTTGCTCATTTCCACCAGTCTTTAGTAGTTCCCAACGGTCTTTCTTTTGTTCTTTCTTTGTGTCTTTCTGTCGTTCTTTCTTTCATTTCTTTTCTTTCTTTTGAGTCTTTTTTTCCCTCTTCATTTGTATGTATAATGTGGGGGGGGAAAAAAACCTATTTACTTTCAGCATGACTCGCTCCTCCAGTCCAGTAGTTTTACTTCCACTGAGGAGGTGAGGTTTTCACCTACGTCTGCTGGTTTGTTTGTCTGTCCGTCAGCATGATGACGCAGAAACTGCTGAATCTATTTTAACGGAACTTAGTGGAAATATGAAATGTTTTCTGAACACGCATGCATTTAGATTTTGTGCTGATCTCCGGAGCAGATCTGGATGAAATAGAAGGGCGAATGGAGGATTTGTTGGACTTCGATGGAGGTCTTCATGTTTTTTTGTGTGCCATGCTAGGATTTCCCCTCCCGAAAGACATCAACGTTTAAAAATTCGACTTTCTTTGTCATAGCGCGCGCGCGCGTGCGTGCGTGCGTGCGTGCGTGCGTGCGTGGTGTGTGTGTGTGTGTGTGTGTGTGTGTGTGTGTGTGTGTGTGTGTGTGTGTGTGTGTGTGTTTAACAGGAAACATATCCGTTGAGACAATATCTGTCGTGGTGGTCATCCGTTTAAGAACTGGCCATTGAAGTGATGTCCGTTGAGGCGATATATTCCTCTCCTCTCTCCCTTTCCCCATTCTCTCTCTCCCTCTCCCTCCCTCCCTCCCTCCCTCCCCCCCCCTCTCTCTCTCTCTCTCTCTCTCTCTCTCTCTCTCTCTCTGGAGCATAGCATGTTCTTGATTACAAGCTGTTTTTTTTTAATCGTCTTTATACGCACATACACACGCGCGCACGCACGCGCGCGCGCGGCACACACACACACACACACACACACACACACACACACACACACACACACACACACACACATTATGTATATATATGTGTGTATATTATATATATATATATATATATATATATATATATATATACTTTCTGTGTACATGTTTAATCCACCCACTTCATACAGGGGCATGGCCTATGATGAATAAATCATCTGTATCCGTATCCGTATCTCTCTCTCTCTCTCTCTCTCTCTCTCTCTACACACACACACACACACACACACACAACACACACACACACACACACACACACACACACACGCACACGCACATACACACACACACACACACACACACACACACACACACACACACACACACACACTGTTAATACGACTTTGTCATCTAAATCTCTTTAATTGAATTTGTTTATTTTTGTTTCAACAAGATATAACCATTTCTCTTTTCTAAGATTCCATTACATCGCTGACTTCTGAGAAAATGAGTATATGCATTTCTCGCTGCCAAAAAGATGGTGTGAATATAAAGTATGCGTTTCGATAAGACATTCAACGCAATATTGATATCATCTATTGCATCTTCATGAACTGTATGGCGTACTGGAAACGAAGTGACAGGTATCGATAATCATAGAGAATAGCAGAAATTCAGTTTGTTGTATAAAAGAAACCCACAGTACTATAATACACTGTCTTTCATTTGGGGACAGACACTCAGACTGGACACAAATAGTAACAAGAATACCTTTGTCTTTGTGGTTAGAATACTGTCAACTTCTCGGCATTTTTTTGTAATGCTTAGACACGGATATATTGTATAAACTGACTCACTGACAATGGCATTTGCCCTGTGACGTGCAGATCAGTTCTGATGTTTTACAAGCAGTTGTTTTACAAACGCGATTTCTCCCTGTTGGATGTATTTCAAGTTAAGAAATTAGTGGCAGACGAAGCACATTTTCTTTATATTCATGTGTGCTTACTGTATTCCAAATCTCTTTGTCGTTTCATTCTACCTTAACTAACAATAACTTCAGTATGGTAAAGTTTAACACTGACTGGCATAAGTATAAAGAATAAATTGAAAGTGAAGGAATGTAAACACGAAAATATATGTTTCATTGAAAAGCAAAACAAAAACAAAAACAAAACAAAACAAAACAAAACAAAAAACTCCTAGCCAGTTCAGAGTATGTAGTCATAATGTCTGCGTCTTCGTTAAAAATTAATTTCTGATACTGTAGGATACCTTCAATGTATAAATGATATGAATTTTTTTTTTATAGGAATGGCTGGCAGTCATACACACTCTTCTTTTGTGTGTATATGTGTGTTTTTGATTTGTGTCTGTTGCTCCTTTTTGTGATCTTTTCTTTATTCTGTACAGAGTTTAGTTATATATACCGTTATTTTTTAATTGTGAAATATTGAAACTGTATGTACAGAAAATTGAATTGAAAATAACAGTGTAGTAAAAAAAAAAAAAAAAGATGGAATCCAACAAAAATCAGTGCCTTAACCCCTTTACTAACGGCTGTAACGGCATGTAACGGTTTTTCTTCTTTATGGAATATCTCAGAAAGTACTTGGCAGATCTTTGTGAAAATTAGCAGGTATGTTCATTATGAGTCACGGATGATGCCCGTATTCCGTTGTAGCCGTTACTAATGGCTGTAACGGCCTGTAACGGTTTTTCTTCTTTATGGAATATCTCAGAAAGTACTTAGCCGATTTTTGTGAAAATCAGCAGGTATGTTCATTATGGGTCACGGATGATGCCCGATGTTTTAGTTTACCGTTTTAGTTTCACCGTTACTAACGGCTGTAACGGCCTGTAACGGTTTTTCTTCTTTATGGAATATCTCAGAAAGTACTTGGCCGATCGTTGTAAAAATTAGCAGGTATGTTCACTATGGGTTACGGATGATGCCGGATGTTTCAGTTGACAATTATAGCCGTTACTAACGGCTGTAACGGCCTTTAAAGGTTTTTCTTCTTCATGGAATATTTCAGAAAGCACTTTGTCGATCTTTCTGAAAATTTGTAGGTATGTTCATTATGGGTCACGGATGATACCCGATGTTTTAGTTTACGTTATAGCCGTTACTAACGGCTGTAACTGCCCATAACGGTTTTTCTTCTTTATGGAATATCTCAGAAAGTACTTGGCCGATCTTTCTGAAAGTTTGTAGGTATGTTCATTATAGGCTACCGTTATAGCCGTTACTAACAGCTATAACAGCCCATAACCTTTTTTATTTTTTATGGAGTGTCTCAGAAAGTACTTGGCTGACTGATCTTTCTGAAAATTTGTATGTATGTTCATTATGGGTCACTAATGATGCCCGATGTTTTAGTTTACCGTTATAGCCGTTACCAACCCATAACGGTTTTTCTTTTTTATGGAATATCTCAGAAAGTACGTGGCCGATCTTTCTGAAAATTTGTAGGTATGTTCATTATGGGTCACGGATGATGCCCGATGTTTTAGTTTACCGTTATAGCCGTTACTAACGGCTAAAAGGGCCCCTAACGGTTTTTCTTCTGTATGGAATATCTCAGAAAGTAGTTGGCTGATCTTTCTGAAAATTTGTAGGTCTGTTCATTATGGGTTCCGGATGATGCCCGGTGTTTTAGTTTACGTTTTTTTTTTTTTTTTTTTTTTTTTTTTAATATCTTAGAAAGTATGTGGCCGATATTTCTGAACATTGAACATTTGTAGGTATGCTCATGATGGATCACGGATGATGCACGATGTTTAAGTTTACCGGTATAGCCGTTACTAACGGCCTATAATGGTTTTCTTCTTTATGGAAAATCTCAGAACGTACTTGGCCGACCTGAAGAAAATTTGTATGTATGTTCATTATAGGTCACAGATGATGGCCGATGTTTACCAGAATAGCCATTACTAACGGTTACACCAGCCCAAGACGGTTTTTCCTCTGTATGGAATATCTCACGCGTATTCAGGATAAACTGGGAGTACG